>CM021110.1:136935803-137596436 GCA_007115665.2 Sequoiadendron giganteum | reverse complement strand
AGAGAGAGAGAGAGAGAGAGAGAGAGAGAGAGAGGGTGATTGAGTGAGAGACTTGAGAGAGATAGAGGTGGAGAGAGCCAGAGGGAAAGAGATAATATTTAAATATTTTATAAATTGGTAATATATATATTTAATTATTTATGGATTAGCTAAAATATTCAAATAATATTTAAATATTATACATTTAATAATATATTATATATTAAATACATAATTCGGTAAGATATTACCATAAATTGTATATTAAATATATTACATTATAAACTTTATTGGATATTATATATATTAAATTATAAACTTAATTGCATCTTTAAATAATATATTAAAGATTGTATAAATTGTTTTAAAACTGATCTAAAAGATATCATATATCGAATTCAAATTCGATATCGGATTCATATCCGATTTGAATTGGATATCCGATATTCTCACACAAAATTTAATGCCTTGGTATTAGGCTCGGTATTAGGCTTGGGATTTGGTTTGGACCTGCCAATCCTAAAAGTCAACATGTAAAACGTGTTTAAGAACTTACCTTGTTTTTCTAGACTTCGCCCATGTGGCTGACGACTTTTATTTTATGTAAAATTGATAAAACGAAAGGGTTTGTAAAGGAGCTTCTCAGCTTTCCACCAGTATAAATTATATTTTCTTTACTAACTAATAAATAATAATTATTTATTTTTTATTAGAATTACGACTAAAGTCCTGATTGATAGTCTGATAGAAAAACAACTATAACTTTCAAATGGTATCACATTTTTTGAATCCAAAACATGTGTCACATTCTATACTCCGCATAATATAGGACTTAAAAAAAAAAAATGAATTCCATTAATTTTTGACCAAGTTAAGGTGGTTAGACATACGAGTTTTAATATTTTTAAAAAGTTGTAATAACAAACTCATAATTAATTATTTATTTGAAAAAAAATTACAAAAAAAATGCATCACATCCGAACATGAGTCCTCTACTTATATCTAAAATTTTATAAAAAAATATTATGATTTTATTATGGTTAGGGTGGTCAGACAGACACCTACTTTTAATTTTTTCCCTGAAATTTTAGTACTACTGCATTGAAATTTCAAATTTTCACCAAATAGATTTTTTTTTTACAAAACTTAACCTAGTAGTTTAGAAACTACATTCAATTTTCCACAGATTCTATTCTTACATATTTTTGAAATAATATAGATAACTTATTCAAATTTTTATGTCAAGTTGCCCAACTCTGATTTTTTGAATTTTCATTGCCACTTAAGGACCTGTTTTTTCAATGATGATCCTGCACATACCCATCAGGTAAGAGTTATAGTGCTTCGGTGGACTCTTCTAGCGCTTTTGTAATTTCAGTCTGGATCCGATGTGGCTGCAGCCAAATTTTAATTTTTTTCACTATTGGACTAAAAATTATCAATCCTAGGATAGTCACTTCTGGTTTTCTAAAATTTATCAATCCTAGGATAATCACTTCTTGGTTTCTAAAATATATCAGTCCTAGGGTAGCCACTTTTTGTTTTCTTAAAAGAAAATTTATCAATCCTAGGATAGTCACCACATTTTTTTCAGTATAAGTTAAAAAGAACAACATGATTTATGTGAAGCAACACCTTCACATAGATTAAAAAATTTCTTTTTGGGCTTAAAACAGAACAACTTATATGTTGTGCCTGTTGTGATTAGGCTTATTCTCTCCCCTTAACTGGGTGACCAAAGTGCTAGATTCACTTTTACTTCATGCTATTTACGCTTTGTTAAATCCTTTAGAAGGCCTGTCATAGTGGGAAAAATTACTCACCCTATAGGAACGACCTAAGTGGGAACACCTAAAGCCAAGGATTCCAACCCACTATAAAAAAATGCAAGTTGTTGATGAAAGTCCAACTTGACGGTAGTGAGAAAGTTAACCATCCCCAAAATCTTTGTTCTAAAGATTGGGAGGTCTCCTCAGGGAATTTATCAATTGCCGCACTGCACGGAAGCCCTATCTACGAACCATAGAGTAGTATTTCGCCAAGTCAGTATCCATATATTGTCATACTTGCAATCCAAGGGGAGGGAAGAATCTGCCCCCAAGACACTCACCATATAATTCCCAAGAACCGTTTGCTCAGGGGATGAGAAGTCCAACTCTGAGTACGCACCTAGAAACGACAAAAATACAAGCGCCCTCTAGGGGTTGACAAGGTTGTGTGCGTCAACACAATTCAAGATGTGGGTTGTGAGTATAATGATGACCTACTTGTCCTTAAGTGTGAGTTTGTTTGATTTGTATACAATTGTCGAAGCAACCCATCAAAATCAATAAGAATCATTCGTGATTCTTGAACATACACGATCTATTCAGTTAAAACAATTATTCACAATTGCTTGTTGTGTTTTCACAAATTCATTAAAATCAGATTTAAGATCATCCTGAAAACAACAAAGTCAAGTTAGATCAGAAAACCCCATGCTTCGAAAGTGGAATTCCACCACGTTTCTCAAGAGGAAAATCAAAATCACAAAACCCAAGGACCCTCTCAGTTATCAAAATTAATTAAAAAGACAACGTTTTCTATATCAAAATCAAAAACTCCTTTTGCAACATAGAACATTCATCGACAGATATCACAATTTTGCTATGGGTCACACTTTATATTATGCAGTAGAACCACTCTATTCACGAGCCTTCTTCCAAAGAAGAGCTCTCACTCAATATCACAATCGTAGTCAACGCATACATCCTTCTTATCTTCCACATTCCATGATACAGTATGCCACAAGGCCAGATCATATTTTACAATAGAGAGTCTTAAAGTCCTGTTTTTAGCATTCTAGAATCATGTTTCAGCACTCCTGGTCACTGTTTTAGCGCTTCTATGAAATAGCGCTTTCGAGCACTGTTTCAGCACTTACAGTCTATATTTTAGCACTTTCATCATATTTTACAGCCCTTTTGGGCACTGTTTTAGTGCTTCTGTCAAGATAGCGCTTTCGTCAATTTCTGTAGTGCTTTTATGCACTATTTTAGCGCTTCTGTCACCTGTTTCAGCGCTTCAGAACTCTGTTCCAGTGCTTTTTTCCTCTATTTTAGCGCTTTCAAAATAGAGAGTTCAAAATTTTTACCAGTCAGTTAGTCTGTCATTTTATCCACAGTTTTCATTAGAACCGAGTTTCTTTTTATCAGAATCCTGTCTAGAGACCGAAAACAGATAGGTTTATACAAAATTCTAATCTTATCAACTGAAACAAGATCTTGCAAATCACAAGTGTCAAAATCAAATACACAATCTTTTACTACATTGAAGTTTCATCATCAGGATACTATCATCCTTCATCATGAAACCAAGTATGGTAATCAAATTTTTTAACATAGTCCCATCAATAAGATCAGTCATCTTATTTGAATTTGTTAAAAGTTCAATTGATATTATCCAGCATATAAGATCAACATTTTTGAAGAAAGGGTAAAAATTTGTATGCCAATCTTCACTAGGTCCCAAAAGTAGAGACTCTTAGAGAAAGAAATTTTAAAATCCCAAGCAATGGTAGAAGAGAATCCTTGGAACAATCTGAACCAAAATGATAAGAATGAAATTACTCTAGAGGATATCCAAACAACTCAACAAGATCCCAAGTTCCATAAATTTATAGAGAAAATCTTAGAACAAGATATGGAGAAGTATCTTTTGATGTTGGCTGAATCAGGTGCCAACCTTCCCAAAGACTTCAACGTGAATCTTCTGAAGGAAGCACCTAGAACAAGTGAGACTAAAATTCTGCAACCTACACAAACAATAGATCCAATTGTCGCTTTAACGTCTCAAATGCAACTATTACAACAATAGATACAGGATATGACGAAAGGGAGTACCAAACGATATGCAATACAGGACATTTGTCCTTATCCTTTTGATGCAACAGTCAGTCTAATACCTTTTCCTAAACATTGTGAGTTTCCAAAATATGATAAATACAATGGAAGAACATATCCAATAGATCATATCAGGGAATTTAAAACAATGAGCCTTGAGTTTTCCCAAGAGGAAACTTATTTAATGAGATTATTCCCAAGGAGTTTGGGAGGATCATGTATGGAGTGGTTCTCTAAGTTACAACCAAGTATCAGGACTTTTGAAGAGCTCATAAACAAATTTATCTCCCAGTATTCCTTTAACATCCAACATGATGTTACAATAAAGGATCTTTACAATCTTAAGAAAAACAAAGGAGAGACATTCTTGTATTTTATCCAAAGATGGCGATGCTTGTTTGCTAGATATCCTAGATCCATTCCTGAGGAAGAAAAGATGGAGTTGTTCATTGACAACTTAACTAAGGAAATGAGTTATAGTCTGGAACTGCAATGTCCTCCCACATTCGAAAAAGTCATAGAAACAGTCTTAAAATTGAGGAAGCATTAGTCAAAAGAGGAGTTATCAAACATTTCAACGATAAAACAAACAACACAAGTAACTCCTAAAATCAATACTCAAGCAGTGATAAGCCAAAATTTTGGCAAAAGAATTGAAACACAACTATCAATAAAACAACAAATGATTCCCAAAATGTCAAACCAGTTTTCAACTTGACAGCATCTACATCAAAGAATCAAAACAATGATCAACTTGTCAAGTCAAATATCATACAAAACAACAAGATCGTAAAAACACAGTAGTATCAGAAACCATCAAATCGGCGAAGGTTCACACCTTTAGGACAATCAATATAATCAACAATGAAATAATTAGTCACTAGTGGCCTTATCACTACATGGGAAGCCTGATTCTGGGATCCAAAGGTCAAACCACCATGGCGGAATGATGCTGATTATTGCAACTTCCTTAATAACAAAGTTCACAAAACCAATGATTGTATGGAGTTGAAGCACTCAATACAAGATTTAATTGACAATAATAAAGCATATGTAGAAACACCCCAAAACAACAACGATCATTCGGCTTTCAAAGACCCTTTGCCAAACTATGACAAAGGAGCATCATCATCCTCAAAAAACAAAGGGAAGAATATCAACCATTTCTTTGACACAACAATCCTTTGTCTATCTGGAATAGAGAGTGATCATAAAATTGGTCACAACACTACTCCTTTGGACTTGCTCCCGAGCATACCAAACTCTGATAATCAAATTAATGTCTTAAAAATTAGAAACTGTTAAGAACAACAACCAGAAAATGTGATAACTAGGGGGCAAGCCAAGGTCATGTTAAAAGGGGTTGGATCTACACATGCAGTTCCACCTCCATCTCACTATAATATGGTCAATCAACTACAAAACATTCCTACTCAGATATCGATACTAGAGCTCCTTAAAATATCACCATCACATAAGGAGGTTCTTGAACAAGCATTAGTTGCCACTACGGTACCAAAGAATCTAGATGTTTGTCAATTCCAAGCTATGGTGGGACATTTGACTACCCCACATTTTCTATCATTCTCTAAAGAGGATGATATCTTGCTAAACCATCCCCATAATATTGCACTCCATATTGAGGTTTTAATCCAAAATCACCGTGTAAAGAGAGTCTTAATAGATGGGGGAGCTGTTCTAAACATTTTCACTCTCAAGTTAATTCGTGCACTAGGATATTCAGATGATGTTATTGATTCTCAAAGAAAAATGACTATCAAAGCATATGATGAGGAAGAAAGATTGTCTAAAGGCTTGATTGTGCTCCCCATTCAAGTGGGGCCAATGATGAAACATATAGCATGTCAATTGTTGGAGAAGGAGTTAACATACAACATTCTCTTAGGGCGACCATGGATCCATGAAATGCAGATTGTACCTTCAACATATCATCAATGTTTGAAGTTTCCAATAAATGGATGAGAGCTGACTATATCTACTGATTACAATCATCCTCAACATTGTGAAACCCTTAGAATCTCTCAAGATACCTTTATACCACACAACAGGGAAGCATCATCATCCAAAGAAGAACAACATCCAAGTATCACTACTAAATGGGTAGAGAAGAAGGGTAAAGAAAAAGAGACAAGTCCTATTGAAATTCAATCAACAGATAATCCAGATCAAAAAACTTCTTTATCACATAAATTCCAAGAGCAAGTCCAGCTGATGGACAAAGGAATGGGAACATATTCTATGGAGCAATCACTTAACCTATCATAGTTAATTCCATCTCCTAGGACATATGGTTGACCATCTATGATCAAATCTCAAACATCATTACCAGTCACAGCTCTTGACGAAAGGTTTGTCAGAAAAGGGACAATAGAGGATGAAACAAACAACAAAGCAATCCTGGATTGGATATACAAAGATGAGGAACCCTCTACATCAAATATCAGTATCAAAAATGTCAACATCAGCACCAATAAATATGGAAAAGGAAAAGCTATTTTAGAAAAAATGGGGTATGAAGGACAAGGACCTGTTGGATTAAGAAAGGATGGAATCACAGAGCCTATTCAACCGCTCACTATCCACACAAAAGAGAAGCCGAGAATAGGATACTCTGAAGAAGAAAAATAGGAACTAACAAGGACGGTTGTAGAAAATATCCTTCAGTTTAGAGATAGCTCTGAGACAGATTCAAATGAATATGAATGGGCGTTGCATTCCGATCTATCTTTCACTGATATTCAAGTTGATGTAATTCAACAATATGCACCTAAGTGTGAGGAGGGCCAAGGTTTTGGGTCTAGCCCACTCATGGCAGGGTCACTAAATATTGATGATTCAAGTGGGGACGAGCAGACTTCGAGTGGACTAGACGATCTTGAAGAAAGTACCATCATGGACCTCGATATTCCAATAAATGACTATGACAAAATGGCTGTCCAAAACCTTAAATCCATCACCTTAAATGAATCTGATGACCTCATGCCATTAATCCATCCTAAACTCATTGACTGGCAACCTATCAAACCGTTGACTATACGAATATTTACAAATGATGATGCCATCGTAAACTTCCTATGTCATACTGAACCTAGTACAAACTTTGTCTGTAACACTCATAAAAACACGAATCGGCAGGAGGGTGTCAAATCTTCCAGTTGCAAAAATGAAAATAGGGAAAATAGATCTAATGGTGAAATCCATTCCACGGCAGCATTAGATCTGGAAAAAGTAAAAATAAAAAACGCATCTAACAGTGAAAACCTTTCTAAGGCACTGAAGGATGGAAGATTTGACACTCTTCTAGAATATTATCATGAGCAATCATCAGTCCTAGTGGAACCAACACAATCTATGAATAGCGGCACTAAAGAAAAGGCAAGAATTCTACATCTAGCAGAATCCATGACAGAACAAGAAAGACCAAAATTCATCAAATTATTTAAAGAAAGAAGCATCAACTTCACTTGGTCATATTCTGATATGCCAGGCTTAGACTCAAATCTACTCATGCATTACTTGTCTTTTCCCAAAGGAATCAATCCTGTCAAGAAAAAATTGAGAAAAATGCATTCCCACATTGCATTGATGGTAAAGATAGAGCTAAAGAAATTATTGGATGCTGGATTCATACGATCTATAGACTATGTTGAATGGATACCAAACCTTGTACCTATTTCAAAGTTAGACAATAGCATCAAAATATGTACAGATTTCAGGGACCTAAATAAAGCATGCCCGAAGGATGATTTTCCACTATCAAATATAGACATCATTGTGGACTTGACAGTAGGGCATGCCATGTTGTCAATCATGGATGGTTTCTCTAGGTACAATCAAATAAAAATAGCTCCAGAAGATCAGGAAAAGATGGCTTTCACATGTCCATGGGGAACCTTCTGCTGGAACGTCATGCCATTTGGTCTAAAGAATGCAGGAGCCACTTATCAAAGAGCAATGATGACAATCTTCCATGATATGATGCACACCTTCATGGAGGATTACATGGATGACATCTTGGAAAAATCTAGTACTAGGGAAGGACATCTGCATATCCTAGACAAAATCTTCACACGGATGGAGAAATTCAATGTCAGGTTAAACCCCAAGAAGTGTATCTTCGGGGTCACATCAGCAAAACTATTAGGGTACATTGTCTCAGAGAAAGGCATTGAAGTGGATCCAGTGAAAGTCAAAGAAATTATGGAGATGCCACCTCCTAAGAATATAAATCAACTCAGATCACTATAGGGACGGCTCCAATCGATTAGAAGATTTATCTCCCAGCTGGTGGATAAAAGTCATCCTTTTAATCATCTATTGCATAAGAATATATTTTTCAAATGGGATGAGGGGTGTGAAACAACATTCAATCAAATCAAATAGTATCTAATGTTACCACCCATTCTCATGCCACCAACAGAAGGAAGACCTCTCATATTGTACATTGCCATGACATATATCTCTTTGGGGGCACTATTAGCACAAGAAGATTATGAAGGAAAAGAACATGCCATCTACTATATCAGCCAGACATTGAATGGATATGAAATCAATTACACTTTCATAGATAAATCTTGCTTGATGGTGGTATTCGCTAATCAACAGCTGAGACACTACATGCTAACTCATACAATCAAGCTAATAGCAAAGATCGATCCTTTAAAATATCTCCTCAGTAAAGTTGCCTTAACAGGTAGACTGGCAAAGTGGGTCATGCTATTAAGTGAATTTGACATTCAGTATGTAGAGAGAAAGGCAATCAAGGGACAGGCAATCACTGAACAATTAGCATAGGCTCCTTTACCAGATGATCAACCAATGACCATGGAGTTTCAAGATGCAGACATTCTGACAGTAATGCCCCAACAATGGGTTTTATATTTTGATGGATCATATACACAACGCAGATCAGAAGCAAGAATTTTGTTCATCTCTCCACAAGGACACACTATTTCAAAATCATATAGATTAATGTTTCAATGTATTAATAATGTGGCAGAATATGAAGCATTAATCATTGGGGTTAAAATAGAAATTCAGTGGAAGATCACGGACTTACAGGTGTATGGGGATTCTTAACTAGTTATTTATCAAGTAAATGATGAGTATCAAATAAAAGATGAAATGTTGATGCCCTACAAGCAACAAATAGATAATCTAAAACTTTCCTTTGTCAATATCAAGTTTGATCAAATTCCAAGGGCGGAGAGCAAAGCTGCAGATGCTATTGCTACAATTGCTTCATTACTACAATTGCCTGAGAATCGTGTTTGTTATGAGTTTATGGTAGAACAAGTATCATGTCCTTCCCATAATAATCCAGAATCTGCTACCATCTGCCATATAGAAACCACAGAAACCTCCATCTATGAAATGAACTATGCTTACCTGAAAAATGATGTCCTTCCTCTTGATCTATCCCGAAACCAAAAATAAAACTTTATCTGCCAATCCACACGACATACTTTATTGTTGAGGTCTTGATGGTACTTTACTCCAATTTCTAGAACACAACAAATTTGAAATAGCCCTACGAGAGGTTCACAAGGGTATTTGTGGCACTCACTCGAGTGGGATAACTCTAGCTAAGAAACTCCTCCGTTTGGGATATTATTGGCCATGCATGGAGAAAGAATCCTGTCAATTTGTTAAGAAATGTCAAAAGTGTCAGATTCACAGCAATCTGATTCATGCACCAGCACAAGAACTGCATCCCTTCACATCAACATGGCCTTTCTGTCAATGGAGCTTGGATCTAGTAGGAAAAATTAATCCATCTTCATCTAATGGACACAAGTTCATTATAAGAGCTACAAAATATTTCACAAAATGGATTGAAGCAGTACCTCTTACTACCATCACTGGGAAGTAGATCTCCTCTTTCATTTCGAACTACATAATATGTTGGTATGGAATCCCTCAATCCATTATCATTGATAATGGTCAACCTTTCAAGAATCAAGATGTCCAGGAGCTATGTGAAAAGTTTCATATCCAACATCAGTTTTCAGCACCATACTATCCTCAAGGGAATGGCCAAGCAGAGGCCTCAAACAAAACAATACTCAAAATTCTCAAAAGACGGTTAATGATGTTCGATGTGATTGGCACGTTCAACTTAATCCTGCATTATGGGCCTACAGAACAAGTATCAGAACACCAACAGGAGCTACACCATATGCCTTGGTATATGGGTCAGAAGCCATATTGCCCATTGAGGTCAAAATTCCATCCCTTTGTGTATCACTCAGAGGTATCATTTCAGATGAAGACTATAGGGTATCTAGACTACAAGAACTAGAGTTGTTGGATGAGCATCGTTAGCAAGTTGTTAATCATCTAACAACTTATCAACAAAGGATATCAAGAAGTTACAACCACAAGGTAAAACCAAGGGTCTTTTAGGTTGGTGACTTGGTACTAAAGAAAACCCTAGGAATCAATAGGATAGAGAAAAGAAAGGAAAATTTGACCCTAACTGGCTTGGTCCTTATGTCATCGTATCAGTGTATGGATTAGGAGCATATCAACTATCAACGTCAGAAGGGGATTTGTTTGATGAACCTATCAACAATATTCATCTCCGAAAATTATATGCTTGAAATTCCTAGTGCACGGGTCAAACTTTGAAAAATTGTTTCCTTGATGAAAATATGGCAAACAGGCATCTTGGCAATGCAAAAACACAAAAAAAAAGAGAAAATACAAAAAAAAAGAGAAAAGTACAAAAAAATGAAAAACACAAAAACACAAAGAATGTAATCAAAGCATATGGTGAAAACCTGGAAACAGGTGTCGTATGTGATTATAAGATCAACTTTCCCATCTATTTTGATATATATCAAGATCATTAGTCTGACAGTTAGTACCATTTCATATCATGTCAGTAGTCTTGCCATCTTTGCATCCATATCAAAATCATTTTCAAATAGTCTAGTATCACTCCAAAGCTTGGGGGCAACATCTGGATATCACTAGGGGCAACAAACATATTGAACAATAGTATAGTAGAAAACCAAAAACAATGATCAAAGTGCAACATCAATCATCGTCAGAGAGACATCACCCATCCATATCATATCAAAAATCCAAAAACATGTCAAAAAGTTAAGTCTAAAAATGCAAAATCCAAAAACATAGGTCTGTGTCAGTCGAACTACATGGTCTCTGCATGTGTAACGTAGGTAAGGCTAATCTTTGATCAGCCCTCGAGACCCCTAGGATAGGTTAGTAGGTTAGGTCTTTTGGTCAAATTCTCAAAAATCCAAAAACATCACAAAATCAGGATGGATGATCTAAAATCTGAATAATGAATGAAACACTCCAAGTAAACAATGGATAAATTATATGTTTGATTATCATTTCTTTGGAGTAACTCAATGATGTTTTTATTATCTGCTATCTATAAGTTAATCATATAAATGTATGAATTGTTGGGGGATGTGCTATGCAAATGTATCACCAATGACATTCAGAATTCACACATTGAAATGATTAACCATTGCCTGTTTAAGCAATGAATGCTCAGGTCATCTCAGTTAAATCATACCTAGATTCTTATGTTCGCTTGCAATATCAAAAAATGTGAAAGAAGTAGTCAGGTTGTCATTGGTCTAACACATACCATTGACGCTTGTATTCACTTTCAACATCCAATAAAGCTCTATGATGACAAAAAGCACAAAGGTACTATTAAAATGACAATCATTTCACATATAGTTGCATGTTAAAATTAGATTGCATTTGTCATTCATTATTTGCAGAGTATTTGTTGCATAAAGGATTCTAATCAATTATCTACAAATAAGACTAAGTATACTTGACATAATTCCAAAAATCATCAAAAACATATAGAAGTCCTCATCACATCATTTAGTTTCATCATTTCATCATACATCAAATAAATTATGAATTAAATTGTACCATAAGTACATCATGTTCATTTTACCATTATCGTCCATCAAAATCATATGCATACATCATTTCCATCCATACATTTTATCACATTTATGAAATAAATGAAAGTCATGTCATTATTTTTATTACATCCATCCATTATCATTCATCATAATATCATCATTTTTATAATCATCGTAGTTAAAAATAAAAGGCATCTATCCATCCATCCATACATTTACATCACATCATACATCCACGTATCATATGTTCTACATATACATTTATCATTGCATCATTACATGAAATAAAAGCATTTATCATTGCATCATCACATTTAAATTAAGATCATCACATATTGCATAAAACATCACATAAAAAAATGCATCCATCACATAGAATATACACCATCATAAAATCACAAAAACTGCATCTCATGTATATATATATCATCAATGTCAAGTATACAATGAAGTCAAAAGATACATCATAAAAAAATGAGGTGCATCGTAATATACATCATGTCTCAAAAGGACAAATCACAAGATGGCATCTACGATCTGCTACTGTTAGAGTGTGCGGGCCCAACAGGACCTGTACCACCACCACCCCCGGAGGAACCTGGATCTCTGGGATCTCTGCGTGGAGGCTATGTCACACCCTCACTGACTATCCATGTATGCATCCACCCAGATCTCGATGGGGCATAACTGACTCTACAATTAGCAGGCACTGCATCATGATATCTACCTCTGTAAAACTCTGCCTCTTGGCCAACCCGCAAAATCTCTCTCATGTAATCTTCTACGGAGGTACCATCAGCCACTCTCTGAAGGGTCTCCGTTGTCTTCTGTGCCCTCTCAGCAATTTGTCGAGCACTATCTTGCTCGGCTGTCAAAGTGGACACTTGCATCTGTATAGCTGCCAACTATCCTTGGACTTGCGCTAAAGCCTGAGCGTGAGCCTGAGCTTGGGCCTGCATTTGAGTTTGGGTCTAAACAAACAAACCCCGAGCCTGTACCAACTGCCCCCGTAATGTCTGGACCTATGTCTACAAACCGGTAATTTTTCTCTAATGGTCCACAAGTGGCACTATCACTGCTCGCCTCTTGCGAGGCCTACTAGATGAGGGAGCACTACTAATTGGCCCTACCCCTCTATCTCCTCCACTGCCACCATCACTATCATTGCTGTTGCTATCATCACTACCACTCTCTATGCTACTGCCTACCAGAGTACCACCCTCACTCTCTACGAAACCCTCTACCACATCCTCCTCCACTGGTAGCCATGCTAGCTCATTTAGAATAGTGATACGAGGATATGGAACCAAGGCCAGGAATGTAACATACTCCTCTGTGATTGGCGCCTCTGCAATGTCTCTCCACATATCCCAGGGTGATGGTTGCAATGCCCTGTATCACTCCACTACAACATCATATGACAAATAGGGCCCCTAATCAAGAATATCCATTCACTGCCTAGCATAGTAGGCAACCCCCTGTGGCATGCACTGCACGATCCCATACTATTGGTACACTCGGTGCAACAAGAATCTCTCTAACACAAATGGTGTCTGACCAATCAGATACATGGAATCACAGATGTATCCCAACACTGCATCATCCTCATCCCACTGCTCATAGTCGAGGTATGGATGCCAAGTAACAGTCTTTGTATCATTGAACACCCACCTTCAGTGCTCTAACTTGCCCATCTGGGCCTGTGTAAGCTAACCTCTGTATCTAAACACATAGGGTGTACCTACTAGCCTATCTGCCATTGGAAATGGTCGAGCAATAGAGAAATTCTCCCATGCCCACACTTGTAACAGGGTCATCCCTGCTGATAAGCTTTGTGCCCCTAGGTACACAACCGAATGAAGATCATGATAAAGATGTGCTAGCATGCACATCCCCCACACATATATGGTACCATGTACCATCATGCTCTCTAGAGTCCTACCTTAGCCAATGAGGAATCCCTTTGACCTGCAATCAGGGCAAAGGAAACCTCCAATAAAACCAGCAAGCACTGCTGGTAGTGTCGCGTATGAATCGGCAATCCTCCTCCATCAGACACTCGGACCCTCAATATCCTGATCCTAGAAAACTCTACGAAGAGCATCTCTACTACTGGTCCCATTGGAATCATATGCTACAATCTCCCCCATGAATGGAATGCATAGAATCTACCAGACATCCTCAGGTGTGACCGTCATCTCGCCAGTGGGTAGATGAAAGGTGTTTTGGTCACTATGCCACCTCTCATCCAAAGCAGTCAATAGACCCCAATTAATCCTAATCTAGGGCATGTCAAGCAAACTGGTCAAGCTGCATCGACCTATAACCTAAAGCTCATCTAGTGTCAGATGAGGTATCAAGTCCATGGTCCAAGGAAATATCTCTCGCATCTGGAGAGTACCCAAATCCTCCTATCATCATAATGAAGAATCCACAATCAGTGAACTATGTCAAGAAATCAAAAGTCATTCTACTATCAAGTCTATTCCAAAAGTTTTGGTATGAATTTTCAATCAAAATTCATGGGCGAACATCAACAAACCTCACCTATCATGAGGTTCATCAAACATTATCTAATCTAGCCTATCATGAGATTTATCAGATATTGAATCATTTCCTCACCTATCATGAGGATCATCACAAATAGGGTTTTCTTCTTGCCTATCATGAGAATTAGTCTTATTTACATCATCCAAATCCAACATCAAGAATGTGAATTATCAATCATACCAATCAGAAGAATGGACATGATCAGAATTTATGAAATCATGCTTACCTAAGTCAAAATATTCAATTCTGACATGAAAGCGCTAGAACAGTCCATCAAAGCGCTAAATCACAAAAGCGCTACTTTATCAGTCAAAAGCGCTAAATCAGGCACCCAAAGCGCTAAATCTTGAAAGTGCTATTTCAGCACTCCAAAGCGCTACAATAGGCATCCTAAGCGCTATTTTACTCTAAGCATTGTTTTACCGCATCGAAGTGCTAAAACAGTCCGTCAAAGCGTCGCTTTGTCGGAAGCGCTAGAAATCTCAAAGCACTACAATCTAGCATCATTGCGCTAAAATTCAAATCCTAAGCGCTATATCAACAAAAGCGCTACATTATCCTATGGAAGCACTAGAGTTTTTAACGCAAGCGTTAAAACTCAAAGCACTAATCTAAAAATTGTAAGCACTACACCGGAGTGAAAGTGCTACAGCGCGGCTTAGAAGCGCTAAAACAGGGAAAATACGCTGAAACATTTAAAAAGCATAAAAAACAAAATTTCATGAATGACGAGGAGGATAAGGGGTACATACCGAAGGTCCATACGCGGTCAGCCATCGATGATGTCGAACGCGCTTGAAACGATGAGTGTGGTAAGGGATAGGCATCCTACTCTAGCTGGCTGAAATGTCTCTATCACAAGGTTTTTTAAACTCAAATAGTGCAAATGACTTTGAAAATGACCTTTTGGACTATATATAATTTTTCAAAAGGTATTTTTAGTGGGTTTTATTATCTTTTGATTAATTGTATCTAGGAAATTAATTAAAACTCATATGCGGGCTAGATTTCTTCACCATTTGTCAGGAGAGAAATTATTTCATCATCCTATCTTTATCAAATCATCAGAAAATCATAAATTTTTTGAAAAATCCTAAACATCATCAAATCATTAATTTATCTCCCAAGGGGGCATATTATCATCAATCATCTAAAAATCAATGTTTGGGGCATACAGATTTTTTTTTTTATATATCATCGATCCTGGCAGTAGCAGCAAAATTTTCTTCGAAGCAATCCATAAACACATCACTTCGAACAGGGGCAAAATGTATACACCTAAAATTGGTCTGGAGCATCCGATTAATTAAATAGAAATTATTTGATTAATTATCCTAATTTCCTCTACTTTTGAATAAATAGAAATATTTATTTATATAGTTCACATTTAAATTCATTTTAATTAAATAAACAAAATTAAATACTTTGTTTGATTTAATTATCAAATCCCTATTTCAATCTATCATATCAATCTTAAATTAATTAAATAGAGATTAAAACACTTTATTTATTAATTGCCATATTCTTCTATCTAATTTAATAAACAACTTCTATAGTTCATTTTATTAAATTATTTATCCCTCTTTTACTAATTTAAATAAATCAAAATATTTGAATTAAGGCATAAAGAATATTCCATCTATATTTCCTAAAAAATGAATTAGATATCCTATGTCTAATTTATGTCTAAAATATGTCACAATTAATGATTTGAAACTTCACAGGAAGTTTTGGAGACAAATTGGAGACAAATTCCAAAATCTTCTCTCAATCCTTCCTCTTCTTTTGCCTGGTGTTTTCATGGGTAGAGACAATCACCAAAATTCTCTCAATCTCCTCCATCTTTCACCATTCAATCCTCCAGATTGAATCCAAGCCTCTCAATGCCATCCCTGTGCATTTCTACAGCCAGGAATTCTATAAATACGACCTCATTGAACCAAGAAAAGGATCCAGATAATCTAACTTATGCACTCTTACTCTGCAGGAATTCAAGCATCAAGCATCCAATATCCAGCAATCAAGTTTTCACATCATGGCTACCTCCTATAGCTGCAATTATTTGTTTCATGTCAATTCATGCTAGTTTAGTTTATTTATCATCTAGTATTATCACATTTAGCTCCACATCATTACATTAGCATCCATCTCGTTCTTTTAATTTTCATTTTAACAATCATAGTGTCCTCATGATCTGAGAGCAATAGTGGTTTAATAAATCTTTGGAGATAGAGAACAATATGACGCTTTCAATTGATTATTGCTTTGATTTGATTCATTCAGCTTTGTCTTTGATATAGTGTCTTATTAAGAAGTGTTTTTTGTGCTTTACACCTTATCCACGCTTACAACTAGAACCTTGTAATCCCACAATCTCAAACTAGCATGTAATACTATACTATGGTCAACTGATAGTGGAGTCTCGTCGTACACACTTTTCAGTGGAGTCTTCGAACATTCCCACTACTTTTTCCAAGACTTTGATTCGGGATTTTCTACTGAGGGTCATCTATCACATACACTACTCAGGGCTGATTTGACTGAAAGCTATATTAAGCTACACATAGGTATTTCCTTCAATTGATAGTCCATCATCCTAGAGATAACCTATCACTATATTAATCTACTTGGAATAAATCTTCTTAACTAGTAAGTACACAAGCTAGGTATTTCCTTCAATGGATAGTCTATCATTCTAGAGATAACCTACTACTTGGAATAAACTTACTTAGCTAAGTGTACCATATGTGCCTTTCATGTTCAATCAAACCCAGTACAATACCTATGATTAACACTCATCCCCTACTATGGAGTACCTACAAGCACCATATGAAAACAACATAGGGTGTTACCACAATAATGGGTTACACTTTTTGGGATATCCTGATTTTTTCCTGAAATCACATATTTTTGAAAAATATAATGATTTAATACTTTAAAGGTTCCATTTAAATGATTTTAATTAAAGAGGATTTGATCAAACCCCCTTGGATAGAACCCTGTTAGTTTTAAACCATACCTATAATGGAGTCTCCTCTACACCTATCAAAATGTTTATAAAAAATCACTATTGATTTACCTTTTTGGTGATCAAATGGATTCATTTAAAATTTATGTTTTGTAAGTATGTAGCCCTTATTATGAGATTCCCAAAAAGTTTAATTTTGAATATATTTAATTTGATTATTATATTTATTTTTTATTTCTTATGAATGTAGGTTTTTCAATGAACATCAAGTTCTTTATTTCAAACATATGATAAAATAAAAAATAGAGAATTTTTTTTCTAAAAAATACATGTGCACTAGGTATTGATGTCCTTTTTCCAACAAAAAAGGATAATTTATTTCAAATTTATACAAAAAAAGTTATGCAGGCTGAAGTACACCTCTGTCAGAATTATAATTACTCTGACTAGGAAAATTAATTAAAATATATATATGTAACAAAAAATTATGAAAAAATATCCATGCACTAGATATTGGTGTGAAAATTTTGTATCTAAAAATATAGAATGGTATCCTTTCTATAAAAAAAGATGCAGTCTGAAGTAAACATCACTTTTTTTTAATGTTCTTTAGTAGAAAAAATAAGTTATTTAAAATAACATAAAAGGATTCATAATTTTGTTGAAAATGAAGGTAAATTTGTAGCTTAAAACTTGTAAAACTATGTGACTGTAGATCTAATTAAGTATTCTTTGTCATAATTATATGTGCATGATTAATTTGTTTAGATCAATTCTTTGTAAATAATTATTTTCTTTAGTTCAATTTTATCATTTATAGAACTCGACAGAAGATTGTAGAAGAATGTAGATAGAAGATATAAGTGACACAACATATACGTGGAGAAACCCTTTTGGGAAAAAACTCCACCAAAATCGACATTGCTTGTATTATTTAGCCTTAGAATAAGATTACAATAACACTATATCAATCTTTGATTGATATGCTTCCCTTTTCTTGAACAATGCTTCTTCACAACCTGCAATAAACTCGTATGAAACTCTCTTCAACTTGCTGCAATAAATAGGAAATTATGAGCTTTGTAAACTCCTAAGAATTGAAAATTACAAAGAATTAAAGCTTCTCTCAAAAACCTATGCCTAGAATTGGTAAGTAGAGTTCCACCTCCTAAATATAAGTCAAACCAAAGTCTTCCTCAAAGTTGGCACCCCAAACTAAACACTTAATTGAACTCTGGTCTCAAAGATATCTTGTAAGATTCACCTCAAATTTGGCACCCAAGAATGGGCCCACTTAATTGAACCTTGTAAATATCTTCTCATGCAAAATGTGTTAACTGAAAGATGCCAACTTGGGTGCCCAAGGTGGGTCCAAGTCAATATGAGTTAACTGAAACATATCTCCATCAATTTATGCAAACAATGTGCATGCTTGTTCATCCCTACTTAATTGAAAGTATCCACCTATTATTTTTTATGCAACTAAATTCATTAGTCATGCAACTCAAGTCAACTAACATGCAACTCAATACAACTAGCATGCAACTCAAAATAACTACAAGCAACTCAAGTCAACTAGCATGCAACTCAAAATAACTACATGCAAATGAACCATAACTGAACTGAACTGAATTGAACTGAACTGAATTGATATAGAACTGATTCTAAACTGATAGTGCCACTCCACTCTTGTAAATATCAATCTCTATATTTTAGGAACCTAGACATGCATTTTCTGAAGTGTTTTCAATCCTCCAAATAGTTAACTGAAACAAGGTGGGATCCACCTTCCATGTGGGTGCCCCATGTGCTCCTATTATTTAGGAACTCAAAATGGATGCCCCTACATGTTCTTATTATTTAGGAATAATTACAAATTTCAATTTACATGTTCATTTCATTCAAATTTAATCTCTTTCTAATCCTAGTGTTGGGGAACACTTTCCGACTTAGGAGATACATAAAATATGGTTAGGATTGCAATTAAATGGCATCTTATTCCCAAAAAAGGTATTTTTTATTTTTTAATTTTTAAATATAATTAGAATCTACATAATAAATAGCACAAATCACTAGTTTGATTCATCTTCAAATTCTTAATGGTTTAGTTGTTATAGGTATAAGAAAGTGAAGATTTGGTGAAAAATGTTGATTTCAATGTCAAGTTTGGCAAAAAATTGTAACCCATTATTATGGGATCACCCCATATAAGCATCAATTTACTTTTGAAGACACTCTAACTTCTCTAATACACACATTTGAAAAGACATTTCAACATGAAAGACACATCATTCAAAAGTAAAATAAAAAAGAAGAAGAGATCCCCATGCCTATTATCAATTATCCAATCAAATGTCAACAATGCATCACTTTCCAATAGTAGCAAGCTTGATAAAAAAAATCTCAAGAATGTCACAATTAAACTCTACCTCTCAAGTTGATAGCTTACTCCTCTCAAAACAAATTCCTCTCAAACTAAATAAAACTCACTCCCTTTCTCTCTCTCAATGTAAAACAAAATATGGTTGGTAATAATGTATAAATAGGAATTACAAAAGATGTGTAATCGTTTGGAAGAATGTGTCCCTTCCAAATGAAATGGCTCAGCTATTTAAAGAGTAGTTTGATAACCTCACAACCTAAAATTTAGGCATGTTAATGGCCAACAAGCTCCATGAAAAGAAACACATGAAACACAACAAAAAGTTGATGAATTCATAAGCTAATACTCAACATAATCACCTATAGCTCAACTTGCAGCAATGACGGCAATCAAAAGACTTATTCAATCTTGAAACCTAGAAAATGGTGTGCTCTCTTTTGGCTTCTAGGGTTTTGGACCTAAAATGAGAGAGTTTATTTTCTCTATTTCACTCAAGAACAACCCTTGAGATTACAATATAAAGGAGATTGAAATCTAACAAAGGGTGTGTTCTAGTGGATGGAATGATGTAAATCAGGGGTTCACCACCAAGTGCAAAATTGGAAAAAGAAATGTTTGACAACATAGTGTAGTACACAAGATGACTTAGAAGATGAATTAAAATGCAAGTAAAATGTAATAGAAAGTTGCTCAACTGGAAATGTGCATCCATGAAATTGGGGAAGGAAAAATGGAGGTCTAAAATCTTGAAAAATCCACTGTTGAAGCCAACTGGGACTCATTTGCCAAGTTGGGTGAATCAGTCCAGTTTCAGGAAAACTATGACAGAATAGTTTTTGGACAAATGGGTACTCAGATTTGCAAAAATCTCTGGCAGATAGGTACAGTGGGACTCATTCACCAATAATGGTGAATCAGTCCACTTCTAGAAATTCAAAGTTAGATTTTGTAGCTCTTAGTCTGCTCTATTGTTCCTGCTTCAGATCTGGGTCTGAAACTACATAATTCAACCTTTATATATTCTCCAAGTTCTTCCAAGGCTTGTTCACAATCTTGAAAACTTTGGCTTACTTCAACAACTTGATGACAAATTTTCTAATCTTTCTCTTTGATAAATCTACAACCTAAACCTGCAAATCACATACAAAGAGAGTGAAAAATGGTTGTGGAGTTAGAGAATGGGGGTTTTCCTTGGTCAAACCCCTTGTTGGTAATTAAAACTTGAAATGAAAAGAAAATATAAAAGAGATTGATGAATCAACAAAAGGTGATGTTGCAACTCACCAAATCCTTGCTATAAAGTGTTGTAATTATTCTTGAAATGGTTGTAATGTATGTGGTTCTTGATTCTTGCTTGATGGAGATAGATCTTGAATACAAAGTTTACTTTGATCATGAAATCTACACCATAATTGTAAGCACAATGAAAAAAATGAAGAATGTGATCTTTGACATGATAATTGATGCTTGAAGAATTCTCTTGAAATCTTGGTAATCTGCCCTTGAAATCCTTGAATTCTCTTGCTCAAATTCTCTTATGAACTCAATTTTCTATTAGGATGAGTACTTGAATGCTTGGGGGGTAAAATGAGAGGAATAAGCTTATATTTATACCCAATTATGCAAGAATTTCTGAAATTACAATACTAGATGTCAACAATGGATCTTGGAGAATAAAATCCTACCAAATATTTAAATTAAATTTGATTTTTGAGTTAAAGGGGACTCATTTTCCGCCTTGGCCAAATGGATCCCACCTAAGGAGACTCATTCACCTAGAATGGCGAATGAGTCCTACCTTAGGAATTTGAGGTGGGTTTTCAAGGATTTGATGTTTTAAATGCCATTTGCCAGAATTATCCTCAAAAATACACACAAATGAGGCTTGTGGATACAAAAAGGGGCCAATTAAAGCATAAGAGAGTCCAATTATTAATGACAAGCCTAGATGAATGTGAAAGTGTGTTACAAAACTTTACAACACACCAAATAAGGCAAGGCTAAGAGAAGTTGTGATTGAAATAATGCTTAGAAATCCTAGAAAATTGTGAAAGTGTGTTACAACACCTTTACAAGGCATCATTAAAGTACATTAGTTCACAAGGGCCCATGACCTAATTTGAATGTGTTATGCACATTAAAACACTAAATCAAGGCCAAACTAAGCCAAAATCCACAAGAAGAAGCTAAACAAGCACAAAAAATGCTAGGGACCTTTTTTTTGACATTACATTTAGCCCCCACTTTAGTGAGAGGATGAACCTGGTTCAAAATCACACTAAAGTAGACAAAAACGCATCAAGGGGGGTTCAAATGTACCAATGCTAGCAAGATTAGATGACAATGATCAAGAGGGATGATCAAGCCCCCAGGATCGAGATCCCATGGCAAACCAACATGAGTAAAAAGGAACACACATGAAAAGGATATAAAGAAAAATGGCAATCCCAATCATACAATGCCAAATATGAAAAAGAAATGAAGCAGAAAAATGGAACAATCTTCGACGATTTGTCCAACATGACATGGATCAGATCTAGGTTGTTTGTCCAAGAAAAATGCATACTCACTCTGAGGTGATGGAACTCATGGCTATCTGTTGAGTGAGAAGTCCAAAAAGGGTGAGAAACATACACTCATGGCTCATATGTACTCACACACACATGCAAGTGGCTATGGGGAAAGTCATGCCACCGGTTGGGATTCTCACTCAAATCATACTAAAGTTATATCTCCTAATAAATTTAATATGGCACCACACAAAAATAACTAAGTTTCCAAGCTTCATGAGATAGGAAAAACTTCATATGCTTGGAGCTCATGAAAAAACAAGATGGATCCACAAGCATGCAAGCTGTGTTATGTAAGGTGGCCATATAAAAAATGAAAAATAGGAAATTTTCAAAGGAGTCTTGCTTAGTTCATGTGAGGTATTTAACTTAAGGAAAATTGTGCCAAATGTCTCTAAGAGAGGACCAATCAAAGAATAGAAGATTCGCAACTTAGGAGATGACGTGTGTCACATCAAGCCACTAAGAGGAATGCAGTATGCTAAGAGAGATCATGCACATGAAGGACATCACACCCAATGCCAACCAAAAATTAAAAAATGCATCATATGAAGCAAGAAGGCTGCAATAAGAACCATGAATAGGAAAAAAATGCAATAAGAAATAATTCCAATGTATGCTTCCACTTTAAAGAAATTGCTAAATACCATGCTGTGAGAAATTACTTTAAAGTAGAAAATGAAAAATGCTAACAATAAGAAAGACATGAGAGACAACTTGGAAAGCCCTATGCCAAGTCATATGTTTTTGAGTAAGGCTACATCATGTGAGAGAAAAAGAAAAGAGAGGGGTTTCCCCCAAAATGAAAACACCAAACACATAAGGGATCGATGGATTTGGGGTCAGTATCTTCTTTGCTACAATGTTTTTAAGGAGCTCAAAATTGGCATCATCCCCCCAAATACACATAGAACTGGAAGAATGACACAAAGAGAGTGAAAAGAAAAGAAAAACCTCTTGGGTCAACATTGAAGAGACATAGGGTGTCCCAACACCTTGTGTCATCCCCAAAAGGAAAACACGAGAAAAATAAGGATAAAGATTAAATGAAAAAGGCAAAAGAAAATGAAAGCGTTTTGGGTCAACATGAAGGAGAAATGAATGTCTCAATGCCTTGTGTCATCTCCAAAAGGAAAAAACAAGAAAAATGATAAATAAGAGAAAGCGGTGTATGACATAGAGAATAATGAAGATAAAAATAGAGGAATGTCACAAAGAGAGAGATAATAGAACATTACGGGGGATCACATTACACACATGCAATCACAAAAAGGAAAATGAAAATGAAAAATACTAGTAAATAAAATGTGAGTCAACCTATGAGTAAGTCATCTGCCTCCCAATAATATTCTGTGTATATCGAAGGTGAACGACTAACTAGAGGGACAAGGGCTAGTACCAAACTAGGAGAAGCACCAGTTTCAGAAAATTTATCATTTAAGCTCATGGAAGAGGAAAACAATGTGTTCAGTTCATTATGCACCTCCTCATAAATTTTGGAATCCTCATCATCATCATCTAAGTTGATCACAATAGGAGGTTGAAGGATAATATCCATAGAGGAGTTCAACTCTTGTTGTGGAGGATGCATGGAAGTTTCTTGTTGCGACTGGGGAGGGCGAGCGTCATGCATTGCTTCAATCAAGTTTGGATCTTGATTTTATTTTAACTCATCATGGAATTTA
Organism: Sequoiadendron giganteum; assembly: GCA_007115665.2. Lineage (NCBI taxonomy): Eukaryota > Viridiplantae > Streptophyta > Pinopsida > Cupressales > Cupressaceae > Sequoiadendron > Sequoiadendron giganteum. The sequence goes on along the minus strand of CM021110.1, from coordinate 137,572,480 downwards.
CGAGCAAGGTCACAACATCTATGTCTACACTCCCTAGCACCTGTGTTTTATTTGGTTTTGTTTTCAAGCTGCATAGGAGCAGGTTAATCAACAATAGGTTGATTTTCTTCCCTGGGGAGAGGAACAAAAGGAACCATGGGGGGTTGTTCAACCTCTTTCTCTTTGACTTTGTAAACTTGTTTTATTATTGGAGGTGTGGTAGGGTTGGTTTCATTATTTATAGGTCACTTGTAAGAGGTAGGTATGGTTTTGGGTTTAGGTTGGTCTTGTTTGTTTTTTTCTTGTTTAGGTTCAAGCATGGTTTCATCAAGGATGGTAGGATTAGAAGTGGACTAGGACATGTTTCAGAGAGAACTCTAGTATCTTCTTTTCCTTGAACTTTTTTTAGGACAAGAAAAATAAGTCTTCTCTTGGCTTGATAGGTCCATGGGCTTGGGCCAAAAGACATCTAAGGGAAAGTTTCCTTTAGATGACAAAGGGTTAAAACCACTATGGTGAATAGTGAATATCTCATTGTCAAAGAGAAATTTTAAGAATTTATGCACAATCAAAGGGATGAATTTCATGGAGCACAGCCATGGGTGGCAAAGCTTCACACAAAATTGGTCTGACTATGGGATGATGGAGAATGTAACATCTAATGTTTTTGGTCCTATTTGTAATGATAGGGTGATCGATCCAATCATAGGGCATGTAAAACCATTATGTGTCCTGATCCATGCTCTTGGTTTGTCATAATCATCTTGATAGAGCTCATGCAAGAGTAGGAATTCCTTAGTGATCACATTCTCTCCACAGGCGAGATCTATTAATATCCCATTAGTGGGCTTATCATAGATACGACTAGCTATGTAAAGAGGACCATTGGGAAAATGTTTAAGTATATCCTTAGAGGAGAAAAAAATATCAAGAGGACTCTTAGTTCAACCCTTATGAGGGATGACATCTATCACCCCTATAATTTCATCTATATGATTGACATTAATAGCATTATTTGGAACAAAATCAGTGTGTTCATTAATTGTAACAACATTTATCACGTCATTCTTAGGCATGCCACTAGCTTTGACAAATGAAATATTATATTTTGGCCTGGCATTGGTAAATATTTGCAAGTTTTGGTTTGTAGGGGCAACAAACTTATTTCCTTGAGCATTAGTGCCCACAATAGATAGATGGTCAAAATCGATGAGGTCTTGCACAAGATGTTTAAGATGCTTACAATGTTTTGTGTCATGTCCATTTTTTTGATGAAAGTGGCAATATGTGTTTGCTTTAAAGTAAGCAGGAAAAGGCTTATTAGGGTCAAGTTTTCTCACATGAGGTAAGGTAATCATTTGTTGATTTAGAAATTGGGACATGATATTATGAAGGGTATTGGGTAGGGGAGTGAATTTTCTCTTTGGGTCTCCATAACTAAAGGGCACTGAGGCTTTGATAGCAACAACTTGGCTATGGACATTTTGAGTTTTTTTTAAGGAGGGTTGAATTGAAGGAACCCTTTATTTGGTTTTCTAAAGGGTTGGGAATTTTTTTGGTGCACAGGCTCAAATCTTTCAATTCGACTAGAAGTGGAATTTGTATCACAACTAGAAACCGAATTTTGGTAATCATGGAGAGCAGTGCACAAGTGCATGAGGGATGGAAATTTCATCATGGTCAACTTGCCCTGGATTTTTTTTTTTGCAAGTTTTGTATAATAATCTTTTGAAGGTGTGGGTCGGGGATCTCGACATCAACTTGGGAATAAAGCGATTGATATTAGAAGATAAAGTCAGCTATCTTTTCATCCTCTTTTTGCTTACATCTCATCAAGTCAGCCAAGGTCAGCTTAGGAGTCATCTGCACTTGGAAATGATTTATAATTTCCTCAACAAGTTCATCAAATGAATGAATCGAGTTATTCAGTAAAGAAGAGAACCACTCCAAGGCAATGTCTTTCAAGGTCCTAGGAAAGAGCTTTGCTAAAAGTTTATCATCAAGGAAAAACTCACTACATAGGGAATTGTAGGCATTAACATGGTAAGAAGGATCTCCCTTCCCTCCATATTTCTCAAATCTAGGCATCTCTACACCTTGTGGCATTGGTTTGCGTAGTATCTCCAAGGATAATGGACAGATTTTAACATAATATTTGGGTGGACCATTTTTATTGTGGTTGATGGTGAAAACGTTTTTTGAATGGATGACATGGTTTGGAAAAGTTGATGTATGAGAGAATCATTGCTTGTGTTATGAGATGGAAATGAAAGTGGTGATGGAGTGTATGTGTTTGTGGGACAAGTGAATGGAATTCTTATAGGTGGTAAGGTAGTAGGAGCTATAACATGTGCTGCCACATAGGAACTAGGGATGCTAGTTGGAATACCCAGGGAAGGAATCACATTACTAACTTGTTGCATTGTTGTTACTTGAGGAGGGGTGTAGGTAGGGATTGAGGGTATTGTTGTGGGAGGAGGAATTTGAGTTCCTCCTTGGCTTGAAGCATTTTTTGTGGGAAAATGACAACTAGTGGTTGAGGGAAGATGCTTGACAAAGATTTGCACAATATTTTTCACAAGGTCAAGGCCATCTTTAGTTTCAAGCATATGGTGAATGTTTTCAATTGTAGGAATTGCGGTGGTTGAAATGTTTTCAAGGCTAATTTGATGTTGTAAGTTCACTAGGTCCTCATGGATGTGAATTATGTTTTCTTGTGGAATTCTATCATTCTTTGGTTCAACTTGCATGCTACTTGAAGGAAAAGAGTTACCTAGGGTGTTATCCATGCCTAGTGTACTAGTGTCAATTCTAGGAGTGGAAGCTCTAGATAACCTAAGATCCACAACAATTGTGCTATCATAGGATGGCATGAGTCTCAAAATTCTTCTCACTATGGTATTAGCAATAGGAAACCAAACACTCATGCAAAAGCTACTAAATGCAGGGTGGGTGCAAATGCAATGTAAACTAGGAAGAATGGAATGCTTATAAATGAAATTATGGAAAGTAAAATTGAAATGTAGAAGCAAAAAATAGAAACTCAGAAAATGAACTGCAAATACCAAAAAATGCAATGCAAAATATACAAAGGGACTAATTCGCCCAAGGTGGCGAATGAGTCTAGGTATAGATTTTTTAGAATTTTTTTAGAATTATTGAATTGGATTTGATGATTTTTATGTTTTTTGATGCAAATATAGGATGCAAATGCAGAATTTTACTGATTTTCAATGAAATTAAGTGCAATAATGCAAGGGTATGTGTAGGATCATCATGGAAAAAACGGGCTCTTAAGTGGCAATAAAAAGACAAAAAATCAGAGTTAGACAACTTGACGTAAAAATTTGAATAAGTTATCTATATTATTTCAAAAAAAAGTAAAAATAGAATCTATAGAAAATTGAATGTAGTTTCTAAACTACTAGACCTTTATTTTTTTTTTAAATCTATTTGGTGAAAATTTGAAATTTCAATGTATTTGTATTTAAATTTCTGGGTAAAAATAAGAAGTAGGTGTCTGTCTGACCACCCTAACCACAATAAAATGATAATATTTTTTTATAAGCTTTTAGATATAAGTAGAGGACTCATGTCTTGATGTGATGCATATTTTTTTATAATTTTTTTCCTAGTACATAATTAATTATGAATTTTTTTTTACAAATTTTAAAAAATATAAAAGCTCGTTTGTCTAACCACCTTAACTTGGTAAAAAATTCATGAAATTCAATTTTTTTTTTTTAAACCTATAGTATGCGAAGCATAGAATTTGACGCATGTTTAAAATTCAAAAAATGTGATACCATTTGAAATTTATAGATTTTTTTCAATCAGCCTATCAATCAGGACTTTATTCGTAATTCTAATAGAAAATGAATAATAATTATTTATTAAATTCAAAGTAAAGCATAATTTATATTGGTGGAAAGCTGAGAATCTCCTCTTAAAACCCTTTTTGTTTCATCAATTTTGGGTTAAAAAAAAGGTCGTCAGCCACATGGGCCATCATATGGCTTACATATCGCCACTTTTTGGCCCATCATGATCCTGCACATACCCGCAACTAAATGAGATTTTCACTAATGCAAAAATTGAAACCCTAGAATGCAAATTAACCAATTCAAAACCTAATGTAATGTTAATGCAAGCTAAATCTAGGATAAATGCACTCCAAATCAGAATTATGATGCTCTAAATGCAGGTTCACCAAAATGAAACCTAGAAATTGGTGTGTTGTCTTTTCGCTTCTAGGGTTTTGGACCTAAAAGGAGAGGTTATTTTCTCTATTTCACTCAAGAAAAACCATTAAGATTCCAATGCAAAGGAGATTGAAATCTAAAAAAGGGTGTGTTCTAGGGGATGCAATGATGTAAATGAGGGGTTCACCACCAAGTGCAAAGTTAGAAAAAGAAATGTTTGAAAACATAGTGTACAATACGCAAGATGACCTAGAAGATGACTTAAAAATGCAAGTAAAATTTAATAGAAAGTTGTTAAACTAGAAATGTGCACTTGGGAAATTAGTGAAGGAAAATTGGAGGTCCGAAATCTTGAAAAATATATTGTTGAAGCCAATTGGGACTCATTCACCAAGCTGGGTGAATCAGTCCAGTTTCGGGAAAATTGTGTCAGAACAAGTTTTGGACAAATGGGTACTCAGATCTATAAAAATCTCTGACAGACAAGTATAGTGGGACTCATTTGCCAATAGTGGCGAATCAGTCCACTTCTGGACTTCTAGAAATTCAAAGTTGGATTTTGTAGCTTGTAGTCTGCTATGTTGTTCCTGCTTCAAATCTAGGTTTGAAACTACATAATTCAACCTGTGGATCTTCTCGAAGTTCTTCCAAGGCTTGTTCACAATCTTGACAACTTTGACTTGCTTCAACAACTTGATGACAACTTTTCTAATCTTTCTCTTTGATAAATCTGTAACCTAGACCTATAAATGACATACAAAGAGAGGGAAAATTTGTTGTGGGGTTAGAGAATGGGGGTTTACCTTGGTCAAACCCCTTGTTGGTAATTAAACCTTGAAATGAAAAGAAAATGTAAAGGATTGTGATGAATGAACAAAAGGTGATGTTGCAACTCACCAAACCCTTGCTATAAAGTGTTGCAATTATGTTTGAAATGGATGCAATGGATGTGGTTATTGATTCTTTCTTTATGGAGATAGATCTTGAATGTAAAGCTTGCTTGGATCATGAAATCTACACCAAAATTGTAAGCGCAATGAAAAAAATGAAGAATGTGATCATTGACATGATGATTGATGCTTGAATAATGCTCTTGAAATATTGGTAATCTACCCTTGAAAGCCTTGAATTCTCTTGCTCAAATGCTCTTGTGAACTCAATTTTATATTTGGATGAGTACTTGAATGGTTGGGGGGTAAAATGAGAGGAAGAACATTGTATTCATACCCAATTATGCAAGAATTTCTAAAATTACAACACTAGAAGCTAACATGAGATCTTAGAGAATAAAATCTTGCCAAAGATTTAAATTAAATTTTATTTTTGAGTTAAAGGGGACTCATTCATCTAGAATGGTGAATGAGTTCCACCTTAGTAATTTGAGGTGGGTTTTTTGAGATTTGATGTTTTAAATGCCATTTGTTGGGATTATCCTAAAAAACACACAATTAAGGCTTGTAGATACAAAAATGGGCCAATTAAAGCATAAGGGAGCCCAATTTTTAATGAAAATCCTAGAGGAATGTGAAAGTGTGTTACAACACTTTACAACACACAAAATAAGGAAAGGATAAGAGAAATTGTCATTGAAATAATGCTTAGAAATCCTAAAGTGTGAAAGTGTGTTAGAAAACTTTACAAAACCTTTACAAGGCATCATTAAAGTACCTAATGTGAATGTGCTATCCACATTACAACACTAAATCAAGGCCAAACTAAGTCAATATCCATAAGAACGAGCTAAACAAGTGCGAAAATGGATAAGGACCCTTTTTTTCGATGATACAAATTTGTATATGCTTAATTCAAATTGTCTCATAAAATAGACATCTACAACATCTTGGTTTCAGAGGTGGCACCAAATCAATTTTCTCTACTTCTTCTTTGGCGTGGTTTCATTGCCAAAAGAAAAATTCAACTACTATTTCACATCAACAAGCCTCCATTGATTTTCTTTAGAGGATGAGTTGACTAAAGCATTAAAAATGTTTGACAAAGTCAAGGTTAATCTTATCCAAGGCGTCAACCTAGTCCATGCTTAAATATCAACATGAGTTAGTGCAACATCAAACACAATACATATGTATTTATATCACATGACATTCTAAGTGATAATCAGCTTCAAATAAAAATCATAAGCTATTCTATCATCCTCTTAAAACATAGTCTAAAGTGACTATAATCAACCTCTAATATCATAGTCTTTATCAACTATAATAAGCCTTTATAAATCGGCTTCTATCAAAACAAGTGATAGTTAGTTTCTATTAACATATATAGTATGTTAAATATGTATTATTATATTGGAGTCACTGAAAAATTATCCCTTGCTTGATTTTGGAATAATTAATGATAAATTGGACTTGATATCACCTTGATCTAGTGTTGTGAGGTGTTTTACACATCCACATTAGGTCTTCAGCCCTTTTTAAGCTAAGTTAACTCAACTTTTCCCTAATTTAATGTTGTAAAATGTATTTATTTACACTTTCACATTAAATTTAAGAGGCTTATAAACTAATTGTACCTAATCTAGTGTTGTAATGTGTTTTACACATTCACATGGGATTTAGGGCCCTTCTAAGTTAAATAGACCCAATTTTGCCTTAATTTAGTGTTGTAAAGTGTATTTATTTACACTTTCACATTGCATTTATTACCTTTATATCATCATTGGTAGGCCCCTATGACCCCCTATTGTGCACCCCAAGGCATATTATGATAAAAAAAAAACCTAACAATATCAACATATGAGCTTAATTTCTTCACTCCCCAATATTCTAGCAGAAAAAATAGCCCATGTGGGACCCATTCACTACCTTGGGTGAATTATTCCCATCTAGGTGGGAATCATTCACCCAAATGGTGAATGAGTCCCATTTGAGCTATTTTTGAGGTTTGAGCAGGAAAAACTTATTTTTAAGTTCAAATTTCTCCTATGTCGGCCTTGGGGATCAAATTAATGCTAATTTGAGTGAATTTCCTATACAAACAAGCTTCCAAATCATTATTTCACCTAATAAATCCAAGAAACACCAACCTACATGGTATCAAGTAAAGAAAGAAAGGGTTAAGCATTCTAAGGTTATCAAGATAGCTTTTTCAAGATCAATTTTAAGGCAGTCAAGGGCATAATTCCTCATCAATTGTTCCAGCAATTCAAGATCCATCATCATGTCAATCTTATCAAGCATCAAGCATTTTTTTGAGCTAGTTTTTTGATGTATCATTGAAGATCCAAGACCAAGAATTGTTTTATTCCTATTATCAAAGATCAAGATATACATACAAGGTTCATGACCATTTCATGTTAAGTTACATATTTACAAGACATGATCATTCAAGGTATCATTATTCATGTTTCGTATTCTATGTTTCATGTTTCATGTCCTTGTTTCATTGTGTCATCATTTGGTTTAATTACCTAGAAGGGTTTTACCAAGGCAAACCCCCATTCCCTAGCAATCAACATTTTCTCTTTTTCTTTATGTGATTGTAGATCTAGGTGCCTCAAAGACTTGGAGATCATTGAAGATTAGGTTACAAGTTTTTTGGAGTTTTCTCCCCATTTGCAAGGTCAAAATCTTCACAAAAAGGTCATCTACAGCCCCCAAATCAAGATTTTGGATCTAGAAACCTGGAGAAGTAGAAAGAGAAGACTAAAAGGTGCAGATCAAAACTTTGAAATTTCCAAAAAATCCAAACTAGACTCATTCACTACAAGTGGTGAATGAGTCCCACTATATGTTTTTTTAGAGATTTTTACAGATTTGGATACCCATTTGCCCGAAACCTACTTCGATGCAAAAATCCAAAACTAGGACTGATTCACCCAGAATGGAAAATGAGTCCCAATAGGTCAAAAATTTAGTTTTTTCAAAATTTCAGAGTTGTTTCTGGTCATCATCGAGTTTCTAGGTGCACACTTTTTGTTTTGTTTACATTTCTAAGTCATTTAGTAAAGAATTGCATCAAACTAGGTTTTGCATTTCATCTTGCATACATTTTTCCAAGCTCTAGCCTAGTGGTGAACCCCTCATTAGATCATATTCAGTCCCTAGGATAACCCTATTACAAGATTTCAATCTCCTTTGCATTGCGATCTCTAGGGTTATCCTTGAGTAGAGTCTCTTTAATGGTGGGTGTGAATACATATCGCCAGGCCCAACATTTTTGGAGGTTCCTTTTTGGTGAACCTGCATTTAGAATACCTTCTTTTCTAATTTGGAGTCCATCATCATCCTAGATTTTGATTGCATTAACATTGCATTAGGATTTACATTTGTTAATTTCTATTCTATGGTTTCAATTTTTTCATTAATGAAAGCTCATTTAGCTTTCATTTTTGCATTTAATTTCATTGTAAATCACTCAAAATCTACATTTACACTTAGTTTATAGATCATACAAACTAAAAAGCATAAAAATCAATTGAAAAATTCTAATTTTTTTGAAACAAATCCCTATTGGGACTCATTTGCCACCTTGGGTGAATCAGTCCCAGTGCACCCCTGAAACTACCTTTTACAACACTGAAAACCTTATTTTTGCACTTTTGTTTGCTTCCATTGACTATCTATTTAAGTTGGTTCAATTTCTATTACATGCATTTTACAAAATCTAGCTTAAATTGGTCCATTTCATGCATTGCTTAATTTCAAATTCTCATTCACAAATTTTCATTTTTGGATCATTGCATAGAGTAATTAGTAAATTTACCTTGTTTGAAATTTGAAAATTGCATTTCATCCTAGGTATTTACATTGCATTTAAAGCTTGCATAGATTCTATTACATTCAAATAATTTGAAGTAGCATAATTTATATTCATGGCAATTGTGGATAGAATTATATTCTTGAACTTTTCATTTTCATCATTAGTTCCTAGTTCACTTAGATCAAATTACATTCAATATTTATTAGAAAATGAAAACAAAAAAAAAAACATCAAAAGAAACAAATGAAAAAATGGTTAACCTTAAAGAAAGCATATCATTCAAACCCTTTAGTAGTTATGACTTTGCAATGTTAGATCAAGCCCTTGATGAATTTATCTCTCCTAGATCATCCACTAAAGGTTTGATACAAGAGGATGCAATCATCAACAATCATGATAATCGTAATTGTTATTCTCTCGATATCTCTCCCATTGGTGACAAAGGTATCTTAGTGAAAGATGATACAATCATTGAAGGTCATGAAAGTCTTATTTTTATTCCTCCCCCTTGGGGATATATTATGACACACGAAGTTGAGATCATGGCCACTACTTTACCTAGTCTCCATTCATCTCCCAACACCTCCCCTACTTGTGAAAATTCTTTAGTGAATAAGGATACAATCGTGAATGATCATGACAAACATATTTGTGTGGAAGACATGTTGATATTAAGAGATCCAATAATTGTGAGCTATGACAATCCTATATCTCCTACTTGGGAAGACATTATAGGGTATGGGGATGCAAAAATAGATAATCATGGCAATCAAACCTTTCCTTCTCCTAATATCTTCTCTAGACATGAATAAGATAGTCGAGTGTTAGAAGATATCTTTATTAAGACTCATGAGAATATTATTCCTCCCTTTCCCGATGCCCTACCATTCAAGAAGACCTATTTGAACAAAAAATTCCAATCATTGGTAACCATGAAACTCATAGTTATCCTTCTCTTGATGCCTCTCCTATGTGCGATGAAGCTACTTTACAAAATCTAACCACGAAATGTGATGAACCTACTATTTGTCACTTTCCTAAAATCTCTCCTACTAGGGTAGATATTATGGTACAAGAGACTGAGACATTAGAGAAAATTATCGACAACAATAAAATCTCCCCCTCTCCTAATATCTCTCCTATTGGTGAAGAAGATATTATGGTGTTACAAGATCTATTCAATGAAAATCACAAGGAAAACATCATCAAACAAGAAACTACTATCATTGATAAACAAGAAAACCCAGCCATTGATGAGTCCCCTACCCGTGATGAAGTTATTTCTGAAGAACTGAACATTTAATGTCATGAACATCTAGTTTTTAGTTCTCCTAAAATCTCTCCTAATAGAGAAGGTATCATGGTGTGAGAAAATGATAACATTGACAAACTTCCTTCAAGCAATAGTAAAATGTCTTCCCTAGATGAAGATGATGAAGTGAAATTAGACTCCTCTTTAATGAAAACAAGGACAAGTTTGTTGAGGTTATGAACATACAGCTCCTTCGAGTCCTCTAATTATCAAACCACCTAACCCTCAACTTATCATTCATCCACCCTCACAACAACCACAAGTTCAAAAGAAACCTGTGTTCATCTTAGAACCACCTAAAAGGAAACTCGATAATGATAACGTTTCACACCAATTGAGTTACACTGACATTCCTCGCATATATAAAAAAGTGTATACAATCAAGGCCAACCCTGAATCTGGAAGACTTATGAAGAAAATTTGGAAAGGATTTGGTGCTATAGAACAAGGTATCCATGTCCCTATAGAGCCTAAATGCAAGAAATGACTAATGTTCTTGGTCATTGTCCCTCAAAAAAAATCCTTCATTCAATGTCAACACTATTTCAAAAGATTCTTCCAAGACAACTTTAACTTTGATGCATCCAAGAGTTATAGATATCTCATTAAATATGTGTCAAGTTGAAAATTTGTTTACTCATCATAATAAATAACCTTAGTTGATGCTCCTTTCCATGTAATAGTTATAGGATCATAGCATACTCACTTTTTTAAGGAGTGGCATATCATCATCCACTCTGAGCTCACCCTTGTCTTGCACTAAGTGGGGGCAAGGGGGTTAGTCAGCCTTATCCTCATATGTCACTTGTCATTTCCTCCTTTTGGCTAGTTGATCACCTTTCATGAACACATAAGAGAAAGCTTGGGATGTGGATTCCATGCCTTAAGTTGGCTTGCATTTGACATACTTATTCATGATGTAGCTTATCAGAAACATATGACTTGGCATAGGGCTTTCCGTGTAAGATCTCATGTATTATTCTACATTAAAGAAGTTTCTGACAGTAATGGTGTTAGCAACCACTTTAAAGTGGGGGCATACATCGACACTCATGTTTCATTGTATTATTTTATTTCTTCTTTTGATGTGTCCTTTTCTTGGTGGTTTCATTGGGCTTGATTTCCTCTAAGAGCGTGATATTTCTTTGAATTTTTCTCTCTTGGAAACATTAAGAATGATGTTCCCTAAGAAGATACCTCACATGAACTAAGGAAAATACCTTTGAACATTCCTTACATTATTTTACATTTACAATTTTAGTTATATGGCCACCTCGTATAACACAACTTGCATTCCTATAGATCCATCATGTTTGTTCATGAGGCCCAAGCATACAAAGTTTTGCTTGTCTCACGAAGCTTGAAAATAATTTTTGTGTGGTGCCTTATTAAATTTATCAAGAGGTATAACTTTGGTATGGTTTGAGCGGGAAGCCCAATCCGAGGCATGAATTTCACCATAGCCACTTGCATGTGTGTGACTGCATACCAACCATGAGTGTATGTTTCTCACCTTTTTGGACTTCTCACTTGGTGGATAGCCAAGAGTTTTGTCGCCTCAGACTGACTATGCAAACTTTTTAGACAAAAAACTTAGATCTGATCCACATTGTGTTGGACAAATAGTTGAAGCTTGATCCACCTTTTATTTTATGGTTATTTTTGTTCTTCTTTCTTCTAGTTATAGACATTGCATGATTGTGTATCTTGTTCTTCTATATATCATACACCTTGTGCATGTCCTTTTGTGCTTATGTTGGTTTGGCTTAGGATCTTGGATCCTTAGGGGTTGATTGCCTCCTCGATATTTGTCATCCTTTTCTATCTACATTGGCATGATTAGACCCCTCTTTAATATCTAGTTTAGTGTGAGTTTGAAGCAAGTTCATTCTCTCACTAAAGTGGGGGCCAAATCTAGAGTCACCAAAAAAGTATCCCTTGCTTGATTTGGGAATAATTAATGATAAATTATTGGACTTGATATGACCTTGATCTAGTGTCGTGAGGTGTTTTACACATCCACATTTGCTCTTGGGCCCTTTTAAAGCTAGGTTAACTCAACTTTTCCCTAATTTAATATTGTAAAATGTATTTATTTACACTTTCACATTAAATTTAAGAGGCTTATAAACTAAGTGGACCTAATCTAATGTTGTAATGTGTTTTACACAATCACATGGGATTTAGGGCCCTTCTAAGCTAAATAGACCCAATTTTGCTTTAATTTAGTGTTGTAAAGTGTATTTATTTACACTTTCACATTGGAGTTTGGGTCCTATTGCATTTATGACCTCTATATCATCATTGACAGGCCCCTATGACCCCATATTGTGCATCCCAAGGTATATTATGATAAACAAAACCTGACAATATTAACATATGAGCTTAATTTATTCACTCCCCAACATTCTAGCAGACAAAATAGCCCTTGTGGGACCCATTCACCACATTGGGTGAATGAGTCCCATTTGAGCTATTTTTAAGGTTTGAGCAGGAAAAACTTGGTTTTAAGTTCAAATTTCTCCTATGTTGGCCTTGGGGATCAAATTAATGATCATTTGAGTGGATTTCCCATATAAACAAGCTTCCAAATCATTATTTCATCTAAGCAATCCAAGCAACACAAGCCTACATGGTATCAAGTCAAGCAAGCAAAGGTTAAGCATTCCAAGGTTACCAAGATAGCTTTCATGATCAGTTTTAAGGAATTCAACGAAAAAATTGTCCATCAATTGTTGCATCAATTCAAGATCCATCATCATTTCAAGCATATCAAGCATCAAGCATGTTGTTGAGCTAGTATTGTGATGTAACATTGAAGATCCAAGACCAAGCATTGTTCTATTCCTATTATCAAAGATCAAGATCTACATCCTTCATGGCCATTTCATGTTAAGTTGTAGTTTTACAAGAAATCATCATTCAAGCTATCATTGTTCATGTTTCATTTTTCATGTCCTTGTTTCATTGTTTCATCATTTGGTTTAATTACCTATGAGGGGTTTGACCAAGGAAAACCCCCATTCCTTAACAATCAATATTTTCTCTCTTTCTTTGTTTTATTGCATATCTAGGTACTTTGAAGACTTGGAGATCATTGAAGATTAGGTTACAAGTTTGGTGGATTTGTCTCCCCATTTACAAGGTCAAAATATTCACAAAAAGGTCATGTATGGCCCCAAAATCAAGGTTTCGGATTTAGAAACCTAGAGAAGCAGAAAGAGCAGACTGAGAGGTGTAGATCAAAACTTTGAATTTCCAAAAAATCCAAACTAGACTCATTCACCACAAGTGGCTAATGAGTCCCACTGTAGGTGTTTTTTAGAGATCTTTCCATATTTGGATACCTATTTGCTTGAAACTTGCTTTGGTGTAGAAATCAAGAACTGGGACTTATTCGCCCAGAATGGCGAATGAGTCCTAGTAGGTCAAAAATTCAGGTTTTTTAGAATTTCAGAGTTTTTTTCAGTCATAATAAAGTTTCCAGGTGCACACTTTTTGTTTTCATTTCTAAGTCATTTAGGAAAGCATTGCATCAAACTAGGTTTTGCATTTCATCTTGCATACATTTTTCCAAGTCATAGCTTGGTGGTGAAGCCCTCATTAGATCATCTTCAGTCCCTAGGACAACTGTATTGCAAGATTTCAATCTTGTTTGCATTGAGATCTCTAGGGTTATCCTTGAGTGGAGTCTCTTTAATGCTGGGTGTGAATACATATCACCCACCAACATTTTAAGAGGTTTTGTATATATATAATATATTATATACATATATATATATAAATACCATAATGTAACCGTTAAAATATATTTACATATATATATATTATACTAGAGATAAGATAGTATATATATAATACACATTATATTGAATTGTATAAACGTGAATTTTCACCCCTAACACATATTCCCGTTTACCCCCTTGCACTTTACAAAACCAAAGGTAGAGGCTTAATTCCACTTAAGCCCACTATCCACATCACACTTGGTGCCTATTTTGTGTATTTGTGGGAACGTTTCTACCGGGGACGCCTATCCACCAAGTAGAAGTCTGCACGACACGCTTACGTCCCTAGCAGATTCCCATGGCTAGAGACTGCAGAGACATTGCACTTTCAATTGGAAGTCAAAGAGTAACGCCCCTCTTTGGTTGGCTAACCCGAATACGACCGTTTTTTATCATTTCCTTCATATTCTTCATCTCTTATTCCATTTTCAAGTCGGTTGATCTTCTTCAAAAGCTTACACAATCTCTCCATGCTTTGAGCATCCATCCACAAGCTTTGTAGTAGAACTTCACACTCCATTGCAGCAATCTACCACTCCACTCTGATAGTGCAAGTGCAGGACAAACACCATTGTAGCAGAGGCTTGAGTTCCTCTCATTTTCTCCTCCACAAGCCTTGAGCACTTTAGATGGAGGTGGTAAGCTCCTCTAATCTTCTCTATCATCTATGGTTGAGTGAGCATGCACTGATTTGTAGTGTCTTTTGTTTACGTAGCTTGTATTCCCTTCTTTATCATTATTTTCTATCGTTGCAAACTTGGTTGTCCATGGAGCTAGAAACACCAAAATGGGGGTCTGACTGAGGCAGACCCCTAAACAGCCTGAACATTTTCCCTCTTCGTCACCCTTGCATGAAATCATCTTCGTCACTCTTGCGGTAATATACTTCCTTTATCATATCAATATTTACATTTCACTCTTCTTAATCTCATTCTATCACTTTAGAAACTTCTAAACTAGGCTGCTAGTCTTTCCTTTAGAGTTTGAATCTCATCTTTCTGGTTCTCTAGTCGTATAGACACCAATGCACCTATGAGATGCCAGCACACTGCGCTGTCATCCCAAAACCATACTTTTGTCCTCAGATAAAGAGCTACTTGAGATGTAGAGTTGACTCTAAAAGATGACTCATCTAGTCTCTTTCCAACTCTCAGGTTTGTAGAGTGGTTGAAGGACACATAGTCCTCATCATTCTCATCCCATCTATCCTAACCTTCCTTTAAACTAAGGTAAGTTAGGGCAGCCATTCTTCTCTTGGCCCTTCATGACCTGGGTCCTTGCAATGGTTGGTCCCCCTCTCTTACATTTTTGGTGAACCTGACGTGAACCATTTTGCTTTTGTTTTGCGATATTGAGTCCCTTTCCTTTTATTCTAGGAGTCTTGTAAGTGTGAGTGTTGTAAGGCTTTTTCCTTACAACCCAACCTATAAGCCCTAGTAGACATAGTTGGAAGGTTTTGATGGTGTTGTGTAACGAAAACTCAATTGGGTCACTATCCTATCTCGTAAAACTTAGGAGGCTCTATAGAAGTACTATTAGTGTGTGTGATGGCCCCTTTCTTAAACTAGCCTATTCCCTTTGCACAAATTGTGAGTAGTGGTACTAGCATAACCTTTACTTCACAGGACCTGCCGATGGGATTAAACAAAGATCCATCTCCTCTTTACATTCCTAAGCGGATAAATGGGAATACTGTAGTAGGTGTTCTCATTGACATGATATCTCAAGTGAATATCATAACTAAGGAGATTATGCTGATTAAATTCTTGCATAAAGAAGGATATGATGCACTTGAGAGTACCATTCGCACACACGATGGAATTTTCGTACCTTCTATAGAGAGTATTGTCCTATCGGTCCTTGTTGGACCTAAATCTGTGAGCCTTAGGTTTGACATCATCCCAGGGTCTGAACTCTTCAGAGTAAAGCTAGGTATCCCTTGGCTGGTATCTATGAATGCAGTTCCCTTGGTGGTGCACAAATGCCTAAAGTTTGTTCATGGAGGTTCAGTACATGTTGTCCACGACAACGGTTATAAACCATCGGTTGCACGTGGAAGCTATACCCTAGATTACTTTTGGCCTACCTCTCTTCGTGCTCTCCCACCTAGGAAGGACCTCTTATATCACACATATCAAAACTATAAGAAAGGGCGTGCTAAGCTAAAAGTGAGGTTCCCTCCTTCACCTTATGTTGTTTCACATAGAGCTTGCTTAAAATATAACAATGACGCTACCAAGGCACGTAGGGGAGAAGAAGAGAAGTAGTCCCAAGATCCTCCTTCTTCTCCTTTCGCTGCTCAGCCCGATGCTTCCTCTCGCCCTATTGTGGTGCTATTTGCTTATGTCTCGCGCTTGTGAGAGAATCCCATGGTGCCTGCTTGGCGAAAGGCCAAGCATCCTACATTCGAGCTTCTTGTATTACCCACGGATCCTAGGCCTATTTGGTATGGCAGAAAGAAAGCCCCCCATGGAGATTCCTCTTTGTCTTAGCCTCCACAGCCTCCTACTGTACCTGTTCCCAAAATAGTGAATGGAAAGAGACCCATCGCCAAGGCACTAGAGTTGATTCCTCATGTCATTTCTAAACCTGTTCCTTTTTCTCCCATTCAAGAGTCTTCCCTTCTTCTAGAAACAACCATGGAGGACACTCCCATGGCTGACTAGGATCCTTTCGTTCCTTCGCAAACTCTAGCTTTTGGTCTGAAGAGTCATAGGAACCACCTTGCATGTGAGAATAAGCATTGGTGAAAGGCTCTCCTAGCTGAGAAAGCCTCTACATAGAAGAAGGAGGTGGAGAAGATGACACATCCTACTGTGGCCTCCTCTTTCCCCTCTTCTGCCTCTACTCTAACTAGTTCTAAATCTCTTTCGGCTCTCGCTGTGAGCGTACATGCACCTGGAAAGGTGCAGGTGTTTATCGCTCCTTCGGTGGAGCCACCACTACTGACAACAGTTCTCGATGTCTTACCTTTCCCAAAACCCATGGATATGTTTAATACTTCAGTTGTATCCACTACAGCTCTATCCTCTTCTACCCACCTTGCTTTATATGTGGGGAGTTCACCTCCTCCTATGAAGAATAAAGTAGAGTGTGGTCCCTCCAACAATGGAGGATGTAAGAAGAGCCCACCTTCTAGGAAAGGTGGCCCCGTGCTGACTTGTTTCATCCTAGTAACAGAACCAGTCCCTGCTTCCCTTGAGTTTGTCACTACTCCCAAGTCTCTTGGTGAGCCTAGCGGTGAACCTTAGGTACAAACCCCTCCATCTGCCAAGGTGAAACATGGTACTCCCACTAAGTGCATGTTTAACTCGGTGGATGAAGTTTTGACCTTGTCAGCGATCTTCGTGAAGTCATTGACCTTGTACCCACAAGTGTTGAGTGATGGAGATCTCAATGGTCCCTCTACCTTTTCCCTTGTTGTTGGAGGATTGAAAGCTCCTCCCCTTAATATTACACTGTTGCAGGCTTGACATCCTTCCCCCTACGATGATCTAGAGTGGGAAGTTGATGACCTTTTGGTCGACCAGTGTTAGGGGGAGACCCTCTTCTTGACCTTTAGATTAGATGTGTGTGTGTTTTGTGATGTGTTCCCACCATGATCATGCTATATGTGCCTAGATGACCCTCATCACCCCTGTTGGTGCTTGGAAACAGGTGTGGTGTTTGTGTTGTAAAATTTCCTCTATATGTATCTCTATTCTTCCATGTTTTTGATTGATTTTTGATAAATTGGGGATGATACAAAGTGTCAGGAGCATTTAGGCCTCCTTCCACGTTAACCCAATTTTTTATTTTAGTTTATCTTTTATGCATTCTTCCTGATTTGGTCGAGGATTGATGATCTTTCACCTCTTACTACGGTTACCTAATATACATATAAATAAAGGCAGATCTAACCCCACGAAACCAGATCCCCCTATGCCCTTTGTGTGTGATCTCTTTTCTTTTACCTTTCCCTTGATTTTTCTCTTTTAATTTCTTGAGTTGTCCCTTTCATGTGAGACAATGTTTCTTCTACATTACTTGGTCTTTCGAAAATGCATTTTTTGCCAAATGAATATTTTCTTGAAGACCCCTCACACACTTCTTTGTTAGAATTGCATTCTCGACTTGGAACTCTAACATAACGTGTTTCATTCATCATGGGTTCATAAAGAAAGGAATTGGAAACCATCCTTTGAAGTGGGAACGGTCTTAGTCTTCCCCTCACTTGGGTGCATCTCCTTCCTTTTTAATTCCTTGATGAAGTGAATATCTTGCAAAAGGATTCCTTGATGATTGATCGATTAGAGAAAGAAGACATTAGCTTTTGAACAAGCGTGTCCCTTGAGTGGACCCCTCCTTTTCACACCGGCTTCCCAAGGGACCCCCTTCAAAATATTTCAATAAATCCTATGGTGTTTAGCTTGAGGGCAGCCCAACTAGACCGGTTTCATAGTTTCACATCTAGTTTGGGGGCAACCCAACTAGACCTACTCAACATCTTGGTGTCTAGTCCAAGGTAGCATGACTAGACCAGTATCATATCTTCATGCCTAGCTCAGGGGCAACTTGACTAGACAAGTTTCACTTCTTCGCATCTAGTTCGAGGGCAACCCGATTAGACCTACTCAACATCTTGGCATCTAGTCCAGGGGCAACCCGACTAGACTGATATCATAGCTTCACATCTAGCTCGAGGGAAGCCTGACTAGACCGGTGTTACTTCTTTGCATCTAGTCCGGGGGTAGCCTGACTAGACCTAATTTACATCCTTAATTATAGCTTGGGGGAAACCTCTCTAGACTTCACTTTTCAAACGATGCATCCCTTAAGTGGACCCTCCTTCCTTTTGAAGGGTTCCTAAGGGACCCCTTTTTAAGTCTTACAACTTATCGATGGTCAGCATGACTCTCCATTCATTGTCCTGCGCGACCACCTCCTAACATGTTCTATCTGTGAATAAACATGTCGCCATCTCTAACTCTATTGAGTCCCCTTTGCTCGGTCTCCTTCATGTGAGAGTTCTTGGAGGATACCTTCCTTACAGGTCTACAGGTCTATAAGGCACTTTCTTGGTCTCCTTGATGTGAGAGTTCTTGGAGGATACTTTCCTTGTAGGTTTGTAGGTCTATAAGGCGCTTTCTTGGAGGATACCTTCCTTGCAGGTCTGTAGGTCTATAAGGTGCTTTCTTGGTTTCCTTCATGTGAGATTTCTTGGAGGATACCTTCCTTGCAGGTCTGCAGGTTTGTAAGGCACTTTCTTTCTTCAGCTTCATAGTTCCACAAATCTATAAAGCCCTCTCCTACACTTTCGAGTTTGCTAGACCATGCTCTACTTCCTCGTCAGTTCAAGTATAAATTTCTTACCTTGTTTCTTCTTACTACTCTACTTTACCGAAGCACGAGTAGCACTCATCATTACTCGTGCTCGCTAAAGTGGGGGAAAAATGTATAAACATGAATTTTCACCCCTAATTCAAATTCCCTTTTACCCCTTTACACTTTAGAAAACCTAAGGCGGAGGCTTAATTCCACTTAAGCCTGTTGTCCACATCACACTTGGTGCTTGTTTTGTGTGTCGGTGGGAGCATTTCTTTCGGGGATGCCCGTGCGGTGCGCAGATGTTAGTGTGGTGCACTTACGTCCCTAGCAGATTCTTGCAGCTTGAGATTGCAGAGATGTTACACTTTCGATTGGAAGTCAAAGAGTAACACCCCTCTTCGGCTGGTCGACCCAAATATGGTCGTTTTTCATCCTTTCCTTCATATTCTTCATCTCTTCTTCCATTTTCAAGCTGGTTGATCTTCTTGACAAGCTAACACAATCTCTCTAGGCTTTGAGGATCCATCCATTGCAGAAATCTACCACTCCATCACTCTGATAGTGCAAGCATAGAACAAACACCATTGCAGTAGAGGCTTGAGTTCCTCTCATTTTCTCCTCCATAAGCCTTGAGTGCTTTGGATGGAGGTTGTAAGCTCCTCTAATATTCTCTATCCTCTTTGGTTGAGTAAGCACGTACTATTTTGTAGTGTCTTTTGTTTACGTAGCTTGTATTCCCTTTTGTATAATTATTTTCTATCGTTGCAAAGTTGGTTGTCTGTGGAGGTGGAAATACCAAAATGGGGGTCTGACTGAGGCAAGCCCCTAAACAACCCCAACATTTTCCCTCTTTGTTGTGTGCAGGTGGAGAGAGCTTGGAGCAAGCTGGTGAGAAGACCATTGTGCGAAATCATCTTCATCACCCTTGCAGTAATATACTTCCTTTATTGTATCATTATTTACATTTCACTCTTCTTAATCTCATTCTATCACTTTAGAAACCTCTAAACTAGGCTGCTAGTCTCTCCTTTAGATTTTGAATCTCATCTTTCTAGTTCTCTGGTCGTACGAACGCCAATGCACCTATGAGATTCCAGCGCACCGCGCTGTCATCCCAGAACCGCGCTTCTATCCTCAGACAGATAGCTACTTAAGACACAGAGTTGACTCTGAAATCTAACTCGTCTAGTCTCTTTCCAACTCTCATTTTTGTATAATGGTCGAAGGACACATAGTCCTCATCATTCTCATCCCATCCATCCTAACCTTTCCTTTAAACTAAGGTAAGTTAGGGCAGCCTTTCCACTCTTGGCCCTTCATGACCTGGGGCCTTGCAGTGGTTGGTCCCCCTCTCTTACATGAATGTATGCATATATATATATATATATATAAATGTACATTCCTCTATGTACACGTATATGTAGGTATATCTATATCGATGCATCTATATGAGTGTTTCCATTTTCCAACGTATGCATGTATCAATATACATATACATATGGATATGTGTATATACTATACATATACATATACATATATATATATATATATATGTTCACATCTAATTCACATATAGCCATTCAAGATTACCATCATATTGATAAGTGTTTATGTGTGGTATATCTATAAATGTGCATATACATGTCGTTAGATCCCATTGACATGTATGTGCATATATATACACATAATTCCATGTACATCCCACTTGTCAATATAATCGTAATAGTACAAGAAAGATCTCAAAATATCAATAGATAAAAATCACCCCATAAAGCATGCAGTAGTAAATAAGACTCTCAAATGCAGACATATCAGCTAAGGATAACCTACCAACGACCGACAAACTAACTCAACTCAATCATTCTAATGTGGTGCGTGTATATGCTCAAATAGTTTACTTTTACCAGTTACCTGACCAAGATCTTCTCCTGAGTGATACTTCCCCTTCGCCTGGAGGAATGGAACATATACCTGCATCCACTAACAGATGCACATGACAATTAATTTTTCACAACATATGTAGTATACATAAAACATCTCCAAAGTTAATATAATAATTCAATAACCATTTATTTACATATATGTAGTATTCCCCATGAAATAACATCAACTGAGATAAATTCATATTGATAACAAGGTACAAGCATAATTTATTCATCTCAAAAATTCACATTACATTCATCTTTACCCTATGTAGTAATAGTAAATAGTAACTACACTATTGGGGTGGAACTTCCATCTCCACCTCAATAGGAGATGGCTCCACCTCAATAGGAGTAGTCTCTACCTCTATAGGACCACCATCAACAACCCAAAAGAAACAACAAAAACTAGAGGAACTACAACATCATCCTCAATGTCAAATTCTCCATTGCCCTCAACAATTTTTTTTTGAACTTTAGGTCATTCTCCAACCATCAATAATAGCACCCAAAGAGATGCCTTTCGCTTCCTTGCCAACTCCAATAATCTAGCCATCATAAATCACCAACTACAACCCATATGTATGATCCTCAGAATCAAATCTGCATCTCCCACATGCTCTGCAACAGGGGAAATGAAAATCCCACCCTCGCTCCTTTTCCTACCACTCGCCATTAGCTCCTTTAATAGCATGATGTCATGTTGACATCAATAGATATAATATATTGTGCATGAAATTAAAATTCCTTGGATAGTAATGAAAAAATACTAGATCAGCAAGAAAACCACCATTGTCATAGAAAATCACTAATTAGATGTGCAACAACTAAAAATCCATTAAAAAAATATCTGATAAATTCTTGGGAAACTATTGTAATCATGTAATGTATGAATTCTTAAAAGTGGTTTCAATAGCCACAAGACCACCAAACATTTTGAAAAGGGACATGGAGGTTGCAAAACCTTTAAAGCCATCTAAAAGGTTTTTCGGGGGTTTATTTTTGTTGTTGGTAAGGTATAAAAATTGGTGATGCCACCGAATAGGAAAAAAATGCTATTGAAACTAAAATAGCCAGTATAGGGATTCATTGGGGATCTAGTTCTGGTGATTGAAGAATTCACTTAACCAAATAAATGGCCCACCAAAAAGGCTTCATTGATAAATAATGAATGGTGGGTAGTTAACAGACTCCAGTGGAAAGGAAGTTAATGCTTAAAAACTAAACACTAAAAAGCATAGTCATTAATAATAATAAATTGTTATTTTTTAGAATTGAATGATGAAAAATAAATAAAAATATTGTGAAACCAAAAAAATCTATTGAGAAAACCAAAAAACCATTGGGAAGTTAATTCAAGAGGACACAAAATTACACTACACACTAAAAATTATATAAAAGATGGAAGCCAAGGAGGTTTTTTTGCACAAGATTGCATGGAATTGTACAATGTATGGATCCATATGACTATATAAAATTTAATACTTTGAAATCTATTTATTACCCCCAAAAAAATTCAAAATATTTTTACCTCTATTTCTAACAAATTAACAATCAATCTCAAGGTTTTTTGGCCTTCCAAACATAATGGTGAGGGTTTTTTGGCTCCAAGATGCACTACCCTTACACTTTTTTTCCAAGGATAGATCTCTTAGAAAGAAGAAAGATATTACAAATTTGGAGCTCTGATACCATGTTGGAGTTGGTTCCTCAACCCCACAACTCCCAAATATCACCTACAATCAAGCACTTGACACACAAAGAGAGGAAAAACAAAGCTATGGTGGCCAAGAGATAATTAGTTCAAAAAATAATGAATCATTATGTATGTGCAACCTCATAAACTATGAATAATACAATATGAATCCTATAAAATGAAAAAAAGAAAAAAAGAAACCCTAGAGAAACCATAGATGAGGATAAAAGTAGATTATGACATGAGCCCTTATCCTATGAATTGAGATACAAAAAATCACATTACTTGAGTAAGCTTAAGTAGCTAGTGTGAAATGGATCTAAGTAATTAAACAATTAATTAGGTAGATACCTTTCTACTCTAACATGTTAGTTTCATGGGTTTCAAAATATTTATTTAATGATAGTCCAAGATGAGATTTCTTACTATATTTTATGTAGATTTATTTATTGCTAGACCAAATATTAGGCTAATAAATGATTTGAAATTTTCTCTTAAAAGGGAATTTTAAAATGATTGATTTGGATCAGCTAAATTATTTTCTCAATTTATAAGTTTGTAAGGATAAATGATGTATATATTATCTCATAATCAAAATATGCTTTAAATATTTTAGAGAAGTTTAAAATGCTTGAATGCAACCTTCCTCTATCTTTGTATTCTAGAGTTAAGCTTACTAAAGTGTGTACTTACAAGAAGGTAAATGCCACTTTATATAGATAACTTGTTTGTAGCTTAGTTTCCTAACCCTTTCAAAACTATACCTTTTTTGTAGGCAATTCAGTATCTAGATCTATGTAGGAACCCAAAAAAAAATCATTAGTTGGATGCAAAAGGAATTTTATGATACATTTGTCTCGAAACAATTCACTATGACATCCACTATGGTTATAGGTCCTCAATTTCCTTGGCTGAGTTTACACATTTACATCGGGGTGGTGATTTAGATGGTAGGAAATCCACTCAATCTTATATGCTTTTAAATTGGATGAGGCCCTAGTACATAAAGTAGGAAAAAACAAACTACATCATTACCTATGTATGAAGCAAAATATAGAGTAGAAAAGGAAGTAGTTTGGATTAAAAATTATTTACTTGAATTTGGCTTTGCACAATGTTCTACTACTACTTTGTAATGTGAAAATCAAATTATTATATGGTCCGCAAACAATCCAATTTTCCATAGTAAAACAAAGCATATTGACATTGATGTTCATTACATTTGAGATCTTGTTGAAGCAAACATTTTCTATCTCCTATTTTGTTCTAATGAAAAACAAACAAATAATATATTTACCAAGAATATGATAGACTCCAAAATTTTATAATGATTAACATGATAGAGGTGAACAATAAGAGGGATGTTAGTATAATGTTCACCCTTGTCACACTTTTTTATACTTCATATATATATATATATATATATTGATCTAGCTAATTTAAAAAGTCGAAGGGAGCAAGGTTGTAGATGAGGTCAAGGAAAAGTAAGCTTATCTAGAATCTTTGAAAGATTAAATAGAAAACATGATAAGATAACTTAATAAAATGTATTATTAAATGTCTAACGATTTTTTTTTTTTATACACCTTTTTTATTCTTTAATACTCTAATTCTATTATATATATTTATTGATCTAGCTAATTTTAAAAGTCGAAAGGGGGCAAGATTGTAGATGAGGTCAAGGAAAAGTAAGCTAGAATGTTTGAAAGATTAAATAGAAAACATGATAAGATAATTTAATAAAATGTATTATTAAATTTCTAACGATTTACTTTATTTTATACGCCATGTTTTGTTCTTTAGTACTCTGTAATTCTATTTTATTGCTTTGCTACCCTGTTCTCAGCATTTTTTCAAAACAATTATCCTATTTTTATGCCTCGCCAATTTATACTTCAACTAACGGTCAGCATGCCTCACTCGGCGGATCAGAAGTATGACTGATTCTCACGTGCAAGCGTTTTAACCACGCAATGAGTCACTGAAATTCTTGTTTTGGTAAACAAACTGGACGGCGAAAATGCCTTAAGCGGTAAACTAGTGATCGCACATTCGTATCCAACTTTATGTAAACTGGCAAACCCAATAATTATCCCACAATTGTTATCCAACTGCACGTAAAATCAGTGAACAAACACTACGTAAACAAACTGTTCTGATATTTATATTTAAAAAACATATAGAAGCTTTGAGTTAGCATTTCGACGATAAAGCCCACCCAAGCACAAACGTCGGTTACAACTTGTTACTATCGAGTCAGATAGAAATTCGAATTAGAAAATAAATAAATGCCGGTTTCTCAATTGTAGGAAATGGTCAGTTATTTACTTTCGCTGGATTATGCGTGAAGATCTGAAATTCAGATATCCAAGTTGCCCAAGTGTCTCAAATTGCTAATTATAAACGATTATTACGACTCAGTTTTCTTTACGATTCCGGGTCAAGGCATGCATGAAGGGCACAAATATAAGCATTCTTGAAGAGCACGACCGACTTTTTAACCCATATTTGGTTTCCTGTGCCTTCATTTGCACGCGACTGATGTAAATGTGCAGAAAAGTCTCATTTTTGGATAGCCAAGCATCGTGAAATAACGACTGAGTCCTTCGTTTCTCGGTCTTAACACAATCTTAGAAGGATAATCCTTAGATAACGTAACATTTAACAGTTATCACGGCTTTGCAATTCAAAACAAAATGGAATACACTACGTACGTTGAATTCGATAATGACACGTTTTTTCTTTTAATCTTATCATTGTTGTAACATGGTCACGCCGCCTTAAAATGGCTGCCCAGCTATATAAAGGTCCGTGTGAAGCTCACAATTGCAAACAATCTAATGGAGTCTCTAAATTTAGTCATGTCTAGTTCGCGCGCATCACATGCAAATTTGTTACAACCAGGGTGCAATTTTGCACGAGCTTGTAGATCGAATAGGACATCAGCCACACGAAGAAATAATGTGGTTTGGTGCAAAGGAGGGGGGAGACTATGGCTTGACCGGCGGGATCTGCTGTTGGCCTCCACTTCTGCCATTGCTGTGGGCGTTGCAGAGAAAGCAGCGTCTAAGCCGATGCCTCCACCTGACCTCGAAAAATGCCATAAGCCCGACACTCCGACGTCTGCAGACAATCTCAATTGCTGCCCGCCGTACTCGGAAAAGGCCGTGGATTTCAAGCTCCCAACGAATCTGCCCATGAGAGTTCGTCCTTCTGCGCACGATGTCGGGGACAAATATGTGGAAACCTACGCCCGAGCAGTACAGCTGATGCGCGAGCTTCCGGAGGATGATCCGCGGAGCTTCATGCAGCAAGCCAACGTTCACTGCGCCTACTGCGACGGAGCGTATTATGAAGGGTCGCTCCCGGTGGAACTTCAGATCCACAACTCTTGGTTTTTCCTACCCTGGCATCGCTGGTATCTCTATTTCCACGAGCGCATTCTTGCCAAACTGGTGGGCGATGACAGTTTCGCTCTGCCCTTTTGGAACTGGGATGCGCCTGCCGGCATGACCTTTCCGCCTATCTACTCCCACCCGGGCTCTCCTCTTTATGACGAGCTAAGAAACCCTGCCCACATGCCGCCGGCTAAAGTCGATCTCAACTACGACCCAGACAAGAGCACAAACAGTTTAAGCGGCACAAGGCTTCTTGCCTCCAACACCAATCTCATGTACAGGCAAGTCGTATCCGGCGCGAAAACACCTAGGCTCTTTCAGGGACAACCTTACCGGTACGGCAACGAACCCGACCCGGGCGCCGGAACGCTGGAGAACGCTCCTCACGGGCCCGTGCACGTCTGGACTGGTTCGCCCGCCCAGCCTAACCTTGAAGATATGGGAAACTTCTATTCCGCAGCTCGCGATCCTATTTTCTTTACGCATCATGCAAACGTCGACCGGATGTGGACAATCTGGAAGTCACTCGAAGGCAAAAGGCGCGTAGATTTCGACGACCCTGATTACTTACAAGCTCAGTTTCTTTTCTACGACGAGAATGCGCGTTTGGTGCGGGTAAGGGTGGCGGACGCTCTCGACCCCAACAATCTCATGTTTTCCTACCAGAAAGTTGATATCCCCTGGATAAAAGCGCGGCCAAAGAAGAGCAGTGCTAAGTTACAAGTGGCCTCCGTCGGCACACCGGCGGCCTTTGCGGCGGGTGACATTGCTGAGTTCGGCTTAAAGGCCCGAAAGCTGGTTGTTCCCATTACAGCTCTTGTTAAGAAGCCGAAGAAGAAGCGTAGCCAAAAGGAGATCGACGATGAAACAGAGGAGGTGCTTGTGATCGGGGGAATTGAGGTGAAGAGAGGCGTGGCTGCTAAGTTTGATGTGTTTATAAATTTGGCGGAGGCTGATTCAAACACTTCTATTTCGTGCGCGGAGTACGCGGGGACATTCTCAAATGTTCCCCACCATCATCACCACAGCGGCAAGAACAAGCGAAACGGTATCCCGAAAAGCCCATACAGAAAGTCTTCATTTAAGGTTGGAATTACAGAGATATTGGAGGATTTAGGTGCTACTGAGGACGACAATATCGTGGTTACTCTCGTCCCGAAAGGAGATTTCAAGGACAACCCCATAATAATCTCCTCCATAAAAATCGAATATGATTGATACTCTTTTTCTTCCTACAGATGAATCCCTTACATTTTCTTGCCACTGAATGTACTATCATGCAGATTTGAATAAATAGTTCGTTAAGGTTTATGGAGGGTTGAGACCGTTTTCCAATTAATTATCATGCACTTCAAGACAACTAGTTTCGAAAACCGGTTGGACAGATGACTCTTAAAACAATTGGGTCGAGCCCCAGCATAAAATGTCTATCATCAAATTATTAATAATAAATATTTTCGTAGTTTGACAATAACATGTTTTTCAAAATTTTAAATGATTTATAATTCGATTTCTGAATACTGGAATTAAAACCAAGCAATTGATTCTATTTTATATTCATATTAATGATAGGTTTGTTCTTACATCAAAAATTTTATGTATAAGTAAATTTTTTAAAATTGTTTCAAACTATTTCAAGTATTATCATTATCAAAATTAATGCATGCTGAATTTTAAGATATTTCAGGTTATATATTTTTTGAATTTTTATGTAGTATTTTTTTATATAATAAATTTTTTAATTTATTTTTAAAGTTTGACCTTAATAATAATGATTTAAAAAAAATTTTAAATTAATTTTATAAGAACTGAATGAATTATAAGTGATATTAACTACAAATTCAATTTGGAAATATCCTATGAAATGATAGAATGTGTATAATATAATTCTTGATTTGAATTTATATAATTTAAAAAAAAAAAAATTAGTTAAAAAAACTTTATTCATTCAAATTTATCAGAGTCTATATATTAAAATTAATAAATAATTAAAAATATGTTTAAAATTAAATAAGTTACATTTTTAAATTTTAAATATACTCATCTATAAACTCTTTTAATTTCATAAAAATACATAAAATATCAAATCGTCAATAATATTGGAGAAGTCAAGTTTGTTAATGGATGGAATCAAGTACAATCTTTTTGTTTGGATTTCTAAGGTTAGATCATAGCAATATGAACAATCTATATTATGAATAATTAATAGTAATATTGATTGTTCAAACTAGAATAGACATCCATTCACCCTAAATTAGATATCTATTTCCATGAAATTTTCTCGGTATCAAATTTTTTGAAATCAATTCTTATTATAAAATTATGGTGGTTGTCCAAGTTGAAGTGACTTGATTATGTATTCAATATTCTACTACATTTTTCATCATATTATCTTTTCTTTTTCTCTATTTTATACTTTAGTGATATAGAAAAAATCATTGCATACCTTTCTTCAATGATATTATTGTAAATGGGTACAATAGTATAAATACAATATTGTACATGTCTATATGATCAAACTTAGTTGTTCGACCATATTTTTACATTTTATTCTTCATCTTTTAAAATATTCTCTAAATTACATTTAAGCGGGTGTTTGTGTGGTAATCTATCTATCATTTTAATTATTGTAATTTAAATAATTAAATTCTCTAAATTTTGTTTTACTTTTATTTTGAGTAGTTACAAAAAATTTAAATTTTTTTTTTTCAAGTCATCCAATAAATTGTGACCATATTATATATAAAATTATAGTTAAGGATGATATAATATGGCTATTAGGACCATTTTTAAGGTTAGTTTAGAATTCTTTAAATTAACGCTTCCTCCCATGAGAAATAAGAGGATATGAGGTGCCCAAAATCATGAAGAGGAAATATTTTGAGGAGATATTTTATTAGACAATATATATGAAATAAGATTATTTAAGATTTTTTTAGAGGATTTTACTGATGTAATATTATTATGTTATTTTACTTCTTCAAAATATTTGTTTTTATGATTTAGGTATATATATGAACATTGGAGACAAAAATGATGAAAATCAATGTATAATTTTTTAAAATATATATAATCAATCTTACATATTTTTATAATGAGAGTGTGTGCACCATTACAATATCAAGTTAGTTCTTAAATCTTTCTAGCTTTTTTTTTTCTATATTATATGAATAATTAAATTTGTATTCTTTATTTTATTTTTTTGAAGTGTTCATATGACACAAATAAAAGTGTATTGTAATCTTTATCTTTAATTAAAAAAAATATATATTAATGATATGATTACAATCTATGCTTCATTCTATACACAATAAAAAATTAAATTATTTTCATTATTTTTTGTTAATTAATCCAAGCTAATACTCAATAATATTTTTTTCATAATTTATTCAATTTAATAATATGTATTCTAAAGAAAAAAATTACCATTTAAGATATTATGTTACTCCATCTAAATATATTTACTTATTACTTTATAATTATAATACTTTCTTGTATAAATATAATTCTTATTTTAAACATGTTAAATTATTTTATTTCCAAAATGGCACGAGAACTCATTCTCCCTCTTTCTAATGATGTAAATTTTATTTTGATCCTCATTATTAAAATAATTGGAATAATTAGAATGCTCCCACCATTAAGAAACCTATAATATTGATACTTCATATGTGAGAAATGGAATTAGAAAAATTGTGTAGTTAGAGATGGAGGACAATATTGTTTCCTTAATCAATCTTATTTGAAAATGCAACCTTGTCTCAAAATAATGCTTAATAATCATATGATTAATAATAAGTTCAAAAGAAATAACTAATTTAATAATGAATATTTTATTTGTAATTTTTAAAAATGTGATTATCCCCTATCTTGCCACACACTCTTACACACCCTATCCTCACTCTTATTTACAAAAAAAAATTCAAACATATCTACAACTGATACTCAAAGAATGTCCATAGTAAAATTAACACATATATAAGTAATGATAGGTCTCATTCTAGTTAGGATATCTAATATGAAATGTATATCTTATGTAACCAATGTAAATTCACTTATAAATTATGAGAATTAACTAAACATTAATTTAAAATCACTTGAACATTATTTATTGCATTTTTAATATATTATTAAATAAAACGAAAAAAGATCAATTATAAGAAATATTCTATCAATTTAAAAACTTATTTCATTTTTCATTACTTTTAAATATCATCCAAATCAATAAATAAAAATATTTTTTACCAAAATTATATAAAACAATTATTTAATATTTTTAATAAAAATAAATATAAAACTACCATTGAAACCATTTTATAGAAATTGCACATCATTTCCACAAATTATAAAAGTGCATTTTTAAAGAAAGGCATTGATGGTGAGGACATCACAATGTTCCACATATTGTATTGTACAGTACAAAAGAAGTGTAAATAACAGGTAAGCTATTGACCATAAATTTCACGGCCTGAAATTTTGTATTTTGTAAGTTACCTGGAAGTGGGTGGAAGTGTTCTATCACGTCAGTTGTGAACTTTGAAATTTTAATTTTGTTTTGTTAAGAAAACTCAAAACCTGTTACCATGTGGATTTATAATACAAGTGAAATTTACGCGAAGCATTTTCATCACGCAATTACAGACCTTCGAAGATTTTGTTTTGTTTTCAAAGGCAAACTGTGAGAGTCAAAATACCTTACAACATCCACGTGTGTAAAATTTGAGAATGAATAATTTTATTATATTTAGTGTTCAATTGCACGTGCATGGTTTGGCTTATCATAGGTTGTTGGAATCAGTTTTACATTTAGTTTAATTTTTTAATTTATACTTAATAGAATATAGGAAATGTATGAATTTTATGTTGTTTTGACATTTAGACAATTCCAAACTATTCATATCAAAAAATAATTGTAATCTTAAATATAACTTGGGTCAATATGCCTTTTTAACTAAATGAGGATCCTAAGATCATCAAAAGCAATGCATGAGATAGTATGGTTGATTTCTTAAGGAAAACACAAGTAAAATATACGTTTGAAGAAAGAAAGTGATACATTTTCATAATTGTCTAATGAAATTGTACATTATACGTGTCAAACATTAGTTCTTCTTTAGTGACTACATATGCAATGAATTAGCAATGGAAGACAAGCACCAATCAAATATGACATCTATGTACCACCATTGTTGATTGCACTTATTAACCATTTCTTATACACTAGAAAACCAATTTCAATATATTCCTATCAGATTTGCCTAAATCAACTTTAAACATAAAAACTTGTGACCTCAAATCCCTTTCTTAAGAATATTTTTATTATTTTCTTAAATCGAGATCATTCCTTCATATTTTTTTTATACATTAAAGCATGGTTTTATTCTTTTAATTCTTGAAAACTAATGGGTAACTTAATGTAGATACTCTTTATACCATAGAAGTAATGTTTCAAGTGTTACATTTACATATCACATTACACACACACATGCACAAGGTGTTATGACAAATAACAACAACACACATGACACCAATCACTAATGCATCAAGCATTATTTCATAGGAAAAAGACTTACAATATCATCTTGAAGAGTCAACACAATGATCATATGAGAGGATAAAGTTCTCTCTATGAGAGAGACCTTTCTCTCTCACAAACAAAAGGAATATAATGAATTTGACAATCATGTCAATAAAAATCCCAAGATGACACTATCAATCATCAAGAAGATGTGAGAATAACATCTACTCACTAAGATTTATACAAGAAGTAGATCAATTGGGAGATATAAGGTCTCAACTAATTGAACCATTTACTAGTTGATTGCATAAAAAGGTACACAAACCAACCATGATGACTCTACAAGTTAGGGATGACCTAAATTTCACAACTATACATGCTCACAAATTAGTAAGAGATGATGGATATGTCATAATAACACATCCCACAATCTCCACTAACAAATAGAATACATCTCTAAGATGTGACAATTAGAACCTTGGTACACACACACTAAAGGTCAAGTATGAGGAGATCAATAATTTATAAAGTACCCAAAGGACCACTCAAACTAAGATGCTAGGCACACATAGTATACCCCTAGTAAACAACCTCCTTCAATAAATGTTCCTTTTTTATAGGAAATGCACATTATCTAAGAACTTGGACTACATCATAGTTCTAGTCACTAGTATACACATAGGACATTAGCATTCTTACACTATATTCCTACATCTATATTTCTATCTTATGCCTTGTATTGGCCAAATATTTATTATGGCTAACTTCGTAAATCATATACATAGATTATTATAAGGGCTTTCTGGCATTGAAATTAGTTCCTATGGAGTATGAGAATAGAAATAGTTTAATAAGTTCACACATTCACTAGGATATGAACTGAAAAATAAATCTAAGGATCATATATGGTAAGAGGGATAGAGGGATATTAAACATGACTCCAAAAAATATAGTTGTTGTAACTCACAAGCATCTCAATACCACCTAAATTTAGTAATTGGACAAGTAACTAACTCACAAGAAAGAATTAGATTTGGGAACTCCAATATAACTATCCACCTACACACATGGGTACACACATATGCCAAGAATGATAAAGAAACTATGAATATGACCACCAAATAGTATACCATTTTTTACCATACATTATAAAACATTGATTACATCAAGTATGTATAAAATCCATTTTATTTGCATTAGTTTTATTTTTCATTCTAAATGAATATGAAACTAGGTTCTATAATCATATTTCTATCTGTTAGAATCAAACATGCTCTGATACCATGTTAGAATTGGCTATGGATGCCAAGATCTATGGACAAAATGGAAAGCACAAAGAAGAGAGAAAATAATATGACAAGAATAAACTGTATTCAATGTCAATGATATGATATCAATGTGTGTGTGTGTAGTAGAGACCCCTTGGTTATATAGCCAAGGTGAGTACATAGGAGTGCATAAAATTATGAAAAGTGTCATAATCTTATGACATGAGACAACAATGAAAATATATCACTCCACCTAAAGTGGAAAGTGATAATGTGATAACCACCACAAATAGTGGATCATCCACAAAAGGTGGAAACCTAATCACATGATATGTCCATGAAAGGTGGAGATGATAAAGTAATAAGAAGATAAGTCCACCAAAGGTGGAAATTCTCCAACAACTACTATGTGGTCCCTAAGTAAACTTAACTAAGGTGTATTTATGACCTAGGACAAGGTACAAAACATTTAATTACACCAACACCCCCCCTCAAGTGCAACTTAGGGAGAATGTACACAAATACAAATACTGCAAGATGGGTCCCGACAACTAGGCCATGTTAGGTACCCATGTACAAATGCAATGCAATCTTTCACAAACGGAGAAAAGGAGAAAACCCAGTGGGACAAAACTCCTCCCCAAAAGAGAGATGAAATACAAAATATAAATGCTCTCCATGATGCATGAGAAGGTAAAAACCCCATGTGAGGAAAAAGACCCCCCCATAAGAGAGAAGTAGAAGAGAGACAAGGCAGCCCCCCCTCAATGTTGAGTCTCCTGCAATGATGGTAGAAGCTCAACATTGAATGCTGAAGATGATCCAATCTCGCCAAACAACGTTTCTCCCCTTAGGAAGAAACAAAACCAAGGATGTATGATGTCTTTGAAGCATGCTCAAGTGTCTCCATGTCGATGTCGGAAGATGACACACTCCAAGCAGGCATTCTAGGCCACACTGCTGAAGAGTACAATCCAACATCTAGTAGAGAAGAATGTAGAATATGATCCAAAGAGAAAGATATCCCCTCTAAAGAAAAATAATCATCCTCCAAATATTGTCCAAAAGTATCCACACTCATGTCAAACTGCAAAGAATGATCATGTAGAGAATGAACAAGAGGGTCAGAGTGTTCTGTCGCAACAACTGAACAAGGAGCATCTTCATCAAAGAGAAGATGGATGTCATCAATGACGTCCCCCAAATATGCAAGATGAGACTCCACAAACAAGTCTGAAATACCTATCAGGAAGCGATCCAAAGTAGCCATATCTGGAAGACTATGTATGTCCTAATGCACTAAATCATAAGGAACCCAAACTATGGAATCACAAGCATCCTCAGGTACAACAATAGATGATCCTTCCAATGCTAGATCACAAGAGTCCTCAGCCTCAAGATGTTGACTCATAGATGAAGAAGATGAACCCTATAAATCTAGATTAGGAGCCATAGAAACTGAAGTCTCAATAGATGTCTTTGTAGGAGGAGAAGGAGAAGGTTCTGTGTCATAAAAACTACCATACCTTTCCCAATCAGAAAGTGTTTCAATTGTTTTATCATCAATAGGTTGAAACTCTGCAAGTGGAACAAGACAATCTACAATAGGATCCTCTGGAAATGGAGGTTCATTTGAGTCTCCATACATCTCCCAAAGTTTGGTCATAAGATCATGAGGGATCTCAATATCATCAATGGTCATTAGTATATCAATATCAATATTACAACCAATTAATCCCACAATATGTTATGTTTTTATGTCCCACACAACTCTCTTCCATTTTGATGAAGGTTTAGGAACTAGTCCATAGAGATATGGAAAAATATTGAGCCACCTACAATGTGTTAGGATTCCATCTCGCCAAGACTTAAAGTTCCATCGATTTAACCTTATTATAGAAGGATGTATTTTGATTCCCATATTAAACTCCTCAACTTAGTCACACAATAGACCAATCAAGAGACATAAACCAACAAAAGCAAAATATTACCCCCCCAAATCACTCAATCAAGTAACCCCCCAAGAAATATTTGATTTGGCACTTTATACTTAGTGCGTCTACAATTTCCACTGCCAAAAAATAGCAAAGTGGACTTTGGTCTTGGTACATGCAGATGCCAAAATAGGCCACAGATTCAAGTACAATTTTTGGTAAAAATTGAGATCAATCTAATCATACCACTGAGAATTACATGAAAAATTATGCACTTTCAAAAAAAATAGCACCCAAAAATGTTACCGTAGGAGCAAGTTATGAGCTCCCAAAGTGTTCAAAATGAGGGCAAAGTAGCAACACCTATGAGAATCTGCAATTTTAAAAAAAAAAAAACCAAAACCAAAAAATGATTGTACCACTATGTAGAGAATGAAAAATTAGCCGAAATAAAAAAAAATTGCTCAAAAAAAGGAGCCAAAATGACTGAATTATGAGCCTTTAAAGTTCACCTTTTACATGAAAATGCAAATGGGATGGGGTAGAAATTTTTTTTGAAACTGCTGATGCCCTGCTGGCATCAACAACCAAGCAGTCTAAATTTGATGGTCACTTGGCCATCAAAACCGTCATCGCTACTCCTGCTGGAAAATATGGGAATATTCTTCTGTCAACAGAATATTCTTGCCGCCACCGGTGTTTAATATTTGTCGGATTTTATGTTTTGCCGTCGGTAGTACAAATGCCAACGCCGGTGAATGGAGGCCCGCCAGTGGTTTTAAAATGCACGGCCCGTGTGGAGTCCATGTGGATGGGGCCATGGTACCCGTGGGTACAAAGTACGTCTGCGGACTGTACAGTCCGCAGACTGTACCAAAAAGTTTGCTTTTTTTTTTATATGATTTTTGAAATAAAAGCAAATATGGTGAAAAATTTATAAGGCGAAATAACTTTTTATTTTTATTTTTTTAAAAAAGAATTTCAAAAATTTTCCGAAATAGAAAAATATTTTATTTTCAGAAATCGTACTGTTGCGTTATAATGACGCTTGGGGGGGCGTACGGCTCTTCGGGCAATTTTTTTTTGCTTCACCGGATGACTTGCTCCAATTTGGACGATTGGATAATTGATCTTAGGGTTTTTGGCCCTTCTGGACACGATGGCAGGGTTGGATTTGACCCAAAGTGCTCCAAAAATGCAGCTACCTTCTCGATCTGGCAGCTACAATTCAGCTTCAAACTCTCATTGATTTGGCCTCATATGTTTGATTTGGATGAAACAAAAGGAAAAATCAACTTTCTCAAACCTTCCAAACATAATGGTGAGCTTAGATTTGCACCAGCAAGCTCTGATATAAACCTGCAATAAAGAGCCAAAAATAGAACCTCCCCAAATCTGGTACCTCTCCTTAGAAATAGACTCTCCAATGGCACCCAACCCGCTCTGATACCATGTTAGAATCAAACATGCTCTGATACCATGTTAGAATTAGATATGGATGCCAAGATCTATGGACCAAATGGAAAGCACAAAGAAGAGAGAAAATAATATGACAAGAATAAACTGTATTCAATGTCAATGATATGATATCAATGTGTGTGTGTGTGTAGTAGAGACCCCTTGGTTATATAGCCAAGGTGAGTACATAGGAGTGCATAAGATTATGACAAGTGTCATAATATTATGACATGAGACAACAATGAAAAGCTATCACTCCACCTAAAGTGGAAAGTGATAATGTGATAATCACCACAAATAGTGGATCACCCACAAAAGGTGGAAACCTAATCACATGATTTGTCCATGAAAGGTGGAGGTGATAAAGTAATAAGAAGATAAGTCCACCAAAGGTGGAAATTCTCCAACAACTCCTATGTGGTCCCTAAGTAAACTTAACTAAGGTGTAATTATGACCTAGGACAAGGTACAAAACATTTAATTACACCAACACTATCACATAGCTTAACATGAGAAAAATGATAGAAAATATTGTACTTCTTCAACATCAACATGTAGATATGTCAAAATTAAAGATAAATCTCTCGCCATTTACGTGGGTGGCTAACATTTTTTATAGAGGAAAAAATGAGTTTTATAGGGACTCGAAACCACAAAGTTTACAAGCGATATAAAAAAGAACGAACAGAGTACCTAGTGAAAGGAAGGCTGCAAAAAAAAAGATGTGGGTGGATAACGTTACAAATCAAATAAATTTAAAATAATAATTACAATTTTAAAATTTAGGAATCTAGTTGACACCATAAATAATATATTTTCTTCAAACTACATCAAAACTAAATTCAATACAAAAGTAAAGAATGAAACTCCTTATTGCATTCATTGCATATTTGTTCCCTAAAAGGATTGTGTGTCTCCTAATGAAGAGTCAATTCCATATAACCTTGTGGAATCCTTATGCACAACCCTATGAACTAGGAGGCAACATCTTGGATAATCCAAAACCACCCATGTAAAACAAAGTGGTTGAACTTACACATAATTATCACATCTTGCACATTGACTTTCCAAGAAAATCATACATGATAGATACAAGATCATTAATCAATGCATAAACAAGCCAACCACATCAATACATGGAACACCAAGTAAGTATGCATGATTGTTAATCTCAAGATGACACTATCAATCATCAAGAAGATGTGAGAATAACATATACTCACTAAGATTTATACAAGAAGTAGATCAATTTGGAGAGATAAGGTCTCAACTAATTGAACCATTTTCTAGTTGATTGCATAAAAAGGTACACAAACCAACCATGATGATTCTACAAGTTAGGGATGACCTAAATTTCACAACTATACATTCTCACAAATGAGTAAGAGATGATGGATATGTCATAATAACACATACCACAACCTCCACTAACAATAGAATACATATATAAGATGTGACAATTAGAACCTTGGTACACACACACTAAAGGTCAAGTATGAGGAGATCAATAATTTACAAAGTACCCAAAGGACCACTCAAACTAAGATGCTAGGCACACATAGTATACCCCTAGTAAACAACCTCCCTCAATAAATGTTCCTTTTTTTTTAGGAAATGCACATTATCTAAGAACTTGGACTACATCATAGTTCTAGTCACTAGTATACACATAGGACATTAGCATTCTTACACTATATTCCTACATCTATACTTCTATCTTATGATTTGTATTGGCCAAGTATTTATTAAGGCTAACTTCCTAAATCATATACATAGATTATTATAAGGGCTTTCTGGCATAGAAATTAGTTCCTATGGAGTATGAAAATAGAAATATTTTAATAAGTTTACGCATTCACTCTAGGATATGAACTAAAAAATAAATCTAAGGATGATATGGTAAGAGGGATAGAGGGATATTAAACATGACTCCAAAAAATACAGTTGTTGTAACTCACAAGCATCTCAATACCACCTAAATTTAGTGATAGGACAAGTAACTAACTCACAAGAAATAATTAAATTTTGGAACTCTAGTATAACTATCCACCTACACACATGGGTACACGCATATGCCAAGAATGATAAAGAAACCATGAATATGACCACCACATAGTATACCATTTTTCACCATACATTATAACACATCGATTACATCAAGTATGTATAAAATCCATTACATCTACATTAGTTTTATTTTTCATTCTAAATGAATATGAAACTAGGTTCTATAATCATATTTCTATCACATAGATTAACATGAGAAAGATGATAGAAAATATTGTACATGTTCAACATCAACATGTAGATATTTCAAAATTAAAGATAAATCTCTTGCCATTTATGTGGGTGGATAACATTTTTGATAGAGGAAAAAATGGGTTTTACAAGGACCCGAAACCACAGAGTTTACAAGCCATATAAAAAAGAATGAATAGAGTACCCAGTGAAAGGAAGGCTGCAAAACAAAAAGAAGATGTGGGTGGATAATGTTACAAATCAAATTAATTTAAAATATTAATTACAATTTTAAAATTTAGGAATCCAGTTGACACCATAAATAATATATTTTCTTCAAACTACATCGAAACTAAATGATACAAAACTAAAGAATGAAACTCCTTATTGCATTCATTGCATAGTTTTTTCCTAAAAGGATTGTATGTCTTCTAATGAATATTCAATTCCACATAACCTTGTGCAATCCTTATGCACACCCCTATGAACTAGGAGGCAACATCTTGGGTAATCAAAAAGAACCCATGTTAAACAAAGTGGTTGAACTTACACATAATTATCACATCTTGCACATTGAATTTCCAAGAAAATCATACATGATGGATACAAAATCATTAATCAATGCATAAACAAGCCAACCACATCAATACATGGAACACCAAGTAAGTATGCATGATTGTTATATACCAATACCATCAATACATGGAATTCCAAGTAAGTATACTTGATGATTCTAACAACAAAAAATGATACATAGTCATGGAATATAAAACATGTTAGACAATAATAAAAATATGCACATAAGATTTGGGATAATACACCAATAAATCATATACTATGGGATTAGATGCATGCATAAGATTTACAATCAAAAATAAAATGGAGGAGATGATTAACATATATGATTTATTAATAGAGTGTTCTCATGGTTTCAAGAAACACATAAAAGTTGTGGATAATATCTCCATCCAATAAGGATCCTAAAAAATAATCATGATGAAATGTAATATTAGTTTATTATCATTCATAGTCCTTTCTTGTATCCTATTGGACATATAAAATATTTTCACAGATGTGTATAGTTAATTTTTAGTTTTGTAATTCTACTCCTTTTTTATTAATGATTTATCTTAACCTCTCATTGCCTCATCCTAGCTTACCATATAAGAATATGAGAATTATATTTAATTCCATCCTAACTTAGAACCCTCATGTCCTAAGGACACGAAGTGCAAAAAAAAAAAAAAAATTGTATGGAAAAGAAATTGAGGTCAACACATGGTAGAGTTCAAATTTTTATTTTCCAAGAAACTCAATATTTTTTTAAAAAACTAAAAAATTTAATGTTATAAATGTTTGGAAGCATGAATTCCTTCAACAAAGCTACTTCCTGCTTCATACCTTTTGTGTGCCCGTTCATTACTATCAATCCCTCCCTCTCTATGTCCATCCTTTTTATCACTATGCATTCAACACCTATCTCATTTTTACTAACCATCTACATGTAAATTATCTAACAACAACTAGATGATTGATTTTTGCATTCCCTTCACATCAAATTATTAGAGAGAGATTAACATACGATCTCTCATATAGGTCCTTTACCAAAATATTACATGAAATTTTTTTAATTCTTTTGAAACCGTTGAGGCTAAAAATAGTTAGTAGTAGTGAGAGCGCCTTCTCAATAAATAAATATCTACTAGGATTATTACGCCAATGGAATTTTTTCAGGGTATCCTCATTCAATCTCACCATATACACCCAAAGAGCCAAAAGATGCCATAGTGGAATCTACACAATATTAAATAGAATTTCCTCAAACATCTAATTTCACAACTTCTAAATCTACAAATGATACTAGTTATACATCTACTTTTGATGATAATAATTATAAAAAACCACCTTGCTCAAACGAAATAGAATCTATTTATGGAAGAGGATTTAAAATATTTTTTCAATTTGGGTTTACTATGGTTGTGGTATAAAGGAAAAGGTATCAAGGTCCCTATAGAATTGAACACACAAGGTTCAACAACTAGTCTTGGTTATCATCCTTGAAAACCCACCAATTCTTCATGAAGATCTTCTCTTATTGTGAAAATGATAAAGAATTAAAAGTTTTATAAAATATTTAAATATAAGATTCTAAGACCCTATGTATATTATAGTCATTTTATCATCCCCTTATTTTTATGATAATAATATCTAAGAAAATGTTTTCTCAAACAATGGCTATCAAAAGGATATGGTTGTGTTCTCTTATAGTTCAAGTTTCATTCCAAGTAGTCACATTCTTCTTTGTTTCTTTTGTAAGTTTGTTTCTTAGATTTAATACTATTCTATTTAATGTTGCATTCTTCTTGTTATATTTTTATAGAAGATATTTTACAAACATTGAGTTTATCTAATTTATTTTTTATATAATCAACAAAGCTATCACCATACAACAAAAGAAGAAATCTAATTAGCATGCTTGCATCTTACCACATCCTCTTTATTGGTTTTATATTTTTTAGGGCTACAACTTTACAATTTTTTAAAAAATAGTAAATGATAAATATTTGTTTTAAATTATTATTAGTTATGATATGAAACAATAGGAAAAAATATAAAATATAATTAATGACTATAAATCTTTACCATTTTGACACCACCCTAAAGAACTTCATTTTTTAGGCATTTATTGATATCCAAAATATCAAATACAATTTTTTTAACTAACTAAAGGTAAGATATATGCATTTCCTACTTGAATTTTACATATCTACAACATATAAATAGCTCATCTAATCTAATATGCAGTAATTGACTATATACAATATTTTATGTGAACACTTTCTTGAGAAATAAAGGGAAAAACTTAGAGATTTTTACTTTGGATATTAGTTATGTAATACCTCACTTTAAATTTTATCTTATGACAAGTTTGGTAGCAATTTATTTTAGTATTTATGACATTGAAAAGAAAAAAACTTTATACTTTCTTATTATGCGAGTTTTAGATAATTTGTAGGTTATTGAAAATATTGGATTGTGATATTGAAAAATTAAATTAAATTAATAAATCTTAAAGAACAGAGGATTAATAGCTAACACTGATGATTCCAGAATTCAGTGATTTTGTATTCAACTTTCCCTATCTAGATTGATTGAGTGTGCAACCTTTAATAGGAAATTACAAGAAGATCAAGATCCACAAGATGTGGTGATCAAGATCAAGATCCACATGAAGTGGAAATGAGTGGAGTGACAACTCAACTAACTAGAGTGTCAAATCAACTACATGGAAAACTAACTAGGCTTAAGTATTCCATGTGTGTAAGATGTGTACACCAACACCCCCCCTTAAGGATAGCTTAGGTGGGA
Organism: Sequoiadendron giganteum; assembly: GCA_007115665.2. Lineage (NCBI taxonomy): Eukaryota > Viridiplantae > Streptophyta > Pinopsida > Cupressales > Cupressaceae > Sequoiadendron > Sequoiadendron giganteum. The sequence goes on along the minus strand of CM021110.1, from coordinate 137,530,375 downwards.
ATAATAAAGATGGGTCTTGACTACAAGGCCATTTTAGGTACCCATGCACAATGCAAAACTCTCAAAAATGGAGAAAGATAGAAAACCCAGTGGGAAAAAACTATCCTCTAGAAAGAGAGAAAGTGAAAGATGTACAAGTAAAAGAAGAAGAAATATAGAAGGAGGACTCAAGACCCCCAAGAACTACTTCTATCACAAATGTACAAGAGATACTCCCCTAATAGGAGAGAAGGAGAGAGACTTGGAAGCCCCTCATAAGATACATTGTAGTGCATATAGATGCTCGATGAAGTATGCCGAAGAGAATCCATGAACGTTGAACCACGTTTCTCCCTTTAGGAAGAAGGTGAACCACAAAAGTGTGCAAGTTATCTTCCCATTCCTGATAGGAACATGCAGAAAGAAGTATAAAGGTCTTTGTATTATGCACAAGATCCAAAGACGTAGATGGTGCCCATAATGTCTTCATAAAATGCTCAATGATCTCCAAGCCAAAGCTGATGTGTGACGAAGATTCAAGAATAGGGACCATAGGGATCATAGATGTATGATGATAATTCGAACCATAAGAATATGATACTACCACTATAGAAGTTGTAGTAGCAAAGGCATGAACAAGAATATCTAAAGAAGACAAGGATGATGCAACTTTAATGAAGTTGTCATTAAAAAAAAATATTGATGTCCTTAATGTGTGCTTCTATGTTAGAAATGCAAGACTCTACGAAAAGACATAAAATGTCAGGTAGATATTCATCCCAATTAGCAATGCTAGGAAGACTAATATCCTGTTGCAAAGAAGTGTTGGAAGCTCTCGAAGAAGCGACTCTGAAATTCGATGAAGCAATAAGAGGAGGTGGAGGAATGATGATTTCCTCTATGTCAACTGGACACTCTGTATCTAAATCATGACGTAGAATGTGAGTTGCGATCATAATAGGATCATGCAGGAAGGGAGAAACATTGGAGTCTCCATGTATTTCCCAAATTTTGAGTCATAATGCATGTGGACTTTTAATATTCATGATGTCATACAAAGAGGAATCTAGAATATGTAAATTGATTAATCCATAAATATGATCACAATTATTAAACCATTTATCCTTCTAAGATTGTTTACTTGGTTCAGGGATAAGTCCATACAGATATGGTATGAAATTATGGAACCTGAGATGTTTCAGGATGCCTTCACACCAAGACTTATAGTTTCTCATTTTTAGGTTCATTATAAAAGAGTGGGTTTCATATCCCATGATTACAAATAGATAAATACCACCTTGATTAATTTTGGCACTTCATAAGTTAGTGTGTTTGACAATGATAAGATACAAGGGTATTTAGAAAACTAGAATTTTTTGAATGAATTTTTTTCAAATTGATAAAAAAAACCCCTAATATCTACCTTTGAAAAAATTAATGCCTAGATATAAGATCATAATTGTAAAATAATTTTATATTCCTAAATTGTTTTAATATGAAAGAAGTAATACAATCATAAATAAAACAAAAAACTAGGGCATGTACTAACTGGACACTGTAGATTAAATCAAAACAGAGCCAAATTTGTGCATAATAATGGTAGATCGGGCCTTGGAACTACCTGAGATGGGCATTGGCTCCTTAAATCCCTACAGAATGCTTGACACCTCTGCCATTTTAATATCTCTTGGGATTTAGTTTGCACATAAATTGTGCCTCTTTTCACAACCTTCACGCCACTCCTATCGATTTCCACGGACTAAACATGCGATTTCCATAATAGAAACCACTGAAGGAAAAAATTCTCGTGGCCTAAAAGAGAAGGGCGTGATTGTAGCAGAAATTCCAACGCACAAAGGTGATGAGCATGAGGACGTCTGGTCTAGATAGAATCTCGTGGCCTCCAAATGGCCTTGCAAGCACAACCACCAAGGAGTCGTTGCCGTGAAGATTTGGGTGAGCCCTTGCAAGGAAATAGGGGTGCTTCAGAATGGAAAGTGCAAAGCTTACAAGCAGATCTAATCTGCAAAATACGCCAAGCAGAGGTTTTCCTCCAACGCGCCCATGTTTTCTTTCTATGCCTTCTCTTCTTCACGGTGTGAGCTACAAGCGGTCCACTCTCTGTCTTTTCTTGGAGCGTGTTAAACAGACAAATCAACAAGAAAACAGAGCAAAAAAAATATACTTCACAAGAAAAAACAGAGCATATTTAATTCAGGAATAAACAAAGCATATTTAATTCAGGAATAAACAGAGCATATTTTGCATAGCAAAACACAGAATATATATTCACTCAAATAGCAGCATACATATTCTTTCTTCATACGAATTGATTTGAAGAATGGTATTTATAGACCTCCAGGAGATCTCTAGAAGATATCTGATGCATACAAGAGCTGGAGATCAGTGTTGGAACAGTCTGGAAGACAGAAGCTTCTAGAGAAGCTGGAGGATGGAGTGCTGGAGAGTTCCATTATTAAATTCTTACTTACCATAACTACGTAGCCAAATGAACAATATTCTAACACCCCCCCATAATGTTTATTTGGAGAGAATAGCAACTTCTTTAAGATGTAACAAATTTCTTAGTTTGACAAATTTTACAATAGACAATGCTTTTGTAAAGATGTCTGCAATTTGATCCTTTGTTCCACAAAATTGTAGCTCCACCACTTGATTTTCAATTAGATCTCGAACAAAATGATGATGCACTTCTATATGCTTAGATCTGGCATGATATACAGGATTTTTCGCTAGCTTAATAGTGCTTTGGTTATCACAAAATATTATAATAGGAGATTCTTGTGGATGGTGTGTGTCTTCAAGTAGTCTTCTAAGCCATAATGCTTCTTGAGATGATTTTGATGAACCAATATATTTAGCCTCTGTTAATGATAGTGACACTGTTGATTGCTTCTTGCTGTTCCAAGAAATCGGTCCTAATCCAAGATGAAAGATGTATCCTGAGGTTGATTTTCTATCATCAATATCACCTGCATAATCAGAATCTGTATACCCAACTAAAGTAGGCTCTCCTCCATATTTGTATTCAATGCCAAGCTCATAAGTACTCTTAATATATTTAAGTATTCTTTTAGCTGCTTTCCAATGTTCAATGTGTGGATCTGTCATGTACCTGGATACAATACCAACTACATATGCAATATCTGGTCTAGTTATAGTAAGATACAAAAGACTCCCAACCAATTGTCTATACAATTTTCCATCCACCTTCTTTTGAGTAGAGTTAACACTCAATTTTAATCCTACTTCACATAGTGTATTAGATGGTTTACAATCACTCATATTAAACGTTTTCAATACATCAAGAGCATATTTAGTTTGAGAAAGCATGATCCTTCCTTCTTCTTCCCATACTTGCATGCCCAAAAAATAGTGCATTAACCCTAGATCAGTTATTTCAAAAGCTTGTTTGAGTTGATCCTTGGTTATTTCAATATTGTGTGTGTGATCTCCTATAATAATCAAGTCATCCACATATAATACAATAACAACAACTTTATCATCACTATGCTTTACATACACATCCGGATCAGCTTTACTTCTTTTAAATCCTGCATTAATAAAGCACTCATTTATTTTGGAGTACCATGCACTTGGGGCTTGCTTAAGACCAAATAATGATGTTTTTAATTTACACACTAGATGTTCTTCACCACTTTTAACAAATCCTGGTGGTTGTTGCATGTAAATTTTTTCTTTTAAATCGCCATGTAGAAATGCACTTTTTACATCCATTTGAAAGATTTTCCAACCAAATTTTGCAGCTAGAGCAACTATTGTACGAATGGAACTCATTTTAGCAACTAGAGCAAAGGTTTCAGTATAATCAATACCTTATGTTTGTGAGAAGCCTCTAGCCACTAGCCTTGCCTTATGTTTTTCAATATCTCCATCTGAAGTGAACTTTGTTTTGTAGGTCCACTTGCAACTAACCACACTTTTACCTTTTGGAATAGATGCCAATTCCCAAGTTTTATTTTTCATCAAAGAATTGTATTCATCTTGCATTGCTGCCTCCCATTCTTCTTTTCCTTTTGCTTCCTCATATGTACTTGGAGTGTCAACCTGCATCACCCTAGTCATAAGAGCATAGTTAGCAAACATATTTCTAAATCCTTCTTGGTAGATTTCATGGCTGCTTCTAGTCTTTTGTGTGTCTCATTATCACTTTCACTTGATGCTTCAAATTGTGGTCCTTCTCCTCCTGCAGAAGATTGTACACCTTGATTTGGATCATTAGTAGACTTATCTTCATCAATCAAGATTGGAAAGTAAGATAATGTAGGAGAATGTTCACTCTCAATATCTTCATCAAACCATACATTTCTTTTAATATGAATTTCATTTTTTTTAGGATTATATAATCTATATCCTTTTGACTCCTCACTATACCCAACCATTATGCACTTCTTGCTTTTCCTTTCAAGCTTATTCCTCTTTTCATCTAGAATGTGGGCATATGCATTACATCAAAAGACTCTAAAATGAGATACTGTAGGCTTTCTACCACTCCATACTTCTTCTGGTGTTATATTCAAAACTGCCTTAGTAGGTGTTCTATTCAAAATATAAATTGCAGTACTAATTGCTTCAACCCAAAATTTAGCTTCTATATTTCTAGAATGAAGCATGCATCTAGCCATTTCTATTATAGTTCTATTTTTTCTTTCTGCAACTCCATTTTGTTGGGGTGAGTAGGAGATAGTTGATTCCTTCTTTATACCATGTTGTTTACAAAAATCTAAGAAATTTTTGTTCATATATTCCATACCTCTATCTGTTCTTATTATCTTTAAAGATCTTCCACTTTGAATTTCACTCAATGCCTTAAACTCTTTAAATTTATCAAACACTTCATCCTTCCTTTTTAGAAAATATACCCAAATTCTTCTAGTGTAATCATCAATAAAGGTGAGGGCATACCTTGATCCTGCAAGTGATGGTGTTCTAAAAGGACCCATTACATCACTATGAACCAAATGTAAAGGAGTTCTTGCTCTCCATGATTTACCTTGTGGGAAACTTTCCACATGTTGTTTTCCCATTTCACATCCTTCACACACCTTGTGACTTGATGAGATTTTTGGAAGCCCATGCACCATATATAATTTCTCCATAAGCTTGAGACTTTGATAGTTGATATATCCCATACGCTCATGCCATAACCTACTCATATCATCATATTTGGCAATAGCACACATATTCTCATTTCCACATTTAGAAGTGAATTCTTGAAATTTATATAACCCATTCTCCATTTTATCAATTGTAGTCACTTTGTAATTATTACTCACATCCTTGATTAAACATTTTTCATTGTAAAATTCTTTATTATACCCTTGATTAGCAATTTGAGATATAGAAAGAAGATTTGTCTTCAATTCTGGAACTAACTTCACATTTTTAAACATACCATTATCAATTTTAACATTTCCAGTCCCTTTAACTTCTAAAACACTGTTATTTCCCAAATATATCTTCTCTACATTGCTTTCACTTATTGATTCAAATTGCTCCTTGTTATGAGACATATGTTGTGTAGCACCAAAATCAATAATCAAGTCATCCTTAAAAGAGTTATTTTCTTTAAATGCAACACAAAAAGCATTACTTTTGGAATCAAAACTTTTTGTACACCTATTTGTCTTCCTTTCACTATCCTTAATCCTCTTATAACATTCATTTTCTTTGTGACCCATTTTCCCACAATAATTACATCTCCATTTGCTTTTATTATAATCCTTAGATGAGACATTTTTGTTCTCATACTTCCAATTTCTTTCTCTAAACTGATTTTCCTGTGACTTTTTGTAATTTTGTTTCCCTTTCATTATGAATGCTTGAGATTCATCATTAAATGATTCTCTTTATTTAATTTGACGTTTTTCTTATTGCATTATCTTAGCACATAACTCTTCAGATTTAATACTCTTTAATTTATCTGCAGTATCTAGTCCCCTTATAAATGATTGATAAGATCGTGGAAGACTTTGTAAAACTATTTGCACAAAATTTTTATCATTAATATCTTTTCCAAGAGAAGCAAGCTCATTTTTCTTTTCCTTTAATTTACTTAAATGAGGGGTTAACTCTTGTTAACTTGATAATTTCATATTATATAATTCTGCAGTGAGAGATAGGATCCATACATCACCTGAATTTTGATATGTATTCTTCAAAATTTCCCATACTTTGACTCCACTTCTTTCATTGCAAACTTCTAGAAAAACTTCTTCTGAGAGTGTAGACTTGATTAATGATGTTGCCTTTTTGTCCTTTGTATCCCAATCTTCTTGATCTTTTCCACTACTTGTTGGTCTCTTTTCACTATCACTAACAATTTCATAACAATTTTGAAGAGTTAGAAAAATCTCCATATGAGACTCCCAATCATAATAATTCTTTCCATTTAACTTAAATGCAGGTAGAGGAATACAAATGAAATCCATTATATTAAATTCCCTCTTTTTGAGATGAAAATTAAAGAGACTTAAAAAATCTTTAACACCCAGATTAGAAAAATTGAAAATTTCTCACCAATTTTCTTTGTAGAAATTTTTTCCTTTGCTGCAATATTATTCACTTGCCACAGTCAATTCTTAGTGCTGCTCTCAACCAAATTGCAACCTACAAAAAAAAAGTTATGATACTGCACAATCTCCAAATCACTGTCCAAGATTTATGAATGCTCTGATACCATGTTAAACAGACAAATCAACAAGAAAACAGAGTAGAAAAAATATACTTCACAAGAAAAAATAGAGCATATTTAACTCGGGAATAAACAGAGCATATTTTGCATAGCAAAACACAGAATATATATTCACTCAAACAACAACATACATATTCTCGCTTCATACATATTGATTTGAAGAATGGTATTTATAGACCTCTAGGAGATGTCTAGAAGATATATGATGCATACAAGAGCTGGGGGTCAGTGCTGGAACAATCTGGAAGACAGAAGCTTCTAGAGAAGCTGGAGGATGGAGTGCTGGAGAGTTCCATTATTAAATTCTTACCTACCATAACTACATAGCCAAATGAATACTATTCCAACAAAGCACACCTTCCAAATGAATGGTTTTGTTCATGCACAAAAACTCCAAAAAGGCACTCAGCTGCAGATCGTATCTCTCTTATAGTTGCCCACAAGTTGCACACAAAGGGCGCTCTAAAATGGATCGTTCCGTGTCTATCTTCCAGGAAAATTGGATTTTCTTTAAATACACCAAATACCTTTTGCACTATTGTTTTTCCTATGAAACAGAGATTACACAAGAAAAAAAAAAATTGTTCACCTATACGGCCTATTGAAACCCTCAACCTCTTTGATACCATGAAAAAATCTTCAAGAATAAAGGATTAACAACAAACATTGATAATTCTAGAATGCAATGATCTTATATTCAACTTTCCCTATCTAGATTCATTGAATGTGCAATCTTTAATAGGAAATAACAAGAAGATCAAGATCCAAAAGACGTGGAGATCAAGATCAAGATCCACACGAAGTGGAAAGGAGTGGAATGACAACTCAACTATCTAGAGTGTCAACTCAACTACATGGATAGACAATTAGGATTAAGTAAGCCATGTGTGTAAGATGTGTACACCAACATTAAACATATAAAAATATTTCACATTATTTATCCTTTTCAAATAGACTATTAGTTTTAATTATTCAAAATAGAACTCATATGTAGTGTATGTCACAAATACAAATGAAAAACCTTGAATATGATTTTCTTAGCATGATTGTAAGAGTTTTCATTTGAATTATTTCATGTTTGTCTTTGTAACATCACAAATTTTGTAATACGTCCTCAATTTTAATTAAAATTATATTTAGTAACAACATTGCTATATGTTCCTTCATTGTCCTTATGTGACTTCTATTTGGGGAAGATTTTATTCTCTCTAGAACATCTCATGGGTGTCTCTCGGATCTACCAAAGATCAATTTATTCAGTGGAAGACACCCTCTTTGAATCCTTATATATATGTAGGTTATGGTCCCTAACTTTCCCTTATATAGTTTGGGGGATGTGGAAGGAGCAAAATAACAAAATCTTCAAGGATAAGGAAATTCCAGCGAATATTGTGTTCAAGAAAATTTATAGGCTTATTGTGGAAAATTTCAACATATTCCCTCTTCATGAGAATATGTTGGAGCTTGTGGTCTGCTCGATTTATGACTTCAAGATGGCCAAAGATTGAGAAATCAAAAGAGATGTGTTCAAAGCCTCAAAACCAGCAAAAAATAATCGTGAAGGTGTCATTTGGTATCATCCTTCTAGGGGTTGGATAAAAGCCAACTTTGATGGGGCAGAAAAAGGGAATCTGGGGAAGGTTGGGAGTGGGGGTGTGATAAGAGATAATAAAGGTATGTTTATTGTTGTGGTGGATGTCTCCTTGGGCATACAAACTAATCATTTAGCTGAAGCCATAGGAGCTTACCAAGTCATTGATTTAGCTAGAAGGTTGAACTTTAAAAACATATGGATTGAGGGTGACTCTAAAAATATCATTGATTGCCTCCTAGGAAAGTTCCCTCCTTCATGGACCATAAAATATTGGATAGATGAAGCTAGGGCCGCTTTATCTAGATTCGACAAAGTGAAAATTTCTCATGTCTATAGGGAAGCTAATGGTGTGGCCGAGTACTTTGCGAATGAGGGAATTAAACAAAATAAGTAGGTGATGTGGTAGAATTGTAACTATTTGAGTGCTAACATCAGAGCCTTAATAAATTATGATATCACCTATGGGAGAGACGCCACATTTAAAGATGATTAAAATGAATGGATCCAAGTACCGAGATATCATTCGAGATACTGGCAAGGTTGTAATAATTGTGACAAATGGGAAGGGTTGACATGTTTTGTGGGTGCTTTGGGTGTGTTGCGGGCTCTTTGGTCTGTGTTTTCACCAAAGTAGGGGATTTGCAACCATGGGAGGATGCAGAAAAAAATTTGAGCTAATGGGATGCATGAAGAGCAAGAATAACTCCAAGGTCTGGAAGAAAATTGAAAGGGGAGAGATTCAACCTTTCATTGATAAAATTCTTGGTCCTGACCCCAAGTTCACTGAATATTTTGCTTAACATTAGAATAATGGAGATATCATTCTCTCTAAAAGGAAGGCTACGATGGATGATGCTCTTATTAGGGAGATTACTAGTCTTTCAACTAAAGGAGTGAAGTTCTATCATGACAGGAAGTTCTCGGACGAAGCTGTAATTAGTTTCCCTAAGTTTGAGGAGGAAAAAAAGAAGCTGGTTAAAGTCTCCAATAGTTACTTTGATGTCAAGAGGATCAACAAAATTTGGAGGGAGGTGCTTAGGATTCTTATGGAGTACATTACACTAGATGGTAGATTCACCAGAGTCTATGGTTATATATTTTTCCTCCTCAATCATTTCAGACATAAGGTAAGGGTTTCTTTTCCTTATTATTTGCTTTGTTCCATGAATAATAGTATTGAAGAATTTAGAAGAAATCTTAAGAATAATTTAGTCTTGTATGTTGGCCTTATGTGGCTCATTCATGAGCACTTTAAAAACATGTCGACCGTTCCTAACCCTATCTCGACCTCGACCTCAGAAGGTTACGACACTGATTCTAGCTTGTCTAAGGGTAATGAGGACTCAGAACTTGAGTGGGTTGAGGAAGTCACTCACCCTTCGAGCAACAAAATGAAGAATACCCCTCTCACTAAGCCCTCAAATAAAAAAGCTAGCCTTTTGAATACCCCTCTTGGTACCTCTTAGGTGGTGAATGAAATGACGAAGGAATCCCTTGTAAATAAATTGGTTTCCTATTCAGGGGATTCCTCAGATGAGAGCTTTGCTGACCCCAGAGATAAGGAGGACTCCTTAGCCTCTTTTCATACCACAGATAGAGAAAAAAGACCCAATTCCCTCGGTGACCTTAATCCTGAAGATCATTTTTTTAAGCCGAATAGGGAATTTCATGAATATATTCTAACTATGGCCATAAATGGCACGGTTGACCACTTCAGAATCTTGAAATGGGCTTTCCATGAGATAATGGACATCAATTTGAAAAATAGGGCACTCACTAGCAAGTTGGAGCTATTGGAAGCTAAAGTGGCTTCTTAGAATTCAACGAAGGTCTTATGGATTGTAGAAGAGAAGATTACTATGGAAAAATGATTTCAAAGAGCAATTGAACTCATAAAAAATCTGAAGAAGGATATGAGGACAAGATCAAGAACCTGGAAAAGGAAATTGGTAAGATCAGGGAAACTATGAAAACCACCCTTGAGCATAACCACAAAATTGTCAAAAACAATGTCACTATCCTGAGCGCTTTGGTGGAGAAAATGGAAAACACTCAGCAGGGGTCATTGATTGTGGATCTTGATGTTGATAAGAACAAGAACAAGCAGAAGGATTCAGACCCTTTGAAGAGAACTAGAGCCAATCTGAAGAGAAAATTTGGTTCTTCACCTCTCGAGACTCAAGACCTAAAGAAGGTGACCCAGGATATGTGCAATCTGGAAGCTAAAGTCGCTAAGAATTTAAAGTCTCTTGGTTAGTCTTGGTTGTGGATTTTTTTGTTGGCTTCTTTCTATCTTTTCGCTAGCCTTTTGCTGGTGGCTGCTATCCTTTTTATTTTTTTGTTGTTTCGCAACCTTCCTGCCTCTGGGTACTCTGATGATCTATTTTTTTATGGCTTGTAAACTTCGTGGTTTCGGGTCCCTATAAAACCCATTTTTTTCTCAATCAAAAACATTGCTATCTGATTCAAATAGGAATAAAATTAGATTGTGAATGTTATATATAACTTTATAACAATATTTTTAAGGATTGAAAATGTTAAATTTTATTAAGAAGTTCTTATTTATAATGAAATTTTAAAGATTATAAATTCCTAATATTAAACATTTACTAATTTATTTTGTGTCTTTATCAAATTAAACAAGAATGATAAATATAAAATAAAAATGCTATCAACAATCTTCATTTGAAAATTTTAATATTATTCCTAGAAATATAAAATTTTGTAATGTGTCTTTAATTTTGATTATCTTCAATAACGACATTACAATATCATTCGAACAAGGCTAGAATTAGATTATTTCTATTTGATCAAGCTACAAATAAAATTGGTAAGGTGTTAATATTAGATATTTAATATTTGTAAAATATCATTATAAAGAAACATCTCTTAGCAAAGCTTCACTTTATCAATCTTGAAATATATCTTTCTACAAATACAAGTATCTTGTTTTATGTATATATAGATCAAGATGTTTCAAGATTAGTAAAGTGAAACTTTCACATGAGATGCTTATTTAGAATGATATTTAACAAATATTAAATGCCTGATATTAACACCTTACCAAAAAAATTGTAGCTTAATCAAGTTACACAAAGATGTTATAACAAGATGAAGGAAAAAAACTATCAAGATTATTCAATCATCTAGAATGAATTTTCTAATTGTTGATGCCTCACGATAGATTATGCTATCTTTTGGAAGGGGGAACGATGAATCCATCTAATTTGACTTCACAGAGATATCATTGTAATTTGTATATATTAACCATTTATTTTGTCAAATATATTTTTCTAACTTTTTTTTTCAAGAATTGAGATTTTGCAAATGGATTAATAATTATTTTTATATCTAACATGTTTGATACAAAATTGAATATTGCTAGAATAAAAGAAGTGTTAGTTGCATTAATAAATAGTTTGACTTCTCAAAAATATAATTGTAATTTATATCCATTAACCATTTATTCTATAAAATATATATTTTCTATTCGTTTTTAAAAAACAAATAGTTGAAAATAGATTCATAATTTAATTTTGAATAACATATTCAATACTAAATTAAATACTACACCACATAAAGAACATTAATTGCATCAATAAATACTTTAATTGTTGGTATTTATAATTTAAAACCACATAGAGAACATTAATTGCATCAATAAATACTTTAATTGTTGGTATTTATAATTTAAAAGACAAAAGTTTTTACTTAATGTCTCTACAACTCTTATGGATCTTGAAGTCCAAATGGACATCACCACATGTCAAAAAATTAAAATTCAATGGGATATGCACAGTGATATACTTTCAATGGGATATGCTTGAAGATTTAAAATTCAGATAGCCAAGTCGGTCAGGTGTTTCAGATTACCAATTGTGGAAGATCACTAATGCTCATACTTTTTAAGATTCCGGGTCAAATTAAGGCATAAACGGGAGAAATACAGGCGGTGTAGAAGACGCTACCAAGTTTTCCACATATTTGGTTTCATGTGTCTCCATATTCATGTGAATGACGCAATTGTACAGAAAAGTCTCATGTTGGATGGGAAAGCTAAATGAAAGAAATAAAAGTCTCAGAAGGATGATCCTTAGATGCCATTTAACAGTTACTGTTGTTGGTCGTATCACGGCTTTAGAATTCGATAATGGCACGTTTATTTTTATAACTGATCATAATTCTGTCATGGTGACGCCACCCTACATAGATGGCCGGCTATATAAAGCTCCCTACGAGGCCTACTCTTGTAAACAGTCTGATGGAGTCTCAAGACTAATTCGCAAGCATTACGTGCAAATTTGTGGGAACCAGGGTGCAATTTAGGAGGAGTTTGTAGGTAGAGGGAGAAATAATATGATTTGTTGTGAAGTGTGAGAAGAAAAATAAATTCTAAATAATTGTATTGATCATTAATTTGATAATTATTTAAGAATGAGTATAATATATAGCAAGAGAAGAGTTATTTAGAATGACAACTGTCAATTAGAAAATAGACATGAAATATCATGTAAGATTGTACAGGTAAGCAATCATTATCTTAAAAATTTAACAACTAATAAACTTATCTAGAGGAATATTTTAGGCAAAATATTCTACACTAACACTTCCCCTTAGCTATAGTTAAGTGAAAGAGAGATATGCAAAAAATGTAAGGATGGATGCATGATGAAAACATGAATTGGTCCCGACTACAAAGCCCTGTTAGGTACCCAATTACAAAGAAGAAAGGTGAAACCCGATGAAAAAATCTCCTAACCAAAAGATATAGTATTGATATCCATCACAAATCCAATCAATCTCCATCCACACAAAGGATGATAACCAAAGCCATACAAGCCCTTGCATAGTGAGATAATCTATTGCAAAGAAGCACTGGAATCACACTTGTGTCAGAGTAACACTGAAATCGTTAAACCGGCAAGCAAGGAAAGATAATTTGCTTGCTAGAAACCATATTGGAGTCACTGAATGACTTAGATTGGAATAATGATAAAGCAACAATAGACATGATGTCAAGGAACACTCAAAAATTTGTAAACTAACACAACTCTGGAATCTATGAAGCAACAATTGATTGAAAAATTATCTAGAATTAAAATGATGTGTAGATTTCAAAAAGAAAATGCAAACCTAATGCATGAAAAAAGGAAAGAGTGCATGCATTAATATATATTCACATCTGCATCTATGAATTTTGGTTGCACTATAAAAAAAATTTGCACTCAAACTAATCTTTGCTCTGATACCATGTGAGAATTTCAAGAATATTGATTGAGTTACAAATTACACAATTGCTAAAATTGAAAGGAAAAATAAACTCTAAATAACTGTATAAATTATTTACTTGACAATTGCTTAAGAATGAGTACAATATATATAGCAAGAGAAGAGACATCTAGAATGACAACTGCCAAATTAAAAATAGACAAGCAACTCCATGCAAGATTTCACAACTAAGCAACATTATTCTAAAAATCTAACAACTAGAAAAATTATCTAGAGGAATATTCTAGGTAGAATATTCTACACTAATAGAGGTGAGAAACTAAGGTTGGACTGGCAGTAGTTGTTGTTGGCCTTGATCTCCACCATCACTATGGGCATTGCAAAGAAAGATCATGGAAAACACAACTGCAATAATGAATTCTCACACACATAACACATAGCCTAGGAAACACCACTTACTAACTTGCTTAATGTGACCACATAATGATTTATAATATGAGAACAACCCTATTATGTCACTTTAACTCTTTCTAATTGTGCCCAACATCATACTCATGTTTGCCTCACTTAACCTCTCCTACTATACTTACTTGCTATGTTGTAATGTCTCAAGCCAAAAGAATAATTCAAATCCATCAACAATATTACTATGTATGCATCAACAATATTATTAGAAATCTCAAATAGTAAATGAAAAATAATTCTCAATCTTCTTTATTATAAAGAAAAACAAATCGCAAGTGTGAATAACAATCTCTTTATTATTATTATAATGTTTGTATTACGTTCAAGTAGGTCTATAATATCAATAAATATAATAATAATTCACACCAACATCAATGGAAAATAAAATCAATATAATGCAATTGGACCCCACAACCAATGAAGTTCAAAATAAGAACTTTGTATGTGATTGTCAGGTATGTGTAGGATCATCATGGAAAAAATAGGTCCTTAAGTGGCAACCAAAAGATAGAAAATCAGAGTTAGACAACTTGACATAAAAATTTGAATAAGTTATCCATATTATTTCAAACAAATATAAAAATAGAATCTATAGAAAATTCAATGTAGTTTCTAAACTACTAGACCTTTATTTAAAAAAAAAAAAACTATTTGGTGAAAATTTGAAATTTAAATGCAGTAGTATTTAAATTTCAGAATAAAAATAAGAAGTAGGTGTTTGTCTGACCACCCTAACCACAATAAAATGATAATATTTTTTTATAATCTTTTCAATATATGTAGAGGACTCATGTCCCAATGTGATGCATATTTTTTTATAATTTTTTTCGAAGTAAATAATTAATTATGAATTTTTTATTGCAACTTTTAAAAAATATAAAAGCTCATCTATCTAACCACCTTAACATGGTCAAAAAATCATGAAATTCAATTTTTTTTTTTTTAATCCTATAGTATGCAAAACATAGAATGTGACACATGTTTCAGATTCAAAAAATGTGATACCATTTGAAAGTTATAGATTTTTTCAATCAACCTATCAATCAGGACTTTATTCATAATTCTAATAGAAAATGAATAATAATTATTTATTAAATTCAAAGTAAAGCATAATTTATATTGGTGGAAATTTAAGAATCTCCTCTAAAAACCCTTTTCGTTTCATCAATTTTGGGTAAAAAAAAGTCATCAGACACATGGACCATCATATGACTTACATATCACCACTTTTTGGCCCATCATGATCCCGCACATACCCTATCCTTTGAAATCACTAGGGTTTCCTTCCTAGGATTCCCATGCTAAAAAAAAAGTGCTCAAAATGGATTTTGAGGGGAATGTTTTAAGTGTAGGTGATGATCCTAGAAAAAAATAACTCTTTCAGATCTTTCACAAATAGAGGAGGTTAGCCACGATGTACACTAACAACTTCAATTTTGTATTGTGACCATGGGCAAGAAATAGTATACTTTAAAAGTGATAGCAGCTAAAGAAGGCTACTAAAAATAATATGGCATGTGTTGGGAAGTTATGAGTAGAACAAAAACATAAGAAGAAATATTGGGGATTGGAGTTAGACTAGTACACATGTTAGTAAGGGAGAGTGTAAAAGCCTGATAGGAAGAAGTGAGGAGGGTAAGATGGATGGAAGGCATCAAAGGATGTGTAAGTCTAAACTCAAATGAAAAATAAAGAAAAATTAGACTTGGGAGGAAACACATACTTAGAAGGGGAACTTTAACAATTAACACATACACGAACAAATGAGAAACAAGATAGGGAATAAGCTTAATATTAACAAGTGGATGGCTGGGAGGGTGACTCCCCATGCCAGGTTGTGTGGTGAGTTCGCGACTATTAGGGAGCCATGAGTGGTTTGGTGACAAGGTTGTCCTAGGTGGCTGGTTTGGTTTGGCAACAATGTGGAATCCCCTGATAGGTAATGATGGCTTGGTGGCTACCACATCACAAGGTGGAAAGGAAAGAAGGCATGACCAGTTTGAGCTAGGTGATGGCATAGAATGGATGCCCAATTTTTTCATAATAATGGTAAGTTGTCAGGAATGTTACAAATCTAGCAATTTGGAAATGCAATCTATCCTTCTAAGATTTAAAGTATAAATTACGATAGGAAAACTAGACGGTTTGCATCATCCTATAGCTTCTCTCATACATGGTAATCATACAAAGCAATAATGACATGAAATGGCAGTGATCTAAGTTTCTTTGAGCTATGTTATGTCGACAGTTGGGTTTTAGTTTTCTCATTTCTTCTTGTTAAATTCTGCCATTTTCTCTAGTTGCTCAGTGCCTCAAAGTTTGTAGTGCAAATGTCCTCTGAGACCCTGACCACGATTGGGGCCAATACTCCAATAGTGTTGGATTCCAAGGTGAGCCAAATAGCCTTCTATGGGGTCATTTCGGATCATCAACTCAAATGTTTTTTGAAGAAGAAATATGATTCCCTCATTTTGGACACAGTCAAAATGATTCTGGGGAAAGATTTCTTGAAAAATTCAAAGCCGTTTAGGGTAGATATGGCAATCACTTCATGTTTTCAGGTAGTGTTTCTTGACATCTAAATGGCAAAAAAGGATGCATAGGCATTGGTGAAAAATCTTTTTCTAGTGGATTACTTGTTCAAGTAGCAAGAGATTCTATATATTGCCTCTACAAACATGGGGGTCTCGCATCCAAAAGATATAGCTCAGTTTTACATGCCCATGGAGGTAGTGAAATACTACATGTTCATATTGGACCTTAAGAGCATGGCATTGGCTGAACATAGGTAGATTGCGATGGTGGGTGCAAATTATCTCTAACAGAAGTTCAATCTAAGCCTATCTTTTGGGGAGCACTGGGTTCCAGACTTCAAAGCCTTTGCACTAGCCAATGGCTACATGGGTGAGGTCGAGACTTCTTAACTATTTGAGTATAGAGGTAGTTAAAATTTATTTTTTGGGTGGTGTCAATTTTTGAACATATGTTTATGTTGATAGCATTTATTATCAAGTGTAGGGGTTGGTTTTCTATTTATATATGTTCACCTCTTGTTGGGGAGTAGTTGATTGGCAGTAGTTGGGTGTGCAACTAAAGTATAGCTGAAGTTTGTTAATGGTAGCTACAGGTTGCATTCAAATACCTACTTGGTAGATGTGATGTAAAATTTTGGAATATCAATATACTAAATCATCTTACATATAAGAAAAAATCTTAATATTTACAAACTTATATTAATAGAAAAATGAGACATTTACAAGTCTTCCTCGCTCAAAATGTTTTATCCTTGAGTAATTGAAAATTCAAACTTTCCAATATCTATGGATCATCACATGTTGAACCCTCCACTTGAAGACTTTTCTGGCAAGTCGGGTACTCCTTCATGCTTCTATTTCTTGACTTTCTCTCACTTACATCCATGAAAGCTTTGAGAATTGATACTAGGTTATTTTCTTCATCAATTAGAGTCCACTAATCTCAAGGTTCTATATGGTTTTTGTGAATGGTGATCCTAGACCTGCACAAACACACAATTAGCTCAATATGCAATTTAGAAACATCATTCCCCTTGAAATTCATTTGAAGCATGAAAATAAGAAATAAGATGAAGAACATAATGAAAAGAACTATTAAATCCTATTCAAATAAACAAACTCTCAATCCCATGGGGGAATTTGTGGCATTTTGATGTGAAAAATGGCCATTTCCAATTCCTTGCAAGCTTGATGATCAATAATGAAGATTTGATGCTCCTTGGTGAAATTTATCCATAACCTAGCTATGAAAATATGAAAATTGACAAATATGGATGAAAATTGCTCAAGAACTTGAAGATAATAATGTTGCATGAAATTGTCGATCCAAAATTCAAATGAGAGCTTTCTATTTAGAGAAGAGAATGATGGAGAAAGAGGCAAAAGGGATGAATGTGGGACTAAACATGAGCCAATGGAAAGGTGCCACTTGTCAACATGCTAGTGGAGGAGGAATGAACACATTTTGATGAATGTGCAAATAAATGTAGTTAGGTGGAATTCGAAATTGGTGAAATGAAAAATTGGAGGGAGAAAGAAATGGAGTTAATGCCACTTGGCTCAAAGAAAAGGACATGTAAGAGGCCTTTAATGCCTTATTGGATGTACTCATCCTTTTTGGAGGGATTTTTGAATTTGAAGAATATTCCCTCTTTGATGTCTTTTTGAATGAAAATAGGGGATTTAGTAAATCAATAAAATGATTTATTTGTGCAAGTTGCAAAATCTAGAGGATTTCATGGATTAGGATTAAGATTAATGAGGATTTGATTAATTTAAAAGGAGATTAGTTGATGTGACAATTTGACTTAGATTTTTGGATTAATTTAAATCAAAGTTGAGAGGAATATGAATTTAGACTTAATTAAATACATTTTAATTTATTTAATTAAAGAGAATAGTGTTAGTTTTAAATCAAATAAAGATAAATTTATTTAATTCAAATGAGATGACTTTGGAGATTAATTAAATAAAATGAATTTTTTAATTAAAAGAGGGACTATGGGATTAACTAAACAAAATGATTTATTTAATTAATAGAAGATGATGACTTAATCAGATAAATTTAATTTATTTAATTAAGAGATGAAATATGATGAATTTAATTAAATAAAGATTATTTAATTAAATGACTAGCAAAGGAGATGATTTAGGACGAACTGGTGTTAGTAGGATCAAGATCAAGTGTATAGGATGAATCAAGATATTTTTCATGTCTACAATTTCATAACATATTTTCAAAGAAATACATGTGAAAAATATTGTGTACCTTACTTCCCTTCAATTACTCCAACTCATAGGCCATTTGATCAATCCTTCTCAAAATTATTTTAGGGTTGTGGAGATATGGTTTGATCTTTTCAACCCACTTTCCTTTAGAGAATATTTCTTGTATCATTGCAATCTCATAAAATTCATAACTAAAATATCAAGTGTTCTTTCAATCCTATAATGGTCTGCATGCATCTTTTGTTTGTTTTGGGCATTTTGCAGCTTATTCTTAAGTGACTTCAAAATATCTTGGCTTTGTTTTATCACATCACTTGTTCCCAATACCCTATTATCTATCAAAATGAGATCAATGAATCTTGAAGCTTCATACTTGTGCAAACTGATGAATGATATCATCTTAACTGACATATGTTAGCTAGAGTTGTTGTACCATCATAAATTTTCAATCTTGACAATTTCACACTAGTTTTAAATCGTCGGGTTATGTGATTGGACCTAATTATGCTCAAAATTTTCCCATTTTATTATCATTTTTATAAATTAAAATATAATTGGAAATTAATAGTAATTATTTATTTAATGGTAACAAATTCCCCAAAGGACCTTCTCAAAGCTTATATGATAGAGTGAACTGGAGATTTCCTTTGAATGTCTTGGATAGGATTTTTTTTTGTAGGAAGTTTCTCCAACTTATTGAGAAACTTATTTCTTATCTCTCATTTGTTGTCCTAGTGAATGGATCTCCTTCTCCTTTCTTTCGGAGTTCATGTGGGTTGAGGTAGGGAGACCCTATCTCGTTGTTTCTTTTCATCTTGATGGTAGAGGCTTTGGGTCATAATATCCAGAAGGTGCTTCATGTTGGTGACTTGAGTGGTCTCTTGCCTTCATCTAGATGTGATCTGATTACTCACCAACAATTCATTAACAATACTATTATGATGGGTGTCTCTTCTGTTAAGGAAGTTAGAGTTGTTAAGTGGCTATTGGTTGACTATGAGACGGCTTCTGGTCAGAGGATCAACTTACCTAAGAGTCATTTTTTCTTCCTCAACACTTCTGAGGCTCTACAGCTTAAGCTTGCTAGAATTTTGTCTTGCAATATAGTTGATTTCTCATCTTCTTATCTGGAGCTCCCTTTGTATATCTCCAAGATTCCAAACTCCTTTTGGTTGGGTTTTCTAAATAAATTTAATATGAATTTAGCGGGTTGGAGAGGTATGCTTCTTAGTCAAGTTGGTAAAATTTATCTTATTTCTTCCACTCTTCAGAATTTTCCCTTGTGCGTCGAGTCTTTTCAGGATTCCTGCTAAGTTTGAAGATAAAATGGAGCAGATAATGAGAAGGTTCCTTTGGTTAGGGGTTGATACTAAATCCAAAATTCCTCTTGTGGCCTAGGAGTCAGTGTGTAGAACGAAGATGTGGGGGGGTCTTGGTATTAGAAATTATAAATCTTTTAATAAGGCTCTTTTGTCCAAAATTTTTTGGAGGCTCTTGAATGGGGATGTTGGGTGGGACCCTTTGGAGGGTAATAAGTATCATTATGTTTTGGAAAGACCTTGGAATATGTTTTCTTCAAAGGATATTCCTTCCGGTTCATGTTTTTGGAAGAATATTATGTTGTGCA
This sequence comes from Sequoiadendron giganteum, assembly GCA_007115665.2. Classification (NCBI taxonomy): domain Eukaryota; kingdom Viridiplantae; phylum Streptophyta; class Pinopsida; order Cupressales; family Cupressaceae; genus Sequoiadendron; species Sequoiadendron giganteum. The sequence continues at coordinate 137,509,982 of CM021110.1, read as the reverse complement.
GGGACTTGATTGTTAAAGGTGTTAAATGGCTATTGGTTGATGGTACTAGTATTCTTTTCTAGGAAAATTATTGGTGGGGATTGTCCTCTTATTTTTCTTCTTTGGACTCCCCCTATTTCCCCCTTGTGTAAAAAACTTTTTGGGCCTAACGTGGCTGATTATTTTTAGGATGGGGAGTGGAAGAATTTTGAGTTCTGAGACCCGTCTTTGAAGATTTTGAAGGAATTATTATGTAGGGTCTGGATCCCCTATTTTCCTAGACTGAATAGAGTCATTTGGGCCCTTATGCTAGAAAAAAAAATTACATGGCTTCTTCTCTCATGATCTCTTTGGAATCACCTACCTCTTTCCCTTTCTAGGAGAGGTTATGTAATAAGAACCTGACTCCCAAGGTGAATGTCTTCTTTTGGCTGCTTATGCAAGGTAAAGTCTTAATGCAAGACAACCTTTGTAAGAGAGGGGTTGCAATCCCTAATAGATGTGTTCTATGTGAAGGTGATGGTGAGAATTCTTTCCATATTCTCCCTGAGTGTGATTATTCTTTCTCTCTTTGGAGTAAATTTCTCACTCTAGGATATTGGTTGGGTATTTACGGATTCTCTTGCTAAGTTTTTTTATCAATGGTCTTTCTCTTATTCCTCCCCTATTTTGCAGTGGTTGTGGGACCTTATGGTCCCACATATTTCTTGGGGATTATGGAAAAAAAGAAATAACAAGATCTTTCGGGAGACTAAACTCAAGGTTGATAGTCTTATTATCAAGATCAGATGGGCCATTCTGGAGAATTTTGCTCTAATTCATTTTGATTCTACTTGATGTGCCCCTTTCTCTTGCCTTGCTAGTTATGAGTTGTTGGTTACTTCTAATTGGAAGATTATCTCTATTCCTACTTTGAATCCTAAGGCAAGCTCAACTACTATATTAAATACTAGATGGCAACCTCCTCCCTTTGGTTGGGTTAAATTTAACTTTGATGGGGTAGCGAAGGGGAACCCTAGGCCTACAGGTTGTGGCGGGGTATTAAGAAATGATGTTGGTAGACTCCTTGGTGTGGTGGAACTCCCATTTGGAACTTAGACCAATAATTGCGTGGAGGTGGAGGCTATGTTCATAAGTGTTAGATATGATATCAACAAAGAGTAATCCAAAATTATGGGTGGAAGGTGACTCTATGAACATTATAAACTATATGTGTGGAACTCATACTCCAAGTTGGAATGTCGACCAACTCATTAAGGATATGATAATCATGTTGCATTCATGTGAAGAGATCCACATCTATCATGTTTACCGAGAAGGAAACTCGTTGGAAGATATTTATGCCAATGAGGCTACTAGTTTAAATGAATTTCATTCATGGGAGGAGGGCTCAATCCTTCCTGAGAAAGCTAGGAGTTTATTGAGGTATGATGGCATGGGAAAATCAGTGATGCGACATTTATGGTCTAGTACCTTCCTCCAGTTTGCACACTTTGTGGGTGTCTTGTTGCTCTCTGGCCTTCAATTGTGCATTTTTCGCAAGGGTTATGTGAGTCGTGTGTTGGTAGCCATGGGTGGTGGCAGGAGCATAATTGAGCTACATTTTTATGAGGACATTCAGAGAAAGAAGAAACTCTAGAATATTCTGTGCAATGTTAATTTTACTCCATTTTTAGAGAGACTTCACAAAAATGACTCTAATCCCTCGGTGCAATTTTTTTATTTCTAGTATAATCGAAAGATCAGGGTTAAAGGTTTGGAAGACGATTTTAATGAGGATTTGGTTGCCACTGTTACTAGGATGTCGACCATTGGCCTAAATTTCTTGAAGGATAAAAAGAGTAATGAGGATGTGATGGTTTAAATTTTTAAATATGATGAGAGGAATAAATTAATCAAATTGGAGAGGTGGGGATATGAGAGAACTTCTCTTAAGAAAATATGGGTGAGCATTGTTGAGGAGTTGATGCATTACGTGACTCTAGAAGGGAGGTTAGGGCTATTCTTGGTGACCATTTCACTCTCCTCAACCATTTCAGACATGGTTTGTTCATTTTGTTTCCTTTCTTTTTGTTATCATCTTTGGAGGTCTCAGTGTACACACATCTAAAGAATAGGAGATCCCCCGTCCTCTATGAAGGGCTTATTTTACTAATTATGGAACATTTCAAGACTCTTCTCCTTGCTCCTACCATGAATGGAAAGGAGAAGACTTTAAGTGATGATTTTGGGTTGTCAAGGTCAGAGTCCTCTTCAGATGAGGTGGAGGAATGGAATGAAGAGGAGGATCTTTCTCCTATGGCTATGACTACATTTTTGAAGAAGAGAAAGGTTGTTGGTACTAACCCCAATAGGCCATCTAAGTAGCTTTCCCTTTATGGGACTGAAGACACAAAGGTGGGATGGAATGATCCTTGTCCCAAGTCTATGGAGGTGGTTGTTGGTAGAGATACTATTGGTTGTGGCTATGAGGTGGGGACATAGGATAAAGATGTGAGTGTGGTTAAAAAACCAAGGAGGATGTCGATGCATATCGGTAACCTAAAGAACAAGGCCTTGGATTTTTTGACCAAGGACCACAATGATGTTGGGGATGACAAGAATTTTGGTGATAATATGGTGACCATTGAGGATTCTCCTTTGCAGGAATTTCCCAAGGAGATGGAGGAAAAGGAGAATATGGATCAGGATGAGGAGGATGCGGAAAAGAAAGAAGCCAAACAAGAGCCTTTGAAGGTAAATCATCTTTCTGAGGACTTTTCTAATCTTGATGATGATGCTACCTTCATGTATGATTTATTGGATATGGCTAGATCTAGGGCCACTGGTACCTTTAAGTTAGCTAAGTGGACTTTGCAGGAGGTCAATAAAACTAATATCAAAATTAGAAGTTTGAAGGAGAATTTTAAGAATGCTCCAAAAGGTTTGGTGTTGGACATTTTTATTGATAGAATGGTGGAACTTGAAGGTTCCTATCATGAATGTAAATATCCATGTGATGAAAGATTGTCTACTTTGGAAGCCAAGGTTTTTGGTATAAATGTGGATATCAATTTTTTTATGTAGGTGTGTCATATATGTGTGAAGAATAGCACAGAATCATTTGAAGTCCTTCTAGTGAGCTCATGGAGGATTAAGTTTATTTCTTTGAGCTTATGGAGAAAGAGTATGTGGCCAAGGGAAAAGTTGAAAAATCTACTAAAGATGATGGCAAAGGACCTAGTGTCAGGGGTCGATTGATTGGAAGAAATCATTTGATGCTGAGAAGGATTTGGTGGATATGGTTGAAAATAATAAGAACCAACAAATGGAGGTGGCCAACACTCTGAGTGGCTTGAACTAGTGCCTGGCATTTTTCTTCGTTTCTTTCTATTTCTTGTTGGGTGTAGGTTTCTTTTAGGTTGTTGTGTTGTTTTGTGGTTGTTGGGTGTTGATGGTAGCTTCTTGTCATCTTTTTAGGCTAGCACCCACTCTATTGTGTTTTTTTGTTGTTGGGTTGTTTTGTGGTGGATTTTTGAATATCCTTTCATGTAGCATTTTGTATCTTTTTTTGTCAAGGGTTTTGGGGTCCCTTCAAAACCTATTTTCCCCTTATAATAATAAAAAATTCCCCAAAATAGGTCTAGTCCAAGGCACCACCACCCTTGACCAACCTATTTCCCAATTTTGAATATGTTATTGTTGGTATTTTTATTTTTGTAAATTAAAAAAACATTTATCAAATTTTCATAATTAATTTTTCAGAAATGAAAAAATGCATATTGTAGACACTTAAAATTTTCCTAACTGATATTGCACACTTGAATTAGATTACTCACATGATTTCATCCTAAATTGACCTTCTCTTTGATTGTTTAGTTGAATAATCCTAGTTATTTAATTAAATTCATCATTCTCATCTATTAATCTCATAATTAGTTTCATTAGGTTAATTCACCCCCTTTCACACTAACATTCATCCTCTTTAATTGAATAATGTAAATTATTTAGATTAAATCCCTTTATGTCCTCTCATTTAATTAAATAATCTTAAATTATTGAATTAAATCTCATTTGCATCCCATTTTCATTAAATTAATTAATTATTTAATAAGCATCATAATTTCACTCCACTTTCACAATTATCTAATTCTTATTTTTTCCTCACCCTCCCACTTGCATGAGAATATTCCCTTGGAATATTCGTCCATTTGAACTCAAAAAAGGGAATATTCTTTCATAGAAAACTATGTAAAAAACTTTCTAACAACTTTGAAAGTGTGCTTATTTGAAACATTTTAATCCATTAACTCTTTGATCCATGTGATATTTCATTCTCATCCATTGATGAGAATCCTTGATCCATGCATTCACCTGTGAGAATATCATCCCTTGATTGATCAAATCAATCTTGACCCTTGATTCACCATTCTCTCCTAATAATAATCCTTATTTTTGAGAGAAATGGATCCACTTCCATTTTAGCAAAGTCATGTTTCATGTTTGCACACTCATATTCATTCATCTTGCATCCATTTTAGCTTATTTTTCATCAATATTAGCTAATTTTCATCAATGGAGTTTGTTTAGATGCTCATTTTATCAAAAGGGATTGGAAAAGGGTCCTCATTCCATATTGAGACAACACCAATACCCCAATGGAATGAGGTTTGAAGAATTTAAATAGGTTTTAATTATTTATTTCTTGTTGTTTATGTTTAATGGCTTCCTCATTTTAATGGTTTTCAATTATATCATTGGGATTATAGCTTAGTTAGATATGGCTTTAAATCTATTAGATCTAGTGTATTTAGCTCGTACTATGATTATAGTCACATTTTGATGCTATAAGGAGGTTAGAACTAACTTTATTTGACAAATTTTCCTTGAGTTTCCCACATTTTGAAGGTTTTAGGTAGGGAGTTGCTTTCATTTTTTACCAGAGCGATGTTTTTGTAGAACACTTTTAAAATGTAGAGTCACTTTTGAAATTAAATGAATCTTTTGGCTTTATGGTATCACTTTTGACTTTTTTGATAGAGATTCACTTTTGATAAAAGTGATGCTTTTTGACGTCTCTGGTGTTTTGACAGGTATCGCAGAGAACCGCTTTTGAATTTCAGCAGAGCAACACCTTTACATAACATTGACACTTTTGTTGTTTACTAGAGCGACGCTTTTGTGGAACAACAATTATTTTGCAAGGTAAAATAAAGAGCTATATTTTTAATGTTTGATTTGATTTTTAATTTAATCCACTCTCTGGTTATTTATTGACTTGAACTAGTTTTTTTCTATGAGACTAACTAATTTTGCAAATTTGAAAAAGGAGAAAAATATTGAAGTAAAGAAGCATATTATCACTTGGTATATATTGTAAAAGTGTTTCAAACACTTATGGGATGATATAACCCATCATATGCTACTTATTTTATGTTTTAGGACAACTATTTTTCAATTGGGTTTAAAATTTACAATGTTAAAATCTTTCAAAGTTGATTAAAATCAAACCCATACATCCTCACCATTGCAATGTTGGTTAAAATTGAACAAGTACAACTCCATACTTCAGTTTGGTGCTATTTAAATAAAATCATCACTGAATTTGAGGATTTAAAAAGAATGATTGTATTGTGTGAGTGCTTTTCTTGTGTAAACTTGTAGTGTGTATCCACTCCCCTTTCACTTCGTGTGATCTTGGGTGAAGAGAAACACTCCAAGTGTAAAAAATTTTTTTGTCATCCCAAGAAATTTCTATGTATCCTCTCCCCTTGCACTTTGTATGACCTTGAGTTAAGAGAAATGGCATTTTTCTTGTCTTTTTTAGATAAGGGATTTCTAATGAGACACATCTCACAATGGAGAACTCATATAGGTGACTCTTAGAAAAAGCACATTTACTAGAAAGATATATAAAGGTTGCAAAATCTAAAAAATTTAGCTTCAATCTATGGTGAGAATAGAATATCATGCCTCATCCTCATCTGAACATATGGGTTGGGAAGTAATGACTAAATTCTTAAGTGGCTTACATTTGATCTACACATCTCATTGTTCATGGTTGTCATTAAACACTTTGTCTTAGCAACATATCCTTGTTTTTTGAAACATACATTGAAGTAGTGCATAGGAGGTGCACCACTCCTAGAAGTTACTTACCACATCTGATTTTTAGTTGAGGCAATAAAGAAAATAGGGAAGGGACTATTTTTCTTGGGGTGTCAAGATGGTATATTTCCTTGACATGGCCTATTTATCCACTCCATCTTCATGGATTTATTGTTTCTTAGGGGATGATGGTAAGCCTACCAAGAAGTATGTACCTACTCGCTATGTTTTTTATTAGTTGTTCTTGTTGAGTCATTTTGACACATTGTTTGGTTCCAAAATGATTCAAACAAACATAAACATGTTCTTCAAATTTCAAAACCCTTTGGACTTAGTGTGAATACATTGGAAAATCCCTATATTACTACTTGTCCCTAAGGATTTTTCTTTAGGGCTTCTAAATATTTGGGCTTATATCTTAATTCACACATTCCAAATTCAACATAGGAAACTATGGATTTAGCCTCTTGATTTTCACATATCAAGGACCTTGTGGAATAAAATATTCTTAAATTTCATAGACATTTTAGTTTGAACTTAATTAAATCATATTGATGTGGTAATAAATCAATCTCACTAATTTTTGAGATTAAATCAATTGAACACACCACACATTGGGCTTATTCTCAAACCATCCAAACTTCCAATAAACAAATTGAAACAAGGAAATTTATTAACAAACATTGAATCCAAGTTCTATTATCCAAACATTGAGTTCTTAGGTTTATCACTCTTGCAGTAAAGCATGTTTTTCACTACCTTGATCTTGTAAATAAAGGTCCCTCTCAAAACATTAAGATAAAACATCCCATCCATCTCAACACATTTTACATCTCACTTCACCAACCACCTTAGAAACTTTGGACACATCATTATTCTAGACATAGGCTATCATCAAATCAATCCCCTAACTTAGCTATATGTGTGTAAATAAATCATTTTCCATACACTTATTTGAGTTAGTCATCATCCTTATGAAAAAGTATATCTTAAAGGTCACGATTATACCTTTAGATCTACAATTTCATCAGAATTGGGTCAGTGTAGGATCATGGAGGTCTAAAATAGGCCCTTAAGTGGCAATAAAATTAAAAAAAAAATCTAAACAACTTGACATAAAAATTTGAATAAGTTATTAACATAATTTGAAAAATATGTAAGAAAAAAATTTGTAGAAAATTTAATGTAGTTTCTAAGATACTAGTTATTTTTTGGAAAAAAGTAAATCTATTTGTTGAAAATCTAAAATTTCAATTCAGTAGTACTAATTTTTTAGGAAAACATAAAATGGTGTATGTCTAACCAACCCAAGTACAAGAAAAAATAACATATTTTTTTAAAACTTTCAATATAAGTCTAGAGGAAACATGCTCGAATGTGCCAAATTTCTTGTGTAATTTTTTTGCAAGTAAATAATTAGTTATGATTTTTTTATTAAAACATTTTTAAAATATTAAAACTTATTTTTCTGACCACCATAAATTAGTCAAAAATCTATGATTTTTATTTTTTATATTTTTTATCCTATAGTGTGGGAAGCATAGAATGTGTTCCATATTTTGGATTCAAAAAATATTAAATCAATTAATAATTATAGATGTTTTCAATCAACCTATCAATTAGGATTCTAGTCAAAATGGAGGTAGAAAATAAATAATAATTATCTATTTAATTCCAAAAAAGGCATATCTTATATTGGCGAAAAGATATCATTTTTCTCAATAAACCCTTTTTTTTTCATCAAATTCAAATTAAAAAATTTGTTAGCCACTTTTTTGTCATATTGCCACTTTTGGACCCCCATGATCCTACACTCACCCATCTTTTTTCCAAAACAACAACACATCAAACCTTTAAGTCTAAAGTGTTGTCCAAAGTTTAGAAATTTCATCATCCATATCACTCATCCATTTTCATCATCCACTCACACCATTGGGGAGGAATGTGTTCTACAAACTCTTCAAGAACATAAGCCTCACGTCCTTCCTCACTTGTTGAATAAGTCACCAATTTGGTCACTGCAAGTTGCTTTCCTATTTATTTTGTTTGCACTTGACCACCTTGAGCCAAGGATTGAGCCGATTGGCTCCTCATTTGTGCATCATGATGTTGTTTGACAACGTTTGCCTTTATTTCAGCTTGTTTAACTTTATCAAAGAAATTTTTTTCCTTAAACTCTCCTAACATAATTTTGGCTTGCACATATATGTCCTTTATTTTAGAGTAAGGACTAAAATAGAAAGGGTTCTCTTTTAGCATCTTTTCTTCAATAACACAAATTTTCCTCTACTCACTCTTCCTCTCTACAACATCAACATCAAAAGATAATTTTTGGATTATATCTTCTTGATACAATAATTGAAGTTGTTTCCCTGAAAATCCTCTTGCTTTTCTCGTAGCATCAATAACCCCATAGGATCACAATATCTCATAATATATTTCTTCATCCTATATTTTTTTAAGAGGTAACCAAACCTCTCAATACATTCCTTTGATAAGCATACAAAATATGCAAACTCACACTTAGGGTTTATTAGTGATGCTTTCCTTGACTTTCTAAAATTTTATTTGTCCATGGTATCAATATGCCACATTATTTCCATAAAATCTTGCCTCTCAAACACATACATAGGAAATGAGTGGGGTGGTATTGGGGATCCATAAATCCTAGTTGTAGTATAGCCAGTGTGTAAGTACTAGTTTCCCCAATTGAATATTTTTGTAGTATCCTGCTCATACTCTAGAAGCCTCGAGATTTCTTTCACACCCCTTGATATTATGTAAATGGCCTTTAAGCCCAACTGCTCCAACATACAAAATTTAAACCCATTACAAAACATAGTATAGTTTTAAATGGGATAGTGTACATCCTAGATATTGGTCCACATTTGTACTAGCACCTCATTATCCATATTATTCCTTTCTCTCCATGGTAATGGGAATTGTACTCCCTTCTTGGATATAGTGTAATTTATTGCCTAATTTTGACCTAGTTGGGCACCCTTGCATTAAATACCCTTTTAAATCATCATTAATAGGCCCCTAAGACCCTTTATTTTGGATCTCTAGGCTTATTACAACTCAAAACCCAACAAAATCATCAAAAACATTAAAATTTCTAACAACCCACCCTAAAAATCTAGGCTGGGACTCATACACCACCTTGGGTGTATGAGTCCCCCTAGGTGGGACCTATATGCTAGGAGTGGCGTATGAGTCCCATTTGGGATATTTTTTAAGTTTGAGGAGGAAATTCAAATGTTTGGTTGATGTTGGCTTTTGAGATCTATTAAACCAAGTGTATTTCCTATATAAACAAGCTTCTAAAGTCATTTTTCATCTAAGAAACAATCTAGAAGAGCAATTTCAAGATTCAACCATTAAATAACATTCAAGCATTCTTCACATGAGAATTCAAGAACAAGTAATCAATAAAGTTGAATCCTTGGAGCAGCATTATTATGTTTTTATAGGTCGTCAAGCTCACTTTCATTCAAGATCTAGAATTTTCAAGGGTTGATTATGGTTCTCTATGGTGAATCATGATGGATTCTAGGTTGGGGAGATGCAACTAGCCATCAAGCCAAGCCTAATGAATTGTTTCCTAAGTGATTCCATCCTCCATTATCACTCTACTTTCAGCCTAAGGAAGCTACATACATTACTAGGGATCATTTGAGGGACTATGGATCTCTCAACGTGAGTCATTCATGTTCATGTTTCATTATTGCATCTCATTCTAGCACTATAGAATAGGGTTGCATTATATTTTTTATTTCCGAATCTTAGGCACACTTAAGGATAGGGTTTATGTTCACATTTACATTCAAGTTTCATAATTTCAATCAAGGTTTAATTACCAAAATAGGGGTTTCACTAAGACAAACCCCCCATAAGAAAATCAACAATATATTCTATTTTGCAAGTCTTTTCACAAGTTTGGATTCAAAAATCAGTTTGGAAGGGAAGAGAAGAGACTAGAGTATATATTTGAACTTTAAATTCCTTAAAAAGTGGAATAGGATTGATATTCTAGAAGTGGCGTATGATTCCCACTATAGGAAATGCTTTTAGGATTTTGTAGATCTTGAATCTACACTGCCAAAAACCTATTCTAGATCAAAAACCCTAGTTTGGGACTGATACGCCCAGACTGGAGTATGACTCCCAGTATGTCATAATTTTTGTATTTTTTAGTGTTTCATATCTCATTCTAGTCCTCTTCAAGTTTCCAAGTGCATACTTTTTATTTCTGAATTTCCTATTCTAATTTACATTCTTTTCTAATTCATTTAGCAAAGTTTTGTATTACATTAGGTTTAAGTATTAGGTCTTAAATTTCATTAGCCTTTCCAAGCCCTAGCTTAGTGGTGAACCCCTCTTTAGTTTATAATCAAACCCTAGACAATGGTATTGCAAGATCTCTTTTTCCTTTGCATACATTAGATTGAGATCTCCAAGGTTTCCTTGAGTGAAACTTTAGTGGGAAATGAGAACTATATCTCCTCAAGAATAGTAGGCCCCATCCTATTTCTTGTTGTTTTATTTTGGTGAACCTGCATCTAGAAAAATCATAATTCTGATTTGGAGTGCATCATCATCCTAGATCCTATTTGCATTTACATTACATTGTATTTTGAATTAGTTAATATGCATTCTAGGGTTTCTAAATCTTTCATTAGTGAAAGTGCATATAGGTTGTATTTTTGCATCTTGCATCACTTAATATCCTCTCAAATATTCATTTTCATTTATTCTACAAATCATCTAGACTAAAAAGCATAGAAATCACTTAAAATTTTTTGAAAATTACAAAAAAAAATCCTCACTCGGACTCATACACCCTCTTGGTAATTTAGTCCTAGTCCAGATTTAAAATTGCATTTTTCAAAATTCAAAACTCTATTTCTGATCTTTTGTTTGTTGTTGATAACTTTCTATTTCAATTTCCAGAGTTTTTGTTACATTCATTTCATTAAATTTATCATAGTTTAGATTTATTGAAATTATAGATAGAATTAGATTATATTAAATTTCATTACATAGTTCAATTAGATTAGATTATACTTGGCATTCATTAGAAAACAAAAAAAAAAAAACACCTAAGAATCAATGAACCACTTGGAGAAAGCATAGTTATTTGACTATGTCAAATCTCTTTGTCCAAGTTATCCTAAACCACAAGACTTTTAGTAGTGATGAATTTGACATGTTAGATGAAGCCCTTGAGGATTTCATCTTGCAAGGCCCATCCACTAAGGCTTTTCATGACAAACTAAAACCAAGAGAATTTAATGTAATTCAACCTGAACTTATCCTTTACCCACCTTCACACAAACCTCGAACTTTAAACAAACCTGTTTACACCCTTAAACCACCTAAGAACATTTTTTTCAGCAATGAAGTCATAATACCATTGCTCATACATATAACACTAGAAATAACTTGCAACCAAAACAACCAACTACAACACCTTAACCTTTTCCTAATCCCATCTTTCCTAGTGCTCCTCATTTTCCCTCACATAGTGGGAAGGAATATGATCTTGTTGAAAAACTTAAGAAAACTCTTATAAAGATATCCCTATGGGACTTAATTTAGAATTCACCTAATTATCACACTATGCTTCAAATTGCCTTGCAACAAGTAGTGGTTCCCTTAGGTAAAAATGCAAATGATGTGGCAGCTCTAATACAAGGAATGAATATAGTTAATGTAGAAATTACTTTTCACCAACATTAGCTACCTCCTTTGGAAATGAGAAAGAGAAATGATCCATTCATGATAATAGCCACCTATGATGGGTGGGGAATAAAAATAGCCCTTGTTGGCAATGTTTCATCCCTTAATGTGCGTAGTGTGACCCTTTTGGATAAATTAGGAGCTGATAAATCAAGAATCCAACCTGATTCCATATCGATTCGAGGATTTGACAATATAGGAAAGAAACTGCTTGGTGTAATTACTTTTCATATTAGGCTACCTTCCAAACTCCTATTCATGTCATGCCTGATAATATTTCATACAATATTCTTTTAGGGAGACCTTGGATTCATGAGATTCATGTGGTACCTTCAACTCTTCATTGTATAATAAAGTATTCCATTAATAATAAATTATACCAAATTGAAATAGACCCTAATTTTGAAAGTTTCTTACAAGTTGAAAAAGGAACGATATGTCCTTTGAACACATTAATTCCAATATCAAACATAGAACCTATGGAGAAAGACAAACAAGAATTGGAAATGGTGTCAAAATTATTGGAAGATGATTGGGGTTCCTTTGATTTTACACCATAGTTTATGGGAGTAAAAAATAACAACAAAAGAAACTGAGAAACAAAAGAAACCAATGGTGATGTACACAAAATAAAACTCACAGGAATATACTTCATCTATTCTCAAATATGACATAAGCTATACAAAAAACTTCGATGAGATAGACTATCAACAACTACCAAACCCATAAGAAATGGAGAGACTTTATGGGAAAGGTTATGAATTCATGAAATAATTTGGCTATAGTGGAAATGGATGTGGAAAGAAAGAACAATGTATTCATGTTCCTGTAGAGCCTAACATATAAGAAACAAAAAGTGGTTTGGGATGTTTCTCTTCTAAGATAACACAAGAAACAAAAAAACCCTCGCTAAACATCAACACCATCATGTGTAATCCTAAAACAACCCTCACCTTGAAGCATCCAAAATCGATTGTTACAACTTATGAAGCATTATTGGAATTATTTGAAAATGATGAAACCTTGAAAGAAATTCTAGGATTTTACCAAAATTCATTCACTCCTAAAAATAAATGGGTTACATGTGCTATGATTAGTACCAAGAAAAAATATGGAAAAGAGGAAAGTGATGAGATTGATAAGAACAATGAGGAATACAACCTTGAATTTTTGAAGCAAAATGCACTTCCCTTAGGAGATATAATTGACATACCAATGGACACTAACAATGAATAAAAATTGATAAAACTATGAAAGTTCCTTGATGATGATGAACAAGAATACCATGCAACTTATCTTCATGAATTTCCCAAAATTTTCGCTTGGAATTATGTATCCATATTCTGAGAATTGATCCTAAGATCATAACACACAACATAGGCCTCACTTAAAATGCTAAATTTGTTAGAAAAAAGATACAAATGATGAATCCTAAGATAGCCTTGCTAGTTAAAGCTGAGATTGAGAAGCTCCTTGAAGCTAGTTTTATACATCCTATAGATTGTTCTCCTTTGATCTCAAACATTGTCGCAGTCACAAAGCTAGATTATCATATTAGGATGTTTACAAATTTCCAAGATTTGAATAAAGTGTCTTTGAATGATGACTTTCCCCTTCCTAATATTGACATGATAGTGGACTCAACTGTGGGACATTCTTTGTTTTCATTCATAGATGGATTCTTTGAATATAATCAAATCTTCATCAATCCCCAAGATCAATACAAAATAACATTTACCATAGCTTGGGGAACATTTTGGTGGGTAATGATGCCTTTTGGATTAAAGAATGTAGGCACAACGTATCAATGAGCTATGAAATTAATAGTCCAAAATTACATACATAAGATTTTGGAATATTATGTTGATGATATTCTAGCCAAATATTTGACTCATCAAGATAGTGTGAATATATTTTGAAAAAAATTTGACCAAATGCAAAAATACAACATGAGATTGAATCCAAAAAAGTGTGTCTTTGGTGTAGATAGTGGAAATTTTTTAGGGTTTATCATATCTCATAGAGGCATTTAGGTGGACATGAAGAAAATTGATGCTATAGTTAACATGCCACCTCCCAGAAACATTTATCAATTATGAACTTTACAAGGAAGAATTAAATTTGCCTAAAATTTCATAGCATCCTTAGCGGATCGAACAAATTACCATTTACACCTTTACTTAAGAGAGATGTTAAATTTAATTGGAATATGGATTGTAAAAAATATTTTGAGGTTTTGAAAGCTTATATTTTCACTCCACCTATTTTACAACCTACTATGCAGAACAAACCATTTCTCCTTTATATGGTAGCATCAACCCATGCTCTTGTAGTATTGTTGGATCAACAAGATGAAAATGGTAAATAACATCATGTTTATTACATTATTCGAACTCTAATTGATTATGAGAAATGATACACAATGATAGAGAAATAATGTTTAGATCTTGTATTCTCTACAAGTAAACTAAAATATTACTTACTAAATTTTTAAATACACGTGATGACAAAATTTGATCGTTTAAGACATATTTTCACTAAAATAGATTTATCAAGATGCTTAGCTAAGTGGGTGATTTTATTAACTAAGTTTAACCTTCAATTTTTCATGCAAAAATAAAATAAAGGTCAAGAATTAACCGACCAACTAGATGATGCTCCTTCTCCTTTAGTGTTACCTAATAATGATTCATTCCCTTATGGTAATGTGTTGAAAATTGAAACTAATACATGGGAGTTGTATTGAAACATTACTCCCGCAAGCAAGCCTATTCCCTTGTCTTATCACTTAAACTTCCTATGTACAAACAACACTGCAAAGTATGAAGCATTACTCGTTGGGTTGCTTTTCACTTGAATTATGAGAGCTTGAGACTTTGAGGTATTTAATAATTTTCAATTGGCTATTAAACAAAAAAATGGGAAATGTCAAGTGAAACATGAAAAATTATTGAAATACAAGTATCTTACAATGAATTTGCTAGACAAGTTTTATTTGTAGACCATTTACAACATCCCACAAAAAGATAATTGGCATGTGGATTCAATGGTGAGTGTGGCTTCCCTTATATCTCCTCAAGATCTAAAATAAGTCACATCCATTGTGCATATAGTTATGAAACTATCATTAGAAGATAAAATAGAAGAAATATTATCAACAACCATGGAAAACTTGAGTGAATGGTACTTTTCGATGGGGGGCCAAAAGGGGGGCTGAAGTGGCCACTTTTTTCTTAAATGAGGAAATATTAACCTTGGACATGAAATCAAGGATAGTTACAGTCAAGATTTTGAGATGCAAAAAAACAAGGATCGTAGTGCTCTGAGTCTACTTTCTAAACTACTAATTTAATTTGAAAATGGTTGAGATTAAGGGGTTCAAAAGACATACTGACATAAATTGGTGTTGTTTTTGTCAGAAAAAATAACATAACAACTTTTGTGGGAACATAGCATGGTGAACTTTTTTTAGTATTTTTAAAATTGCTTCGGTGATAAATTAGCTAACAGTATGTAGTTGATGCATGATTTTTTTGATATTTTTTTAATGAATATTTGATTTTTTACTAATTTTTAAAGTGGACACTTCTTGAAAAACAAAACTTTGGCCGTGCTACCCCTACAAATTTTGAAAACTAATTGAATTTATTTTTTAATTTGGAGAATGGAGTCTAGTTTCTAAAAATGTAATTTATTTGAAATTTCGATGAATGCTTAATTTATCACGAAAAAAAACCAAACACTACTTTTTTCCAGAAAGAGACACATAAAATAAATAAATTATAGGTCAAAGGCTTAACATTGTCAAAAAGTGAAAAAAATTACATCGTTGGATAGCTATGAGATAGCCTAACATTACCCAAGTGTTCGATTTGTTTGACATTGAAACACGTGCAATCTTGATGGTGAGCACAAACCTAATTATGTGAAATATTATAGAATTTTTAAAAACATGTTGGTGGAACCCCAAAATTTTCATGGTCAAAATCTGATTGCCTATGTCTTTTTTTCCATCAGGGTTTAAGGTTTTAAGGTTTTATTTCATATTGGCCCCCTTGGGTATCCTTCGGCTTATAATAATTTTTTGGTTGGTTATATTTGGTAACTAGTTACATTAGTAACATCTCATTGTATTCATCCTCATGGTCTAACTAGCCCAAATAATAGGTTACCTGTTGCACCTAGGATTTCCCATTCTAAAGCAACTTAAGCCCACGTGCATTAATTATCACTTAAGTCTACCTCCTAGAGGTCTATCACTCATCAAATGTATCCCTAAGGATGGCCTATGTCTAACCCATGATGAGCAATGTCATTTCCTTTAGACCATTCTAGGTTCATCTCCCATCACATGTTCCACCATTACCATTAAAAGATAACCCTGATGATTGATGCAGTTAAGTTTTTAACCCATCATTGGAATTTTAACCATCACCAGATATTATTCACCTTCCAAGGAGGAACCCGTGACTACATATGGGTTGATTTTCTCCCCATCGTGTGAGATCAAGGCATCATTAGTTGAGACTGCTTAGTACCAGTGAACGAGTGATGAGAGATATGAATGAGGTTGATGGCCATGATTTCTCTATGAAATAGGATCAACGGTCGGCATTCAAAGCCAAGTTTTCAAGTATGCAACCATTATTTATCACAAAAATGACCATTAATGGAGGATAAACACAAGGCTATTCAATGTGATTCTGGTGCGCAAGCAGAAGTAGTATTTTGCACATACATGATTTGTATGCAGTTTTAATGTATCTCAATATTAAATGGTTGAGATTTTGCATAATATACAAGCGATCAATGCACTAGTGTGAACTCCCTCGAAAATTTAATGACATATGCTCCAAATTTTCTATTTGATGTGGTGTGCAAACTCATTTATTTCACCACCTTTTGTCTTCATGAATGTGAGCTTGTTGTAAGTGAGTAAAATTGTTTCAAAATTTGAGTGATGTCTAGTTAGAATGAGTCAACCGAACACATCTACTAGTCCAATGAAATTCTCTAAGAGACTTGATATCTTGAGGTCTTGGGATAGTCCCTCCATGCTTGATCAGGGTATGCCTAAAATCCATATGATTCCACAGGGAAATGTAAGAGGTGGCAGAAGGCTTGCACACAATTTCCTCAGGTACACTTATCATTTGAGAGGAAGAATTCTCTCTACAAAAGGAATCAAAGGCAAGAAAAAGGAGATTAACCAATCTAAGAAGATGGTGGAGATGAAGTACAAGTATAATCAGGCCTGTATAGGCAAGCATCACTCGCCCATTGAGCTTTCTGATGATTGTTCGAATAGTGAGGCTGAGATTGACTCTGGTTATGGCCGATATCTCATGGTCTTAACTGAATTGGCTAGTGAAAATGAGGAGGTGATCACAGTTTCCCTAATTTCTATGAAAGCATCATGTGTATGTACTGATTCTATTGTTAAAAATAATGTTAATAACAATGAGGGGGTTGTTTCTTCAACTTCTGCCAAAACGCGAAGTGGGCATGTGTTTTCTCTATTTAATTAAGTGGGTGATTTTGGGTCCTGGTTTTTGTGTTTTGGTGATAAATGTAAATCATGGTGGTTATCCTGGCTGTTTTTATCTACGTGGTTTCTTACCAACTGGTATTGTGAATTTTTTGCTGGTAAATTTGGATTACAAAGGCTTAACAATGGTTAGTGGCGGTTGTGGCAACATCAACTGGTTTTGACTAGTAGTGTAATTTTTTGATTCCCTTGTTTGGTAAATGATTACATAAAACCATTTGGGGAATTTATATAGTGGAGTTAATTTTTTTATTGAAATGAAATGAATTTGAATGGTAATTACATTTTAGTTGGATTATTGTTGCTCCCTTAATCTATAAAAGCGATTTCATGGCTCATTGCAATGGTCAAATTTTGAAGTCTCAAGATGATCTGGATAGGATTTAGCTCATATGTGAAGCATACTATAAATGGTCAATGAGTAGAACAATACATTGTCTTAGTTAAGGGTATATATGTAGTAATCTTGAATGTGTTTTATAGAAATTACTAATTTCAAAACAAATCTTAAGCCCTAAAACAATACTCTCCATTGTATCCTCTTTGCAAATTATGAATGAAAATATCAAAGGTATTTTCATTTATCTTCAATGGTTCAATTGAATCTATGGCTTTGTTTTTTCTTTAACTCAATGAGTTAATTAAATTCTTGAAGGGAGTCATAGATTTTTAAAGAGTTGCACAAGATTTTGTAAGAAGTTATGTTAAAAGCATTATGAGTTCTCATATTGCATAGCACTATGATAATGGGCCACATATTTTAGATTCATTAATTTATATATTACTGGTTATTACATATTTGACTCCATTTACCCAATTGATAAAGCACTGGTCCATTCATGGATAATAATGAAGCATTGAAGCTAGTAATACACTGATTAGGGATTCAAAAGAAAAACAAAATTATAAATCATTAAATATTCTAATTATGATGTATGTGCTTAAAGTATCATTCAATTCCTAATATTAGGTAGCTATTTTTTCAAAGGTCTACCAAGCCTTTAGTAAGTATTATCTGGTTGTAATTAGTAGTAATTGATCTATGTGTTAAAGTGTTCTTGAGGCATTAAATATCAAATGAACATAATAAGGAATACCCTCCTTGGTCCCACAAAGCCTAATGAGTGGGGCTAAGAGCCTAAATATATTTACCCATTAGTTGGCCATAATATTTTATTGTTCTTGAATATGAGGGTTGTCAATCCTTTAGGGATTTTCAAAGCTTATTTGGAAAAAACACCAACATAAATGGACTCTGCTAGGGAAAAGCAAAGAAATATCCATTTGCATAAAGTGAATCGTTTGGCGGATTTGAACATATTGTTCAGATAATTGAGAATTTCCTAGTCCTAGAAAAGGTTTGATTTTAGAAAAGATCAAAGGATTTGAGTGTGGCTCCGTTGTTGGAAGAAAACACAGAAAGAGATTTAATCTTCAAATAACTTCATACCATTTGAGTTTTAATCCTCTGTTAAAAGAGGTGGTGACTCTATCTATAGAACCTGTTAAAGATGTAAAGAAAATTCCTAGGGCTGCAAAATTTGTTGTCAGGATGAAAGGTAACAGCTGCTACAAGTTTCCAAGTATTCTCATAAATCCAAAGAAAGTGTTATTATTTTAAGCAAGCAATGCATGAGAAATGTTCAAGAATATAGATGTAAGTGGTTCCCAATTAAGTGAAGTAGCACTAATAGAGGTAAATATTGATGTAAATTTTTCATGTTTCTAGAGCATAATTTGAAATACATGAATTATAATAGAGAATCATGTTATATTTTAGATCTTAAGACAAGTAGACATAATTTTTTCCCTGTAAAGCTTGAGATCTTAGTTGTAAAGGGAATTTGAATTACCTTTTAATAAATACAACAAGGCTTGGAAAGGAATGACAAAATGTCTTATAAAATTGTGTATCTTGATGTGGATCTGAATGTAATAATTAATAATGGGTATCCCTTGTCACATCAAGGAAATTTTAGTACTGAAAGGGATAGAGCCATATATTTTAATAACATTCATGGTTATCCAAATTATGTACCACCTATTCAACAAAAACTGCCAAGCCTTTGCAATTTTGTTTTTACCTTTGTGGTTGTGCCTTACCTTTCAAATGCTCACTTCCCTCAGCATGCTTCATGTGGCTTCCTCATGAAGCTTTCTAATTTTTATGTCACTTCGCTTTTTTTCGGCCTCTGTTTGTGTGTTGCATGGCTTTCTCTGGCTGATTTCCAAACTGGGCCCACCTTGTACCTTCTTTCACTCGATGTGTTCCACGTGGCTCCCTCTCAGAGCTTTTCACTAGGCATTTCTTCAACTTTTTTCTGGGCTCCGTCTGTGTGACACGTGGCGGTTGTTGCTGTGCTAGTTACCTTGGAAATGTTGTTGCACCTTTTGTACTCGCTTACTGCCGTGTTTCTTGTTGTGGTGTCATGTGTTCTCTCCTGCTGCTATGTGGTTTTCCATTCCATGTCATGGCTTCACTGACATGCTCCTAGGTGATCGATTTTTACTGTGGCGGCTCAAGATGATCTATGTCGTCGGTCTCTGCTCATAGTTTTTCTTCTCTTGGTGCATTTTCAGGTGGTGGGCTAGCCTATAATTATGGCCATGTTTCTCTTTATTTAGGTTGTTAATTAACTCTGTAAAAAATCTCGAGTATTGGGAAGAAGGCCTTTGTAATAGTTTTATTCAATTTGAATACTCCAAACTATGCTAGATAAATTCGGCCTTTCAATTTATTCATGCATTTAGTGAGACTATTGGTCTGTGTTGTTATCTTATTTTATTGTATGAATGCATGTTCTTCAGCTTCTTTAATTTTTCATAACTCAATAAATATAGATCATATTTTCTTCGACTCTTTTGTGTTAGCTAAAATTTATGCTAAGATTATGTTATGAAAATTAGAGGGTACTCTTACATTTTAAGTGCTTTTGAGAAAATTAGCTTGATGAATAGCAATTTAGTGTTTCAGGCCTTTGCATTTTGCACTATGATCTACTAAATATGTTTAAGACTTTGGCGCATCACCTGTCGTGTAAATTTTATATTTTTCTATCTTTCTCACCTTTTACTCCCCCCACTAAATGAAGAGTTGGCTTTGGTAAAATCCCGAAGGTCACTTATCTAGTGCACAATGTCCCCGAATAGTTAAGTTTCCCATGAGACTACTGCTACATGCAAAATCCTATGTCAATAGTTCTTTTTCTGGCATGCCCAGTGGGATCGAGAACTAACACATTCACCGGGTTTATAAGTGTGTATGAGCCATCAGCCTATAACTCGTACCACCATTAGTTTTTGTGCACATGAGAGGTCACCAAGGTAGCCCTTCACCTCCTATGTCTCCTTTATCGTCTCCTTCGCCGTCGTCGCCTGCTCTGCCTGTACCTTTGGCTGCTAAAAATTATCTAGCCTAGGACTCCACTAGTCCTTTAGTTGCACCTGTGCCTCCTGTAGTGTGGGCTCCCATCCTTGCTTCCACTCTACATGCTGTCCCTAAGTATTCTGGGGATGAGTCGAAGACACCAACGAAACATATGCAAGATGTGGTAGATGTATGTCTGCTACATGGTGTATCAAATGAAAATGTAGCTCTTAGGTTTTTGGTCACCTCCTTCTGAGGAAAGGTTCTAAATTGGTATAGGACTCTCGAGGCTAGTACTATTGCAACTTGGGACCAGCTTGAAACTCCGTTTTATGAGTGTTTTTCAAATTTTGGTGATACATCATCATTGTACCATCAACTTGCAAATATGAAGCAAGATCCTCATGAAGCTCTTCCTGATTTCAATGTGAGGTTCCATTCAACCTGGTAGAGAGTGCATTTTGGCAGCTGACCACCTCTAGATCTAGTGTTCATGTTCTACCTAAAGTCAATCAATGCCGATATCTCCATGATGTTACAAGCTCTTGGTGGAGAGACTCTACCCAATGCTTATGCCTTGGTTGTCACTACAGAAAATAACCTGATTGCCACTAGAAAGTTAGCATCAAGACCGATAATGCCATTATTTTTGGAGTGCAATGCCATAAAATCTGAAGTTCCTTCCACTAGCGCACCTACGGTTCCTTCCCAATCTATGTATGTCTATCCTGGAAGTGCTCAGAGCATGGCTCCGATGACAGCTCTAATAGTAGCTCCTGTGCCTAATCCCTTGGTTGTTGAGATGAATGAGATGAGAGAACATATGCGAGCCATGAATAATGAATTAACTACTATGAAGTGGCAGCAATATAGCTATTAGAAGCCAACTTACCAGAGTTACCAATGTGGGAAAGCTCCGTACCAATGAAATCAGTGGCAGGATAGGTCATGTGGAAATACCTCGGCTCAATTGAGTAACCAGATGGTTCCGGTAACCCTGCCGATGCAGACTGTTCATCCTTGTTCGAATAAAGAGCTAGTGGCTAGACAAAAAAACTTAGTTGAAGACGCCAATTCATGGTACTTTCCTTGCAATGATGCGCACATGCCAAGAAATTATCTGTGGGGAAACTTGCAACAAAATATCGCAGACCAACGTAGCCAAGGCAGCGCACCGGACCTCGACAACCAATCATATGTCTTTCAATAGATGGACAATGTTGTCCTTGCTGCTCAAATGCAAGGGATGTCCATTCAACAAGAATCAGACATTTTTCAAGACCAAGCTCTCCTTTCTTGGATGGAAGGAGAAGAGTCAGCATTTCTGAACAACATCCCTATGGATAAAGTGCCCTAAGTGCAATCTAGCTACAACACTTGTTCAAAGCATAGATCCACCAAAGAGTGCACAACCTTGCCTACCAATTATTCATTGCAACCGATGCCTAGCCCAGCGGGAAGCCTATTGCCAATCCCACCATAGTCTAAGGTGGCTATTCCTAGCTCTCTGAGTCCACTTCCTCTGAAGGCAAAGGCTCCATCGATCACCCCTTCTATTCCCAAATAGCCAGATGCATCGGCTACAAAGCCAATATCAACTATGAAACCTAAAGAGCAAGCAAACGTGACTCACCAATCGAGAGCGCAGTTCAATGTGGTGGAACAACTGAAGAAGTCATTTGCCAATGCTTCTCTATGGGATGTCCTAGCTATTCTAGAGCAGAAAGTACTATGACAAAAGGCTTTGTCGAGAGAGGAGGATGTGAAGGTACCTAATCATTCAAATGAAGAGAAAATTATCTATGCCCGACCTGGATAAAGTGCTAACAATTCAACTAGAGGAGAAGCTCAACTCCGAAAAAGAAAGTAAGCTAGAACCTAAGCCTTTCTTTCTAACACTTATTTTTGGTGACAAGCTGTTACATAATTGTATGATCGACTCTGGTACTAGCACCACTTTCATGCCAAAGAAAGTAGTTGATGCTTTGGGTTTAAAATATGAGCCTCTGAACAAAGGAGTCATGCAGCTAGATGGAAATAAGGTTGATACTATCGGGATAATCAAGGGATGGCCTATGACTTTGTTTGCCTACCCTAGTATCACTATAAATCAGGATACCATACTCATTGATATTCCTCTTCTATTTGGGATTTGTTTGTCTCGAGAGTTCACAACAAATGTTGGAGGATATCTAGCACTGGACTGGTCGCACCTGATTTTAAGGACCAAACATGGAGCCAAGATGCAACTATTGTCAAAAACTTTGCATTCTGAACATGTTGTTGATGAGGCCCTACTCAAATTTGAAGCAACACACACTTCAATCACTCAGGAAGAGAGGTTCAATGTGGATTTTGTGGAAGATGAAGAGGCTACTAGCTCCCAAACAAAAGAAGAAGAAAATTTGTTGAAAGAATTTATTGATACAGACCCTTTTGGGAATTATCATGCAACTTGTCTCAGAACCTGTGTTATTCATGAAGAGGGGGAGATTATGCCCAAAGTTACTGAGGAGCTTAGAGGTGAAAAATCTTTGGAAATATGGACTTTGTACTTCGATGGCGCAAGATGTAGAGTAGGAGATGGAGTGGGAATTTTTTTGATATCCCCTTTCGAAGAAAATACCTTGAGGTCGTATCACTTCTAGTTCGCATGTTCAAACAACGAAGCAGAATATGAAGGTCTTGTCCATGGTTTAAGCCTAGTGGAACAAATGGGTGCAAAGCATATAAGTGTGTTTGGAGATTCAAAGTTGGTAGTCAACCAAATCCATGGAATTTTTTCTACAAAGAATATTCGTATGTGATCCTATTGGCATAGATTCTGGGATGTGATTGGCAACTTTGAGGCATTCAATATTCAAGCTATTCCAAGGGAGATGAATTATGAAGCTGACAGAATGGCAACTATCGAGGCTCAATTTGAGCCACCCTCAGAATTATTGAGAAATAAGCATGTGGTAAGGGTAATTATAAGACCCGTTATTCTAGATAACAACCAAGATTGGCAAGTGTTCGATAGCGATGCTCATATTGCAACATTCCTCTAGTCATCTGGAGAATTTTTGATCAACTACAACCAAAGATCGCCGAAGCTTATGGGGATCAAATTATCCAGTTGAAATTCAATAAGCTTCCAAGAGGGCTAGTCACTTTGGAGAACCTGTTTCATTCTGATGATGCGATGAGAGACAAAAGGAAGATCATGGCTAACAAAGGTGTTTACACTGATTTGCATATCGGTGAAGACAAAAAGCTCAAGGGAAAGAAAGAAGTTTCTTAGAATAATAAGGATAGATTAAGGCATTTTTGTGAGGAATATTTGAGTGTAGTAGCTTGGTCATATGATGATCTTAAAGGATATGATCTCGGGATCATCGAGCATACAATTGAGTTATGAAAAGGGTTGAAGCCAATCTGTCAAAGGCATAGACCTATGAACACAAATATATAATTTCTCATGTCACAAGAGTTAAATAAATTGATCGCACCTTGAATAGTGTTTCCAATGAAACATAGCACTTGGGTGTCAAACTTGGTGCCAGTATAGAAGAAAAATAGAGACATATGCCTGTGCATAGACTTTCAAGACTTGAATAGAGAATCCTTAAAGGATCATTATCCCCTGCCTTCAATGGAGGTAATTTTGCAAACTGTAGCTAGCTCCAAAATGTTTTCAATGTTAAACAATTTTTCGGGCTACAACCAGATTCAGGTAAAAGAAGAGGACAAAGACAAGATAGCATTCACCACAAAGTGTGGGACTTATGCATATGCCAAGATGCCTTTTGGGATCTCAAATTCCAAAGCCACTTTTCAGAGAGCCATGGATATTGCCTTTAAAGATTTGATCAACAAAATTATACTCATCTATCTAGATGATTTGACACTATTTTCAAAATCTATTGATGATCACTTTGATCATTTGGAGCTTGTCTTCCAGAAGTGCTAGGAATTCAGGATTTCTTTAAACCCAAAGTAATGTGTGTTCGGAGTTCCCCAAGGGAACTTGTTGGGGTATGTTTTTTCTAAGGAAGGCATTGCCATTGATGCGGAAAGAGTTAATGTGGTCCGGGAACTTCTATTACCTATCAATAAGAAGGGTGTGCAGTCTTTCCTGGGTAAGGTCAACTTCATTAGCCAATTCATTACATATTTTTCAGGTATTGTTCGACCTATTACCTTAATGATAAAGAAGGACCAGATTTTAAAATGGACAATGAAAGCCAGAAAAGCTTTCAAGCTTATAAAGGAGGTTATTTATTCTGCTCCTATGTTGGTAAACCTCGACCTATCAAAGGATTTTATTATGTATGTTTTTGGTGGTGGCAATAGTATTTCCACAATACTTATGCAAAAGAATGATGAAGATAAGAGGGAGTCCCCAGTTGCTTTCTATTCATGAACTTTGAAAGAGTACGAGGTAAAGTACAACTTTATAGAAAAGAAGGCATTTGCCATTTTTAAGGGGCTTAAAAAGTTCCCACATTTGATATCATATAACAAGGTGATTATTTGTGTACCACATCCTAGTGTGTGGGAGTATATCATGGAGGGAGAGATCACATAGAAGAGAGCTAATTGGATCACCAAGATCCTAGAATATGATATTGAAGTCAGACCTGTCAAGACTATCAAAGGAAATAGATTGTGTGAGTATCTCATGGAAAAAAGTGAAATAGTGATAGAGCTTGAGGCTCTGGAAGCTATATTTTTGAACCAAGAAAATTCTCAGGGTGACTAGCTGGAAGATAGAATAAACTTCATGTAGATAGGAAGGTATTCGATCAATCTACCTTCTTTCAAAAGGAATTTCTATCATTTGCAAAATAGTAATTATGTTCTCCTAGAGGGTGTCCTGTTTAGAAGAAATTTTAATGGCATCCTGCCAAGGTGTGTAAATGAGGACCAGGCCAAGAAAATATTAGATCAATACCACAATATCTCGGGTGGAGGACATTTTTCTGCAAGGACCACGACGATTAAAATTATATGTGTTGGTTATTTTTGGCCAACACTTTTTAATGATGCATTTTTACTGATTAGGTCTTGCAATGAATTTCAATTTCATGTCAGGAAGAGAAAGAATGTTGCTATGCCATTGAGGCCTATAGTAGTAGAATAACCTTTTGCCCAATGGGGCTTAGATTTCATTGGGATGATTAACCCTTTCTCCTTAGCCGGACATAGGTGGATATTTACAGCTACATACTACTTCACCAGGTGGGCAAAAGTAGTGCCATTAAAAAATGAAATAGAGGTGGAGATTGTTAACTTCTTGTAGGAGTTGGTAGCCAGATTTGGCCCACCCAGAAAAATCATCTTCGATAATGCTAAAGCATTCCTTGGTTCAAAGATGAGCCAGTTCGCATTAAAGTATGGGGTTTTCCTGAAAACCTCTTCTAATTATTACCCCCAGGGGAATGGCCTCATAGAGTCTACTAACAAAAACCTCATCAGGTTAATAAAGAAACTAGGCTCGGAACACCAAAAAGAATAGCATAGGAACCTTCAAATAGTGTTGTGGGCAGACCGAATCATGCCCAAGCAGATACTGAAGAAATCTCCTTATGAGATGGTGTATGGGAAGGAGGAATTGTTGCCTATTGTAATGGAAATACTTGCCCTGCAGTTGTTTAAATCTCTGGAAATTAAAAAAAAATGGAGCAATGGAGGAAAGTTTTTCTGAGCTAATTGAGGTATAGGAAAAAAAGAGCATGCCCTTGAGGTGATGAATAGCCACCAGCAAGTGGTTTAAAAATGGTTTGAGAAAAAGGCATCGGATCAAGGGTTACAATGCGGGGATTTGGTGCTCAAGTTCAATGAGCACGGAGCAAATCCCAGTCAGCACAACAAGTTTGGTAGCCTTTGGGAAGGGCCTTTCAAAATTACCCAGTGCAAAGAGTTCAACTCTTTTGAGTTGGAAGACGAAGAAGGTAATGCCCTAAGTATTCCAGTTAATGGAATACATCTCAAAATATTTCATTCATTTTGCTTGTGTGAAGGCTGTGTAAATTGTAAATATGTAATTAATTTTTCCTGCTTTAAATTTTTGGATCTTCTTAGTACTTAATGATAATAGCAATGATGCAAGAAATTAAAAGAACAACATTGTAAATGGGCCAAGTTTTTTGAAAAGCATATATTATATATATGGGCCAAAAATTTACATTATATTGGGGGGGGGTGGGGGGTAGTGGCCTTGTATCGATATTTACATATGTCTGCTATGAAGCAGAGCTTGAAAGTAACAAGCAAAAGGTTGGGGACTATTCTCATTCTCAAGTTATCAGTGGGAAGGACCAGTAATAGCAGCAGTAGGCGGTGCGAGATTAGGGAACACCATTCTTTCAAAATCCTCGTACCACTAGAGGTTTTGGAATGGTTCAAAGTAATGCACACACATGAGGAAGTAGCAGCTAGTGTAGACCTTAGAACGATGCTCCTCATGAGTCTCCAATTCAAAGCCGAAGAGGAAGGGCCTGGTTGGAATAGGTCCTCCATGCAGTTACAGTAGATGAATGTTATGAACCGAAGGGATCCCCCAATCAAATTAAGCCACATGCACGATATGCTCCAGACCTTTGAGGTAGCATCAAGGGAAAAACCGCTTTTTCAGCTTTAATATTTTGCACTTGGAAACACCGATGTCTAGTAGCGAGGCGACAAAGTGGGAGCAGATGCTAGTATTTACTTGGTACTGTTCCTCATACTCTATGCAATCTTTACCTAGAACCCACTTAATTTCCTTCACATACAATAGGTTCTTCACACCTTTCATGCACTTTAAGCACCTACATCTAATTTTTTCTAAGAAGGCAGCTTGAGTCTTCTTGCAAACAAGCCTTACTAGCGTTTCCATGTTGTTTTCTTTTCTGGCTAGAAAAATGAAATTACTAAGATAAGAAGCTTGCTAAGCTAGGAATGCTAGAAAAATTTATGATTTGCAATGCTACTAAGGGTCTTATTTATAGACTGGCCAAGGTTCACCAACCGAGGAAGGCCATAATTATGATTGAACCAAAGCGTGTCAAATTAGCCTCAGTTTTTAGTGTTGCGGGGTGTGAGGTGATGGGACTATGGAAGTACAGTCGCAACTTGCTCTATTAAGTTTCCAAATTCATTAGATATTGGCTAGGTGCTAGCACGAAGAGCTATCATCCCATGTGAATCAAAGAAAAATCTTTAAAAAATTTGTTGGGCGACGTGCCCAAGTATGTTCAATGAAATCACTAAATGCATAAAGCCTGCGAGGGGATTTTTTGCAAGGTTGTCCTGGTTCATCTTTCAATAAAATCAAGCATCTTCACATGTGAGAGGTTGTCTCCTAAATGTAGAGAGCATTTTGGCTGGTTGGAGATTCTTTCGCATGTATGAAAGGTTGGTGACGCATAATGGCAACTAGGTGTGAATGGCTGGCATGTACCCTTTTCGGTCATTTTTCTCGAAGATCAAAAAGGAAAAGTTAGGCATGCAGAACACATTAATTGCAAGGATTTCTCTAAAGATAAAATAGCTAATGCATTTGTAAGAGGAAATAATTTTTTAGAAAAAGCTGAGTCGTTTGTGAAATTTTGTAGAAAAGTTCTTGCGAATACAGAAATGGCTGAGATTGTAGAGAACCCAACACAGACCCTGGCCCTAGGAAGTATAATCGAACAAATGAGAAGAGCACCCTACATGAAGCTCTACGACCAGGAGTCTATGCTACTCCATTCATCCCCACAAAGCCTTGCTGGTCTTTCACCCATTAGGTGTACTAGAGAATACTAAACGCAATCCCTCACAGAGATTAGGCTTTGGTTGCAGAGGATTGGGATAACGTCTTTGATCCCGAGCTATCGCAAAATCCTAAGAGCCTTAGGGAGGCCGCATGCAAAAAAATGAAGCATGTTGTAGACCCTTTCAACAAGCATATGTGGTTATGTGGCCTTCCATAGTACATGGTTCCTTTGGTACACCCTTGCCCATAAATTTTGGTAGTATGCACGACATGCTTTGATTTAAATACTAGAGTGATAAGTGGCACTAATTTTAGGGTAGTCATTGGCCTTGGAGCTATTCAAGATATGATATGCATCTCGCTTCCCTTGACCCAGGAGGTTGAGATATTTGAAGTAAAAAGAATGCAACAAAAGTGGGGAGGGCTCCAAAAGGCACAACAGTTTTACCGCTCTGAGATTAATCAGTCGACAAGTAATTCAACACCACCCAAATTCCATTTTGTTCTGAAGGCTCTAAAAGGTGGGTCTTCCTCTATCGCTTCTATGCTGGCACTGGTGTGTGGTCTGGATATAGACAAACATGTTTTTGAGTTTGAAATGTGCCTCAGTTGTATGTTGAAAAAGAATCATGAGGCTCCGCTCTTGGATTTTGCAAGAGTTATTAGTGATGGGATTTGGCAGTAGCTACAAAAATTCCAGGTTGGCTCTAAGTTCAGATATCCCTCCTTCCTGGCCTACTTGATTTTGCATCAGAATCCGGATTATTTTTCAACATTTATGTCTCTGGATATTTTTAATGAGGGCGGATTGAAAAAGACAGTTTTGACATGGACTCCTATCACATCAAATCCCTTTGATTACTATGCATTTTTAGATTTATTCTTAGCCCCAACTCTGCGGACTTTGGATGGAGTTGACATCAATATGATCGCACGCATATCACCCTAACATAAGTCTTCATTGGGAAATTTGGTACCACCCCATGATTGGTTCTTTGGCGTGGATTTCACCATAATCCATGAACAAGGTTTCACCTAGGAGCCCTTCCAGCTCTCCCATTTTCTTTTAGATAGAGTGCTAGCTTTGGAAGCAATGAGGTAGCTATGCACTATTGATAATGACTAGTTGGGGGGGAAAAAAATTAACCTCCTTTTTGCTGCTGCCAATCATGTTTGGTTCTATGTCACTGATCAAGAAAAGGATTTCGAAGATTGATACTTCGGAGATTCTATTTTCAAAGTTGGTTCATCTCAGGTTGGTCTTGATAGAAGATACCTGGCATTACAACCTCAAAAATAATTTATCTTGAGTTGGCATCAAAATCCCACATTCACCTCGGCCATTCTACGACCCTCGGAGAAATGTCGAGGAGGGTAATTTAAGTAAATATGTAGGCCTTGAATATATTCCTATTGAAGATGATCAACCGCCATGGCTGAACTTTTATTACATCGTGGGTAAAGCCAACCCAAGGCAGAAGATCAACCCATCCCTGTGCACCCAATTGACTAAGCTAAATTGGACATCCCAGAAGATTCAAGATTTCTAGATATATCAGCAAGAGACTCTGGCAACCGATAAGCTTCATGAAGAGGTGGCCCTTAATGAAAGATCTGATGATATTTGGGAGAACAAGCATTTGGACATAGAAAGGTCTCTAAACCATTCAACATCTGTGGAATATTATAGAAGGGAAGAGATTGCCACAGAGCTTGGGGAGGAAGTAACTCAAAATCACCCCGCCGTTGTTGAGAATCCAATGCATGAAAAGGATATTGGTAAACAACCTGTGCAAATGGAGGATTCAGATGCACAAACATCAGAGCCATCCAACTCCTCTAAATCAACAAGGAAATGGGTAAAGACTACTAGTGGTTAGAGGCAGGTCATTCTTGACCTTGATGACTCTCCAGAGGAAAAGCAACAACAAACCAGAGAGTCCAGTGGGGAAGAAGAGCAGTTGATCGAGGAAGCAATTAAAACATCTAGAGCTTCGCATGAGCCTCAAGTAACATTTTCTCCCTCTTCTCTCTCTACCATGTCTCTGGTCTCTTCTTCATCCACCCTGCTTTTTTATCTATGCTATTTTTCTCTGCCATTGGATATCTCGGGCAATCCAATCTTACCCCTCCTAGTTTCCCACCTTCATCCTCCGCTTTCCATCCCTTGCCTAGAACACAATTTGGTGTAAGTGTTGGGATCATGAGCCAGCAATTTTTATCTCTAAGGCTCAACCCTCTAGTTGGCGCATCTCTAGTTTTCCCCTACATTGCATTATCATCCCCTCTGAGTGGCCATTTCATTCCACCATTCTCCCCAGCCATTATAATGAGGCCCAACAAGACTTTTGATGTGTTGAGTGCACTGTCTTTTCTGCTAGATGTACCTCAAGAGTTCCCTTTTGCTGGTGGCTTGGGCATCCCTACCCAAGAATATTTCATGCAGGTTGATGCAAACAAGAGTGCCCATGCCAAATGGATAAATAAAAGAAGACAAAAAGATGGAACTAGGATGGTGAAGCCTCTCTTGCAAACTGTATTCAATGAAATTCAAAATTCCTTAATGTTTGCAAAATTCACTCCTAATTTGATTAAATTGAAAGGAGAAATGCTATCAAGTGATTATTCTATAAATTCTATCGGGCTAGACTTGCAGTAGGCTTGCCCATGAGATAAGGTTCAGCTAATGGAGGAGACCCATAAAATAGTGACCGTTGATTATCTCAAGCTCAATCGATAAGCGAAGAAAAAGGATGATCAAATAGCAGAGCTCAAGGGCAAGGTCGACATTAGGGTAAACAATTTTAAAACCCAAGAGAATGAAATAAATTGCCTGGAGGAGAGGAGTGTCTTCGAGGGTCAAATTAGAGAGTTGCAAGTTTCGAGTACATAGATCATTCTTACTTTCTAGCAGGAAGTTGAGCTAAGCCGAGAAAGTGAAGAAAAACTCTACGCTGCATCTGAGCAGCTAAGTGAAGGAATAAAGGAGCTCCGACGGAGCACAGATGCTGAAATTAATGAAATGAATGATAATTTGGATTTGGATATTAAAAAGGAAAAGCAGGCCGAATTGGCCCTAGAAGAAAAATAAAAAGAGGTTTCCACTTTGAAGGAGCAGGTGTCCACATTGGATAGAAATTTGTCGGAGCTAAAGGCAAATTTGAGCAGCAAAGAGGCATAATTGGCTACCCTAAGGACCCAACCTCTTGCACCCTAGATGAGCTCATTGGTGATTGCAAAAGAGTTGTATGCATCATAATAGGACAAGGTGAAGGCATTGTGCCTTACTCTTCAACCCACCTTAACATTTATGGCGCAAGCAACTAGCCTTTGCAGAATAGTGAGTGAATCAATACAGCAGGTTCAAGAGTTAACTTCTGACAAGGTTTTGGAGGCTAGGATTTTATTGGGCAAGTTGTATGCAAATTCTAATGAAGCTTTGAGTAGTGTGGGAATTGATGACCGAACAACAGTGGCCATGGGCGTAAGTATCCTCATCTCTATGTACGAGGTTGTTTAATAGGTAGGAGAATGTAGGGCTTGGCTAAATCAGGTTACCAGTGACATTAGGGGCAAAATTTTTCCATTTAAATTAGAGAGGCCTTCCCTCTCCCTTCATTGTGGATCAGGTGGTAGTGGGTTTGGAACACATTGTTTCTATGATAAAGGAGAAGATGCAGGACCTTTCTGTCTTCCAATCTTTTGGTCAATCTTCATCCGCCGAGGAAATTGAGGGAATCGTGCATTAGCTGGCACAACTCTTTTTCCAATTAGAATTGGAAACAAAAGTATCAGGTAGATTGCCTTTCAAGGCAATTATCGATCTCAGGCTGGCTCATGATAATCTATGAGCTCTCTTTGTGCCATCGAATGAATTTTGGACCAATCTATAAGCCGCCCTCTCAAGGTTGTGAGCAGTTTTGGGATGCTGAACCAAAGTTTCTGGGGTTCTTCATTCTATGAGCGAAATGCCCCTATGAGTTGCCAAACTGTTCAACAAAAACTGCCAAGCCTTTGCAGTTTGATTTTTACCTTTGTGGTTGTGCCTTACCTTTCAAATGCTCATTGCCCTTGACATGCTCCACGTGGCATCCTCATGAAACTTTCAACTTTTTATGTCACTTCACTTTTTGTCGGCCTCCATCTATGTGTCGTGTGGCTTTCTTTGGTTGCTTTTCGAATTGGGCCCGCCTTGTACCTTCTTTCACTTGGCATGCTCCATGTGGCTCCCTCTCAGAGCTTTTCTCTAGGTGTTTCTTCAAACTTTTTTCGAGCTTCGTCTGTGTGAAACATGGTGGTTGTTGCTGCGTTGACTACCTTGGAAATGCTACTGCACCTTTTGTACTCACCTGCTGCCACGTTTCTTGTTGTGGCACCATGTGTTCTATCCTACTGCTACGTGGTTTTCCATTCCATGTCGTAGCTTCACTGGCACTCTCTTGGGTGATCAATTTTTACTATGGCGGCTCGAGATGATCTGGGTCATCGGTCTCTCCTAGCAGTTTTTCTTCTCTTGGTGCATTTTCAGGTAGTGGGCTGGCCTATAAGTACGTCCATATTTCTCTTTATTTAGGTTGTTGATTAAGTCTGCAAATCTCCCGAGTATTGGGAAGAAGGCATTTGTAATAGTTTTATTCAATTTGAAGACTCCAGACTGTGCTAGATAGATTCGGCCTTTATGTTTATTCATGCATTTAGTGAGACTATTGGTCTGTGTCGTTATACTCTTTTATTGTATGAATGATTTTTCTTTAGCTTCTATAATCTGTCATAACTCAATAAGTATAGATCATGTTTTCTTCGACTCTTTTGTGTTAGCTAAAAGTTATGCTAAGATTATGTTATGCAAATTAGAGGGTACTCTTATGTTTTAAGTGCTTTTGAGAAAATTAGCCTGATGAACAACAATTTAGCAGTTCGGGCCTTTGCATTCTGCACTATTGTTTGGTAAAAAAACTTAAGACTTTGGC
Source organism: Sequoiadendron giganteum (assembly GCA_007115665.2). Classification (NCBI taxonomy): domain Eukaryota; kingdom Viridiplantae; phylum Streptophyta; class Pinopsida; order Cupressales; family Cupressaceae; genus Sequoiadendron; species Sequoiadendron giganteum. The sequence goes on along the minus strand of CM021110.1, from coordinate 137,476,566 downwards.
ACATTGCCTGTAGTGTAAATTTTATATTTTTTCTATCTTTTTCACCTTTTACTCCCCCCACTTAACAAAGAGCCAGCTTCAGTAAAATCTCGGAGGTCACTTAGCTAGCATACAATGTCCCCCAATAGCTAAGTTTCCCATGAGACTACTACTACATGCAAAATCCTGCATCAACACCACCTAAAATTAGAGAAATGGTACTAAATTTTAATGGTGAAAAATATGAGCCAACAAGCAAGCATCTAGAGGAGTTTGTTGATATGATGGGATATTATGAATTTGATTTTGAAGATGTTGTCATGAATTTTTTTGTTCAATCTCTGAAAAGGAGATGCAAAGGATTGGTTCTCTTTTCTACTAGTATCTTCTATACATTCTTGGTATGATTTGAAGATGGAATTCATGGAACAATTTGGTGAGAGAGTAAAACCAAGTGTGGTGAGAAACTTTTTAATTGAAATCACAAGATTTAAAATTGAGTTGGTCCCTTCTTTTAATATTAGATTTTCAAAGATGATAAGGGAGATCCTTGAGACCATAAGACCAAATGATGAAAAATGATTGGTGGTTTATTTGGGTGCATTTTATAGAAATATGAGCTATCTATTAAGGGGTAAGGACCCCACAACACTGCATCAAGCATATCAAATTGCTATAGATATTGAAAACAATTTGAAATATTCAATGATGAAAGGATGCTTGATCGCTAAGATTGGTCATCCTAGCACATCTTTTGTAAACACAATCAATGGATCAATCAATAGAGAATCATGTCAAAATGATAAGGCTTTGTTTTTTTCAATTTCTCCATCACCACAATATGAGGATCATAGTGAGCCCCAAATGAAGTGTTCTTGAGATCCAAGCAAAGCTAGCCATGTCTCTTCTATTAAAATATTTAATGAATTGAAAAGGTGTCAAGTTGAATCACCTTTTGAATTGTTCACTAGATTTGAGGATACTTTTTTGGAGTTACTCAAAAATATCAAGCCCAAGGAGTCAATGTGCATTGACTTGTTTTGTGAAATATACCAATTGGGATTGAGTAAACTTCCAAATTGAAACCTAAAGTTTTGAGCCAAATAATTGACTAGCTAATACTAGTAGAGGGAGTTGAGAATGATTATATACAACATGAGATGCCCCTAAATAATACTGGTCATAGTCATGCTGAGAAAGAGCAAGAAACAATACAAAGATATGAATAAAGTGTACTAGAATATGAACATACATCATATTTTATAGGAGAATATAATGATTTGAATCAATTCACTAGTGACACATTGAAATATCATTACAAGAGTGATGAATTTGAAGACATGAATTATGATAACATATGTGATGTGTCTAACTTGAGTTCTTGGAGATCTTGAAGGGTGAAGAGCTAGAAGAGTCTAAGGAACCTATGTGCAGTCTTAGTATTGGTGGGTTTTTGTGCTATGGTGGTTATGATGACTCTAAGTCATATCATTATTTTTTTGAATTTGATTATGCTTGAAAAATTAAGGTGCACCCCTTTTCAAGTGCTTACAAGTATTTTGATTGCAATGATAGGTTGCAAAGTTTGTATCCTCACATAAAGGAAGCACAAGATTCCCTAACAGAAATGAATGTAATAGATAATCCTCTTTTCGATGAGCCTCTATCCATATTAGTTGACAAGGGTGAAGCCCTTTACTGGTGTAGATATCATCCACCTTTTGAGGATTCTCATGATGTTTTGGATGCACGGTCAGGATATGGTTGTGAGAAGGAGAAGTAGTCCACTATTAAGTATTATAAGAGAAATGCTTATGAATTTTTCACATTCAATAATGTTGTGATAGGTAAGACCAAGGATCGAGAGGAGATCAAAGTCTCTGAGTGTTTCTCCTAAGAATATAATTGCCTTTATCAAGATGACCTGGAAATGTTTCAGCCACATGAGGGAGAGCATGTTAAATATGAGAGTGATAAAGAATATGAAGACAAGAGTGTCATTGTTCAATGTGTGGATATTGAGTCTAATGTGAAGTTCTTAGAGGATGATGTGTATAATGATGGGGGAGGATTTTCAATATTTAATAACCGAATTATATATCTTGATGCACATATAGATTGTGGGTTAGTATTAGGGCTCATAAATAATGAAGGGCAATTTGATTCATGTGTATGGCAGTCAAATGATGCTGACAATATTGGGTATGATATTAACCAACATGAATGTAAAGTTGAGCTCTTTGTTGATGATCCTCATATTTTGGGAATCAATGTGGAATTGTTTCCACTTAACGAGGATAACATTTATGTGAAGCAAAATGAAGATATTGTTGAATCTACATCCTTTCTTTCTGATGGTTCAGAGGATTTTTGGCCCAGTATCCTACACAATATTTTTGAATGTTTTCAATTTGATATGAAAATTGAATGTGATGTTAGAATATATGATCAAGTGGAATATGGATGTTTCATTTTCCCACTTCAACTTGATAACTTTGAGGTTAGTGAAGAGTTCTTTTTTGAGGTATGTGGGATTGATGGTACCCATCAATAATGATGTTGACTATTGTGAAGTGCTCAGTAAGGGTATCAATCCATTGCAAGTGATTGAAAGTGAGGTCTTTTACAAATAAATGAATTGGTTCCAAAATTTTGGGGGCCTTGGGCCATCAAGCTTAAAAATTGAAGCTAGTGGAATTGGATGAGACCTCCTAAAAGGGAGGCACTTTGTACAATCTTATAATTATTGTATATAAGGTTTAGTGTGTTTATTTTCGGTTGTGTCTACTTTCCTTTTCTGAGAGAGCTTCTTGTTTTTGGTCCTTGTGTGCTTGGTCTACTTAGCCCAAGATTCTCAGATCTTACTATGCCCGCAAGAGGCATACATCCCTAATCAGAGCCATTGGTGGAACCCCAAAATTTTCATGGTCCCTTCGCTTTTATGGTAAAAATATGATTTCCCATGTCTTTTTTCCAATAGGGTTTAAGGTTTTAAGGTTTTATTTCATATTTCCCCCCTTGGGTATCCTTTGACTTATAATACTTCATTGACCGATTATATCTGGTAATCGATTACATTAGTAACATATCATGGTATTCATCCTCATGGTCTGACCGGACCCAATGCTAGGTTACCCTGTTAGGCCTAGGATTTCCCCTTCTAAATAAAATTAAGCCCACGTGCATTAATTGTCACTTAAGTATACCTCCTAAGGTTCTATCACTCATCGCATGTCTCCTTGAGGATGAATTATTTATAACCCATGATGAGTGATGCCATGTCCTAAAATTTCTACGTTCATCTCCCATCGCATGTTCCATCATTATTGCCAAAAGATAACCCCTGATGAGCGATGTGGTTAAGTTTTTAACGTATTTCTGGAATTTTAATGATCACAAGTTGTTCTTCACCCACAACAAGCAATGGGTTGAGTGTCTCCCCATCGTGTGAGGTTGGAGCATCTCCAGTTGAGACCACTTGATGTTGGTGAATGAGCGATGAGTGATATGAATGAGGTTGGCATGCAGGATTTCTCTGTGAAATAGGATCAATAACTAACATTCAAAGCTAATTTTTCAAGTATGTATCCATTTTTTATCTTGAAAGTGGTCATTAATGGTAGGATAAACACAAGGCTATTCAATTTGATTTTGGTGTGCGTGCACAATTATTTGTTTCACATGTACAATATTTTTATACAATTTTAATGCATCTCAATATTAAGTGGTCAAGATTTCACATAGAAATAAGTGGCCAATTCACTTGTGTGAACTCCCTCGTAATGTTAATGACATATGTTATAATTTTTCTATTTAATGTGGAGTTTAGACTAATTTATTTCAACACTTATCTTCATGAATTATGAGCTTGGTATGAGTGTGTGAAATTGTTGCAAAATCTGAGTGTTATTTGGTTAGTATGAGTTGAGCGAAAACATCTGCTAGTCTTATGAGACACTCTATGTGACTTGATCTCTTGAGGTCTCGGGATGGTCCCTCCATGGTTGACTGGGGTGTGCCTAAAATCCATACAAATTTGTAGGGAAATGTAAGAGGTGGTGGAAGGCCTACACACAGTTTCCTTAAGCGCACTTATCATTTCAAAGAAAGAATTATCTCTAGGAAATGAATCAAAGGCAAGGAAAAGGAAATTAACTAGTCTAAGAAGAAGGTGATGATGAAGGACAAGTATCATCAAGCCTATATAGGAAATCATTATTCACCCATTTAGCTTTCTAGTGATTGTTCAAATAGTGAGGCTGCAACTAACTCTGGTTATGGCCAATATCTCATGGCCTTAAGTGAATTGGCTTGTGCAAATGAGGAGGTGATCGTAGTTTCCCCAATTTCTATGAAAGAACCATGTGGACATACTTGCTTTATTGTTAAAAAGAATGTTGATAATGGTGAGGGGGTGGTTTCTCTGGCTTCTACCAAGACACGAAGTGGGAGTGTGTTTTCTCCATTTAATTAAGTGCATGATTTTGGGTCCTATTTTTTTTGTTTTGGTGATAAATGTGAATCATGATGTTTATCCTGGTTTCTTTTTTCTACATGGTTTCTTACCATCTAGTATCATGAATTTTTCATTAGTGAATGTGGATTACAAAGGCTTAATGATTATTAACAGTGGTTGTGGTGACATCGACTGGTTTTGGCTAGTAGTGTGATTTTTTGATTCCCTTGTTTGGTAAATGATTACATATAACCATTTGTAGAATTTCTAAAGTGAAATTAAAATTTATTTTAAAGTGAAATGCATTTGAATTGTAATTTCATTTGATCTAGATCCTTTTTTCTCCCTTAATCTATAAAAGAGATTTCATGGCTCATTGCAATGGTCAAATTTTGAAGTCTCGGGATGATTTGTGTAGGATTTAGCTCATATGTGAAGCATACTATAAATGGTCAATGAGTGGAATAGTAAATTTTCTTAGTTAGGAGTATATATTTAGTAGTCTTGAATGTATCATATAGAAATTACTGATATCAAAATAAATATTAAGTCTTGAAACAATACTCTCTGATGTATCCTCTTTGCAAATTATGAATGAAAATATCAAAGGTCTTTTTTTTCATCTTCAATGGTTCAATTGAATGTATGGCTCTATTTTTTCTTTAACTCAAAGAATTAATTAAATTCTTGAAGGGAGTCACATATTTATAAATATTTGCATAGGATTTGGTAAGAAGTTATGTTACAAGCAGTATGAGTTCTCATAATGGGCCACACATTTTAGATTCTTTAATTGATATAGTATCGGTTATTACATATTCGACTCTATTTGCCCAATTAATGAAGAACTTGTCTATTCATGGATAATAATGGAGCACTTGAGCTGGCAATACATTTATTAGGGGTTCAAAAGAAGAAAAAAATTATAAATCATTAAATATTCCAATTATGATGTATGTGCTTAAAGTATCATTCAATTCTTAGCATTAGGTAGTTATTTTCTCAAAGGTCTACCAAGCCTTCATTAAGTATTATCTAGTTGCACTTAGTAGGAACTGATCTGTGTGTTGAAGTGTTCTTGATGCATTAAATATCAAATGAACACAATAGGAATACCCTCCTTGGTCCCAATAAGCCTAAAGAGTAGGGGTAAGAGCCTAAAAATAATTAACCATTAGCTGGCCACAAGCTTTTGTGGTTCTTGAATATAAGGGTTGCCAATCCTTTAGGGAATTTCAAAGCTTAGTTGGAAGAAACATCAACACATGTATTTTTTCATTGGGAAGGAACTCCATGCCTTTGGGTTGGTATTTGAAGGAAATACCAATCCTAAGGATTGGGGATTCCCGAAGAAAGATATAACATGAGCACATTATAATTTTCTCGCATGATATAACATGAGCACATTATATCTTATTTTTTACATGGTTTTTTGTGCAGAGCATGTCTAGAAAGACATAATGTGAGTATGTTATAGCATGCTCACATTATGTCTTGCTTTATGTTAAATTCTACTCAATTGAATGTATGCTTATATATTTGTATGTTTTTATGTACATGTATGCTTGTATGAATGTATGTATGTGTGTATGTATGTATCAATGCATGTACGTATTTAAGATTGTATGTACATATGTATGTAAATGCTTATATATATGTAGGATTTTATGTGCATATGTATTATTCTTGTACGTATGTAAGTATACATGTATTTATGTATGTATTTAGAGTGAGGGAGAATTTTAAGGGAGAGAGATTTTTCTAGGTAGGGTGGGAGGGAGAGAGGTAGGGAGAGACCTAAGTGAGAGAGAGAGTTGAGAGAGGGAGATGGGGTGGAAGGGAGATACTAAGAGAGGGGGAGTGGGATATAAGGGGTTGAGAGGGTCTTAGCTAGGTAGGGTGGGAGGGATAGAGGGAGAGAGAGAGAGGTGGGAGAGAGGTAATTGAGAGAGGGGGGAAGAGAGAGAGAGGGAGATAAAGAGAGAGTTATGTAGGTAGGGTTCCAAAGAGAGGGACTTGAGAGTTTGAGGGGGGTGAGAGGGAGTACGAGATAGAGGGATGGGGATAGAGAGGGAGTATAAGAGTGAGAGACTTGAGAAAGGGAGAGGGTGTGTGATGGAGTGAATTGAGGGAGAAGGAGAGAGAGGGGGATGAAGTGAGAGGGAATTATCAAGGTATGGTGGGAGGGATAGATAGAGAGAGGGGAAAGAGATAGTTACCAAGATAGGGTGCTAGAGGGAGAGACTTAAGACAAAGAGTGAGTGGGAGGGAGAGATAGTGAGAGAGAGGGAGTGGGAGAGAGAGAGAGTGATGGAGAGGAAGTGGGAGAGAGATAGAGAAAGATAGATAAAAGGAGTGAGAGAGAGTGGTAGGGATTGATTGAGTGAGACGTACATAGAAAGAGGGAGAGGGTAGATAGATACAATTAGAGAGTGTAGGAGAGAGGGAGGGAGATAGAGGCGAGATGTATAGATAACGAGAAAGGGATATGAGTTGAGGGTATAGGGTTGAGGGTAGGAGGTTTAATGGTTTCATTCAGATGGTTAAGGGTTGAGGTTAGAGGGTTTAGGGTATAGGTTTTAGGGTATATTATTGATGCATTAGGTTGAGGTTCTAATGTATAGGATAGAGGGTATAGGGTTTGACGGTCTAAGGTTTAAGGGTTGAGAGTTGAGGGTTGAGGGATTAAGAGTTGAGGGTTGATAGTTGACAGTTGAGGGTTTAATGTATAGGGTAGAGGGTAGAGGGTAGTGGATTTAAGGGTTTAGGGTTTAAGGGTTGAGGGTTTAAGGTTGAGGGTATATTATTTATGGTATAGGGTTGAGGGATTAGGGTATAGATTTTATTTTGGATTAAGGGTTTGAGGGTTGAGGGTAGAGGGTATTATATTAAGGGTAGAGGGTAGAAGGTTTAGGATTTAAGGGCTAAGGGTTGAGGGTTTAGGGTTGATTTTTTAAGGGTGTAAAGGTTGAGGGATTAAGGTAGAGTGGGAGGGAGGGATTGATGGAGAGATAGAGGGAGAAGTTAGATAGAGAGAAGGTGAGAAGAGGATGGAGGGACAAAGATATATGAGGCTTGAGGATCCAATGTATAAGGTAGAGGGTTTAGAATTGAGGGTATAGGCTTGAGAACCTATAGGGTTTATGGTTTATGGTATTGGGTTGAGGGATTATGGTTGAGGGTAGAAGGTTTAGGGGTTTGGGGTTTAAGGGTTTTGGGTTGAGGGTTAAGGGTTGAGGGTAGAGGGTTTAGGGTTGATATTCTAATGTATATGATAGAAGATATAGGGGTTGAGGGTTTAGGGTTTAAGGGTTGAGGGTTGAGGGTTGAGGGTTGAGGGATTAAGGGTGGAGGGTTGATAATTGAGGGTTGAGGGTTTAATATATAGAGTAGAGGGTAGAGTATTTAAGGGTTGAGGGTTGAGGGTTTAAGGTTGAGGGTAGAGGGTTGACGGTATAGGGTTGAGAGATTAGGGTTCATGGTCTAATGTATAGGGTAGAGGATATAGGGGTTGATGTATTAGGTTTTAAGGGTCACAAGTTGAGGGTAGAGGGTTGAGAGTTGAGGGTTTAAGGGTTGAGGGTTGAGGGATTAGGGTAGAGAGTTTACCTAGATTTAAGGGTTGAGGGATTAGGGTCAAGGGTATATGGTATTATGTTGAGGGTAGAGGGTAGAGGGTTTAGGGTTTAGGGTTGAGTGTTTAAGGTTTTAAGGGTTGATGGTATAGGGTTGATGGATTAGGTTAGAGAGGGAGGGATGGAGGGAGGGAGAGATGGAGGGAGAAGTGAAATAAAGAGAAAGAGAAGATGAGGGAGGGACATAGATATATGAGGGTTGAGGATCCAATGTATAGGGTAGAGGTATGATAATTGGGGGTATAGGGTTGAGGGATTAGAGTTGAGGATAGAGGGTAGAAGGTTTAATGATTTTGGGTTGAGGGTAGAGGGTTTAGGGTATAGGTTTGATGGTATATGGTTGAAGGAGTAGGGTTGAGAGTCTAATGTATAGCATAGAGGGTATAGGGGTTGAGGGTTTATGGTTAAGGGTAGAGGGTATAGGGGTAGAGGGTTTAAAGTTTAAGGTGTGGGGGATTAAGGTTTGAGGGTTGGCATTTAATGTATAGGGTAGACGGTAAAGGGTTTAAGCATTTAGGGTTTAAGGGTTGAGGGTTGAGGGTTTAAGGCTGAGGGTAGAGGGTTGAAGGTATAGGGTTGAGGGATTAGGGTTGAGGGTCCAATGTTTAGGGTAGAGGGTATAGGGGTTGAGGGATTGGGGTTTAAGGGTTGAGGGTTGAGGGTTGAGGGTTAAGGGTAGAAGGTTTAAGGGTTTTGGGTTGAGGGTAGAGGGTATAGGGTATAGGTTTGAGGGTATATGGTTGAAGGAGTAGGGTTGAGGGCTGAGGGTATAGGGTTGAGGGATTAGGTTCTAGGGTCCAATGTATAGGTTAGAGGGTATAGGGGTTGAGGGATTGGGGTTTAAGGGTTGAGGGTTGAGGGTTGAGGGTTGAGGGTTGAGGGTTGAAGGGTTGAGGGTTGAGGGTTGAGGGATTAGGGTAGAGATTTTACTTAGGTTTAATGGTTTAAGGGTTGATGGTTGAGGGTAGAGGGTATTGGGTTGAGTGTAGAGGGTTGAGGGTTTAAGGGAAGAGGGTTTAGGGTTTAGGGTTGCATGTTTAAGGGTTTAATGGTTGATGGTTTAGGGTTGAGTGATTAGGGTAGAGATGGAGGGATGGATGGAGGGAGAGATAAGTTAGATAGAGACAAGGAGAGAAGATGAGGGAGGGGAAAATATATATGATGGTTGAGGATCCAATGTATAGGGTAGAGGGTTGAGAATTGAGGGTTTAGGGTTGATGACCTATAGGGTTGATGGTTTGAGGTACTAGGTTGAGGGATTAGGGTTGAGGGTAGAGGGTAGAAGGTTTAAGGGTTTAGGGTTTAGGGTTCAGGTTAAGGGTTGAGGGTAGAGGGTAGAGGGTAGAGGGTAGAGGGTAGAGGGTAGAGGCTTTAGGGTTTAAGGTTGAGGGTATAAGGATGAGAGTATAGGGTTGAGGTTTGAAGGATTAGGGTAGATAGTTTATTTGGATTTAAGGAGTACATTTTTAGGGTTGAGAATTGAGGGTATAGGGTTGAGAATTAAGGGTAGAGAGTTAAGGACCTATAGGGTTTATGGTTTGGGGTATTGCGTTGAGGGTATAGGGTTGAGGGATTCGGGTTGAGGGTAGAGGGTAGAAGGTTTAAGGGTTTAGGGTTAAAGGTTTTATGGTTGACGGTTAAGGGTTGAGGGTAGAGGATTTAGGGGATAGGTTTTAGGTTATATGGTTGAAGGATTAGTGTTGAGGATCCAATGTATAGGATAGAGGGTGTAGGGGTTGAGGTTTTAGGGTTTAAGGGTTGAGGGTTTAGTGTATAGGGTAGAGGGTAGAGATTTTAAGGATTTAAGGTTTAAGGGTTGAGGTTTAAGGCTTTAAGGTTGAGGGTAGAGGGTTGATGGTATAGGGTTGAGGGTATAGGGTTGAGTGATTAGGGTTGAGGGTCCAATGTTTATGGTAGAAGGTATAGGGGTTGAGGGATTAGGGTTTAAGGGTTGCGGGTTAAGGGATTAATGATTTAGGGTTGATGGATTAGGATAGAGATTTTACTTGGTTTAAAGGGTTTAAGGTTTGAGGGGTTAGGGTTGAGCGTAAAGGGTATTGGGTTGAGGGTAGAGGGATTAGGGTGGAGAGGGAGGGATGGAGGGAGGGAGAGAAGATGAGGGAGGGATATAGATATATGAGGGTTGACAATCCAATGTATAGGGTAGAGGGTTGAGAATTGAGGGTATAGGGGTGAGGACCTATAAGGTTGATGGTTTAAGGTATGTCAATGAGGGTATAGGGTTGAGGTATTAGGCTTAAGGGTAGAGGGTAGAAGGTTTAAGGGTTTAGGGTTGAGGGTTAAGGATTTAGGGTAGAGGATTTATGGTATAGGATTGAGGGTACATGGTTGAATGATTAGGGTTTAGGGTACAATGTATATGGTAGAGGGTATAGGGGTTGAGGGTTTAGGGTTTAAGGGTTGGTAGATTAAGGGTTGAGGGTTGATGGTTGATGGTTTAATGTATAGGGTAGAGGGTAGAGGGTATAGGGCTTAAGGGTTGATGGTTTAAGGTGGAGGGTAGAGGATTGAGGGTATAGGGTTGAGGGATTAGGGTTGATGGTCTAATGTATATATTAGAGGGTATAGGGATTGAGGGTTGAGGGTAGAGGGTAGACGATTGAGGGTTTAAGGGTTGAGGGATTAAGGGTTGAGGCTTTAGGTATTAGGGTAGACACATTACTTGGGATTAAGGATTTAAGGATTTAGGGTTGAGGGTTTAGGGTAGAGGGTCTAAGGGTTTAGGGTTTAAGGGCTGAGGGTTGAGGGTTTAGGGTTTAGGGTGGAGTTTTTAAAGCTTTAAAAGTTTATGGTTTAGGTTTGAGGGATTAGGTTAGAGATGGAGGGATGGATGGATGGAGAGATGGAGGGAGATGTGAGATAGAGAAAAGGAGAGAAGAGAGGGAGGGATTGAAATATATGATGGTTGAGGATCTATTTTATTGGGTTGAAGACCTATAGGGTTGATGGTTTAAGGTATTGTGTTGAGGCTATAGGGTTGAGGGATTAGGGTAGAGGGTAGAAGGTTTAAGGGTTTAGGGTTTAAGGGTTTAGGGTTGAGGTTTAAGGGTTGAGGATAGAGGTTTAAGGGTTTATTTTTTAGGGTTGAGGGTAGAGGTTAGATGGTAGAGGGTAGATGGTTTAAAGGTTTAAGGGTTAAGGGTAGAGGGTAGAGGGTTAAGGGTATGGGGGAGAGGGTTTAAATTTAGAGGGTAAAGGGTTGAGAGTTTTAAGGTTTAATGGTTAAGGGTAGAGGGTAGAGGGTTAAGGGTAGAGGGGAGAGAGATAGGTGTGGGTGAGTGAGAGAGGGAGAGGGGGTAGGAGAGAGAGAATTGAATTGAGAGAGAGAGTTGAGGGTTAAGGGTAGAGGGTAGAGGAGATAGAGATAGGAGTGAGTGAGTGAGATAGAGAGAGACTTGAAAGAGATGGAGGGAGATAGAGGGTAGAGGGTAGGTTATAGAGAGAAAGAGAGAGAAAAAATAAAAATCAGCATTCTCATAACACGAGCACATTTTGAAGTAGTAGAGATATGGTCGCTATTTTAGCAAGAGATAATGCACTCATGTTATAACGTGAGTGTGTTTTGTCTCTCTCTAAAAATAGATAAAAACTAATTATACCAATGATCTCAAGGCCCTCATTCTACATATTCTCCTAGTTATCCACATTTTTCAATAAAAAATGTTTTTTGATGATTTTGTGAAGTGTGCATCCAAGTTTTTCACATTCCACCACCTTTTTCGTGATCTTTCCATCACCTTTGGATGAAATAGTATATTTTTCACATTGAAAGGAATATAATATCAATTCAAGTATGAATTCCATCGAACAATGATATACAATTGACGCTTCGAGGGGAATAAGCTTTTGAAAAAGTCAAACTATTGAGGATTTTGAAGAAAGAAGAAGCAAAGGCTACACAAAAGGGTAGAACTCCATTTGAAACTTTAGTTTTTCAGGTATGTGATGTATTTACACATTTTATTTCATTCTATTTTGTTTTATTTGATTTATTTATTGTGCATATTCCATGTTGATCATTGTTTGTTTGTCATTATAACCTTATCTTGTCAATGCACATTTTAAATTACATAATTATTTACACTTGCCAATTACATTTTTAAGCCACATCTCTTTGAGGAATTTTGTTAAACAATTGACTTACCTTTTTTATGCTTCCACATTTTCTATACACATATGGGTGACCCCACAATACAATTTTATAATTTTTGGCCAAACTAGACACTGAACTAATTTTTTCTAACTAAATATTCACTTTCGGGCACCTATAGTGGCTAAATCATGAAGAATTTGAAGATGAAGCAAACTAGTGATTTTCATTTGTAGATTCTAAATATATATTTTTTTAAATATTTGTAATCAAATTTCACTTCTATTTACATCTCCTTTTGAAACTAGTTTTTTTTCAATAAACACCATTTTTAAGGAATGATGCTCACCATATACAACATAATTTTATTTCCATGAAGGATTAAATTTGATTTTTTTTTTAATTTAGATTTGTAACTATGATATCTACTGCTTTCATTTGGTTTCATAGTGTTTTATTGAATATTTTTTCCTTAATCAAGTTTTGAAGTCAAACCAATTATAATTGAGACATAGGCAGACTATATACAATATAACTTTTTTTGTTGGATCAAGGATTTCAGTATCTAGTGCATTGATATTTTTTTATTTTTTTTATAATTTGCTATTTTCCACATGTGTATAACATAGAACTTTATATTCTATGAAAAACCTAATTTCACAAGAAATAAAAAATAAATATGATAATATAATTAAATTTATTTAAAATTATACTTTTGGGAAGATTATAATAAGGACTACATACTTACAAAAAATAAATTTTAACTGAATTCATTTGATCCCCTAAAAGGTAAATCAAAAGTAGTTTTTTATCAACATTTTGATAGGTTTAAAGGAGACTCCGTTATAGGTATGGTTTAAAAATAGAGAGGTTATATCCAAGGGGGTTTGATATAAGGTGGTTTGATCAAACCCTCTTCAATTGGAATTATTCAAATGAAATTTTTTAAGGCTTTAATCATTATATTTTCTAAAAATATGTGATTTCAACAAAAATAAAAATCTCCCAAAAATTATAAACCGGCATTATGGGATCATCCATATATATATATATATATATATGAAAAAATTTATAAGTAAAATAATACATAATTTCTCAATCCTTTATTATGGATGTGCATACCACTCTCCAAAGCTTTCATTTTGGTATAGGCATGGGGGATGTTGAAAAATGTAGTTGAATTTGGTTTTACACCTATAAATTGCATATGCTTGAAAATATATTTTGTGCATATCTTGCAATCATTCTAGTCCATGAGGACATATCTCATTGAGGTATTTTTTCAAATAGATATCCCAAGCAGCTGATTTCATTGTCTATGCTACCAAATTTTCCATACTTGTCTACCAAATCATTTTATCAAACAACATAGAGAAAACAATTAGCTATCAGAATATATGCCTCAAATAAATGGGTTCTCATGGGGATGTGAATTTTATCAAACAGTTGATTGTATTGTCTATGCTAGAAAATTTTCCATACATGTCTCTACAAAATTTGAATATACTCCTCCCACATTGATAGATCTTTGAAACTATTTTGTTTTTCATCTCTATTTTTCCAATGTTAACATGATATTTTGGATGGAATGCCTTACAAAAATGTGGTCATGTGGCATGCCTTGATAGAAATATAGACTCAAAATGGAAGCATGGACAAGACATGTGAATTATTTGACAATAATGTTTTCATAGACATGTATGCAAAATGTGGTAGCATTGGTAACCTAGTGAGCTCACTAACTTGCCAATGTGGTAGGGTTGACAAGGTATGTGCAGCATGAGAAAATGCCTCATAGAAATGGGTTACATCAACATGAGACCACATTTATATGAGGAATTTTCTCACGCTGCCCCTAAATTGTCAACCCTATCGCATTAGCAAGCTAGTGAGCTCACTAGCTTGCCAATTCTTAAATGATTTTTTGGATGGAATGCCTTAAATAAATGTGGTCATGTGGCATGCCTTGATATCAAGATAGGATTAAAATGGAACCATGGACAAGGCATGCAAATTTTTTGACAACAATGTTTTCGTAGACATGTATACAAAATGTGGTAGCATTGGCACTAGTCACTAGCTTGCCAATGCATTAGGGTTGAAAAGGTATAAGATGGCCAAATATTCTATAGTAAACTGTGTTTGTAATGTTCATGTTAGCTTTGTGGTGGCTTGAAAGATGTGTCATTATTTCACTATATGGAAAGCACACATGAGGTGGGAAAGAAATTAGTAAAATTTAGGAAGTATACAATAATGGCATACATTACAAAAGATGGCAATCAAGGAAAAAAGTGTGATTTTGTTCTTTTGAAGATTCCAATGTATCAGATTATGCCTATGTTTTGTGATAACATAGTGTATGGTTATGCAAGGAATACCCATAGAGCTCGATGTTTGGACACACAATTCAAGTTATGCAAAGACACCTTTGTAGTTGGCAGCATAATTTTAGTGGTTGAATTTGTAGAGAACTACATGCTATAGCCACAGTGTGAGGGGTAGTCACAATATTACAACTCCACATAGGTTTTGATATTTTTTCACATAGCATTCATTCATGTAGTTGATAGTACAAGGGACCAAAGGAAGGTACCTTTGGGAGTATAACTTTTATATTAGCGATGATCACAAACATTCTACAGAGTTCGTGCAAGGTTGCTTCTAGTTGTTCTATAGTGATTTGGCTCAAAGGGGCATAGCACACAGTCAACATTTAATATGGACGAATAATTATGCAACACAATTCAAGAACTTGTGGATGTTCTACTGGTTGAGCATGATGCATGTCATTATAGGTGTTCAACATATGTGGAACTTTTGTGAGGTTAGACATTGAAAGGGGGAGCATGATGGTGTAGGAGCATGTGTGAAAAGAGCATTAGCACAAGAAGAGTTAAAGTATAAATACAATGCAAATTTGGTAGATGAAAAATCAATCATTGAGTGGTGTAATTATTTGATGGGTCCAAGTAATAAAGGTACATCTTTAGTTCGTAGATTGTTTTGGTTGATGGAAGATACTAATATTGCACCATATGAGGATTTTTGTACACTAATAGAATCGAGAAAGGTACACTCTTTCATTAGCTCAAATGTAGGTTCATGGACTATCAATACACAAAAGATGTCATCCATTTTCTCTTCACGTACAATGCAAGCCTGGGATGATTGTGAATCAAAGGAGTGGGTTGAGAAATGGTTGTTAAGTTATCTTAGCCCACTTCACATGTATCACCCTCCAATGGCATTAGAACTAACACAAATAGAATCATCAATTGCCTTTGACCACATCTCACATCTAGTTCAACCAAGTAATATATCTACTTGCATATTTTTTAAATTCCTATTGTTATCCTACTTTGTACTGTATTTGTAATGTTGACTAATTTCATATAATTTTTTGCACATATCAATGCAAGGAATTTTTATATAGTTATTGCAGATGAAGACATTGAAGAGGGAATGAACTATTACTTGTGTCTTTTTGAGGCAAAAGAGAAATTGGAGTTCCCAATTATAGATGGAGAAAAAAATGAATACCCTACAAGATCAGTTGTTTTTATTGGAATGTGGCTTAGAAGGTACCCACATAAAAGTCCTAAATATTGCATGTTTCAAGACTTTGACATGCGTCATAGGATTCTTCATTACTTGAACCTTGTAGTGGCATCCAATGTTTGTTTGAACAAATATGGGGGTATACCTCTAAACAAGACCTTATGGAAGGTCCATGAGTCTAACCATGAGGCAATACTTGACACAATAAAGGTTAGAGAAGACATGGATGGTTCGTTGGATTAATTTGTAAGTATGAACATTGGTTCTTATTAATTTATACTTGTATGAACAATAAATTGTATAGTTCCAATGCTATGATGCAAATTATATCATCTAATGTTTATATCATGTATGCAGGCAATTGATGAAGTTATCAGACTTACAAATGTAGCACACTTTATGTTCGAAACTGTGACAAAGGATACAAGGTTCATTGGTATTTTATTTTTTCTCAAAAATATGCAAAAATAATAATGTAGTATATTCTCCATAGATTAGTAAACTAAGTGGAAGATTAAATTGTGTTGTTTTATAATAGGTTACAATTTTCCAAAAGGTTGGAAAGTAATACTTTGGTTTTGTTCTATTCATGTTCTATTCATGAGAGGATGTTGTGTGCAATAGGTATCTTGGAACTCCCAATTATGATGTATGGCCAGGAGTGACTAAGTTGAGAGAATGACATACCTATCCTCAATGGAAGTATCAAAATTTAAGCCTTTCTATTCCCGAGTTGGAACCAAATGGTTTGAATTTTTTTTTGTAAGTGTCTTCCATCTATTTTCATTTCATTTCCATTTTTGATACTCTTTCATTTTATTCTTTTAATTTTCCTTTCTTAAAGTAACCTACTAAAAATTGATTGGTTTCCCCTTGTAGAAAATGTTGATTTATGAGCCATCCAAGAGAATCTTAGCCAAAAATCCAATGCAACATCCTTATTTCGATGGTCTTGACAAATATTAATTATGATTTTAAGCCATTATAAAAGTGTGTGTGAATCTTAGAAAGGGAATTTCAAGTTATTAATTTGAAATTAACCTCATCATGACTACCTATGATGTATACATTATAAGAGAATATCAAATTTCAAGTTATTATATTCATGAGAGGTGTTGTGTTCAGTAGGTATCTTGGAACTCCTAATGAATATGCATGACTAGGAGTGACTAAATGGAAGGAACTTACAGATAAAAAATTCATATAATTTGGTTCCAACTCAGGAATAACAAGGCTTAAATATTAATGCTTCCATTGAGGATAGGCATGCCAGTCTACAATTAACTCTCTTAGTTTTTGTTATCTCAAAGTCATTTTTCAGTGGTGTCCAATTTTGACTTGATGAAAAAAGTGTCAAATGCAAATAGTGTAAAGTTGCAAAGTGGTGCAACTTTCATTTTGCAACTCACATGACCAAAAAAATTGTTCCAATACATTTGGATGAGTAATTATACACTAAGCATGGTCCTTTTTCACACCCAAATACACTTAATCGCTCTGAGCTATGTTCAACCGACTTGATCACTTACGGGTCCAAAGTACAAAATGGTTGCAATATTTGACAAGATATTACTCAAAAATCATGACTCTTACAAACTCTCCAGATGAGCTTGCATGATTGCATTGGGCCCATCTACAATAACCTCTCTCAATTTTTGTTATCTCAGAGTCATTTTATAGTGGTGTCCAATTTTCACTTGATGGAAAAAGTGTCAAATGCAAGCAATTATGTAAATTTGTAATGTGGTGCAACTTTCATTTTGCAACTCTTGTGACCAAATGGACTATTCCAATGCATCCATATATGTATGTTTATGCTATGAATGGTCCTATTTCACACCCAAACATGTTGAATTGCTCTAAGCTACGTTCAATCGGCTTTATCCCTTAAGGGTCCAAAGTAAAAAAGAGAAGCAATCATTGATGGGGTATTATTCGGAAACCATGACACTTAAAAACTATTTTTCTAAGCCTATAGGATCATGTTGGGACCCTCTACAACAACCTCTCTTCATTTTTTTTATCTTGGAGTCATTTTCCTGTGGTGTCCAATTTTCCCTTGATAGAAAAAGTGTCAAATGCAAGCAGTGTAAAGTTGCAAAGTAGTGCAAATTTCATTCTACAACTCGTGTGACCAAATAGAGTATTCCAACATTTCTGGATAGGTACATTTACACTACTCATGGTCTTCATTTGCACCCAAACACGCTAAATCACTCAAAGCTACATTCAACCAATTCGATCCCTTAATGGTCCAAAGTGAAAAAGGAAGCAATATTTGATGGGATACTACTCAGAAACCATGACAATTAGAAATTCTCCATCTGAGCCTATAGGATCACGTTGGGCTGCTCTACAATAACCTCTCTTTTTTTTTGTTATCTTGGAGTCATTTTCCCACGGTGTCCAGTTTTCACTTGATAGAAAAATTGTCAAACGCATGCAATGTAAAGTTGCGAAGTGGTGCAACTTTCATTTTGCAACTCGTGTGACCAAATGGAATATTCCAACATGTCTAAATGGGTACGTTTACACTAGGAATGGTCCTCTTTCACACCCAAACATGTTGAATCACTCCAAGCTATGTTCAATCGACTCGATCCTGTGAAGCAAGTTTTTCCTTAATCTTTTTATTTTATTTTTGGCTTTTATACATTTTTACTTCAGCATGATCCACACTCAAAATAAAAGATGGTTATGAAAGGTGAAAAATTCACCATTTGGTGGCTTCATCACTCTTGTCTATTGATTTCTCTTTAGGATGCAAGAAATGATGCATGTCAAATCAGTGGGAGTTTTCTCTAAGGCTATCTTCGTAACTCTAAAAACTCTTCACCCGCTTGACAAGTCATCTCTTTGTTTCAACTAGTTTTTTCTTTTAAAGAAATAAATATTTCTGGAGTTAGTCGAACCATGCTAGGTTTTCCTTGTTTTTAGGCTAAATTTTTTGAGTCCATGTCATCAACTCATCAAATGAGTCAACTAGATTTTTCATAGCTATTTTCTAGGATCTGAGTGTTTACAAAGGGAAATCTCTATTAAATATCTAAGTGACATAAATAGGGCAGTTGGGAATCAATGAGAAAATATTGCTGAGACTTAATAAAAGATCTATGATTGCATCATGAGCTATCAGATGCCGACATCTGATAGTTTCTTACTTTTGGAACATTGGTGGTGATTATCTCCCTTTTCAACTATCAATAGGAGGTGAAAATATAAAGAAAGGGTTCCTAAAGTTTTCCCTTTTGGAAATAAATTCTTTAGTTTTCCTTAGATATAGAAATATTTTCATTAGAATTTGGTAGAACAGTGCTTCTATCTGGCATGTTATATTGTTTTAAATCAAACTATTTTTGGATTGGAATCTAAGCTTTGTCTTAAAGTTTATTTTATATTTAAGTATGATATGTTTGGAATAAATTTTGAAACTATGCATGATATGGCCTTTCTCAAGTTTCCTTCTTTATATTTTTGTTCAAAATAAAACACTGTGTTAAGATTAATCTAAATAGTTTGATTAGTTGATTTTCATGTTGTGAGCTTATATGATAAAGTAATAGCTTTTAGAAATTAGATTATGTCCTTGAAATTCTCTAGTTTCTTTAAGGGTTATTGTTTCTTCATGTTATATCGTATTAAGAGGAAGGTTTTATCCAACTTTATGAATATTTTTCTATCAACTCTTGGAACTTTTATGCTTGATCAAACCTTAATGAATAGTTCCCGTGGGGAGATTTGAAATATTGCATTGTATTTGTATTTACCCTTTGTTTCTCATTCTCTTCCCAACAATGATGGGTTGTGGAATTTTGTGTTTAATATATCATTCATAGAAAATAATTTGGGTTTTGAAATGTTGTAAAATAATTAGTGCATCACCTTTTTTCATGTTTTATATTTACATTTTATTCTACCCATTTTCCAAAACTCGGGGAAGAGCCATATTTCTATAAAAATATCAGACGTATTCAGTGAGGCATAAATTAATCCCCCACTCACTGAATTTCCCATAAGACTTTCAGAGAGGCACAAAATTTTATGATCAATAGTTATTTTTCTAGCATGCATGGTGGGACCCATAGTTTTTTGAATGCCTAATTGGAAGTCCAAAATATTTCTTATATCAGGCCAAGGAAATAAGATGGAAATTTCATGCCTAAAGTCCAAACAAGAGCATCCTCAAGGGGCCATTTCTAGTACTCCTAGTTACATGCTTTGGTACCTAGGAGAAGAAGACTTATGGGTTTTGTATCACCTGTAAGGAGTAATAGAGCAAGAAGTAAGAGGCTTATCTACTCTGCCTAGAGGCCAAAATTTTTAAATAAGAATACTAATATACCCGATTCATAGGAATCTATTCTCCATGGCTCACGTACCTATCGCCACTCCTAGAAATTTTTTAACCTGGGATAGTGGTAGTCTGCTACAACCACCTAATCCACCAGACGTGTGGCTTACCATACCCACTTATGCCCTCAAGGCTATTACAAAATTTTCCAAAGAAGACTTCAAAACGCCCTCCAAACACCTCCAAGATATAGAAGAGATATGTAGAGTGCATAACATAGTTAAGGAGAATATCGCTTTGAGGCTATTGGTCACCTCGTTCACATGAAAAAGCTCAATATTGGTATTGATCTTTAACTTATGGTTCTATCTGTTCCTCGAATTAGCTTGGAGAAAGGTTGTTTGAACACTTCTCAAAGAAGGGAGATCACTCTTTGTTACTGCACGAGCTAACCACTATCAAAAGAGCCCCGCAAGAGGCCATGAGCAACTTAAACACTAGGTTTTACAAAACCTAGAAAAGAATCCCTATGACTACCTGACCCCTAACTGTGATGGCATTTATTTTCTACTTGAAGGTTTTTAATTTAGATATCACAATCATAATAACCTCTATGGGAGGATATATCCTTCCCGATGCATATGAGTTGGTTGCGCACACAAATAATAGTTTGATCATTGCTAGAAAGCTTCCACCATGACCTACGATTCTCGTATTTGCAAAAATCTCCAATGGTCCTCAAGAAGAACCTACTCCAAGCACTCCCACTACACATGTGATTACTACAACCATGCCACAATCCATGTACATGTATTTTTCCACACAACTAAGCATGTCGGGTTCTTCCTCTTTAGCATCGAACATCAATAATATGAATATTCTCATGTGGTCTTTTGCTAACAAGTTAGTTCTCATCAAGTGTCAACAAGTAGCACCTCCAAATAAATCCACTCAAAAATAGCAGGGAGGAAGGCCACCCTATCAACATAACACATACGAAGGGCCCTTGAGAGGAGAAGGTCAAAAAATGGCATCTATAAACTAGATAGTTCTGGTCATCATGCCACTATAGATGGTCAAAGATAGCTAGAGTAAAGAGTTAATCACAAGCTAGAAATACCTAGTGGAAGATGAGAATGTATAGTGATTCCCATGTAGTGATAGTCACATGCCCTATAATTTCTCAAGGGGAATATGCAAAGTAAGATAGAAAAACAAAGAAGAAAGGGAGTGCTCCCGAATGCGAAAGAATGTGAGTACCCTAAAATGGAAAATTCTAGATTTAGAGGGAAAATGTAAGGGATGTCTTTAGATCAAGAACTGGATATAGTGTTCGACCAAGTGTTATTTTCATGGATGGAGGAAGAAGATTTGGTATTCCCAAATGAAGCTCCAATGACGAGTCCTCCACAAGTGCAGTCAAACTACAACACAAGATCCAAAAGAAGCCTCATGGGAGAATACATAAAACAAGCTTCGACATGACCTTAGTTATGACAACCATAGCTACAAGAAAAGTAGGCCCCATAGGTGACTGTCCAACCTACTCATCAACTATGAATTCCATCATTTCCAATGAAGGAGTTGGATAAGATGCTAAGACCATTCATGATGGATCAATTTCCTTTGAAGATGAGAGAGATACCACCATTTAAGCCTAAGGTCCAGCCAGTCAGAACCCTTAATCTGGTGGAATAATTGAAGAAGGCACCTACTAATGTATCCCTGTGGGATGTCATATCCATTCTCAAACAAAATAAATTGCTTTGGGAAGCATTAAAGGAGGAGGAACAAGTATCATAGATTGATGTGACTTCATCGTGTGATCAAGATAAAGATAAAGGACTCATGTTAGAACCTCAAGCTTTGAAACTCACAACGTATGTAAATGACATGAACAATGCAAAATGGAAAGAGGTAAGCAAGCCAAAATCCACACCTTTATTTTTAAAACTTATTATGGGAGATAATATTTTGCATAATAACATGATTGATTTGAGAGGTTGTACAATGATCATGCAAAAACAAGTGGTTGATACCCTGAAACTTAAGTATGAGCCCCTTGAGAGGGGAATCATGCAATTGGATGGGAAGAAGGTTCTGACTATTGGCTGCATTATAGATATGTTATTAAACCTCTTATCCTATCCAAGTCAAATGGTCACACAAGAAGTAGTGGCACTAGACATTCCCCTAGTCTTTGGGATGTTTCTTTCAAGAGATTTCACTACAAATCTTGGCAGATGCTTGGTACTTGATTGGTCCCACTTGATATTGAGGACCAAACATGGGGTGAAGATGAAAATATTGTTTGAATCTTTATATTTAGAACACATAGCGGATAATGTATTCGTATGTATTGAAGAATCACATACCTCCTTCTCGAAAGAGGAGGGATATTGTGTAGAGATGTTGGAGGATGAGGAAGAAATGAGTGATCAGATTCTCGAAGAGGAGGTCCTCCTCAACTAATTCATCGACTTCAACCCATTCAAAAAAATTCATGCAATGGGACTAGGTACCTATGTTGTCTTTGATGATGACCAATTCTTACCAAAATTGATAAAGGATCACAAGGAATACGATGATCTGGATGAAAACTTTCTATGGACCCTATATTTTGATGGTGCAAAATCCAAAGTCGATTATAGAGTACTTTTCCGACTAGTTTCCTCGATAGGATCAGAAACCCTTAAGGCCTATCATTTTTTATTGTCATACTCAAAAAATTATGGAGAATATGAATCCTTGGTCCAAAATTTGATTCTTGTAGAGTGAATGGCTATAAGGAAAATGCAAGAATTAAGAGATTCAAAGTTGGTTGTGAGCTAGGTCCATGGGCAAGTGGCTATGAAGAATATAAGAATTCTTATATACATCAGATATGGGATTTTATTGAGGTCTTTGAAGTTTTTAATGTGCAAGTCATCCCTCAATCTCAAAATAGTTTCTCTTATGAGATAGCTTCAATCAATTTGTAATTTGAACTAGTCTTGATTCAACAACAAAGCAAAATGTGGTATAGATCATTGTCTAACCAAAAATTCCTGACAATGATCAAAACTAGAAAGTGTTTGAGGATGATATGAAAATCACCTCCTTTTTACAAAAATCAGGAGGATCTTCTGACTATTCATAGCCAAAAGTGAGGTCTCCCAAAGAGTAGGTTATCCAGTTGAAAGGCAATAAGCTTCCTCGAGGGTTAATTTCCATTGAAAATATTTTTGACTATGAATACATAAGAAGTAGCATACAAAAATTTACTATAGATGTAAGGGATTATGAATAACTTGATGTTAGAAGTGATGAAAAGTAAAAAATTGAAAGGGATGTCCCATAGAAGGATAAGGAAAGACTAAAGGATTTGTGTTCTAGATATGATGGGGTCATAGCCTGGACCTATGATGATCTTATAGGATACAATGTAAGCATAATTCAACATACAATTGACCTCTCTAAAGGATAAAATCTCATCTGAAACAAAAAAGACCAGTCAATCTGAAGGTTGAGGCATTGATAGCACAAGAGTTCACCAAATTGATTGAATCAAGAATCGTATATCTGATCAAGCATTCCACCTAGGTGTCTAGTCTCTTACTAGTTTGGAAAAAGAATGGTGATATTAGATTTTATTTTGATTTCAGATATTTGAATAAAGCATCGCTTAAAGACCACTACCCTTTCCCATCAATGGAGAAGATTCTGTAGACTATGGTTGGATCGGAGATATTATCATTACTAGATGGTTTTTTGAGTTATAACCAGGTATATGTAAAGGAAGATTACAAAAATAAAACAATGTTTACAACCAAGTGGGGAATGTTTGAATTTGCAAAGATGCCCTTCAGACTTTCAAATACTAGTGCAAATTTTTAGCGAGTAATGGATAGTGATTTCAAAGAATTGATCAGTCAAATCATTTTAATATATCTGGATGACCTAACAGTCTTTTCAAAGTCAAAATATGATCATTTTGATCATCTAGAAAAGGTTTTCTAGGAGTCTCAACAGTTTGTGATTTCCTTAAATCCTAAACAAAGAAAATTCAAAGTACCCCAAGGTAAGTTACTTGGTTTTTTAGTATCAAAGGAGAGAATAGCAATAGACCCCAAAGGGTGAGATCTATAATGGAGTTACCCCCACCGGTGAATTAGAAAATGTTGTAGTATTTTATAGGAAAGATCAACTTTGTTAGTCGGTTCATTTCAGACTTTGTAGGCATCACGAGACCTATCATATTGATACTCAAGAAGAACCTAATGTTCAAATGGACCCCCAAAGGCAATGCACATTTTGAGCAGCTAAAGGTAGCTAGCTCCACTGCTTTTGGTATTACCTAGCCCAAATTTTTCCAAATATTTTCTACTATATGTGTAAAATGGAAAACATAGCATAGATTTTGTACTCACTTAGAAGGACGAGGAGAATAATGTAGAGCATCCCATCACATTTCACTCAAGAAATTTTAAGGGTTATGAAACCAAGTATAACTTTGTTGGAAAGTAGGATTTTTCCATTGTTAAAAGCCTAAAAACTTTTTGACACTTGGTGTCAGCTAATAGAATCACCATCCTTATCACACATACTAGTGTATGAGAATATATCACCAAAGGTAAGATAATGGAGAAGAGAGAAAACTAGATCACCAAGATCCTAGAGTATGATGTCAATATTGGACAAACCAAGCTAGTTCAGGGAAGAGTTCTATGTGAATATATTGCTAAAGAATCGAGTTCCATAGATAAGAAGGAGACTAACCAAGTTTATTCAAATCATTTCAAGTCCAATGAGTCCTAGGTGATGGATCGAATAAAGTATATGTAAGAGGGGTAGTACCCGACCAACCTTCCATCTCATAAAAGGTGATATTACTAGCACATGCAAGGAAAATAATGTGTATGAGCTAGAAGATATGGAGGTTAATGCTCTAGATATACAAATAAATGATATTTATCTAAAATTGTTCCATTAATGTGCAAGTTATTTAACTAATTGTTTTTCATAGTTATGTACCATATGTTAAAAAATTATAAATAAATTTAAATTTTGAGAATAAGCCATGAAAAGAGCACCGAAGAAGTAGAAAAGAATTACATTATATTATATTCATCAAAAAATATTAGTGTAACATAGCTCGAGTCTTGAATTTAAACTTAAAGCTCTCTTGTGCAAACCTAGAAAGAGTCCCAAAGAAAAGAAGAAAAATGGAGGAAGCATACAAAAAACAATAAAAGTGAGGCCTTTAGTTGTGGTTACATAGGCAAGTTGCTTGTATTCAGTTTATTCTTCTTTGACAAGGTGGAAGGGTAAGTCAACACAATGCACAAGTCTCAGTTCTCCTTACCATGCTTGTATACCAGGAAATCAAAGTGTTTCCTCTAGTCAAGCCTTGAAACACGTTCCATGCCATATTCCCACAATAGGTAGGTGGCCACTAATAGAGACAATGAGTGATGCCATTCAATGTCTATGGTGCATGATTCAAAAAGGAATGACAACCAAACCATGTCCATCCCATATTTGGCATGCCTACAGATGTCCATGGTGCTCAAAATACTGACACTAAGGGTTGCCACTTGCACAATTTTTTCGATCCCTTCTAGTAATATGAATTTGAACATCTGGTGGCACAATTCAATTATGATGGGCTTGATGAAATTTAGGTCAAGTAAGTAGGTGAGAAAAAAAGGAAATGAAATTGTAGTTGTTGCTCATCTAGTTTTCATCAACAATATAGTCCAAGTTGACTACCCACTTGAACACAATTCTTCCAAGGAAGTCACACTTCTTCACCAGGCACTTAATTCTATCATAGGTGACCTCCCCCAAAAAATTGTATTGTGGCCTTTGTGGTAGAATTTGAATAGGGGTACCTAATACAACTTAAATTATGACAAAGAAACAAGTATATTAGAATGGGAGATATGAGGAAAATCTTTCTAAACTTAAAAGGCTATTTTTTGAATGAATATTGTAATAAGGTGGTATATCTATTTATAGAATGGAAGTACCAGTGGAACCAACCAACGGGTAGTCTATTTTTGGCAAAATGACAATGAAGGGAATATCAAAGCAACTAGAGGACATGAGATAAATCATACAAAAATATAATATAAGGTCCTAAAAATAAAATTTGGGCATTGGGAGTAAATGTTCGGATAGATTGATCATCGACATGTATCCTTTTCCATCATCAAAACCAACTAGCTCACTTATATGAAAAGATATAGATAGCATGCTAAAATCCAAAAAATTAAATGGGCATGTCTTTTCGAAGGTACCTTGCATTATTTAAGAACATTTTTCATAACGAAAAACACACTCTCCAAGGAAATGAGATTATTTTTGTAAAGAGGCGGCGGGGAGAATGTACTAATTCCATTCTCATGGAATTTTTGGCATTCCCAATGGATATAGATCTCAAATCCACACGTATCAGCTCAGTGGTAGAATTTAGTAGACCAAAACAATCAAGAAAGAAAAACACTCTATTTTCTCAATGTTGGCCTAGATTTACGGCCTTGATGATGATGAAGAGGTCCATCCCTTTTAGATTGGCCTGACTCTTATGCTTAAAAGGGAGAAAATTTTGAAATATGATGAGTTTTTTAATGTAGTAGCTGAAGGCATGCTAGACCAATTGAGGAGATATGATATTGAGTATGAATTTAGCTATTCTCCTCTCCTGGTTCACTTGATTTTGCATCAAAATTTAGAATTTATGGAGAGGACTTTGTCTTTGCGTAGATTCGATGTAAAGGGTTTCTATTAGCCAATTTATATATGAGCTCATGTGCTTTCAAGAACATGAGATGACTATTGGTTTGTGGGTTATTTTATGAGGCTAGTACTACAATATTTTTTCCCATGCCCTACAAGATATTTCTCTCCCTAGGTCTTTCAATGGATGAAAATTTCATAGACCCCTGTGGATTAGTTCATCGATGAGGATTTTACATTTATCAGATTCCATAGTTTTTTCAAGGAGCCTTTAAAACTCCCCAAGTTTCTAATCAATAGAGTTTTTTCTTTAGAGGCATGCCACTAGGAAACCCTTACCAATAACACCTATGACATCAAAACGAACAAGACAGAGCTGTACCTTCTTTCCCTTAACATTGCTAAAATTCAAGTAACACTTACAAAGTGAAAGGCTGAAGGTGAGCTCATGAACAAACTCACAATCTTAGGCTTGCTTTTGATTTGTGACACATGAGACTACAATTTGACAAGGTACCTCCCAAATTTGAAACATGAGAGTTAGGATTATTTTGAGTCAAGGAGAAATCCAAGCTAGGAAAGGCCAAAAGTATACATAAACTTTGCCCACATACCATCTGAGTGACAAGCGTGGCTAAATTTCTATATAGTGTAGGTGGAGTATCAAAGGAATATCCCTATGCAAAAATCTCTCAGCACACAATTGAAGCACTTAGGATGGTCGGAAAGTAAGAATGCATATTTTTGGATGTTTCAACAAGAGATGAGGTGCCACCATGCCATGTACAGAGAACTCCAACCACATGATGAAATGTTCAATGAGGTCTATGATATAGAGGCTAATACTGACAAGATTAATCTAGAGACAAGTCATGAGATTATATAGGAGGAGCTTCCATGCCATACTTCCCATCCTTAGGAATTGGACAAAAGGAAAGGATCAAGGAAAAAAGACTCATAATTCATGGTCTCCATCAGTTCATGAAGTAAAGGGAAAAGAGCCTAACAGTCATTAGGAAGATTTGTTGTGGTTACCAAAGGACAACTTTCAGTGAGATCTATAGCCAAAGGATCAAAGTGTACTAGTTCGAGTCGTGCAAAGAGGAAGTGAGCCTAGGATCTAGGTGGACCCGGTGTTTCATCAAGAGGAGAAGAAGATGTGAATTTTTCTCTTCAAGGTGTTTCAACCATCGCAACCTAGGTAAGTTTTTATCCCTCTCTTATTTTTGCCTCCACATCTCTGGTTTATCTTGCACCCCCATCTATGGGACAAAATCCTCCATCCATGGACCCCAATATTGTGGTCCTCAATAAACCCCCAACCATTTTCAATAATGAACCTTTTGAAATGGCCTCACACGTTGAATGAGCAACATTTTCCTTGATCGTTATTACTTCTTTGATTTCCTTGTCAAGGTCCCCCATTGTAAGAGCTGAAGCATCCATGTTGCATGTCACTCTAGGTCCATATTCTTCTATGAGAACATCTCTAATTCCACCCATTTCACTTTTCACCCCACCTGGTTTTCCCTTTTCACTATCTCAATTTGGTATCCCACAATTTTCCATGATTACACTCCCATTTTCCTCCATGCACACCTATACATCCAAGGTTTCTTCTTTTGTCACCCTTTTTGGTCTCCCTCTAGGTGCTTCCATTGCCACACAAAGTATTGATACCCCTCAGAGTATCCAAGAGAATTTTGATGCAACCAAGCAAGCCCAATAGGCCATAAAGTAGAAGCAATATTTAAAGAATGTCACACAACCAACTACCAAAAATATTGAAGCTTGCTTCAATGAAGAGAAAAATTATCTATTCATCACTACCATGAGGCCTCTCATTTCCAAGCTTGAGGGACAAACTAAAATGGAGGATTATGACACTTGAGCCATGGGATTGGATTTAAATGAAACTCGTCTACATGACAAGGTGGTCCTAGCCAAGACAACCCAAAAGGTGGTATATGTTGATTATGAAAGGGTGGATAGAAAATTGAAGAAGCATGAGGTAGAGATGACAAATATAAGTTGAACAGTAAGTAGGATGCATATGGAAATCAAGGCCATCGAAATGTCCCACATGAGATAGATACAGATTCAGTAAGGAGAAGCAACAAAGTTGCTCGAGGAGGCCCAAGGTGAACAGGTTCAACCATATGCTCAGGTTGAAAGTTAAAAGTTGAGCTTACTGCTGAGCACTAGAAAAATGTAGAATACCAAGGTACTCAGGGAAACATATGGAGAGATTTGGATGATGTCTAATCTCAGGCTTCCAAAAATATTAAAAAATCCCAAGGTATAAAGGATAATTCAAGAAAAACAAGAGGTCATGTCTTCTCTACAGGCTTGCGACAAAGAAATCACAAGGTTAAACTCCGAACTGAAAAATTCTCACCAAGAAAAGAAACAAATGGAATAAAATGAAAGAGCAAGAGCTTCAATTCCATCAAGAGTTAACAACTGTACAAGGGTATGGGACCCTCCAAATATTGAAGAATTTGATATCCACACACTAGGAATGGATCATAGTTGTGTTTCCCATTCTCAGGCTGACACTACAATGTTTAAGGGATGCTTGTGAATTAAATGAAACTGTTGTCCTGTTGGCCAACCAATTTCTACAAATATACACTCCCTGAATCACTGAATCACAAAATTTGAGTTCTACATTGTGCATTGTTGTTGATGAGGCCCTAATAAGTGTAGGGATTCTAAATTGGAGAGTCACCTTAAGAAAATCAAGTGATTTCATCCATTTCCACAAAGTTACAGAAAAGAGCAAAGAGAGACAAGCAGTGTTGGAAAAAAGGGTCGATGAGATTCAGAAGGATTTTAATAGCCTACTTATTTTTGTGTTGCCTCCTCTTGTCTCACTGGATGGAGATGTGTTATTAGTTGAGTAGATCACAAATTCAATTAGATAAAAGGTTTGGACTTCTACAGAGCTCCTAGGTTTAAGCTCGACTCCCATCATTGATGAAATTGAGCACAAGATCTTTCCCTTCTCTCGTCCCTATTATCACCTTGGAGTTGTTTCTAAAAGATGGGGAGTCATTTTTCTTAATGAAGTCTTTGAGTTATATCAAGCATACATGATCCTTCACACTCTCATCCAACCCACCAATTTGGATTGGGAGGTGTATAATTTCACCTTCCTCAAACTCTAGGAACAGCTACAACTCTAGTTTTATTCCTCTATAAGCAAATTCCCCTTGTGAGTCACCAAAACTATGAAGAAAATTTTATCTTAGTTTTTTATTTTATTTTTGGATTTTATACTTTTTTACTTTGGGATGATCCATGCTAAAAAAAAGGGTGGTTCCACAAGGTGCGTAATGCACCATGTGATGGTTGTGTGGTTCTTTTCTATCAATTTCTCTTTTGGAGGAAAGCAATGAAGCATGTCCCCTCGACGAGAGTTTTCTCTAAGGCTATCTTCATAACTCTAAAAACTCTTTGCCCACTTGAGACATCATCTCTTCTTTTTGGGTATTTTGTGCTTTTAAAGAAAGTGATATTTTTGGAGTTAGTTGAAGCATGCTAGGTTTTCCTCATTTTTCAGGCTAAAATTTTTGACTTGGCACTATCAACTCATGAGATCAGTCAACCAAATTTTTCCAAGCTATTTTCTAGGATCCAAGTGTTTACAAAGGGCAATATTTGTTAAATATCTAAGTGACATAAATGAGGTAGTTGGGAATCAATGCATAAAGATTTTTGAGACATAATAAAAGATCTATGATCATATCATTAGCTATCAGACGTCAACAGCTGGTAGTTTCTTACTTCTAGAATGTTGGTGATGATTATCTCCCTTTTTAGCTATAAATATGAGGCATAAATAGAAATAAAGGGTTCCTAATGTTTTCCATTTTAGAGATAAATTATTTAGTTTTCCTTAGATATATAAAATTTTTCTTTAGAAGTTGGCAAACAATTGCTTCTCTTTGGCATGTTATAATGTTTTAAATCAAACTATTGTCAGATTGGCATTTGACCTTTGTCTTAATGTTCATTTGATATTCAAGTATGATCTATTTGGAAGAAATTTTGAAATTGTGAATGATATGGCCTTTTTCAAGTTTTCTTCTTTATACTTTGATTCAGAATAAAACACTATTTTAAGCTTAATCTGAATAGTTTGATTAGCTGATTTTCATGTTGTAAGCTTATATGATAAACTAATATCTTGTAGATATTGGATTATGTCCTTGAACTTCTCTAGTTTCTTTAAGTGTTATTATTTCTTCATGTTATGTTGTATTAAGAGGAAGGGTTTATGCAACTTTCTGAATGCTTTTCTATCAACTATTAGAACTTTTATGCTTGATTGAACCTTAATGAACACTTCCCATGGGTAGATTTGAAAGACTGCATTGTGCTTGTATTTAGCCTTTTCTACTCATTATCTTCCCAAGAATGAATGGTTTTTTCATTATGTGTCTAATATATCATTCATAAAAAATAATTTGGGTTCTCAAATGTTGTAAAAGTGTTGGTGCATTGCCATTTTTCATGTTTTATATTTACATTATCTTCTAGCCCTTTTCCAAAATTTAGAGAAGAGTCGGATTGCTATAAAAATATTGGAGGTATTCAGTGAGGTGTAGATTAGTCCCCCACTTGTCGAATTTCCCATGAATGTCAGAGAGGCAAAAGCTTTGATGATCAACATATCCCTTAAGGTTCCAAAGTGAAAAAGGGAAACAATATTTGATGGGCTATTACTAAGAAACCGTGACACTTATGAACTCTCCATGTAAGCCTATGAGATTGTGTTGGGACCCTCTACAATAACCTCTCTCAATTTTTTTATCTGAGAGTCATTTTCCTATGGTGTCCAATTTTCACTTGATGGAAAAAGTGTCAAATACAAGTTGCGTAAAGTTGTAAAGTGGTGTAACTTTTGTTCCGTGACTTGTGTGACCACACAAACTTTTCCAACATGTTTGGATGGGAATATTTACATTAGGCATGGTTCTCTTTTACTTCCAAACATGTTGAATCTCTCAAAGCTATGTTCAATTGGCTCAATCCCTTAAGGGTCAAAAGTGCAAAAGGGAAACAATATTTGATGGGCTATTATTCAGAAATAGTGATTCTTGCAAAGTCTTCATTTGATCCTACAAGATTGAATTGGACCACTCTACAATAGTATCTCTCAATTTTTATTATCTTAGATTCATTTTCTCGTGGTATCCATTTTTCACTTGATGGAAAAAGTTTAAAATGCAAGTAATGTAAAGTTGCAAAGCGGTGCAACCTTCATTCTACAAATCATGTGACCAAATAGACTATTTCAATGTATCCATATAGGAATTTTAATGTTAGGAATGGTCCTCTTTTGCACCCAAACATGTTGAATCACTCTGAGCTATGTTCAACTGGCCCAATCGCTTAAGGGTCTAAAGAGAAAAATGTCTCCAATATTTGACAGTCTATTACTTAGAAACTATGATTCTTATGAACTCTCCATCTAAGCCTATGGGATCACATTGTGCTCCTCTACAATAAATTCTCTCAATTTTTTTTATCTCAAAGTTTTTTTCCCATGGTGTTTAGTTTTCACTTGATGGAAAAAGTGTCAAATGAAAGCAATATAAATTTGCAAAGTGGTGCAACTTTCATTTTTCAACTCGTGTGACCAAACAATTTGTTCCAACGCATCCAAATAGGTATGTCTATACTAGGAATGGCCCTCTTTTGCACCAAAACATGTTGAATAACTCTGAGCTACGTTCAACCAACTCGATCCCTTATGATGGCATGTAAAACAATCGAAAAGAGAAACATTCACATGATAGTTGAGAAGTTTGATTTTTCCACACCAAAAGCATATGATCATCCTCAAGTCTAGCATGTGCAAGAAATTTTTTAATTATCCTCCTTTCAATTAAAAAATTATAAAACCAATTGTAATGTGTACAATTGTGTAAATTGGAAACATTTTATTTTTCCTCAATTAACAACTTAGGTTGTGAAGCATTTTGGTATTTTCATTTGAAATTATTTTCTATTCTTGAAAATTGGAGTCTAAGAGAAACAAGTGATGCTCTCATGTACATTTATTGTTTGGTGTGATAAATAAAATTTTCACCCAAGCCCATTTCTTATTTGTATTATAAATTATAAAGCTTTCTCCCAAGTCCATTTTCTATATAGGAAATAATATTGCAAAAAGTCAACATATACATATTTTGATGTGTTTATATGGTGATGGATCAAGAACATAACAATTCATTCTATATTGTGAGGATTATGCTGTGAAAATGTTTGAGGACTATTCAAGATAAATGTTTCTATGATAATGTGTCAAGAAGTTAACTACTCATCATCTACTATGAATATTATGTTTTGAAAGTGTTGTGAAGATTATGTATCCTTTTCATAATTGAGTTGTTCCAATCAAAAGATTAAATATTATGGAATTTTTTTATGAAACATCTCATTGAATACCAATTAAAAACGTGTTTTTGTTTTTAGATGAAGCATTTGATGGAACTCTTTGAATTAATCTGAATTGAGATATGTAAGAACAAGGGATAATTAGGAAATACATTTCTCAAAGATCTTAAATAAGCCTTCTTACCAAATTTGAAAAAGCATGATAAGCCCATGCTTGAAAATTTTATAGTCATCAAAGTGAGTACTAATTCTATATTATATAGGTCATAATTATTTTTTATATTTAGATATTATAAGTTTGGAAATGGTTTCACCAAGCTATGAAGGGTGAATTATTATTTATTCAGTTAATGCCTATCTGGGCTCATTTTTCTTATCTCCCATTGTAATTTTGGGTGGATTATTTCTTTCAAAGTATTTGGAATGCTTTTCCTATTTTGTAGTTGGCAGTTGCCATTCTAGAAGGATCATATATATATATATATATATATATATATATATATATATAATACTCATTCTTAAAAAATTATCAAGTTAATAATTAGTGCATTTATTTACAATTAATCTTTTCTTTTCAATTTGTGCAATTTTATAATTTGTTACTCTACTAGTATTCCTAGAAATATTGAAGTTGTTTAGCATCAACTAATAAAGTTGTTTAGCATCAATCAATAACTATTCAAGACAAAACCTGAAGGAAAATAATGATCAATGCTAGGGCTAACCAATTAGTAAGTATACATGTCAATAAGTCAAGCATAGATGTGAATAAGGGAAGAACAAGTACTCAAATACATGTATGCCTTGAAGTATACACACAAATACATAGTATATACAAATTAATACAAAGTATATGCATGAATACAAGGTATAACATGAAAAGATGTAAGTTGCAAAGTAAACATTGGAATAAATGTAAGTCACAAAGTTTACACATAATTTTTAAAGTATACACTTGAATACACGTAAGTCATATCTATTGAACCATGGATCTATAATGCAAATATGGACACCAATAAAAAATATTTGTATTAACCAAATAGCCATGTAGGAATACATCAATATATGTTGATATAAGTATAAAATATATACAAAATAGCCATATAGGCTTACGAGAATGCCATATAGGCATGCAATTTCAAATACATCCAATACAAAATATATACAAAAATGCCATATAGGCATACAACAAAGGGCTCTAGAATAAAAAATCATTACTCTCCATGCCTTGGAAACAAATTTATGCCCTTTACTTGTCAACCAGATGGTGATAAATATGTCGCTCATTTATTTTGAGGTTGAGGAGTGCTCCTGCTACTCCTCCTAGGGTTTAGTTCCTGGTCAAGTTGTATTTGTTACAATAATAATTAAATACATTAATATATAGAAATTAAATTATAGAAAATGATATATTTAACAAAATAATCACTTACCACCACTAGAAGATCACTCTCCTCAAAGGAAAGGTTTGCATGCCCATACTAAGGCATGCTGAAGCTTTGTAGAAACCATCCAAAGAGAAATTAAACTACAAACCAATAATGGTTTGATTTTTTAATAACTAACAAGTATAACAATGAACGTAAATTAAAATTTAGTAATCTACCTCATACCTCCATGAGGTGCATCGAGGATTCTATAGTATATGAAACACTAATCTCCATTTCCATATGAACATTTGGAGGTGTATCCGCTTCCAAAATATCAAAATAAAACAACAAATTATTCAATCATGAAAACTACAATAATGATGCACGCCATGGATTATAATGTATGAGATAATGAATGAAATTTTGAGTACTTATTAAAATATATATTTCTAAATGTCATGTTTACTATTTTCCCTATCCATAGCTTGTTCAAAAGAACCTGTTTAGGCTTTTATCCATAGTGGAAAGGTGGTGAACTATTTGACAAAATGATTTGCTAGAAATGTACAATAGTTTTGGTAGCATAGAGAGGGCAGTGAACTATTTGAAAAAATGCCTCAAAGAAATGAGGTCTCATAGTGATGGAATTCCATTACAAAAAAGTTTTTCATGGCATTCCATCACCACGAGATTGCATTTCTTCAAGGATTTTTTCCAAACTAATCACTACCTTGACTATGATATTGCTTACTATTATGGTTTGATAGATTTTTTCCAAGAATCCATAGTTTGTTGGAAAGAACCTATTTTAGGCTTTTAGCCATAGCAATAAAGAAGTGAGTAGTTTGATAAAATTCTTTGGTAGAAATGTATGCAAAATTTGGTAGCATGGAAAATGTGGTGAGTTATTTGAAAAAATGTGGTCTCATGGTGATGGAATGACATTCCATCACCATGAGACCACATTTCTTTGAGGCATTTCTTCAAACTGGTCATTGCCTTATCTATGCTATTTCTTACTATGATACTTTGATATATTTTTTCCAAGCATCCATAGTTTGTTGGAAAGCACCTTTTTTAGGATTTTAGCCATAACAATAAGGAATTTCAAGTAGTTTGATAAAATTCTTTGGTAGAGATGTATGGAAAATGTCATAGCATAGAAAAGGCATTGAGCTATTTGAAAAAATTCCTCTAAGAAATGTGGTCTCATGGTGATGGAATGGCATTCCATCACCATGAGGCCACATTTCTTTGAGGCATTTTTCCAAACTACTCACTGCCTTGTCTATGATATTGCTTACTACTATTCTTTGATATATTTTTTTCAAGAACCCATAGTTTGTTGGAAAGCACATTTGTTTAGTTTTTTAGCCATGGTTGGAAGGAAGTGAGCTATTTGATAAAATTATTTGGTAGACATGTATGGAATATGTGGTAGCATAGAAAGGGCAGTGAGATGTTTGAAAAAATGCCTCAAAGAAACTGGTTCTCATGGTGATGGGCATCACCATGAGACCACATTTATTTGAGGAATTTTTTCAAACAACTCATTGCCTTTTCTATGCTATTACTTACTATTATTCTTTCATAAATTTCTTCCAAGCATCCATAACATGGACAAGGCAATGAACTATTTGAAAAGATGTCTCAATAAAAAGTGGTCTTATGGAATTCCATGACAAGAAAATTCAATTGGCAGCTTCTCCTAGTTATTAATTATGGAATGTGAAGTAATTATTTCAGTTTGAACTATGTGAAATACAATGTAATCAATGATATGAATATAATCTACACAAATATATTAAGTAAAAATCATTAGTTAAACTCTTTATTCTATTACCTGTGTGAAGGTTTGTCCAATTCCATTGGCACTGGGAGGTGTTCCCATGAAACCTCTAATATTAGCATATTCAACATCCAAAATATGATATTAGAATACCATTCATATAAAAATGATATTAAGATGTAATAAATTTATAATTGTTTACTATTTATATATCTCAATAATAGATGCAGTGGATTAATAAGTAGGTGTAGGGCTGGTGTATCTAGTATCAACATTGTGACCCTAAAATTTTATTAAAATCATAAAACTAAATTAGTTAATCTTGCATTTTAAAATTGAAATTTAATAAATTAAACTCAATGAACATGCTAACATTTACCTGAGTATCTCTTCCATAAGCCTCATTCAAAACATCAGTTGCCCTCGACATCTCCATAGTTGTAGACATATCATGTCTAGCAGGCTCCTGAGTGTTGGCGGGGTCATATGAACAAGTCACCCTGTAAGCTTGACACAAATGGGGTGGAAGCCCATGAATCAAAGACTCTCTTAGACGATGTTGTAGTATAGGACTAGCATGTTGTACAAAACTCTAGGTCAAAGAGGTGATAGTTTGCAAAGTGTCTACCTTGACACTCTCCTTTGTGATGGAAGGGATAACAACAGGCTCATGATCTGGCCTGGTGAGAGCTCATCTCGCTTGCTGCCTAGGATCCTCCCATGCACCAAATCTATCTTGAGCTGACCCCCCACCTCTCCCCTGGAATTCTCTCATATCAAAATAATTTGGGATTTTGTTCAAGATTAACTCATAGTATAGTTTCCTCAGCAACTATTATGGGACTTCACAATTGTTATATGGTGGGTAATCAAAAATTATGTACCACCTATCCCAAAAAAAGTTCCTAATCCCTTGGTGGTGGCACCAATGGATAGGTAACCTCTTTGCATTGAGGTAAAGATTTTTATTTGTGTGTGGGTTGGTGAATAATGAGCACAAATATAATTTTGATTTTTTTTAGATCTTTTACATCTTTATATGATAATCCATCTTGGTAAATATTCTTAGCCTCCTACCTCCTATCTTGCCAACTGCTTAATTTTTTGTTGATTGCATCTACATGTTTTAACATTTCTTTAAGTGAATTTTCAAGTGTTCTTATCTCCATGGTTGAGCCTACTAGATCATTCAACCTTGTGATTAACTCCTCAATTTCCTTTTTATTGTTTTCAATTACCCCCGTTAAATTTTTTTGACTGCTAAGAGGATGTTGAGGGATTAGTGGAGGAGATTGTTTTTGTCATTGTTGAACTTGAGGATTTTGTTCATGTTGTTGTTGCTCTATTTGTTGAGGATTTTCAAGAGGGTTTTGAAGAGGCTTTCCAGGATCATTATCATTTCCTACAAATTCAACAAATGAATATAAAAAATAACATAAAACTAATAAATTCACAACAAAAAATAAACAATCCTTACCTATTCGACCTCCTCGTCAATGTGGTGACATCCTGGTGATGAAATAGCAACAAATTGATGAAAAAATGCAATATTGTCTCCTCCAAAAATGTGAGCATGCAAGAGAAGGGTTTTTTCCGCAAGCAATAGAAAAAATAGTCAACATAAAAATGATTGATTTTTTTTTGTTATAATAAATCATAACACAAGCGTGTTATTCTACACTCACATTATAACACGAGCACAAAATAGGCTTGGCATGCCTGATCCTTAGGCTCGGCACACAAAGACATAATATGAGTGCATTATAATGTGCTTGCATTATAATGCACTCACGTTATAGCCTATTAGAAGTTTTTTTTAATTTTGGCCACAATTTGGCCTACCATCCTTTTGCACCTGCCTCGATATTTAATTATTTAAAAGATGGTACCTTTCTCAAGCTGAAAACTAAGAACACTTGAGCCTGCCTTTGAAAAATGGTGTCTAAGTATATAATTCTTGTTGATGTGTTGTATCAAAGGTCATTTGATGGTCTCTTACTTAGATTTCTTAAACAAGCTCATGCAGGTGCTTGTGGAGGTCATTTTGGAGGAAGAACATTAGTCCAAAAACTAACCTACATAGGATACTATTGGAGACATATGGAAAGGAGGGTAAAAGCACAAAGTTGTGTCACATTTTATAAAGGAAATGACCAACACTGATCCAACTTTTAAACTTGAATCACTTAAAAGTGGCATTTATGTTTTGAATTTTTAAATGATGTAAACTCGTAAAATATGTATTCTTTAGTATATTTTATGTTTATATTTTTTAAATAAAATTAAAAAAATATTTTAAACTAGTTTTTAATAAATTAACACTATAATTTAGTTGTTTATAAAATGTCAAAAAATGAAGTTGCATGAGACATCATACTTTTTATAGTAAATTTTATTTATTTCCTTCAATTTTTTTGTGTGTATTTATAACTTGAAACTTTAGTGCATGGACATATTTTTTTCCAATTTTGTTAATTATATATTTTTAAATAAATATCAAAATGTGCATGAATCAAAAAATAGTTTTTTCCATCAAACGCCAACTTTTACATTAAATATTTATCTAAAATGGAAAAAATATTATACCATATTGAAATAGATTCTTTTATCTAGTGCATCACATTTTTTTATTTTTTTAATACGTTTTCGTATTTTTCCTTGGCACGATAATCAACCTAATATTTTTTGCTAATAACCTACTTTTATTAAAAATGAAAAATGAAATATAAATAATAATTAAACGACTAAAACAAATATATTTTTGAAAACTACACTTATGGATCTACAAAAGGGTATTTTTTATATTTAAAAAAAAATGTTATTTTCATTAGTAGGAGTTATTAAAACTTCAATTGTTTCAAATAATATTAATTTATCGGTAAATTAGACTCAAAGTGGTGCTCAATATAATTTTAGCCAACAATTTTTGTTGAAAAAGTTGTGAAAGTATCTAACTTAGCTAGAATGAATCTTACTAGATCATATGTTTGACCAAAATTAATTTTTAGTTAGAAAAAATTAAATTCAGTTGTGTTGATAAATTGATTGAAAGTGTGACACAAATTTGTGCTTTTACCCAGTATTTCTTTACATATGTTAAAATATGTCACAAATGTAAAGAACATAGCAGTTTGATTCATGCTCCTACCTTTGAAATTCGTGCTAAAGTTATTATTTGGCCCTTTGTAGTTTGGGGTTTGGATCTTATTGGAAAAATATCATCACCTTTATCCACCAAACATACATTCATAATCACTGTGACAAACTACTTCATGAAGTGGGTAGAAGAAATTCCCCTTCATTCAACAATTGTCGATGTGATATGTTGTTTCATATTGGAACATATTATTACATTCTTTGGACTTCCTTCCATGTTGGTTTCAAACAATGGGACACCATTTAAGAATAATGACGTGAAGAATTTCTTAGAGACATTTAGCATTCAACATCATTTCTCAACACCCTACTATCCGCAATCTAACGGTGAAGACAAATCAACTAATAGAACTCTCAAAAAAATCTTAAGGAAAACCGTTAGCAAAAATAATAAGGATTTCCAGATGTAGTTAACATATGCATTATGGGCTTATCACATGAATGTTTCCACTGGGACTACACCTTATAACATTGTCTATGGCATTGAGGAAATAATGCCCTTCGAGTTAGATATTTCTATGTTAAGGATTGCTCTTAAGGGATTTATTGATGAAAATACTTATAAATAACATCAATTACATCATCTTGAAATGCTTGACAAACAATGAATTAATGCTCTTGAGCACCTTCAAGCTTACTCAACGATAAAGCAATGTAGGTATAATGAAAATGGTATCGCTTAGTCATTCAATAAAGGTAATTTTGTGTTATATGAGAATCAATATAACGTCAATGTTGCCCTAATTGAAAAAGCAAAGTTCAGCCCTAATTGGCTAGGACCTTACAAAATCAAAGAAAATTACGGGTTTGGAGCATACACGTTAACAAAAATAGATGATACACCTCTTAAAGAACCTATAAATGTCACGCATTTGCATTAGCACTATGTATAATGTGCTTTAATAGTGTGAATGATAGAGCAGTGGTGTTAGAATTAGTAGATGATATTGTATGTGCTATCGCATTGCTTCATTCTTGACAAACAAATATTTATGTTTCTTGACTACTAAAGTTATTATTTAAATTAGATTTTTTACTTTAGTTCTCATGCTATTCATGTTCATCTTGTATGTTGGGTTAGATTATATCCTTACATGCATTTAATATTCTACAATTAGATCATAGTTGCATTTAATTTAGCATAACATACCTAATCCTAATGTAGTATCTAAAAGAAACTACAATAGTTTTACTTAGATCACATAAAACATGCTAAATCATGGGGACATTTATTAAATATTCTTATAAAGATTATTGATAAATCACATTGCCATTTAATATTAAACACATAAGCATAAATAACCAAACATCAAATGATCATATATATATCCAAAAAATTTAAATACATATATACAATGCTACTAGTGACTACTGGATCCCTTAGGATTTGGTGATCACATCTATCTAGAGTTAGTCCATCGAGAGATGGTTGTAGGTGATCATGATCAAGAACTAATAAGAGTATCCAATGCATATTGTAGACTATTTTCTCATCCAATGGCCTCCCAGTACTCCTCTACTAGGTGGTCTCTCTCTATCTATAGACTGGCTATCTCTTCATGGAGTCTCTCAACCTCCATTGGACCTCAAGATGACTGGATCTCCTCATAGGTAGCTTCAACTATATCTACACACCTAGTAGAGCCCTTATACGCTACCCTCAATCTGAAATAAGGCTCAAAAACCTCTCATTCCTACTCCATGATGGGTGGGGCATGTAGTCAATAGCCTCATCTCTAAAAATGGGGGGAACTATCTCCATAGTGACCTATCAGTAGAGGTTACGTAACTCTCTCACAGTACCTACAAGATAGAAATTATAAAGCTAATTATTACACATCATGATATATGTGTAAATTAAAAGAATAATAATTAAAGCATAAGTATAATCATAAACCAAATGTCATTACCTAGGTCTCTAATGCAGAGTGACAACTTTTGACAATGTTTTCATTTT
Organism: Sequoiadendron giganteum; assembly: GCA_007115665.2. Classification (NCBI taxonomy): domain Eukaryota; kingdom Viridiplantae; phylum Streptophyta; class Pinopsida; order Cupressales; family Cupressaceae; genus Sequoiadendron; species Sequoiadendron giganteum. Next base: position 137,435,133 of record CM021110.1, on the reverse strand, counting down.
TTTCAACCAAATGACACCAAACCTTCATCAATGACCCCAAATGACTTAAAACATATATAAAATGGATCATTCAACCTTATTACATGATTAAAACACCTAATTTAATAAATTTATACAATATGGCCTCATGGAGGCTTGAAGGAAAATAGGTGCTCCTACACCAAACTCCCAAGGGCAAAAGAATTCAAGCCCCTTTGAATTGTCTTCTTCCTTGTCTTCTTGTTACTTTGCACTTTTTCCGTTGTCTTTGCAATCATATTTTGCCCCTTATTCCTTTTATTCTTCTTATGTCTTATTCTATTAATCATCCTTGCAACTTGAAGCTCCCAAAACTCTATCAATTCATCAGACACTTCACTTTGTCCTTCATGACCTCCACATACATAATCCAATGAAAATTCATAAACAAAATATCGAGACCTTGAGGTCTCTTCCTTTTCTTCTTGTGCTTCAAATTCCTCTTCACCCATGACCAACTTATCAATATCATTCCCCTTCAAAATCAATTCACTTGCAACCTCAATGTCCTTATCTTCTTCTACTTTGATGAGTTCCTCTTCCTCTTTCTTGACTTGTCCATTAGCAATCTTACTATCCCATTCTTCTTCAATGGATGTCAAATTTTTCCACAAATCATCTTCTTCATCTTTGACTGAATTTTATGCCTTCTTTTGTTGTCTTTTATTCTTCATAATCTTCTTTAGAGGTCATCTTAAACTCTTTGAAATTGGTATATTCCAACTCCTTTGTGCTTCCTTAAGAAGTTGGTGTTCTTTTTCTAATCTTTCCAACCTTTGGCTTATCTTTTCTAGGGCTTCCTCAAACTCTATTTGTCTTGCCTTTTGTCTTTCCTTATTTCTCATTTCCTTTTCCTCTCTTTCCTTCTTCCTTCATGAATCCTCGGCCTGCCAACATCTCTTTAAAAATTCCATCTTCACAAGCAAGTCTATCCTTACTTCCACTTCACCTTGCCACACCTAGGCAATCAGGTTCCTTCCTCAACCTACAAACAACCACAAACAACTTCCCCAAAGCATCTTCAAGCTCTGATACCACTCTGATGTAGAGCAAGAGGATTCACACCTCAAAATTCCATTCACTTGACAACTTTCATAAAATTATTCATCTCAAACAATGATTAAGTGCATTTTAGATCACAGTGTAATCATTCTCATAACAACCCACAATTCAATGCAATGAACAGTCATTAATAACTTCCACAAAACACATCATAAAACAAATAAATTCAGTGAGATTTAAGATACCATTATTACAGACATCCCTTCCAATTTTTATGAAGATCCAATGGTGGAAAATAAAGTTATTGCATTTTCCCCAAAACTAAAAACCCTAGGCAGTGTTCAAAACTGCCATCACCAAAATTGTCATAACTTATTCAATTTTTAATTAAATTTGATGAGAATTGAATAAAATGAAACAAGATTCACATATATGAAATTTACAAAAAATTTTACATCATTATTTTATCTTCACAATACGTACCATTCTCTGTAACAACCTGCAACGTTTAGAGAAGACAATCCCAAAGGGTTGCCGATGCTAAAATGATCATAACTTTCTTCCAAATCAATAAAAAACCACCAAACCAATTGAAAATTAAAGCTAGTTAATTCCTCTACCAACAAAAATCAATTTAAAATCTGTAAAACTTCATACCAAACCGTACCATATAAAAGAACAGTGCAGAACATTGAAAATTGCAGAAAAATTCATGCCTTCTTCATAAATCCTTGTTCAAAACTATATTCCACCACCCATTTCGACTTGGAGGTCCATTTTTATACTTGAACAATCAATTTATTCTCCAACCAACCTAAAAATACCATTTAAAAAATTTTAACAAACTTTTAAAAGTTGTCATTTAACAAGAAAAGTTGTTATGACAACATTTGACAACTTTTGACAACTTTTGACAATGTTTTCATTTTTTCAACCAAATGACACCAAACCTTCATCAATGACTCCAAATGACTTAAAAAATATATAAAATGGATCATTCAACCTTATTACATGATTAAAACACCTAATTTAATAAATTTATACAATATGGCCTCATGGAGGCTTGAAGGAAAATAGGTGCTCCTGCACCAGTCTCCAATTGGATGTGTAAAGATAGCATCATCCTATGTAGGAGGAATGGAAGATGTGCTAGCCTCTCTAAGATCGTGGGTGTTGGAATTTTTTGTGGCTACTGACTATGATCTGGTAACATGAATGGGAGTTGGATTTCCCCACTGATGGGCAACTGGAACCTCATCTTACATGTCATTGCCCTCACTCATCACCTTCTCCTTCTCCTCCTCTCCCTCATAATTAGGGTCTGCTATTGAGTCATATTCCTCATCTATCTCATCTATGAATATTTTGATAGCCTTGAGTCCTGAATCCTCAACTATATCCTCCTCCCGATCTCTTTGATCTAGGTGTGGTCCTGCATAACCCATCAGTTGATCTATGGGGAACATTGGAGTTGGTTATGCTACTATTCACAACTCCTCATATGTATCTATAGTACCAATTTCATTGATGTTAGAGACTGGGGGAATGTCATGGTAACTATAATTAGAGTCACTGGAGATGACATCATAAGAGGTGAATCATCTAGTGTCTCTTGGCCTTTGGGCACTCCACACTAATTGTCTATAGAAGGGTTATGCTATTGGCACTACCTGAATCTAATCAAACTATCACATGACACGGTCATAGAAGAATGGTCATACTACAAAACCATGTATTCCTAGTAGAAATTTATCCTAGTGCATCCTCCTCAGTTGTCAAGTCTCATCTGGCCAGTATGGTATTAGTTGGTAAGGTCTCCACATGATCTCCTTCTAATCAAGGTTGTAAAAGTTGACTCTCTAATATAGAAGATCTCTAGATTGACATGCTCATCTCAATGGATAATTGAAGGCATGGGGATATATAATGGTAAATACTGAAGGGAATCTTGTTAGTCTATTGCATGTGATGTGGTCTAGACACCATACCTATAGCAGTGTACAATGCACCATATTCTCCACCTCATGATATGTGAACATCCTGAGACCATAATATAAATGTGCTAGGATCTTGCACCCCCAAGCATCTACTGTCTTGTGGTGCTCCATCCATTTGATCATGTGGACTATGCCTATGTCTAGGTGTGCTCCCCGACCATCAGGGATGAGTACTAGTGCTACTATAAACATCATAATTCACCTCAGGAGTGAAGATCATGCACAAAGTAGCCATGATAGCTGAATCTATTGCCCCATGATCTTCTTTCGAATTAGTCCATCCAAGCAGTATCCCATAAGAACTTACATCTGTAAATATGATCACTCCATTGTAAAGCGTACGGTCTCACCACAGATAGGAACCCAAAGGATGCAATGAACCTCCTCTAGGATGATGGTCATCTCAACCATAGGTAGATGAAAGGTACAACTGTCAACATCCCATCTCTCAGCTAATTCCATCAACATGGAATCAAGGTACCTCATGGGAGTTATGAGGTATGCCCAATAGATACTAGTAGTCTACAATGTTTGAACATCCACCTCTGAAAATGTTGAGACTAGGTCTCGCATATGATAAAATTGTCTACTGCTAAGATGCTACCACAACTAGGAGGGTGTTTAACAAAAAAGAGAAAAAGTATGTCCTATAAGTATTTTAAAATATAAAATATTTACATCAATAATCCAAAAGTGTAACAAATTTGTTCTAGTGCACTTTTCTAAAGGTCCTAGACACTTTATTTCCCTTTCAAGACACTTCACAACAAAAGGGGACACTTTGTGGAAAAAAAAATGCTTTACACACTTTTCTTTTAGGGTCCTAAATCAAACTATAAATGCATAAAATATACATTAAATACATTAAAAAATAGCTAAATTGCATAAAATCAACTCACTTGGTGTTGAAGGTTTCCTTGTGCTACCTCCTCTTGTAGCACATTGATTCTCGGGGGTCTGTACTATCATCGGCTCATAATTTTCACCCACTATTCCAAAAAGTCAAACTATAAGAAGGTAAGAGATAAAATAAATATAAATTACTTCACTTTTTAGTCTTAGATATATGTTAAAACTATGGTTTTAATAAATTAGGGTTAAAGAGTGCTTTTCATTTAAACGAGCATATCAAGGGCTAGTGAACTCTATTTTTGATGTCATTTGTTGCATTGGAATTTTGATTTTGCTCCCATTACCACTAAATGTCTATCATTATATGGTATGGTACTTGGAAATACCCTATGATACAACTTATCCAACTTGATTTAGTTAGATTTCTACCTTTATTCCACCTCCATAAAGCAAGCATAATCAAGGGGGGACATACATCTACCCTCGAATTTGATTTCTATGAGAAGTTAGAAAGGAATATTTTTTGATTATTAACAAATTTGTGATGTAGGAATGTAGCTCCTAACATTGAGGTTTTATAGATGGCTACATTGGGGTATCCATTCTCCCACATTATGAGTATCATTTTATGAAATGAAGTGTGTTTTTTAGAGTCATTTAGCTTGCATATGCACATAGAGTCATATGGGCACTAAAGTGGGGGCTAAATGTGGCAACCAAAATTGTACTCCCTTCTTGGAAATAGTGTAATTTCTTGCCTAATTCAGACCTATTTTGAGACCCTTACATTAAATACAATTTTAAATTGTCATTAATAGGCCCCTAAGACCCTTTATTTCATATCTCAATTCTTATTTCAACTAAAACCTAACAAAATCATCAAAAACATTAAAATTTCTAACAACCCATCCTAAAAATCTAGGGTGGGACTTATACACTAGCTTTGGCATATGAATCCCCTAGGTGGGACCCATATTCCAAGAGTGGCGTATGATTCCCATTTGGGACCTTTTTAAAGTTTGACCAGGAAATTCAAATTTTTGGTTGATGTTAGATTTTGAGATCTACATAATGGAAAATCAGGCGTATTTCCTATATAAACAAACTTCTAAAGTTATTTTTCATCTAAGAAAAAATCTAGAAGCACAATTTCAAGATCCAAGCATTCAAGAATATTCAAGAATTCTTCACAAGAGCTCATTCAAGAATAAGTAATCAACAAGGTTGAAGCCCTAGAATAGACTTATTATGTTTTCGTAGGTCTTCACTTGCTCACTTTCATTCAAGATCTAACATTATCAAGGGTTGATTATGGTTGCCTATGGTGAATCATGATGGATTCTAGGTTGGTGAGATGCAACTAGCCATCAATTCAAGCCTAATGGCTTGTTTCCTAAGTGATTTCATCCTCCATTATCACTCTAATTTCAACTTAAGGAAGGTGCATACCTTACTAGGGCTCAGTTGAGTGATTAGGGATCTCTCAAAGTGAGTCATTAATGTCCATCTTTCATTCTTGCATCTCATTCTAGCACTACAGAATAGGGTTGCACTGAATTTTAGATTTCCTAATCTTAAACACACTTATGATTAAGGTTTATGTTCACATTTATATTCAAGTTTCATCATTTATATCAAGGTTTAATTACCAAACTAGGGGTTTGACCAAGGCAAACCTGCCATAATAAAATCAATAATATAATATATTTTGTAAGTCTTTTCATAGGTTCATATCTCAAATTTAGTTTGGAACGGAAGAGAAGAGATTAGAGCATAGATGTGAACTTTTAATTTGTGAAATAGTGGAATGAGGGTGATATGCCAAAAGTGGCGTATGAGTCCCACTACAGGAATTTTTTTAGATTTTTGCATATCCAGAATCTACACTACCAGAAACTAGTTCTAGACCAAAAACCCTAGTCTAGGGTTGATACACCAAGACTAGCATATGAGTCCTAGTATGCCATAGTTTTAGTATATTTAGTGTTTCAGATCTCATTCCAAACCTCTTCAAATTTCCCGGTGCATAATTTTGATTTACAGTTTTCTATTCTAAATTACATAATTTTCAACGTCATTTAGCGAATTTTTTCATTACATTAGGTTAAAGTATTAGGTCTTACATTTAATTAGTCTTTCCAAGCCCTAGCTTGGTGGTAAAACCCTCTTTAGTTTATAATTAGACCCTAGAACAAACCTATTGCAAGATCTCTTTCTCCTTTGTAAACATTATGTAACGTAGGAAAATTGTTGGAAATAAATTGGTTAAAGTATATAAACATTAATCTAACCTACATTAAACAACAAAGTACAAAGAAATAAAAAAATTAATAACTGAAATGTTCTCACTGAATATCTACCCACTCCTTCGAATTATCTCTATTGTCCTTCTCCATTTTTACTTCTGTAGTATAATTGCTCTCATATTTTCAATAAGTGTGCAAGTTTAGCCTTAATGTGTATGTGATTATAGAAAATATCAAATATTACATGTTTTCTTCCAAAGTATATTGATTTAAGGAGGAGGAATAATTGCAAAAGTAAGTCAATTTATAGAAATTTGGTTTTTGAACGATCAACTTAGATTCGAAAGAGAGATCAAAAATTGAGATTGATGAATGTCATGCGATGTGAGATTTGTGTCAGTTAGAACATGAGTTAGATAATTTTGAAGGATGAAGATTAAATTAAATAATAATTTAATCTGGTGTTAAGACTATTTGAAAATTGAAATAATAAGAGATCAAGATTAAATAAATGATTTAATCTTCAATTGAAATTCTTCAAAAATCAAAAGAGTGAGGGTTTGAATGAAAAGGATAAAGATAGAATTTGGACAACGATCTGTTCGAATGCACACATGAATTAATTAATTAAATAAACATATTTAATTAATAAATATGTTCATGCATAAGAGTCTTAACTTGGTAACTGACTCGTTATGACAGAGAGTCTCAAAGCAGAGACAATCAAATATCGAATCATGAGACAACTGATGGAATAAAATAGATCTTGAGTCGAGTGAGAATGAATACTTAGATAAGTAGGTGATAAAAGAGTGTGGCAGGAATAACTATTTTCATGAATTAAATGTTTATTTAATTCAACATTCAAAATTTAAGGATTTAATTAAATAAATAATGATTTATTTAGTTGACTGTCGAAAAGGTTAATTGAATAATTAAATAATTCGAAATGAATATTTAATCATAGTCAAAATATGATAAAGGGTAAATTAAATAATAAATCATTTAATTCAAAAAGAGAATTAATTAATTAGTGACATAATTAAATAAATAAGATTTATTTAATTAATCAAGGTTGAATAAAGGTCATACTGAATTAATTAAATAATTAAAGTTATTTAATTAATAGAAGAAATATGTTTTTTAGAAAGTAATTAAATAGTTATCATTATTTAATTGTGACCATGGTTATTTAGAAATTATGTCAAAAATGGTACTCATAGGTCTAGACCAATTTTCAGTGTCTACAGTTTTCCGCTCTTTGATACAATGTCATTTCGGCTTTTGTGACAAAGAAAATTGATCAAAAATATGCCCCAGTTGTGTCCCAGTATGAAATAGGTTAGGGTATGCCCCCTCAAGAAAATTGATGAATTTTAGAAAAAAATCAAAAAATTAGGAAATAGTCCCCAATAAGTCAATTTGATAGCCAAAAATGCAGTAGAGTTGACTAAAATATATTTAGAGGTGTTATGTTCATGTACGGGTTGACTGAAGATGAAATATTACACGACCAATAGACAAGTTTAGATGAAATGCCACCCTAAACCCTAGGTATAAATAAAAATTGCGGTGAAAATCAAATCATTTGCACCCTAAAGAATTGAAGAAAATAGATTTTTTCTCTAATCCATTAGTAAAGATGTCACTAGTACCTTACACCGATCATCGTGGATACAAGATCCAGACCTTCGAATGGGCTATTGACGTGGTTCCCTTGGTACGTACCCTTGAATGATCTTTTGAAAAAAAAAATTGCATGTTTTTCTAGGCATATAAAGTCAAATAATCAAATGCGTCGATTTTAGTTTAATGCATATGCATTCGTACGTGACACATTTGATCACGAAATGATGCATATGTTAAAACAAGTCTAGGCATAATTTAGGTCATTTAGGAATTCAACACAATTGGAAAAATATGCACCGTATTTGTAGTTATGCATCACATATGACATGAAGATAGTCACATATAGGTTTGCAAGATGCATTAGAATTTTTTCCCACATTTGCATAATAGATAGGCCATTCAAATGCACCGCATTTGTAATTTATGTGACGAATTTTTCTGATTATTAAGGTGCCTTGGTTCTATGCCACATTTGATTTGTGCAACACATATGCATGTTTGTAAGACACATGTGTTATTATCCACCACATTTGCAATTTAGAATGACACATCTGATAGTGTGCACCACAATTTCTTTTTAAGCGACGCATCTGACTGTCAAAATTTTGATTTTTTTTTTTTATGGAAAGATGAATGATTTGTTGTCAAGCACATAGTTTTTAATTCATTTTTAGGTTATATTAGATCTGATCTATACTCGAGAGTCATGACCAGAGACATATGAGCTTAGAGATCAGCTACAGAGTGGAGAGACATAGTTGTTATGGAGATTAAGGTTGCATCACGTATGTACTATGCCCACGATTCGAGCGAATAGAGGTATGCTCACTGCTCTATGTGAGAGGTGGCATTCAAAGACCTCCTCATTTAATTTGACTATTGGAGAGGCAACTGTGACATTAGAGGATGTATATAGGATTTTGAGATTTCCTATTAGAGGCGAGAGAGTTATTTATGATACAAAAAGAGGATATAGTGAGATTACTAGATTTTAGTTATATGATGATAATAGGAGGCTAGGGATAGAGAACTATGAGATTAGATGGAAGGTTTTGGATGATAGATACAAGAGGATAGACTGTATCTAATGTACATTGATAGCTAGCATAGTTATTCCTAACCGTTGAGTTCATGGATTTCCTATTGGGTAGGGAGAGATTTTAGTCGACATGCTAGAGAGGCAGGTTTTCTATGCCTAGGGGGCATTATTATTTTCCATGTTATACTTCCATCTTCATGATATTACCTACAGAGATGTGCTGTTGATGAGCTATGGAACTACTCTTCTCATGATCTGGGCATGGGAACACATTGTTGTGTTTGGTCCCCCAGTTATTGTTGAGCGGGATGCTAGATCCCCTTATGTTTTCTATTATGTGGGAAAAAATCCACAAATCCATATTGGAGATACTAGGTATTGGAGACATGCATTGGATACATTATTTTAGTTTACTTGGAGACCGTACATGGATTGCGATCGATGGTCTGATGAGGATAGACACTTGACTTTTTTTAGCAGACATAGTATCTTATTGGGAGGATTGTTTATAGTGTACATATTATTGAGAGACACCTTCCAGATCATGTATTGAGATAGTTTGGAGAGGTCGAGGATGAGCCTTGAGAGCAAGAAGATTTTTCTCGGTCTTCTAGGAAGGTTCCATTGTGGGGGCTCATGATACCTATGGTGACAACTGAGGCAGACATTTAGGTGTTACAACCCACTCACTGGGGATGGAGGGTTGGGGTGGCAGATCTTAGTACCATAGTAGCCTATGATACCTGGTGGGTAGATCATCATCCTATTGCTTACATAGATCTAGATCAGCTGGCACTAGTAGAGAGATGGGGGACAAGACCCAAAGTTTGAGGTAGAGGCAGGGGTGGAGATAGGGATGGTAGAGGAGACAAGGATGATGGTAGAGGTTGTGGTGGTAGTGGTGGTCAACAACGTTGACATGGGAGGAGAGGTGTTCGGGTAGGTGGAGTATCACCTATTCGCAAGGCAGAGGCTGAGGCTGAGGACATACCCATACTGGATCTTGGTAGTGGGGGGAGGCTGAGATTTGAGGGGAGCATGCTACCAAGGAGGCAAGAGTAGAGGAGCATGTAGAGGCAGAGGTTGGGAGAGAGGACATGGATATTGATTTCCTTGGGATTCTTACAGGATATGGAGTGGATGATGAGGAGGAGGTAGTGATGGGGGAGCAGGAGAGGGAGCTCCAAGATAGGATTGTAGAGGGGAGGTGAGGACAGTATGACGAGGCTCCCCAAGATAAAAACACTGATTTGATAGCCCGAGTAGAGGCCTTGGAGGAGAGGGTTAGGGTGCTAACTATAGAGAAAGATGCTATGCAGATGGAGAGGGATAGTGCTCTCCTAGACAAGGATGAGGTTATGATTAGGAGATAGGAGACAAAGGGCCGATTTGTTGAGTTGAGAGCTTTATGCACTGGGCCATCTACAGAATTTTCTAGGGAGTTAGTCTAAGTTGGCGATGGAGAGAGATAATATAGTGACTTATATGAGGCAGAGGTTACTCCTAAGAGACAAGCTCCTAGATACTCATAGGAACATAGTAGTAGGTCATAGAGCAAGACTTAGATGAGGAGAGTTAGCATAGAGGGGGTAGAGGGGCCTTGCAGATTTGGACCATATGATAGGCCACCTTCTACACACAAGACATCACATTCCCAACATCATTCACCTTCATAGTCTCCACATGGGAGAAGTGGGAGTTTTAGATAGGGAATTGTATTGTTATTTATTGAGACATTGTATTTTGATCATAGAGCCTCTGAGCTCCTTTTTATTTATTGGTACATTGTGACATTGTACTATAACACATGTTATTTTGAGCGATATATATATATATATATATATATATATATATATATATATATATATCTTTTTTGGTAGAATTTATATGAGTTGCATGTGTTCTACATGATGTTGTTTATTTCTATATTATTATGCAATTTTATTCTATATGATTATGTCATTTGCTAGATGGTATATATACATGTTATGGGTTATGATGTTTACTCATGATGTTTTATTTCCTATGTTGATGATGCATGCGTAGTATTTATAAATGTTATGAATGCATTCTAGGTTTATCAAAATGAGATGTAGTGTGATGCTACTATTTATAATTCCATGTGGATGGATGCATAATTTATAGACATTTATGATTGGTAAATGGATGTATCTCATGATTATCTAAATGCAATGGATATGCCTATTTGTTTGTACTTGTTTAAAATGAAACATAACTATATGATTTACAATATATAGACATATGAAAATGTTTACATAATGGTTGTAGAATGTATTCATATGAACATTATCTAATTTTTTTGTGTGTCACAGGAATCCATCATTATGAAGGATAGAAGAAATGTTAGTGTGAATAACTCAAAATTTTAGTATTGAAACATGGTTATTTGAAGAACATATAGTCTTCGATATTTTTCCATATATACACTAAGCTTTGCATTAAATAATCATTAGGTGGGACATGGAAAAAATGGATAGTACACACCATGATATGATATAAACCATAGTGTACAAAGGTATCCACTTGGGAAAATAGACAGTCGCAAACAAGGAGTGTCTTAACTCATACTAAGGGAAACATTGGCCCAATCTTTTTGTCCAGACAAATCCAGAAAAAAAAAAAAAATGGATCATGAGATGTCATTGCTCCTCTAAATCCTTTATGGGACATCCTCGAGGAAACTAGTAACATGAATCAAAATCCAAAGTTTAAAAGATAGTTGATATACAACAGTCAAAGAAAAAGAGTCCTCAGACATCCTTGCTTCTCTAAATCCTTCATGTGACATACTTGACAAAGCTAGTAACCGGACTCAAATACAAATCCATAAGACAAAATAAGTAATAAAGTCAAAAAAACAATAAAATTATTTGCCAAAATTTTGATCATGTTTGATTGTTTGATTTTTTATCATAGCCTGATGTCAGGTATGACACATACCGTATAAGATGTTTAAATCAAGTTTCAACTTTGTGACTATTTGTGTAAGGCATGACAAAGACTAGTTTCAGAGAGACACATGCCATATAAGATGTTGAGCCTGATGTCATTGATGTGAAAATTTGCATAAGGATATGATAATTGATAATGTTTTCTGCCAAGAAAGACATATCTTGTATAAGACATAAGTTGATTGTTCTAACAATGTGTTTGATATTGACTTGATGAAAATTTTGTTTTGTTTGTCTTGTTGATGTGTGACTTTTCTTGGTGTTTTGATTGTTATGAGTGTGTGTGTGTGTGTTGACTTATGTGGACTTGAAATGATGTACCCTAAAGGACTAACCTAGTGTGGCCTTAGGGGCTCATCGATTGATGGCCTTGCCTACGTTATACACACAAAGACCTCGTAGTTCGACATAGACTTTGACTTGGAAGAACTGACTAGAAAAATGAACATAACTTGATGATATGATGTGCGTGATAGTGAGTGTGAAAAACCCTAATGGAGTGACCAAGTGTGGCCTTGGGGTCTCATCGTTTGATGGCCTTGCCTATGTTATACATGTAGAGACCTCGTAGTTCAACTTAGATTTTGACTTGACATAACTAACTAAAAAAAAATTAACTTAACTTGATGATATGACACACATGTGATAGTGAGTGTGACAAAACCTAATGGACTGACCTAGTGTAGCCTCAGGGCTCATCGATTGATGACCTTGCCTATGTTATACACATAGAGACCTCATAGTTTGACACGACCAATGAATTTGACAAGTACAAAGAATGAGTCATGATTTCTATGTGTGTGATATGTGTCAAACCTAGATAGACGAACCTAATGCCTCAAGGGCACATCAATATATGGCCTTGCCTATGTCCAGTTGTAGAGAAAACATAGTTCAACTATGTCTACGACTAACTTGATACTATTGAATCTAACTCTTTTTTTGGGATTTTTGACATGTTTTTGATTTTTTTGTCTTTTTGGGGTTTTATGATTTTTGGTTTGTTTTGATTTTTTCAAGACATTTTTTTATGTTTGGAATGATATGTGCAAGGTCTAAATGACGCAGATCAAGGATTTTCCCTCAGTTAGGAATAATACCTATAGGATGGAGTGTGGATACAAAGTGGACTTGATGTCAATCGTTCCAAGTAATGGATAGGACAACCATTTATCGTGGGTGATAATAGAAAACATCTAATAGAATGATGGTAGATGAAGGAGCGAAGTCGACTACTCATGGCACCTATTTGCCAGGTTTTCACCATGGTACTTATCCAAAGTGCCACTGAAGTGGTTTTCACTATTGGACAGATTATTTCTCTTTACTATTTTATTGATTTATTCAAAAAAAAATATTGGTGTTACATAGAGGCCTGTTTGCACAATTTTCATCAAGGTAGCATTTTTATTATATTTTTTTATATATTTATTTTTTGTATTTTTCAGATTAAGACATGGTTTTCAAAAACTATGAATAAAACCTCTCCAGATGAAGGTTGTTGATTGGTGATAGAAGTGGTTCTCCTTCAGGGGTAGAGATTTGATACATTCCTAATCCAAAAGCTTATGTAACAATGTAAGGTCCTAACCAGTTAGGTTAAAACTTGCCTATTTTTTCTCTTTTAGTTTGATTCCCTGGGTTCTCCATTAAGACCAAGTCACCAATGTAAAAATGTCAATTAAGAACTTTCTTGTTATAATTGTGACGAAGACGATTCTAGTATGCTTGAAGATGATCTAAAGCATTTTGTCTTTGTTTGTCTAGGAATTCTAAGTCATGCAATCAGGATACACAATAATAATCATCATCAATATGAACTTTCAAGGATACCCTCAGAGAAGGAATTTCGACCTCAATAGGTAAGATAGCTTTAGAACCGAATAAAAGGGAGTATGGAGTGGCACCAGGGGGAGTGCAGATGCTTGTGTGATAGGCCCATAGGGTGGGATTAATTTGTAAATTCCAGTCATGACCAACATCATTGATAGTATTTTTGAGGATTTTGATGATTATTTTATTAGATGCTTTCGCGTGGTCATCACCTTGTGGATACTATGGCATGGAAAAGTGATGTTGGATATGGAATTATTCATAAAGATGGCAGAATTCTTGATTTTTGAATAGATGACCATTATCCATGATGATGGATTGAGAAACACCATATCGACAGATTATGTAATTTAGGATAAACTTGGATATTTGAGTGTTGATGATGTAGGTCATAGGAATAGCCTCAAACCACTTTGTGAAATATTTAGTTACGATTATGATGAACTTATGGCCATTGGAAGATGGAGGGTGTATCTTACCTGAGTTCAATTCTCCATTGGGAAAAGGGCCATGGTGAAGTTATCAATTGGAGTTTTTGTGCTGGTGCATGTATCAAGTCTTTGTGTACTTGACATTGTCAACATTTCTTGATGAAGATATATGAGTCCTTTTCCATTATAGGCCAATAATATCCTAATCTAATAATATTCTTGGCTAAGGTAGGACCACTAGAATGGAATCCACAGATACCTTCATGTACTGCACGTAAGTTTTCTTGTGCTTCTTTAGCATTGAGACATATTAATAGGGTATTATCTAAAGCACGTCTATAAAGGGTATCTCCGATGATGGCATATTTTGCTGACTTATAGATAAATGTCCTATGTTGGTTATTTGATAGGTCTAAGGGTAGGATCTGGGCATGGAGGTAGTCATATATGTCCTTGTACCATGGGGAAGTAGGACCAACAATTATACACATCATCATGGAATCGGGGCCATCATAGGCAGAAACCAAAAGTTGTTCGACCCAAAAATTGAATTTAAGCACATTGCTAGGTATATCCAATAATGAACCAACAGTTGCCATAACATATGCCGCCCTATTCTGAAAATGGGGTATTTGTTGAAAGTTGATGTTATCAAAGTGCTGCTTAAAACTATCGTCCATGCGCTTGTAGGGGGCAAGCTTCTCATCTTTAGTTTCATATTCATCATTAACTTGTGAGACTACTAGCTAAGAATCCCTATAAACATGTAAAATATTGATCTTCCATTGGGCTGCCATTCTTAATCCTATCACAAGGGGTTCATATTCCACTATGTTGATGGTACAAGGGAAGGAAATTTTGAATGACTTAGGAATAGTATCGCCTTGAGCTGTAACAAACAATATGTCTGCGCCTGAACCATGATTAGTATGTGAACCATCAAAGTATAATTTCCATTTGGTTCTAGTGTCAACCTTGTAGATGAACTCGTTAAGAAAATATGCCACTTAAGGATGGTCTAACTTAACTAGTGCATCTTCTAGCTGATCTTCATAAACCTACCCTTTTATAGATTTCTATTCTAGATACTTGATGTCATATTCACTAAGTAACATTACCCATTTAGCCAATCGACCTATTAGCGTTGCTTTACTTAGGAGACATTTCAGAGGGTCTATCTAGGCAACCAACATGGTTTGGATCATATAGTGCCTAAGTTTTTGAGTAGAAAACACTACTATAAGATAGGAAAATTCTATGTTACTATAGTTTAGTTCATATCCCACCAAAGTACGACTAATGTACTACACTGCCCTTTAATGACCTTCATCATCATTTTGTGCTAGTAAAGCTCCTAATGCTAATTGAGTTGTCGATATATAAAGTATCAAAGGTCTATAATTTGTAGGTGGAATTAACATAGGTGGTGTAAGTAGATATTCTTTGGTCTTTTGGAAAGCTTCTTTGCATTTGGGTGTCCATGCAAATGATACCCCTTTCTTGAGAAAATGTTGAAACGAATGTATCTTGTCTACTAACTGTACTATGAAGCATCTGATAGACTGTAGTCTCCCTTCTAGTGTTCTTAGCCGACTGATATTGATTGGTGGTAGTATGTCTATTAGAGACTTTACCTTTTTTGGGTCTACTTCAATGCCTCTTCTAGAAATGATGTATCCTAGAAGTTTTCCTGATGTAATGCCAAAGACACATTTTTTTGGATATAGCCTTACTTTGTAATTTTCCAACCTTTGGAATATCTTATCTATGAATTTCAAATGATCCACTCTTGTTATTTATTTAGCTATTAGATCATCGACATAGTCTTCCATGAGAGTATGTACAATTAAGATCATGGAAAATAGTCGTCGTTACCCATTGATATGTAGCTCCAGCATTTTTGAGCACAAAAGGCATAACATTCCAGCAATAATTTCCCCATGGACATGTGAAAGTTTTCTTATGTTGGTCCTCAACTTCAATTTTGATTTGATTATAACCAAAAAAACCATCCATGAGGGATAGCATCTCATATCCTATTGTACGGTCAAATATCATGTCAATGTTTAGAAAAGGGAAATCATCCTTAGGACATGCTTTGTTGATATCTCTGAAGTATGTACAAATTTGAATGCCCCTAGATGGTTTGGTCACTGACACAAGATTTGATATCCATTCTGCATATTCTATGGATATTATGAATCCAACATCCAATAGTTTCTTAAGTTCAACTTTGACTAGTAGAGTGATTTTTTAATATGTATCTTTCTTAGCTTCTACTTGACGGGCTTAACACCTGACTGTAATGGTAGATGGTGCAATATAAGGTCTAGATCTAGCCTAGGAATGTTATCATATGACCATGCAAATTTTATGTTTCTCTTTGTGAAAAATTCTCGAAACTCTGGTTGCTCTATCTATGTCAAAGATGCTGCAAAATATATTACCCAAGGGTTTTCTTTAGTGTTTATGTTGATCTCGATAGAATCTTGTACTAACATTGGTGATTTTTCTTGAGCAACTAGGAGAATGTTCAAACCTTCATCCTTGGGTGCCTTAGAGAGTTTTTTTCCCTCAGATACATCCTTTATTTTTACTATTTCTTTGTCTAAAGGTGCCTTTCGGTTTTCACCTAGGGACTAGTCATTTTCATCATTTTCATTGTTTTTCTTTTTTCTGATTGGAGGTGTGAAAAGACTCCCCAAAATATACCATATCATCCAATTCTATGGTAAATCTAGCTTTATGATCGCCTCTAGGTACACCTTCTCGAAGTCCCATGAACTTGGCTATCACTTTGTCATTCTCGAATATGTCTAAGATGGGTGTACCTTTTTTATACCAATCGATAAGTTGGGGATATACGACGGGATGTCATCATCAGAGTTATCAAATGTGGAGGCTGATAAGGTGAAGATAGAGTGGTTAACATGGTCACAAAATTTTTGGACTAACTCTTTCTTGTTCTTTTTCCTAGGGATAGGTAAACTCTGATGTGGGACTATCACAAGGGCTTGGTCATCAAAAGAAGGTTCGTTAGGTCCCCAAGTGGTAGGATCAAGGGTTTCCCAATAATATTTTTTAAGTCATTCTTCTTTGGACAAGGACTTTTGAGGACGAGGGCAAGATGGATTTGGTAAGGATTTTAGCATTTTTTCAAGTTTGCCAAATAGTTTATCTAGGTCCATCATGTTGGTAGAGGAAAGGGAATCCTATTCATATTCATTTGAGTCAAGGGAGTCACATTAGAATGGGTCAAATGGTTCATGAGATATCTCAATGTCTTCAGAAACACTTGCTTCCTCTTGTAATGGTAACAAAGTACTAGGAATACTAATTCTAATCAGTTGGAACCCTAGCCCTAGGCCCTTTGGTCTTTGTGAGAAGATGATTGGTTAAGTCCTTCCATTCTAATGTAGCCCTAATCCACTATGTATGTCATATCCTTTTCTTTGCATTATCATGAAGCCTTTTCCATATTGATCCTTAGATATTTGAATAGATGGTGGAGGGTTTTCATTGTCTTTATTATACAACCAAGAGGTGACATCTTCTTGGTCCATAGATTCCTTAATTAACTCTCCCCATTTTGTGAATTTCATTGTAGGAGGGACATGTATTGTGACAAATAAGTTCTTCCTATCTATTGTGGGTAAATCGTATAACTTAGGAGGAACCAACTAATTGACACAATAGGATGCCTTCATGTGATATTCTCCACAACCCTTTTCTTGGATCTCAACCTTTGGAATGGATGATTTTGGATGTGATGTAATGGAATTTGTAAGAGTTGATGGATCAATGTATAGGGATAAGGTGGAGGATGAAGCCTCTTGATTAACTGGCACCTGTCATTGTGGTATTTCATGTAGGCTTGTGCAATATTAAAAAGGATCTGGATCACCATAAATTTTGATCTCAGTGCCATTGTACAAGATTTAAAGAAACTGATGATAAGTGGAAGGTACAAATTTCATTGTGTGTATCCAAGGTCTACCCAAAAAAATATTATAGGGAAGGGTGAGATCCAAGACTTGGAAACTAGTGTCCATAACTGCAGGGCCAATCCTGATAGGGAGTGTGACAACTCCTTTAGATGATATTTCCTCATCATCATATGCCTTAATAACTATACTCTAAGCGGTTTCCACACATGCTTCTAAGAAACCTAATGCCTTAACCAATTTCAAAGTGCAAAGGTTCAACCTGATCCTTCGTCTACCAAGACTTGTCTAACTCTTGTTTGATGGAAAAGGGATTCAAGGTGTAATGGATTGTTATGATTGGTCTTCTCATTTGAATAATCCCATTGAGACAATGTGGCATGATGGGATTTGGTTAAGTATCCTACCATTTATTTGAAATGATTGACATCTAATTTTGTAGGTATAATTGTGCTCTATAAGGCTTTGTCAAGAATGGCTTGATGATTTGGTGATAAGGTCAATAGTTCTAGGATAGATATTTGTGTTAGGATCTTTCCCAATTGATCAAGTAAGTTATACTTAGGCTTCGAAGACTATAGTTGTGGTCCCAATGAAGATCCTGGAAGTGTTATCTTAGTTTGACATGTATTTACAACACATTAAAGATGCTTCTTTATGGTAATGGTATGTATATTCTCATTAGTAGCTTAGATATGATTGATGATGGTACCTAGTTTATAATCATACTTAGCATTGGTATAATTGGCTGAGGTATTATTCCTAGTTCTCAAACTAGAGGCCTTTCATTTCCCATGGTCATGTAATGGATCTATGAAGACCTTGTGATCACTATTCTTTGTATGTTTCTTCCCATTGAATTTTATGGTTCCATCTTGAATAAATTATTATATGATGTTCTTCAATTGTCAATATTGTTATAAGTTATTTTCCTTTGTTTGATGGTACTTGCAATAGGCGTTATCATCTGACCATGAAGGTTTAAACTATCCAAGATCATACTATTTGGGCTCTAGAGGTTGTATGAGTTTATGTTTAATTAGTTCCTTGTAGACTGTCTTGATAGGCTCCCCCACATGGGTAAACTCACGTTTTGGAAATCTCCTCTTTGGTCGTTGTTGTTGTGAATTTTGAACAAATTTGGTCATATGATCTGGATTATTAGTCATGTCCTAATTGGAGTTGTAACCTCTAAGTGTGATGACAAGTCCTACATGTATGGTCTTAGCATCAACAATACTATTGTTTGTTACATTTTTGTTTCAGACCAAAACTTGTTTCTATCATTGGGAGCATTTTGATGTTGAACAACTAGGCTCCTACCTGGTACCTTAATTTCTCCTTTGTCAATAAGGCCTTTTTCAAGTATAATTCCATTTTGAACCAAGTATAGGAATGAGGTACAACAATGTACTCTTAAGTCACTTCTTAGTTTTGGATGAATATTTTCAAGGAATACCGTGAATTTTTTTTTTGGTATCTCAACTGGACATCGACTAGCTAAACTTCTCCATCTCTAAAAGAAAGTGGTGAAATTTTCACCTTATTCTTGTGTGGTGTGACATAAGGTATCTATCATGATTTAATTATCTATGTTGAAGGAAAAGTGTTCGATAAAATTCTTAGCTAATTCACCCCATGATTTTATGTCATATAGTAGTTTAGAGAACCATTCCAATTCTATCTCGATAAGGGTTCACAAAAAGAGTCTCATAAGGTATGTGGGGTCATACAAGAGGTCCATGCATATTGTAGAGAATTATCTAATGTGTTCCAAAGGATTCCTCTTCCAATTATAGCTAGGAAAATTTAGTATAATGTATCTATGTGGGAAGGGTGTCATGTACAACACTTTGTCAAAGGGACATGGACATAAATCTTGCACTGAGATAGTTTGTTTGCCTGACATAGACATACTATTCATTTTCTATTGAAATATTTGCATTTGATTTTGCAGAACATCTACTTGTGTCAATGACATGTTTTTTGTGTTATTAGGATCGATGTAAGTGTTCTGAAATGCAATATTTTGTGACAGATTGTGATTTTGCAAAGCTATATATCCTATTTGAATGTTCTAATTCAGTGTAGGAATGTGCCCTATTTGTGTAGCCCCCATGTGTGAAATGGTAGTATGGGCTATAGCTCATGTTGTGTTCATACCAACTTTGGGTCTTTTACCTTTGGTGTTTGTACCAAAGGGATTCGATGAGGATGCTCCCATAATAAATGTTAGGCCTTGTGCTATACCAAATGGTGTTGTGTTTACAATTGAGTCTATTTGAGTAGGTATGCCAATTGGTATTGCCATGGTAATTTGAGGAATAGAGACACTCAATGTCACGTTTTGCATTGGTTGAGTAGATGTTGTTTTTACGGTGTGAATGCCAAATCCTGGTGGTAGTGTGGCTCCTTCTACTAGAAAATTTTCCAAATATCTTTGAGGGTTTTTTTCCAAACACTCATCCATAAAGGATGCAAATTCTGGATATTGAACAACAACGTCTTCATCTTCTACATAAATTTTTCCATGTGTGTCTCTAGTGTCATGTTTTTCAAGAAAATCTTTGTGTGGTCTCTCTTTCCTTGATGGTTGATTTCTGAAAGGATTGATGAAGTCCTATGGGTCTGACATCTCTCTATGTTTCTTCTTAGACCTTGTTTCAACCATGAAAATTTTGTCTCAAAAAGGAAAATGCAAAAGTATGTCTAGAAAATGATATGTTTCATTTCTATGTTTTTGGGATTTTCTTAATATAAAGATTGTCACTAAATTTATGGGTTTCCAAAATGACGCATGCTAGGATGACATATGCTAGGATGACAATATGTGATATTTTGAATAGACTATGATGGTAAATGATTCTAAGAAGATATTACCTACCACCTATGGAATAATCCAAAGTTATGACTTAACTTTACCAAGGAACCTAATGTACGACAAGGAAAAACTTATAAGGTGAATTTACAAACTAGACTAATGAGTTGAAAGGATTCACTAGTAAGATAAAAGTGCCTAGGTTTAATGATAATGATAATTGAAGTATGAACTTACCCAATAATACGAAAATTTTCCCTATTCTTAGATATGAAAATTCCTATGAGGTAATTAAGTTTTGCAACTAAGATGACTATCTCTAAAACTTAAATGACACCTAAACAATGCGAGGTTTTTGAGAAATTTTCTAGTTTCTATCCAAGGTTGATCATAAGAAATATAGGTGAAAATGATAGTTTGTCTTCGAACTGAGATTGCAATTTTGAGATTTTTGTTGATAGTCAATTGCGGTTCAGTTTGCAGATGTGTTGCTAAAATGGACAGGTGTATTGCAGGTTTCTTATATGGTTAATTGAGGAAATCTAGTCTCGGTTGTTGACAGACAATTGTGACTTACATAGATAGATGCGGTTTAAATTTTAATATATGCGACTCTAAAGGAGGATGTGACTCAAAAACTAATCTTTGTGAATACTAACTTTGTTGACAGACACATGTGGTTTTTTATTTAATAGTTGTGACTCATAATGACACATGTATTTTTCTATTGATCAATTCCAACTCAGTTTATAGTTGCGGTTTTCTGGCAAATGATAATAGAAACTGACTCTGTTTCATGACCACATTATGTAAAATAAGGAATAAAATCAAAAGACAATGTGTTTTCAGTTTCCATGTGTGTGAATATGTTAAAACCAACAAACATGTACAATTCCTAAGGCTAGCAGTGACACTATTTACTGAGTTCTAACTTGGGTTTCACCAGCTACATATATTCAAGGGGATGACTAGTAGATTGACCCCACTGGCTCTCCTCCACAACACACACTTCTTAGCACAGCCAAGCTATAGTACCCATGAACTCCCCATGGCATACTTATCATCTCTACAATGAACCGTAAAAATATGAGATAGCTTCATAGGTCCAACCTGCTACACCAATAAATAGAAGGATTTTGGCTTAACTACAAAAAATTGGGTCTTTAGTTTGGACATCCATTCAGAAGAGCCATGTGAGAGGCAATATCATCCCAATCTATAGAGGTTAGACTCTATAGGTTTTGATGCACCTCAAGGGTGCTAAGGAATCAAATGCTTGTCCACTAGGATCTCCATAATACTGAGCTTTCCTCAAGCATTAAAATTTGTATATTGGTTGGGAATGGCTTGGAAAAAAATCCTGTCACTAGTTTTGAGTCATGTTGGTTACTCTTAACCACCAACACAAGCCCAAATTTCTAGATTCATTAATCGGTTCTCTTACACCCAAGATCACACGAATGCGCAAGGGGAGAGGATACTATGATATACCAAATCAGGGTTCTAATCTAAACATTTACAGACATGGAATATAGTAATTAATTTGAAGCCTAAAAAGAAAAATTTCTAATCTACCAAGCAAGATGTTTTTGAATTTAAATCCTTCAATCTAGGTTTTGCATGCAAAATATTACTAGTTTTATCCATCTGTCTTCATCAATGGTTTTGAAAGAAAACAATTTTAGTATTTTTTCAGATTTGTATTCATCGCTCATCCTGCAGAAAAGAAGTTTTGAATTTTATGTATTCTATGCTACATCCTACAAACACTATGTTGTCCTCCTAATCACACATTGCAAATCAAACATTAGCTAAAATAAAAAAGAAAATAAAAAACGTAAATTGGAAATTTCAAACTCAAGAATATTACCAATTAGATGCGTTGTTTAAAGCTACAGATGCATCATGGTTTTCATCAATTAGTTACATCACATAAAGCTATAGATGTGTCAAATTTTTTCATATGCATCTCAAGATTTATCAATTGTAATTTGTGATAGCAGTTCCATTTTTTCATCTATCAGATGTGTCGTTTCATATGATACCTGCAAAAAAAATCAAAAAACATATACGGATTTGCTAAGATGAATGTCTTCACATCGAGTTCACCAATTGTAATGTAGGAATTTTTTTGGAAATAAACTGGTTACAGCATATAAACATTAATCTAACCTACATTAAAAAAAAAAGTACAAAGAAATCAACAAAGTAATAGATGAAACATTCTCACTGAATATTTGTCCACTCCTTCGAATTGTCTCTATTGTCCTTCTCCATTTTTCCTTTTGTAGTATAATTGCCCTCATATTTTCAATAAGTGTGCAAGTATAGCCTTAATGTGTATGTGATTATAGAAAAATATCGAAGATTACATGTTTTCTTCTAAAGTATATCAATTTTGGGAGGAGGAATAATGACCAAATTTAGTCAATTTATAAATAGCTAGTTTTTGAATGATCGACTCAGATTCGAAAGAGAGTTCAACGATCGAGATTGATGAATGTCATGCAATGTGAGATTTGTGTCAGTCAGAATGTGAGTTAGAATTTTTTTTAGGATGAAGATTAAATTAAATAATAATTTAATCTGGTGTTAAGACTATTCGAAAATTGAAAGAATAAGAGATCAAGATTAAATAAATGATTTAATCTTTAGTTGAAAGTCTTCAAAAATCAAAATAATAAGGGTTTAAATGAAAAGAATAAAGATATAATTTGGACAATGATTTGTTCGAATGCACACATGAATTAATTAATTAAATAAAGATATTTAATTAATAAATATGTTCATGCATAAGAGTCTTAACTAGATAACTGACTGGTTATGACAGAGAGTCTCTTCGCAAAGACAACTGATGGATTCAAATAGATCTCGAGTCGAGTGAGAATGAATACTTAGATAAGTAGGTGATAGAAGAATGTGACATGAATAACTATTTTCATGAATTAAATATTTATTTAATTCAACATTCAAAATTTAAGGATTTAATTAAATGAATAATGATTTATTTAATTGAATAGCGAAAAGGTGAATTGAATAATTAAATAATTCAAAATGAATATTTAATTATAGTCGAAATATGATAAAGGGTAAATTAAATAATAAATTATTTAATTCAGAAAGAGAAATAATTAATTAGTGACTTAATTAAATAAGTAAGATTTATTTAATTAATCAAGGTTGAATAAAGGTCATACTGAATTAATTAAATAATTAAATTTATCTAATTAATAGAAGAACATCATTATTTAATTGTGACCATGGTTATTTAGAAATTATGTCGAAAATGGTGCTCGCAGGCCTAGACCAATTTTTAGTGTCTACACATTATATTGAGACCTCTAGGGTTTCCTTGAGTGAAACTTTATTTCGAAATAGGAACTGTATCTCCTCAAGAATAGTAGGCCCCATCCTATTTCTCATTTTTTCACTCTCAACTTCATTAAATTCCTCCAAACCTTTTTTCCCTTCCATAACAACAAATGAATTAACAAAGAATAATGCTTGAAGGATAATGGAGGTGTTGTATCCTTCAAATTTTCCAAATATTCATGCAATTGATCAAAAATATAAGAAGCATAATCAAAAGTCTTATTCTGATACTTTTTCAAAATATCAATTACCAAAACCATCAAGTAAATATCCATCTTGATGTCAAACTTATTTTGCAAAACTTGGTAGAATGCATAATCTGTATTCTTGAAATAATCTTCAAATTCATCACAACCAAATATCTCAAAGTCCTTAGGCCCAAATGACATACCATTCATCTTTAGGTCATGCCTTTTGTACCTCATGAAAACATTTTTTTTGTATGCAAATTTATTCTGCTCATATTCATTGTATAAGGCACAAAATTTAATGGATTAAGTAGCAGACGGGTTCAAGTTGAAAACATCAACTATTAGGGTTCTTGTAATTTCCAGCATGGGAACAAAGTCTGGAAAAATCTTGATTGTCCTATTAGTAGGGTCACAAAAAAATTCCAATTCAAGAATTAAGTCCACCTCCACAAACATATTAGGGAAAACCATTTTTCCAATATTCTAGGTCCATAAATGATAGGTGGGGTGAGTCGCATACCTCCTTTTGAAAGAATATAAAAAATAAATCCAACCACTCTATGGTAACACCATATCACCAACCCTAGAATTTGAATCTTGAAAATGACTTGTTAGTGCTCCTTCACTAGTTTTCCTCTTTCCAACCGGTTTTACCTTTGTAACTAGATCTTTAGAGGCGTCTTCCATAAAAATGAGAGTAATCTCTCTTCACCATTCTTTTCTTTACAAATGCATCAGGCACATCTAGTTTGGGCTTATAATTTTGAGGTTAAGGTTTTTGAACCTTTTTATGTTTAGGAATTCTCTCAATTTTAATAGTGGATTCACTGGGCTCACTCATTTTTATGGTGTAATAGAAATAGGGTTTCAAGATAACTGGGGATTACAATCTAAATTCTTCAAATTCACAAGGTTCAGATTCAATTTTAGAAAATTTCACTCTCCTACTTGTACCATATGTGAACAATTACAATTCCCCTTTAAAGTAAATAAATAACAACCCTAACCAAAAACCCTAGCAATCTACTCAATTTCTAAACCATCCAGTGCTACAAAATTACACAGAGGCATAAAATTTACTTACCCAAGAAAAGCTAGTAGTTTTTTCTTCAAATTCTCTTTGTTTGGAGCTCACTTTCCTCTTATTCTAAACTTGACCAGTTCTTCTACTCTCAAATGGTTGCAATTGTGAAAAAAAAAGATCAATAACCCCCTTTATGTCTCAAACATGGAGCATCTTCTCCATTAATTTTTGAAAGATAGCTTGCATGAGCGAACTGACAAGTAACCATTCAATTTTGAATTCCTATCATCAATCTTTTTTATTTAAAACATCTATGATCCTCCTCGACCATCACTTTTCTCTTTCACAACTATGTTTTAAAATAGTGATGACACCTTGGGAAGTTTCCACATAGCCACCCACGTGCTCACTAATCATATTTGAGCTTCATCACTGATCGCGATATTGTTTCAAGTTTAGACCCATACTTCAATGATGAAGATAAAGCCTCTGATGGATGGAATATTTTCTCGTGTCCATCACTTATCATTGAAGTTTTTCAAATATACACTTATAATTCAATAAAGAGAAGTACCTAGTGATATAAAGAGCTCACCTTAGTCCATCGTGTTTCCAGTATGGATGTTTTTGGTGGTTTTTTCATTAATGTTGCCATTGATGTCAAGATAGGCTAGGTTGAGTAAGTTGTGTATTTTCCAAGTGCTTTTGAGAAAATTTGAGAAACCATGCAAGAAAAATTAGCGTATGTTCTAAGTCTGCTCTGGTATTGCGCTCCACATTACTCCTATGTTTATACTATTCCTATATGGATCTATGGATGTTTTCATGAGCTTGAGGATTGATGGAGAGTAGAAGATATCTTCATTGATGTGTGAACTAATTTGCCAAAACTATTTGTTTGAGGACTGGGAGAAATATTTTGGTTCTGCAATCTTCTGATTTTTGGTTTAAGATCTTGTGGATCTAGGAGATGACTTATTTATGGGTTCTATGTTTTGACAAATTTTCTTGTGGTTTGGCACTTTGGAAGACCTACTCTAGAGCTCTTGTGTTTTAACTGGTTGGTACAGTTTGACTAGTGAAGAGTTATATGAAAATGAATGTGGTTGAAATTACTGTGGATGTACCTGAGGTGTTCTCAGAGATGGTGAAATGACTGTTGAAGCATTTTGAGTGATCCATGTGTGATTATCTTGATGGATATGTGTTTACTTCAAAGATCATTGGTGTTTTCATTAGGTTTGGTCAGCCTGGTGTTTACACGTTACATTTGGCTTTTACATTAATTCGAGAAAGTGTGTGTGAGATTCAAGATGTTGTTTGGGTCCTAAATTAAATATGTAATTGGTCCTTTCTCATTCTTATCCACCGTGGGAATGTTGAGTAGCCGACCTAGTTTGAATTTGAAATTTGAAATGATATAATCTAACCTTGGTGAATGTTTCTAAGGTTGGAGATGGTATAAATGAAAATCAAGTTGTGAAAAACTTAATATGCATCAATCAATCATCCACAAATTGAGCAAGTGAGTGAATTGTGCAAACAAGTGTGAAAAGAAGAGAGTGGAAGAGCGAGTTAAGGCAACAAAAATTTAAGGTGTTAGATTCCTAAAAGTAGTGAGTTGATGGAATCTACAATCTTCTGATCAGGTTGCGAATGTGTGGAACCCTAGTGGCTAATCTTCATTTATCTCTTTTTTATTTTTTGTTGGCAGTGAGCCTCCTTTCTGGATAGTGAGTTCTTTCAAGGTAGTGAGCTCTTGCATTTGGGCAGTGAGCCTTTGTATTTAGGTAGTGAGACCTCTAGCAGTGAGCCTTTGTATTTAGTATTGCATTAATACTATATTATGAGTTAATCCTCACTGTGGTTTTACCCTCATTAGGTTTTTCAAATAAATATGTTGTCTCTAGTGTTTTATTTTTGTTATTTGCATTTCATGTTTACACTTAATAATAGATTGAAGTTAAGGTGAAAATATGAAGTTTATAAATGAATATATTTAATACAACTGATTCACCTCCACTCTCAATTGTCTTGTGCATTTCCAAAATTGGTATTAGAGCTCTAGTTCCTTGGTGAAAATATTAACTGCTTGAGGTAGATCAGATGGTGCTCAAGTTGCAAGTTCCTATTTTTGATGGATCTTATTACAGTGACTAGAAATAATAGATGGGAAGTTATCCAATTTCACTTAATTTCAGTACTTGGAAAGCTGTGGAGACAAATTATGTGATACCAACAGCTGGTCCTTCCTCTATTGACGAGGTTACAAATTTTGAAGAGAATGAAAGAGCAAGGTATTCTATCTTTAGTTCTTTATCTAAAAATGAAAGAACACAAGTTATTTCTCTACCTGCTACTCATGAACACTGGACAAAATTTAAATACATTTATGAAGGGAATGATAGAGTAAAGTTGTCAAAGAATCTAACAACTAAGAAAAAATTTGAGAACTTGAGAATGGAATATGGAGAAGACATTGCAAGCTATTATCAAATATTTTAACTTATAGAAACATAAATCAAGAGTCAAGGAGGTACCATGAAATATGAAGATATAATTAAGAAGATCTTGATGACCTTACTAGATAATTATAGTGAAAAAGTATCTTCTCTTGAGGAACAATATGATCCAAAGACATTTACTAAGAAGCATCTATTTGGTGTCCTAACTACATTTTAAATGAGAAAATTTACAAGAGATAAGGAGAGGAATAAAACAACCTTTAAAGAAATGAGAATAGGAGATGAGTCGAATGATGATGATTCAGAAGATTTGGAAGAAAATTTCACAAGGAGATTGAAGAAAGGTACTGGTAAATACAAAGGTAAGTTTCTCTTTAAGTGTTTCAGCTATGGAAATACTGGTCATTATGCATCAAGATGTCCTAATAGAGATACAAAAAAGACGAATAAGGATAATAACAATAATTACAAGGATAAAAAGGATAGGAAGTTCAAGAAATTGTATTATGTTAAGGAAGATGCTGGAATTTTTTATGATGAATTGACCTTGAGGAAGATAAAGATGAACGTTTGTTTCTAGCCTTGGAATAGAAAGTTGTACCTACTAACCACGAAATATGTGGAAAAGAATCTGGTCCAGAGAGTAGGAAGGATGACTCAGAAGGTACTCTGGTAATTGCTTTTCATGCTAGACAAGATGAAGACTTTTGGGTAATTGATAGTGGATGTTCAAATCATATGACTGGAGATAAGAGTAATTTTACTAAACTTGAGAAGTATGATGGAGGAATAGTTATGTTTGGGGATGATTCCAGTGCTAAGATTGTTGCTAAAGGAACAATTATCTTTGATGGAAAACAAAATACTGATGATGTTTATTATGTAAACGGCTTAAGGAATAATCTCTTAAGTGTTGGAAAAATGTGCAACAAAGGTTTTAAGCTTGTGTTTAGGGACAACACTTGTGAGATCAGAAAAGGATCCAGAACTATGGTTGCAGCTAGAAGAAGAACTCATGGAAATATCTATCAACTTAAGGGTGGCGATGGTCAGTATTTTTTTCACAGATTAACGGGAGCTGGATCTAGCATTGAAGGATGGGACATGTGAATTTTGAGAATTTTTTTAGGATTAGTTCTAGGGAAGTTATTAGAGATCTACCTAGAATCACAAATCCTTCAAATTTAATCTGCAAAAGTTTTCAGATGGGAAGAAAAACAAGAAATAGTTTTAAAGGAAAGGATCAATCATCTACTAGAATGCTAGAATTAATCCATACAAACCTTTGTGGTCCTACAAGAATAGGAAGATTAAGTGGTGGAAGGTACTTTATTCTCTTAATTGATGATTACTCTAGGATGACATGGATTACATTTCTTAGAGAAAATGGTCAAGCTCTTGATATGTTCAAAGTGTTTAAGGAAAGAGTTGAAAATGAGGAAAATTTGAAAATCAAATGCTTAAATTCTGATAGAGGTGGAGAATTTACATCTGGTAAGTTCAGTTGGTGTTTAAAATAACAACCCAACTAGACCTTGCAACTCTCTAAGAGGTAGCCAACCTCTATTTTAAAGAAAAACTAAGGCTAGTGGCCAACTGACAAGATTCAGTCAAAGACTGACATCTCCTACACTTTTGGTTTTGTAGGACCAAGGTGGGTAAACCTAAACAATGCTCAAAACTTAATTCACTTATGAACTGAAATTGTTTTATAAAGCAGATAATTCCCAATGAAACAACACTAAGGGGAAGCATTGGCAAATTTAAATTTGGCTAAATTCTTAGCAACTCAACCCTCTCTCAGCCATTGGAAAGCAAGACACACAATAACACAATAAGATTAGAATTATTTTGCATTTAAAATTGTTTCTCTGATGCACAAACTGAAAAATAGATCAGTGCCAATTCTGGGCCATGGAGTCAAACACATAAAACTAATTCTCTAGCAAACAGTCTTCAACCAGTGGATTTAACTTGCTAATGCTTTGCATTAACTGTTAGTGCCTTGCACCAACAATCCTTCTCTTGATATCAATCAGATTCTTCTTATTAAATCTCATTTGCACACTTGAAATCACAATCACCTATTCAAAGCATTCTAACCATTTCCTTGAAACAGAACAATGAACAAACAAAACAATCTCATGAAACTTGAGATGATAAATTCAAAGACACTTTGTATTATTGAATTTACATGAATGAAATTGTAAAAATGTGGAGACAATCTAATGAAATTCATGAATGTGGAAGCAGTTCATGATATTAAATGCATAAACTGGTTGTATTTACTCTTGAATTCATAAAATTATAGCTTACAAACTCAAACAATGACTCAGAAAATACAAATCTCTATCTACCTAGCCCAATACCAAAAAACTCAAAACCCTTTACAATGAGAGAATAAAAGAAGATATAGAAGAAGAGAGGAAACAAAGGCAGCCCTAAAACTAATATGTTGTAGACACATGGCAGCTTCGTTCACCATTGATCGAATTGAAAAGAATATCTTCTCTTCTTCCTCTGCAGCAACAAACTTATTCTCTCAAAAAAAACACTAGCCCATCATTGCCTAGCAACAAAATATCTTCCCATGTGGAGATTCTTCTTATTTTCCCCAGCTGCAAAATATCTCCCTTCTAGTGCAAATTTTGTTTCAGCCTTTGTTTTTGTTTTTTGCTCTTCATTTGATGTAGTTTATACTTTGAAATAATTCCCCACTTTATAATATTTTGGCTTTATTCCCAGCACATATCTTCCTTTATAAAATGACTAAAATCACTTTATAAAACACCACCAGTGAATATTTAATTCACTCTCGATTTTAAATAATTTTAACCCGTGGATAAAATACTCCTCCTCCCTTATCATAAAATGTTCCCCATTTTAACATCCATTAGTAAAATTTAAATTGGACCTCTATTTGTCTTTTATTTTACACATAGCTAGGGAAATAAAATTTGATCTGTGCCCGTGAAAATAATATAACTTTGTTTCCATGATATTCATTTCACCCAATGAAATAAAATATTTACCCCTATCTCCATGGCCAAAATATTTAACCTCTAAATATTATGCCATTTAAAAATTTCAACGGGCCCACCCCTGATTTTTAAAAAACTAAGTAACCTTTCTAAATTTAAAAAAAAAACTTCCCCCTGTCCATTCTCGCACACCTCGTGGGGTTTTTTCCTTCGTCATCAACATTCTCACGAGGTTCGCGAGAATGCCCTACTTTTGATTTTTGGAGTTTTCCCGTGCTCATCCCTGGCAATGGTGGCTCCTTTCACTGCTCGCGCCCTCCATGGAAAATCCACCTCTCCCTCTTCTTAGGCACGGGCCTCCTCTTGTTTCATTGGTGTAGGCTTCCCTGCTTGCTGCATGGTCATCCCCTTCACTTCTTGACTCTCGTGCAGGCCTCACCTGCTGCACGCATGAGCCTCACCTGGTTGCGCCCTTCATCCAGTGGCTCGAGCTTCCCTATTGGCCACGTGAGCCTCTTATCTTCCTCTGCATTGCCTCCATTGAGGCTTCCTGCTGCCCCCGCCCGAAAATCATGGTGCCATCCTCCTCACCCGTGGGTCTTCTCTATCACTGTAGGTCATTCCTTGTTGGTCTGATCTCCATTGCACACGTTGGTCGTGCCATCCACTCACCAACACACGGGCCTCCTTTCACCTAGTGCGCTCTCCTTCACTAGCCGTGTGAGCCTCCTGTTCCTTTCTAGCTGACTGCATAGGTTTCCCCTCAACATGCCTTTTGTCTTCACCTATTGGTCGCACTTTCCCTTCACTAGTGCGGGCCTCTTCAATGGATGTTTATAACCTATTTCCAAACCCCATGCTGATCACATTTGTCTGAGGGAAAAACTACCCACCAGTTTAGTGCTCTCCCTCCACTCTGCCATGCGTGCATCCTTTATGGTTGGCACACCTTTCCTCATAGAAAAAATGCATGGTCCATGTCTATGCTTCCTCCATAGTGTGTTGACTTCACTTCTTGATTGATCCCCTTTACCTATTTTGTCACATTTCCCTTATACAAGTCTTAGCACCATTTTGCATTGTAATGTGTTTGAACATGAGTTTGTCATACTTAAAACAGAGCTCTTTATCTCTTTATCAAGAATCTCTACACTCCCTTCACATACCCACCCAATGCATGTCCCAATTACTATGAAATTTAAACTAAAATTACCGTGATGAAATGTTTTCCTTTTCAACATCATGTAATCGCTCAGAAACTTATCAAGATGGAAGCACACTATGACTTTATCCATGGTGAATGGAATTACTTCATTCAAGTCAATTGACTATACTTATAGCAATAACAACTGGGAGTCCACTACTGGAACAATGCCTTACAATTCATTCATTTTGCAATCAGAATACCCTTCAATAAATTGCAATGCAACACTTACAACCTCATGATTGTGCAAAGCATGTTAGGCCCCATGTGGGTATGGCTAAAAAAAAATTTGTTTTCAAAAAGGTTTCACCCTCAAATGACTTGACACTACGTTTTGGATACCTCAGAAGTTAAAAAATGAACTAGGTCTTCATCAAAAACAATTTTCTGTCCCTTTTGGGAAAGAGTCAAAATAGGTCAGGTTGGCTCAAGAATCAATCTGGGAAACCATTCAAACAACCTCGTGAAACTATAAAACCTTGCAAGCATATAGTCATTTGACCCAAAAGTATAGTGCAAAAGAAAAATCAGAGAAAAAAATTACGAGGAAGCGGATATTAATTGGAAAAGTTTCCCAATTAAACTTTTTTGAAATAGTAGCTATCCAAAACCAACACAAACTGACCCAATTGCCAATTTGTAAACATAGTTAAATAACTACCAATGAGCTGCTATCAGACACAGTGGAACATTTAGGTACCCTGAGCATGTGTGCAAAAGGAATTCTCTTGAAACATCACTGATCAAAAGTTATTGACGGTCTAAGTTTGCCTCTCAAAAAGGCTATCAGGAATGCAGTTGCAAAACAGAACAAATTGCATTTGGTTTTGATCTACAAAAAATAGCAAATCAGATTATGAAGTTCTAAAAACTGACACTCGAGATCATTTAGGTATGGAGGATATGGAACATCATTTTTTTTGACATGACAGTGAACTGGTTGCAAAAACCAAGCTCAAATAGGAAGCAGCTTCACAAAACAAAAAGTCTGCAAACAATAGAACAATGCAAACACCTTCCAACTTCACTTTTCAAAACCCTAACAAAACTTATCATGGGAAGTTGAAAATTGACACACACGCTCATCTATGTCAATCAAATACGTCTACAAATGGGTTTTGCTTGGAAAACAACATGCCTCAAGTTCTGATTCTCCAAAGTGGGTCATTCAAACTGATTTTTCAGGTGCACTTCTGAAAGTGCAAAAGAAATTTTTTGAAATAGGCATCTCAAATCTGCAAATTTTGAGAGTGCCAATAGTGGCTTTGACTAGGGATGTATGCCCCTTGTGGGCATAGCAGGATTCCAGACCTCTGGGGAAAGTAGACCAATTGTTGAGTCTGACAGGTGTCTTTAAACTACTTCCCCATTTAACCTTTTTTTTTTAATTTCATTTGATGACCCTAGGTCACCAAATGAAAAACGAGAATCAACATCTACCTCTATCAAACACAATTTTGTAGAAAGAACTGATCTCCCTCAACTTATGCTTGCCTTTATCAAACCACAACAACACAGGTGACTGCATCTTTGCAAACAACAATACCAAACTGCCCTTGTGGAAATGTGAACTTGCTCTTTGTTCAACTCTATCATCAAGTGTCAACCAAATCAGATATGTCACATCATTGTTACTCTCTTCATTCTCTGATTTAGTATTAAGTGGCAGTATTTGAAAATGGGGATCAAGACCATTTGAAACAATAGCTTGATCACAACCATCTGCCTGATAAAACATGTTGGTATCTCTTATCAGGTAATCATTCACAACATCAACATGTTCACAATCACTATGCATCTAAAAGTTAGACATACTTTCAAAATGCTGATTATTATGTGGCAACAACTTATCACATAAATCACTTAAATAATTCTCAAGCTGAAAACAACTTGCTTCAGTGTTTTTCACATTGTCAAATTTTGTGAAAACCTCTTCCAACTGACAAAAATAGCACTCACATTCTGCCTTGTGGCTGGCGCTGTTAAACCCAAACTGATTACTAGTTTAAATATCAGAATTAAAAGTATCACAAGAACTTGCCAAAAGATATTGCTCATCATGCAAACCATCTCTAAGTGTATGCAAACAAATACACTCATGCATTAGCACACTTTGTAACTATTCTTCATCATGTTGGTATTGAGAGTCATCAGAGATTTCTGACTCATCATCATTTGTAATCATATAGGCATCCTCTAAACATAAGGCATCAACCTCTTCAATATTACAATTTTGTTCAACAATGAGCAATTCTGGTTCAGAAGAACAATTTGATTTCTCATTGAAATCAGCATTAACATCCACATGAAAAAACTCATATCTAGGCTCATTCAAGTCAACAAACAAAGACTTATCCAAATCTTCACTACAATCCTCAAGATTTGACTCATTGGACACGTAAACCTCATGGTTATTTGTTGCTTCAAACTCATCTAAAGATTTTTCTGAACTTACATCAGTTTCCATATCTTCATACTCATCATACAGTGCATCATCACAATCAATTTGTTGTTTTTCTTCATCCATATCATCATCCTCATGATCATTTAGTTCATCATTGGAAATAAAATCAGATTCACTTGCATCATACCTTGCATCTTGAAGGTCATCACCACTATCAAAGTCAATAGGGGTTGCACACAACAACTGAGAGTTGTCCTCATGTGCATATTTTTGATATCCTATGGTCAACAGATCTGAAATTTGTTCACAAGTCAATAGATCATTGTTTTGGTCTATTGTTTCAACCACTTCCTCTTTTTTACCTTCACTTGAATTGGATGCAATGTCAAATTGCAAATCAGGGAATATCAAATTATCATCATCCTCCAACTTTGAGAACTCAGTAGGCTGATCATAAACTAGATCTCCCCAATCATAGGAGGCAAAATTGTTGACAACATTATCACAAGAAAAGTCATAACTAGTCATAGTGAATAAACTATCCACTTCTCCCTTCTTACTTTCTTTTGGGTTGTCAAAACAACAATCCACATCACTTTGCATTTCAACATCAGATTGGGTATCATCATTGAACTTGTCATGTGCATCCTCTTGAGGATAATCATAAACATCTTCTTTATCAAACTGAAAAACCAGAAATGGTCTCCTGATTGTAGTTGCTTGTGGCTTGTCTTTCAAACTGAAATTCATCACATACTTTGTCACTTGCAACTGATAAACTTATGTTCTCAAGAGAATTTATTAAATCAGCAAACCCTCTTGTCTCACTATGTAGACTTGTGTCAAAGCTATACTCAACACTTGTAGGATTGACATAATCACTTGTATCATCATATTGTTGATCACATATCTCTTATTTAAAGAGTAAATCTAACTCATATTCTTCTTCAAGTTCTTGGCTCGAATGACTCAACTGCTGATTTGCAGTTGGGTAAATTTCTTCTATGAGTTTTTCATTAGAAAATTCCTCATCATCTGATGATCCATTCTTCTCATCTTCTACCTTCTCAAATATGCACTTGTCTGGAAACATCTGATCATTTTCATTCACACCACTGCTGCTTTCATCAGCATGTTTTCCCATAACTGAAGACAACAAACTTTGAACATACTCATTCCTTTGTTTCTCCAAATTATGCAACACTGTGTATGCCATTTGCATGCTCAATATTTCAAAATATTATAACAATGCACTAGATCCTTCTTCATAAGCTTCAAAATGCATATGGATACAGTTAGAAGTAATAGGTCTAAAATTTTCTAGGATTAGTGAAAGAGAAACAAAAAATCTATGACTGAAATCAACACTTGACTCTTCATTTTGTTTCTTGATCTTCTTTAACCTCACGACAAGGTCTAAGGGATCTCTTGCAAATTCTTCTCTATAAGCAACCACTAATTCATCCCAACAAGGAAATGACTTCTCTGGAAAACTTAGATACCAATCCCGAGCTCGTGCTTCAAGAGATCTAACAAAAATCTCATCCGCATATCCTGATCTCTAAATGAATGTTTCTCCATGAAGCTGGAAAAACTTTGAACATGTGCATCTCCTTCACATACAATATACCCATCAAATCTAGGCATCTCCTTATAAATTTGAGCTGACATACTTTCAATTTCATAATCAACCCATGACAAATCTAACTAAGCATACAATGGGTCAAAGGAATTGATAATGGGTGCAATGACTTCACAAGTAGACACAGTTTGATGGTATCTTGACTGGGCTTATTGAAACACTTGGTGTCTTTCATCCATTTCTTTAAGTCCTCTTTTAAATACATCATTCCATTAAGGACTGAACCTAGGCTTATTAACTCTTGGGTTCTTACACTTTGAGGTATTAGATGCTTGAAGATTATTATACTTTTGACACTTCTTGACAAGCTAAATCAAAGTATTCACTGGTATAGCTACTTTACGTTGGTGATCCATGGATATTACAAATTAAGGCTCACTAATTGTGCATATTTACAAGCCTGAGCCCATGATGTACAACAGGGATAATTACTAATATTAATGACAACCTGGGCTTGAAAATTATGACAATACAAATGGATGGAAACCCCTAAAATACACAAAAGCATTCTCACCATCCAAACTAGTAGATATTTAGGCACTAAACACAATATTTCAATGGAACTGCAATTACATTCAATAGATCCAACAAATAAAAGTGTGCAAACTTAATTTACTGTTCTTTCCCTTTGTCAGTGCTAACTCACTCAATAGGGAAATAAATTTTCTTCTAAGAAGTTCAAATATGGTTTTCATACATAATTTCTTGAAAACCAAAAGTGAGGAATACCTAGAAACTTTTAAACTGTTGCAAATTGTCTTCCTGACTAGTAATATTTGTAGATCTAAAAATTTCTTCAAATTTTTAACAAGTTCTATCAATAGAGTCACCATCTCTTTTCAAAGAGGACTGAACTTCAAGAAGTATGAAGTTTCTTTACATATAAATTTCTTTCTCTAAGTTCCTTTCCACCAGCAAAGCACCATAGATTAAAAAATTGTTCAGGTTCACTACAACACTTCTTCTCCTGGGTTGAAATCCTTCAAACTTTGAACTAAATCAGAATGGTAAATCCTTTGACTCTATGCAATGACTCTTAAGGCTAGATTTTGCAATTATAATTTAATCAAATTCTCCCCAAAGGATTCGCCATTTTGTTGGTGTTTAAAATAACAACCGAGCTAGACCTTGCAACTCTCTAAGAGGTAGCCAACCTCTATTTTAAATAGCAACTAAGGCTAGTGGCCAACTGACAAGATTCAGTCAAAGACTGACATCTCCTACACTTTTGGCTCTATAGGACCAAGGTGGGTAAACCTAAACAATGCTCAAAACTTAATTCACTTATACACTAACATTGTTTTATAAAGAAGATAATTCCCAATGAAACAACGCTAAGGGGAAGCATTGGAAACTTTAAATTTGGCTAAATTCTTAGCAACTCAACCCTCTCTCAGCCATTGGAAAGTAGGACACACAATAATACAGTAAGATTAGAATGATTTTGCATTTAAAATTGTTTCTAAGATGCACAAACTGAAAAATAGATCAATGCCAATTTTGGGCCATGTATCAAACACATAAAACTAATTCTCCAGCAAACAATCTTCAACCAATGGATTTAACTTGCTAATGCTTTGCATTAACTATTAGTGCCTTGCACCAACAATCCTTCTCTTGATATCAATCATATTCTTCTTATTAAATCCCATTTGCACACCTGAAATCACAATCACCTGTTCAAAGCATTCTAACCATTTCCTTGAAATAGAACAGTGAAAAAACAAAACAATCTCATGAAACAGGAGATGATAAATTCAGACACTTTGTATTATTGAATTTACATGACTGAAAGTGTACAAATGTGGAGACAATCTGATGACATTCATGAATGTGGAAGCACTTCATGATATTAAATGCATAAACTAGTTGTATTTACTCTTGAATTCATAAAATTACAGCGTACAGACTCAAACAATGACTCATAAATTATAAATCTCTATCTACCCAACCCAATACCAAGAAACTGAGAACCTTTTACAATGAGAGAATAAAAGAAGATATAGAAGAAAAGAGGAAATAGAAGCAGCCCTAAAACTAATCTATTGCAGACACATGGCAACTTCATTCACCATTGATCAAATTGAAAAGAATATCTTCTCTTCTTCCTCTACAACAACAAAGGTATTCTCTCAAAAATAGCACCTGC
The DNA here is from genome assembly GCA_007115665.2 of Sequoiadendron giganteum. NCBI lineage: Eukaryota > Viridiplantae > Streptophyta > Pinopsida > Cupressales > Cupressaceae > Sequoiadendron > Sequoiadendron giganteum. The sequence goes on along the minus strand of CM021110.1, from coordinate 137,396,920 downwards.
CCATCATTGCCCAACAACAAAAAATCTTCCCATGTGGAGATTCTTCTTATTTTCCCCAGTTGCAAAATGTCTCCCTTCCCATGCAAATTTTGTTTCAGCCTTTGTTTCTATTTTTTGCTCTTCATTTGCTGTAGTTTATACTTTGAAATAATTCCCCACTTTATAATATTTTAGCTTTATTCCTAGCACATATCTTACTTTATAAAATGACTAAAATCACTTTATAAAACACCACCAGTGAATATTTAATTCACTCTCTATTTTAAACAATTTTAACCGTGGATAAAATACTCCTCCTCCCTTATCATAAAATGTTCCCCAATTTAACATCCATCAGTAAAATTTAAATTGCACATGTATTTGTTTTTTATTTTACACATAGTTGGGGAAATAAAATTTGATCCGTGCCCGTGAAAATAATATAACTTTTTTTCCATGATATTCATTTCACCCAATGAAATAAAATATTTACCCCTATCTCCACAGCCAAAATATTTAACCTCTAAATATTATGCCATTTAAAAATTTCAATGGGCCCACCCCTAATTTTTATAAAACTAAGCATCCTTTCTAAATTTTTTAAATAAAACTTCCCTGTGTGCATTCTTGCACACATCGTAGGGTTTTTTCCTTCATCATCAACATTCTCGCGAGGTCTGTGAGAATGCCCTACTTTTGATTTTTGGAGTGTTCCCGTGCTCATCCCTGGCAATGGCAACTCCTTTTGCTGCTCGTGCCCTCCATGGCAGATCCACCTCTCCATCTTCTCAAGCACGGGCCTTCTCTCATTTCATTGGCATAGGCTTCCCTATTTGCTACATGGTCATCCCCTTCACTTGTTGACTCTGGTGTGGGCCTCACCTGCTGCACACGTGAGCCTCACCTGGTTGCACCCTTCATCTACTAGCGTGAGCTTCTCTATTGGTCGCATGAGCCTCCTATCTTCCTCTGCATTGCCTCCATTGAGGATTCCTTCTACTCGTGCCCAGCAACCATGGTGCCATCCTCCTCACCCATGGGTCTTCTCCATGACTACAGGTCATTCCTTGTTGGTCCAGTCTCCATTTCACATGTTGGTTGCGCCATCCACTCACCAACACACGGGCCTCTTTCACCTGGAGTGCTCTCCTTCATTGGCCGCATGAGCCTCCTATTCCTTTCTGGCTAGCTATGTATGTTTCCCTGCAACATACCTTTTGTCTTCACCTGTTGGTCGTACCTTCCCTTCACTAGTGCAGGCCTCTTCAATGGATGTTTATAACCAATTTCCAAGCCCCATTCTGGTCACATTCATTTGAGGGAAAAACTGCCCACTAGTTCAGTGTTGTCCCTCGACTCTGCCATGTGTGCATCCTTCATGGCTGGTGCACCTTTCCTCATAGAAATAGTGCACGGGCCATATCTATGCTTCCTCCATAGTGTGTTGGCTTCACTTCTTGATCAATCCCCTTTACCTATTTTGTCACATTTCCCTTATACAAGTCTTAGCACCATTTTGTGTTGTAATGTGTTTGATCATGAGTTTTTCATCCTTGAAACAAAGCTCTTTGTCTCTTTATCAAGAACCTATACACTCCCTTCACATACCCACCCAATGCATGTCGCAATTACTATGAAATTTAAACCGAAATTACCGTGATGACATGTTTTCCTTTTCAGCATCATGTAATCGCTCAGAAACTTATCAAGACTAAAGCACACTGTGACTTTATCCATGGTGAATGGCATTACTTCATTCAAGTCAATTGAATAGACTTATAGCAATTATAACTGGGAGTCCACTGCTAGAACGGTGCCTTACAATTCATCCATTTTGCAATCAGAATACCCTTCAATAAATTACAATGCAACACTTACAGCCTCATGATTATGCAAAGCATGTCAGGCACCATGTGGATTTGGCTAAAAAAAAATTGTTTTCAAACAAGTTTCACCCTCAAATGACTTGAAATTGTGTTTTGAATACCTCAGAAGTTGAAAAACAAACTGGGTCTTCATCAGAAACTATTTTTTGTCCCTTTTGGGAAACAATCAAAACAAGTTAGGTTGGCTCAGAAATCAATCTGGGAAACCATTCAAACAACCTCGTGAAACTATAAAACCTTGTAAGAATATAGTTATTTGATCCAAAAGTATAGTGAAAAAGACGGATTGGAGAAACTGATTACGAGGAAGCGGATATTAATCAGCAAAATTTACCAATTAAACTTTTCTGAAACAGCAGCTGTCCAAAACCAACACAAACTGGCCCAATTGCCAATTTGTAAACATAGTGAAACAACTCCTGACAAGCTGCTATCAGACACAGTGGAAAATTTAGGTACCCTGAGCACATGTACAAAATTAATTGTCTTGAAATATCACTGATCAAAAGTTATTGACAGTCCAATTTTGCCTCTCAGAAAGGCTATCAGGAATGCAGTTGCAAAACAAAACAAATTGCATTTGGTTTCGATCTGCTAAAAATAGAAAATCAGATTATGAAGTTCTGAAAATGGACACCCAAGATAATTTAGGTATGGAGGATATGGAACAGTATTCATTTTGACATGACAGTGAATTGGTTGCGAAAACCAAGCTAAAACAGGAAGCAACTTCACAAAACAAACAGTTTGCAAATAGCAGAATAGTGCAAACACCTTCGAGCTTCACTTTTCAAAACCCTAACAAAACTTATCTTGGGAAGTTGAAAATTGACACACAAGCTCATCTATGTCAATCAAATATGTCTGCAAATGGGTGTTGCTTGGAAAACAACATGCCTCAAGTTCTGATTCTCCAAAGTGGGTCATTCAAACTGATTCTTTAGGTGCACTTCTGAAAGTGCAAAAGCAAAATTTTGAAATAGGCATCTCAAATTTGCAAATTTTGAGAGTGCCAACAAGTTCAATGCATTTTGTGAAGAAAATGACGTAAAAGGATATTATTCTGCTCCTAGAACCCCTCAATAGAAAAAAGTTGTGGAAAGAAAGAACTGGACTATTCAAGACGCTGCTAGAACTATGATGATAGAATCTAATGTTCCTGATTTGTATTGGAGAGAAGCAATCCACACTATTGTTTACATTCTTAACAAATTTCAAATCAGAGATAACAAGACCCCTTATGATTTATGGACTGGTAAGACTCCTATTGTAAAATATTTTAAGGTATTTGGAAGTATATTTTATATTAGAAGAGATGAAGAAAATCTTGGAAAGTTTGATTCTAGATGTAATGAATGAATTTTCCTTGGATTTAAAATAACAAAAAAGCTTATTATTTTTTAAATAAGAGACTGAGGAAAATAATTTAAAGTGCTAATTTAAAGTTTGGTGAAGCTGTGCATAGATCGGTAGAAATAACTGAATTTGAACCTAATGATGCAATCTATGTGCAAATACAAGAAGAAGAAAAGGAAGAGAAAGAACAAAGTGATGAATAGGAAGAAAATTTAGAACCTACACCTAAGAATCCTAAATATGTTTAGAAAAATCATTTGGAGGAACAGATAATTGGAGACAAAAGTGAAGGAGTGAAGACAAGAAGTAGAATGGTTGAGGTCAACATTTGTTTACTTTCTAAGATAGAACCTAAGACTATGAGTGAAGCATGTAATGATGAAAGCTAGGTTAAAGAAATGAAAGAGGAACTACAATAGATAGAGAAGAATGAGACATGGGAAGTAGTCCCATGACCTACAAACAAGAATGTAATTGGTTCAAAATGGGTATTCAGAAACTAGCTAAATGAAGATGGTGAAGTGGTAAGAAATAAAGAAAGACTTATATGTAAAGGATATTCACAAGTTGAAGGAATAGATTTTGAAGAATTTTTTTGCACTTTTAGCAAGAATGGAGGCCATTCAGATGTTCTTGGCATTTTTAGCTCATAAAGACTTCAACGTATATCAGATGGATGTCAAGTCTTCATTTATGAATGGATAAATGGAAGAAGAAGTATATATAGAGCAACTAGAAGGATTTCAATTGTCAAACAAATCAGACATGTTTTACAAGTTAAAGAAGGAATTATATGGATTGAAGAAAGCTCCTAGAGCTTGGTATTCTAGATTGGATAGATACTTGACAAAGAAGGGATTCAACAAAGGGTACACAGATAACAATATTTACTTCAATATTGAGAAAGACAAGATACTGATAGTTGTGATGTATTTTTATGACATCATCTTTGGTGGAAATGAAGGTATGTGTAAAAGATTTGCTGAAGAGATGCAAAAATAATTTAAAATTTCTATGACTGGTTAACTAAATTTCTTCCTTGGACTCCAAGTAAATCAATCTGACAAAGGGATATTTATTACACAATCTAATTATGTTAAGGAATTGTTAAATAAGTTTGGAATGGATGACTCCAAACCAGTTTGTACCACTATGGTAGCTAGCTGTAAGTTGAGTAAGGATTTTGAATCTACTAAATTTGATTTGAGCATGTAAAAATCTATGATTGGTGGACAATTGTATCTTACTGCTACTAGACCCAATATCATGCATGCAATATTATTAGTTGCAATATTTCAAGTAGAACCTAAGGAAGCACATTTTATTGCCATGAAGAGGATGTTAAGATATCTTAAAGGAACTCTAGACTATGGATTATGGTATCCAAAGGACAATGATTTCACTTTGAATTCCTACACTAATGAAAACTGGGCTAGTTGTTTAGATAACAAAAAGAGAACAAGTGGTAGTGAATTCTTCTTAGGAGTAATATTAGTTTCATGGTTGACCAAGAAATAGGATTCAGTTTCTTTATCCACTGCAAAAGTAGAGTATATTGTACCAACATCCTATTGTACATGGATACTTTGGATGAAGCAAACCTTGATGGTGTGAACCCCTAAATCTACAAATGCACATGAATAAAAAACATGATTAATATGTTAGATCAAATAAATTGAAACAAGCATGAGAGATTCCCCATGAAATCCATCTATCTAAAACTTATATTAGGAAATGAAGAACACAATGAGAAATGAAAAATTATGTAAATCCTAATTAAGCAAATAGCATGTTGATTCCATGGGGGAATTGGTGCCAATAATTTATTGCAATTGGCCCTTTCCTAATTCCTAAGTTGCAAATGTTGATTGATTGAAGAAATGGTCAAATCTCCAAAGAGATTTGAGCATAACTTTGGTGCAAATGTGAAAATGATAGGAATGGTGGATGAAAATTGCAAAATCAGTTCTCACTTGAAGAGAGTAACTTTGCATATGAGTTGTGGATGAAGATTGAGGAGAAGAGTCTCCAATTTATAGATTCGAATCTTGGAAGATATAGTGGAAGCAAGCAATGTGGGACAAAAGATAGTCCAATGTCATTGTGCCACTTGTCCAAATGTGATTGGATGAGGAATGTGCAAGTTTTGGCCAATGTGCCAATAAAAGCAATTAGGTGGCATTTCAAACTTGAGAAATGACATGTTGAAGAGGGAAAAGGAATGAATTTAATGTCACTTGGCTCAAGGTCAAGGTCATGTAAGAGGCTTTTAATGCCTTGTTGGAAGGACCAAGTCCACTTGGACTTTTTGAATTCAAAAGAGGAATATTCCCTTTTTGATGTTTTGTGAAGGAAAATAGGAGAATTAATAAATCAAAGTAATTGATTTATTGTGCAAGTTGCATTCTCTAGAGGATTTTAGTGAGAAGGATTAAGTTAATCATGGATTTGATTAATTTAATGAAGAATTAGGTGATGTGACAATTAAGACTTAGATTTATGAATTGATTTAAGTCAGAAATTGAGAAGAAATGATTCATTAAATAAATGATTTGATTTATTTAATAAAGGAATGTGCTAGATTAAATCAAATAAGGTTTAATTTATTTAATTTAATAGGAGGACTTTTGAGATTTTAATTAAATAAAATGATTTATTTAATTAAACAACAATGTAGGGTTAATTAAATTAAACTGATTAATTTAATCAAAGGAGGTGAGAATGACTTAATTAAATGAATAACGATTCATTAGGTTAAGAAATAGAATATGATGAAATGCTGAGAATGTGATTTAAGAGGAAATGTTGTTAGTAATCAGGATCAGGTGTGCCAAAACGAGCTTGTACATTTTCCATGTCTACATTTTGCCCCTCTTTGAAGCAATGTACTTGTTGCATTGATTCAAAGAATAAACTGTTGTGATCAAAATTCAAAATTTTCTGATTTTTAGATGCCCCACTACTACCCCAATGAGAAGGATTATGCTAGTATTGCCCCCTCAAGAGATTGGATGAAAATTTTAAATTTTTGGGTGATCTCGCGAAAAAAGATAAGAAGGTGCCCGATAGGCCAAAAATGCCCGAAAATGCACTAAAATGCCAAAAGGGATGAAGAATGACCTTTGGTTAGGCGAAAACAGGATCAGGGCAAGAAACCCCCTCCGAAAAGTCAAATTAGGTCCAAAGGAACCCTAATTTTTGAGCTTAAATAAACCCTAAGGGGTCATTTTCAAAACATTTGCACTCCTACCTTTGAAGATTTTGACATTTGAGCTCTTAGTTCTAGACACCATGGTGCAACGAGAGCTTCCTCTGCACATGTCAGAGAGAGTACGAGTATTTCAGTGACCAGTCGCTATAGGACCCACGGTATGTACCCCTATCCCACTTTTTATTTTCTTGTTTTACGTGCATTTAATAGCGTTTAGGTACGGTTGAGCCAGTGCGGTGTGATATTGCACCATGGGAGCTCTCCAAACTAGCCCGCACGGTCCTATATAGAGCCACATGTGCATAGATCACCGCACGATGGAGTTTAAGAACTATAGAATTTCAATTTCTTAAGTTGGCCGCTCGCTCAAGCAGCGCCGTGCGGTGCACTTTGGAAATATTTTCTATCTAACTCAGCTGCACAGCACAATTTGGAGACTTCCAAACTGCCCCACCTTTGCAAAAAATGCCGCTTTTGCTATTTCAAAAGCGAAAGGTAGCACGGACACCATAATTTTTTCAAGGAACTGATGTGGTACTTTCCTTGTGCAGGAGACACCCGAGGTTATTCATTCGAGGGAGCACCGATGGCCAGTACTAGAGAGATTGCAGGGAATGCACATATTCCTTCAGGAGCAGCTTGGGATGCTAGGTCTATGGTTCATTGCCTATGTCCCCCCCATTCGGGCACACTTGGGTATGATGCACGCTTTGGCTGAGCGGTGGCATAGCGAGATTTCCTCTTTTCATCTTCCCACTGGTGAGGCCACTATCACCCTCGAGGATGTCTGGCATATCCTACGATTACCTATTCATGGAGATCGGGTCATTTATGATATGGAGGAGGGGAGGAATGCCTGCTTCAATTGTCATGGGTGTGTAGGAGCTTATGCTCTGCGATGGTCAGATAGATTTGGAGCGGTACCGGGGTATAGCCCCTACTTACAGCCTGATTGTGGCTACCATTATTTTTGGCCTTGTAGCTCCTGATCGGCCCGGTCGATACTTCAGTCCAGGTTGGGGGTTAGCATGGCAGCAGATGTGCGCTCGCCGAGTGCATTATGCTTGGGGACCAGTGCTGCTGGCTTCCTTATACAGGGACTTGCATGAGTTTGCTTACTTGGAGGGTCGGGCTTTGGGGGTCGGATTGACTCTTCTTCATGTTTGGGTATTTGAGTGGATTCCAGTGCTTCGTCTGTTTGTGATACCAGTTGCCTTGGACATTGATGATCCTTTAGTGTGGCGGTATGGTGAGGTGACAATTCGTTTCACTCACATGGGTACCAACAACATAGCTCACTGGCGTCGGGCTCTCGATGAGATGACATTATTTATCTGGAGGCCGTATATGAGTATGGGCCCATGGATGGATGATGCAAAGTAGGTTTTCTTTTCCTGTCAGGATAGAATTATGTAGGGTCGAGAGCATACATTGATAGAGAGATATCTTCTAGATAGAGTGGTCAGACAGTTCAGGGAGGTGAAGGATGTGCCTGACACTTAGTACACAGCTATCTTTTCCTATTCGGCCAGGGAGACAGCCTGGGGATAGCCTATTCTAGCAGACGAGGTAGTGACCCCTTTTAGGTAGTTGGTGGCTCAACCTTGGGCATACGATCAGGGGCCAGCAGATGCAGGGGTGACTCTAGTGTTCAGGGCTTGGTTCAGGCCGCTAGTGAGATTGATAGTTCTGGGGATAGTGCTTCCACATCATAGACTGAGAGGTAGGTTAGCAGGTAGGGGTTTAGGAGGTGTACCTCCTCCTTAGCAGTCACCTCTGAGGGATCGCACGCAACATGCAGTAGGACAGGATAGGCAGCCCCATGTGGTAGGATAGGATGGGTAACCACATGTGCCAGCACAGCAACAACCAGTAGTATAGCCGGTAGGACAAGATGGGCAGTCAATAGGGCATGGTGGGCAGCCAACAAGGTAGCCAATAGGGTAGGGTGGGCAGCCAGACACCTGTGACATATTGATTCAGCAATTACAGGGGAAGGCACAGGTTCTGATAGCTGAGCGGGATGAGGCCCGACAGTGGGTTGCCATACTGACAGTAGAGAGACTAGGCACGATCCGAGAGGGATCAGGAGATAGGTCAGTGGAGACAGCTAGAGAGTGTTGCTTCCACATCTCGAGGCTGATCAGTCGATATCCATGATTATAGGGATGCCATCAAAGAGGTCAAGTACTATCAGCATCATTATCTACAGGTAGTGTCGTCAGAATGCAGAGTGCCCAACTTTTCTCAGTAGGTAGGGAGGCGACCAATAGAGGCACATGGTGAGAGACAGGATGGGGAGGGCAACAGCCAGCATGGCCCACCCCCTTTATGATCACAAGACAGTTTTGTACTTTATTTTTGATATACGAGCTGTAGTATTTGGCCTTATTATATTATGTATCTGATGGACACCTGATTTGATTTGTATTATAACAGTGATTTTTGATCATATATATGAGATGATTCACCCTTTTATGATGTTCATGCAAATATGTGAATGCAAATATGTGATGTTTATGAGATGTTCCTGCAGTGTATGTAATGAATGCATTTCTTTTTGTATTTTCCGTGCTTTAAATGATGTATTGCGTATTAATGATGGTAATGGATGCAAATGGTAATGGTAATGGTTGTAGATGATAATTTATGATGTAATGATGTCTTAAGATGTTTAGAATAATGAATTTATATTATTCCTCATAACTTAAGATATTGATATGATATACTGCTCTTCTGATGTTAACTATCTAGTGGATGTAGGATGTATGCATGAACGATGTTTTGATTACTGTTATAATACCATGTTAGTGTGGAAAGATGGTAGAAGAAACGTAGAATTAATGAGTTAGTCAGGATGATGATGGTGATTTTACATTTGCATATAGGAATTAGGATTTTCAAAGGGTCAATTGCGTTATGTTTGATAACACACATAGGTACGGTGCATCGAGGTATTAAGAACCAGGATGGCATGGTACCTAGTGTGATGGACTTTGACTTGAAAATTAGATAGGAGTATTCTTGCTCACACTTAGCATTCATACTTTATTTAGGATGTAGCTCAAACATTCTAAACATCTTGGACCAAAACACAGAAAAGTAAGCTTTCTTATGTGGTCAACAAGATACTTTAAAATATCCTCCCTACAAACCAAACAAAACATGCATAACTAGGTTATTTTACAAGCGTATCCCACAAGCACAAAAAATAAAAGATAATGATCATTGCCCCATTCCTTTCTCTCTAAACCTGTTTTGTTTAGGCATCATCAAGAGGTCCTAGGAATGAGCACAAAATAAGATAAGTCAAAAGAGACCAAATAAAGTAAAAAAATGAGCTAATGTTCTTCATACCGCTAGCCAAGACTAACTACTGTGAGGGTTACCTAATGCTTATGTCCATCGTAGGAAAGCTTCATCCTAGGATATGTAGTGATCAGGGTTTTGGTGTGACTGATTTGGGTGATAAGCTATTGATACTCCAAGGTGACTAACTTGCTTGCTTACTGACTTAGACTTTTAAGACTCCGATGATTAAAGTGTTCTCTTTGAGACCTACTAAACTTGCTTCTGATTGACTCACCAAAGGTGAAAGTGACAATTGAATTTATTATGAATGAGCCGTTCACGGGTGAAAGCGAGATGAAAAGGATGCACCATTTTGGATTTTTAGATATTTTGAGGCTGTTTTTGGTATTTTCACATTTTTCAATGTTTTTGGATTTTCAAGATTTATGACGAACAAACTAACCTAAAGACCTATCCTAGGGGTCTCGAGAGCTAATCCGTAGATGATCCTTGCCTACGTTATACACACAGAGACCACGTAGTTCGACTGATGACACATTTGACTTAATGAAGAGATGGATGGGGAAACGGATTGCCAATGCGACGGATGCCTAAAGAACTGACCCTAACTGTCTCAGGGGATGATCAAAGATCAAACTTGCCTACGTTCAAGCTCAAAGACGACATAGTGCGACAAGGTGAAAAACTAACAAGACTTAATAATGAAATTGAAGATTTTCTGAATGTTTTGACATGTTTTTGGATTTTCTGATGAAATTTTGAAAAAGACCATGAGAATGTACACAAATCCGATCCGATGTTGCGAGAACGTGCCCCCAGTGTGGTGCAATAGACTACTTCGATAAAGGTAGGACAAACTGACCTTAGAAATTCCAAGTAGTTCCATGGTGGAAAATGGTGTAGACACCAACGTAGGCTATGGTATGGATGCGAGTGGATGAGTGGATCAATGAGTGATGGAATAAGCCATGCAAATCTTGGTAGATGGGGAAGGTGCTTTATTTACACTTGGTTCCTATTTTCTCAGTTTCACCAAGGTGCTTATCCAAAGCACCACCGAAATGGTTTTCACTAGAGGAAATTTTTTTTCTTTTTACTAATTTCAATTCTTTTCTGATTATTTTTTTTTTTTTGGATTTTTGTATTTTTTTATTTTTTTTGTTGTCGCCAAGATGCCTGTTTTCCAAGTTTTCATCAAGGTGACCATTTTTTCAAGACTTTTTTTTTATTGTTTTTGTATTTTCTAGCTCTATACCTTGTAAATTTTTAGGCATAAAACTTTTTGAGGTGCGAACTGTTCATGGGCTCTTGCAGGGGCTCGCCTTCTGGTGTCAACAACTGACATGCCCCTGATTTGTAGCTTGTAGTGATGACAAAGGGTCCCAGCCAGTTGGGCTCAAACTTTCCTTTTGTATCCAGATTTGGCACGTTCTTTTGGTTTTCTTTCAGTACAAGGTCACCAACTTGGAAAGTGCGTTGTCTGATCTTCTTGTTGTAGCTCCTTTTTAGGCTATTTTGGTACACTTGTAGATTATTAAGGGAATCCATGCACCTTTCATCTAGTAAGTCTAGCTCATTGAGTCTTATGACCCTATATTCCTCATCTGTGATAAGGTTTTGTAGTGGTATCCTCAGTGACGGGAGCTCGATCTCAATGGGGAGGATGGCTTTTGATCCGTAGACCAGAGAGAATGGGGTGGTGCCTGTTGGCGTGCGAATGCTGGTGCGGTAGGCCCATAAGGAAAGATTTAGCTATAGATGATAGTCACGACCAAAGTTATTAACTATTTTTTTGAGGATTTTCAAAATGGTTTTATTTGTATCTTCTGCTTGGCCATTGCCTTGTGGGTAATATGGAGTGGAAAAACGGTGTTGGATTTTGAATTTTTCACACAAATCACGGACATCCTGATTTTTGAAGGGCATCCCATTATCAGAGATAATGGATTGGGGTACACCATATTAGCAAATGAGGTAATTCAAGATGAACTTGGATATTTTTTTTCTCATGATGTAGGTCATGGGAATTGTTTCGACCCACTTTGTGAAATATTCGGTGGCGGTGATGATGAACTTATGGCCATTGGATGAGGTGGGCGATATTTTACTAATGAGATCGAGCCCCCATTGTGAAAAGGGCCAAGGTGTAACAATGGGATGAAGTTCTTGAGCTAGTGCATGAATAAGGTCTACATGCTATTGACATTGTAGGCAGTTCTTGACAAAGTTGTGTGCCTCTCTTTCCATCGTCGGCCAGTAGTACCCTATTCTCAGCAACTTTTTAGCCAAGATCATACCACTTGAGTGTGACCCGCATGTGCCATTGTGTACCTCAGTTAGAGCAGTCAAGGATTCCTCGGGTTTTAAACAATGTAGCAAGGTTCCGTCAATACTTCTACGGAAGAGGGTCTCTCCTAGGATGACGAATCATGAAGTTCTTTTGATAAAAGTGCATTTTAGGTTCGAAATGGTGTCAGTGGGGAGGATTCCTAACTTTAGGTAGGTGTATATATCATGATACCAAAGATCACCGGGACCAACGAGTTCACATGCGTATTCTAACTCTGGTACCTCAAATGTGGGTACGAGAAGCTATTCTACGAGGAATTCATGTTTTGAGACGTTATGAGGGATGTCTAGTAAGGATCCAATTGTCGCCATTGCATCAACTGCTCTATTGTTTTTCCTTGGTATCTACTCAAAGGTAATGTCGATGAAAGATTCCTTGAGGCGTTCTACGACCTTCTTGTATGGTGTGAGCTTATCATCCTTCATTTGATATTCACCGTTGACTTGGTTGATGATAAGTTGTGAGTCCCCATAGAATTTTAATGCAATGATTCGCCATTGTGCTGCAATTTTGAGGCCTATGGTCAAAGCCTCGTATTCTGCAATATTGTTAGTACAAGGGAATGCCAGCTTGTATGATCTAGGTATGCAGTCTCCTTGCGACGTGATGAAGAGTACCCCAGCTCCTGATCCATGTTGCGTGTGAGAGCCATCAAAGTATAACTTCTAGTGGTTTGTTGCACCAAGGTTAAAAAGGGACTCATCTAGGAATTCTGATATGAGTGGGTCATCTGTGTAGAGGGGGCCCTCTACCAGTTGATCCGCAATGACTTATCCTTTTATGGCTTTTTTTTCTACATACTCGATATCATGTTCAGATAATATCATTACCCATTTAGCCATTCTACCTGTAAGCGTTGCTTTTGACAATAGGTACTTTAGAGGGTCTATTTTGGCAATCAACTTGATTTGGTGTGCTAGCATGTAGTGTCTAAATTTTTGAGCCGCAAATACTAGTGCTAGGCAAGCTTTTTCTATTGAGGTGTAATTGAGCTTGTGTCCCACCATTGTCCTGCTGATGTAGTAGATAGCCCGCTTGGTACCCTTTTCATCATGTTGGGCTAAAAGGGCCCCCAGGGCGGCTGTTGTTGCTGAGATGTATAGGATTAATGGTTTCCCCACAATTGGTGGCATCAACATAGGTGGTGTAAGTAGATATTCTTTTATTTTGCTGAATGCTTGCTCGCATTTTTCATCCCATCTAAAAGCTACTCCCTTGTGAAGTAGGTGTGAATAGGCAATTTGTTTATCTGCCAGTTGTGCTATGAATCTCCAGATGGACTGGAGTCTACCTTGCAATCCTCTTAGTTGTTTTAACGTTCTTGGTGCTTCCATTTCAAGGATTTCTTTTACCTTTGCAGGGTCCACCTCTATCCCTCTCATTGAAACTATGTATCCTAGTAGCTTTCCCGATTGTACCCCAAAGACACATTTCTTTGGGTTGAGTCTAACCTTATATTGTTCGAGCCTGTCAAAGATAGCACTTAGAGTTGCTATATGGTCTTGTCTTTTCTTTCATTTAGGTAGTATATCATCTACATAATCTTCGACTATTTTATGGATCATGTCATGGAAGATTAATGTCATGGCTCTTTGGTATGTATCTCCTTCATTTTTCAACCCAAATGGCATTACGTTCTAGTAGTAGGTGCCCCAAGGACATGTGAATGTTGTCTTGTGTTGGTCTTCTTTTGTGATCATTATCTGATTGTACCTCGAGAAGCCATCCATTAGGGAGAGCATCTCATGTCCGGCCATCATATCCACTATCATGTCAATGTTGGGTAGTGGAAATTCGTCCTTGGGACATGCTTTGTTTAGGTCTCTAAAATCAGTGTAGATGCAGATGCCCCCTTTCAGTTTTGAGACTGGCACAAGATTAGATACCCATTCTGGATAGTCAATCGGGCGTATGAAGCCAACATCCAGAAGTTCCTGCAGCTCAATCTTTACAAGCAAGGCTATTTGTGGGTGCATTTTCCTTAGCTTTTGTCTAACTGGTTTTGCTCCGGGGTAAACATCCAAATGATGAACTACTACTTCAGGGTCCAAGCCTAGCATGTCTGCATAGGTCCATGCAAAATTCACCTTTCTTTCCTTTAGGAATGCTACCAATAGTTCTTATTCTTCTTCTAGGAGGGATTCTGCATATAAGGTGATTTGTGGCTCTGTTTCTATTCCCAGGTTGACAGGGTTGCACTGTTCTGCCAATACTGCTGACTTCTCTTGATGTAGAGCAGTAAGGGGGAGATTGAATCCTTCATCCTCTGGTGCCTCAGGGAGGTTTTCACCATCGGATGCATCCTTTATTTTTACTATTTTATGGTTAGAGAGTACCACAGTGTGGTTTTCACTCAATAACTCTGAGCTTGTTCTTGATCTTTTTCTTTTGCGACTGAAGGACTCAATCGTCTCCCCAAATTATGCTTGTTTATCTAGTGTGATGTTGAATCCAGCCTTGTGATCTCCGCATGGGATTGTATCCCTTAGTCCCATAAATTCTAAGACAGCCACATCATTTTTGAACGAGTCTAGAATTGGTAGTCCCTGTTGGTCGTGATTGATGAGTTGGGGGTACACTAAGTGGATTTGGTGGGTTCATTGGATTGGCTTAGCGGGTGAGGCACTAATCATTAACAAGGTGGACTCCTCAAAAATCCTAGGGAGACTTGCTATGGTATCCTCATCATCACTACTAGTACACACATCGGTAACGTCAAAGGTGTAATTGTCAAGTGGGATCCCTAAGCAAATGGGTGGTCTAGGGATTGTTGTTGTCACCTGAGGAGTGGACCGGACTGCTCTTCTGGGCGTAACTCTACCACGTACAGTTGTACTCAGAGGGGCATAGCCGAGGAAAATGTTTCACATCCTTCTTTCCACCATGATGGGCTCCAACCATCCATCAACTGTTTCTTCCTAGGCTTTCATTCCTGTTATAGCCCATGCTGAAAATCATTTGTAACCCTCTATTTGTTTCCTCCATGGGTAGGGTGGGAGTGGGTCTTTCATCTTGGTACAAAGTGTTTGTGATGTCCTCCTTGTCCATATTCTCCCAATTGAGATCCCCCCAATGGTGGAATTTAGCAGGTTCTATTCTAGTGTGAATAGGTGTTTGAATCAATTATGGTTGCCCATATGACCTAGGAGATTGTGGTAGCTCTCCTACAACAAAAGCATTTCTCTTCATTCTATAATCACCGCATCCATTGTCCTATATCATGTTTTTGATCTCGGATATGTCAGGGATGGTGGGTGTTTTTGTCATAGAAGTGGAGACGAGATTAGCTAGGTCTATGTATGAAGTGGATGGCCCATCATTTTTAGGTACTTGAGGGATCTTGTAAAACTTGGCTTCCAAGTTTTTGTAGTAGGCGAAAGGTTCAAGATCCCCATGTATAGTAACCTCTTCATTTTGATATGAGAACTTAATGCACTGGTGGTAGGTTGAGGCTACTGCCTTCATTCCATGTATCCATGGGCATCCCAGGAGGATGTTGTATGGTAGATCAAGGTCAAGAACTTGACAGGTTGTTTCCATGGTTGCTGGCCCCACTTGGATGGAGATTTTGATAGTGCCCTGAGACACTCTTTCCTGGTCATCATATGCTCTTATTGTGATACTTTTGTTCTTATTGATTGAATCCTCGGTGAATCCCAATTTTTTTATGAGTTTTAGTGAACAAATATTAAGACCTGCACCACCATCTACCAAGACTCATTTGAATTTATTTTTATGGATTAGGACTTGGAGGTGGAGTGCACGGTTATGAGATGGCTGCAGGGGGAAATCTTGGTCAGAAAATGTGATGAGATTTGGGGTAATGATGTTACCCACCATAGCTTGAAATTGCTCTGTGTCAAGGGTGGCAGCAATGGTAGATACAGGTAGTGCTTCATCCGGGATCTATCTATGGGCGGTGGATATTTTTAGTAATTCCATGATGGAGATTTGTGTGGGTGTTCTTTTCAATTGGTCAATTACATTGTAATCATAGGAGATGGCCTTTGTGTTGGTAATGGGGGTCTTAGCAGGTGCCCCGACAAGGGTAACCTTTTTACCTCGTGTGGTGACTCCACAGTCATTGTTGGCTCCCTTGATATTTATGACAGTAACCATCTCGTCGACACATTCGACTATCTCCTCGTATACTAGATTAGCACTAGCATACTTTTTCTTACCCTTATTATTCCCTTGGTTATTTCCCTGATTGTTCCCTTGGTTATGATTCGACATCGGATTCGTGTAGATTTTTAGGTCTTGGTTTCTAGCCGGCTGCTCGATGTTGATGACCTTATCCTCGATGAGGTCTTGGATGATATTCTTGAGTCTCATGCAGTTGGTGGTGGTGTGTCCTTTGACTTTGTGAAATTCACACAAGAGATTCTCATTGTACCACGGCGGTTTGGTCATGGGCTCCGTGTATTGTTTGGAGTTAGAGATCTTGATTAGGTTCTCCTTGACCAGTTTCTTCATGACAGACTCAATCGATTCGCCAAGGGCTGTGAACTTCCTCTTGGGGGGAAATTTGTTGCGGGGAGGTGGTCCTCCTTGATTACCCACATTGCTGACTTGACTGGTGGAAGGTGGTTGTGCCACTACCGCATTAGTCTGCACATTATTATGATTATGATTTTGCGGTTGATGATGGTTTTGAGTATTTTTCTTAGGAGCACTGATGACTAACTTAGTGTCGACACCACCGTCATTTGTGATATTTTTGTTCCTCGACCATGTTCGAGGTTTATCATTGTAGTTGTTAGACGGGTGGTTATCTTGCGGTGGAGTGAATGTCAGTGCGCCTTCTCACACCGTAAGGGATCTTTCAATGTTGAGCACCTTTGGAATTAGTTGGTCGTATAATGTGATGCACTGCATTTTCAAGTAAGATGCCAAGTTTTTATAAAGGTTGGCTATGATGGTGCAGACTTGTTGTTCTTTTGGCATAGTCCACTTGCTCTGATTGGCCTTGGATCGCCATCTTTGCAAGAAGGATGCGAATAACTCTCCTTTTTCTTATTTGAGTGTAGATAGTTCTTCCAAGCTGACATCCGTACCCATATTAAAAGCGTAATTTTTAAGGAAAGCCTCCACTATTTCCTCAAATGTTTTAATGCTTGTGGGTAGGCAAGAAAACCATTCCATAGCTGGACCAGTCAAGCTTTGGGGGAAGAGTTGCATTAGATACGTGTCATCATATGCGACTTCCATGCAATGCACCTTAAATTCCCTACCATGGTTTTCAGGGTTGCCCATTCCATTGTATTTATCGAATTTGGGGATCTCGAATCCCTTTGGGAATGGTACCATGGTGAGACTTCTATCGAACAGATAAGGGCACAAGTTGCCTAGTGTCTTTGTGGTTTTTCCTACTTGCAAGTCCAACACCTGTTGTGAG
Organism: Sequoiadendron giganteum; assembly: GCA_007115665.2. Lineage (NCBI taxonomy): Eukaryota > Viridiplantae > Streptophyta > Pinopsida > Cupressales > Cupressaceae > Sequoiadendron > Sequoiadendron giganteum. Next base: position 137,379,428 of record CM021110.1, on the reverse strand, counting down.
AGAAGTTTGATTTGTGTTGCGACATCTTTGCTTGGATCGAGGGGTGGGATGAATGAGTTATAAGGCATTTAGGGAGTGCACATGGTGGGAGGAGTACTGGTGGGCATTTGCTGCAAGCTTGGCTATGCATTTAAGGCTTGTTGGTAAGCCTGCATTTGTGCCAACAATGCTTGTTGTTGATCTTGCTGTTGTTGTTCCAATAGCACTTGTTGTTGGTCCATCTGTTGTTGTTCCCATGAAGCCTGTTGTTGTTCAAGTTGCTGTTGGTCTAGTTGCTATTGCGCCAACAATGCTTGTTGTTGGTCGAGCTATTGTTGTGCCAATAAAGCTTGTTGTTTAGCTTGGTGCTATGCTTGAAAGTCTTGCAGGGCTTGTTGGTAGGCTTGCAGGTGGATTGCTTGCAATTGCACTTGGTATTGAGCTTGTGCTTGTTGTTGGGCTTGAGCTTGAGCTTGTGCTTGCACTTAGGCTTAGGCTTGAGCTTGGGCTTGAGCTTGTGCTTGGACTTGAGCTTGGGCTTGAGCTTGAGCTTGGGCTTGCTGCTTTTGCTGGAGTACTCTTTGTTGGTTTTCCCTTTGGAAGGTTTGGATTGAAGTGGTGAATGAATTTGTTGTGTTGGCTTTCAGTGGGATTGGTGGTGGAGCAGGAATCATGCCAACTGTCATGGCGGGTGGAGGGATTGTGGTGGTGATTGTGATTTGGGTTGTCGGGGGGGTGTTTGAGACAATTGGTCCTTGAGGAGGCATACTTTGAGAGACTTGAGGACCAATAGATGCATTAACCATGGTGATGGGAATAGTTGCAATTTGTTGTGAGGATATGGGCAAAAGAAGAGGGTTCAAAGTGGTGGTCAGATTGCTTGGATTGGAAAAATTTTCGATTGGTAAAGGTGGAAAACCTATTCCAAGAGGTGATGCGGATTCGAAAGGAAGCGGGGGAAGGGATGATGCACCAATTTGGAATGAGAAAGGATTTATAGCTTCCATCATTCCAAACAAGCCAACTTCCTCATGTGGTGCGGTGGTTGGTATGTTCAATTGATAGGCTAGTGTGGTGTGAAATGAGGATGAACCAGCGGATTTATGAAATGTGAGTGGGACGTATGGGTGAGATGGGTTTTCCGGAATAGATGTAGCTGGTGTGGGGGTGATGATTGCTTCTTTATTATCCACAAGGTGGTGTTTTTGCAATTCCTGGAACATGGCGCTCCCCTCATTCACACACGGGGAGGTGGGTGTGATAATTGATGTAGTGCAAGGAACTTCTTGATTGATGTTTGACAATGGGGATGCATTTGTACTAGTGCTTATGTTAAGGTTGGGAGGGGGCATGACCCCTCCTCTTGCTATTGAATTTATGTATTTGAACATAGCACTAACAATTTTGTGGTTCTCTGGATTTTGAACCATTTCCATGATTTCATTTGGTGTCATCCCCATGTCTTCATTTGTGATGTCCTCTTGATGACTCTCCTCTTGAGGATTTTGTGATGATAAGGGAAAGTTGCTTGGGGGATTGCTTGATTCTTCTAGGTTCACTTCGGTGTTTAGATGACTCATGTCCATAGAAGCTGATATTTCTCCGATATTCTCCATGTCCTTCTTGTATTGAGATCTTGTTTGGACCATAAAAAATAAGGATTTGTTTGATCCTAATCCTTTAGGTCCAAAAGAGAAGAAATAGGGAAGCTAAAAGTTCAAATATGGTGATAATGGTGATGGGTTAAATGGATGGGATGAGTGAGTGAAACCTGTTTGAAGAACTTTTTGAAGGTATCTGCTAAACTTGTAAGGGCTTTTGATTTGATTGATTGTGATAATTTGACTAGATGCATTAAGTCAAACAAGATTTTTTGTGAAGTTTTTTTCCCTAGGAAGTTGTGTTATCCTAAGGGAACTTGCACAAATGTATGAATTGACAAGCTTTGTTATGCCAATGTGATTGAGAACTAATAGACTTTAAGAAGTTGTGTTATCTCAAAGAAAATTTGTCCAATGTTTTAAGACTAAGTTGGCTAAGTGTGTTAATGATGCAGAGCAAGGGAGGATTCACAACTCAACATTCCATTTACTTCACAACTTTCATAAAATTATTAATCTCAAAGAATGATTAAGTGCATTCTAGACCACATCAGAAACATAACCATGGTAGCCCACAATTTAATGCAATGAACAGTCATTAATAACTTTTACAAAACAAATAATAAATCCAATCGCTTTAGTTAGATTTACAATAACATAATTACAGACCTCCCTTCCAATTTTTATGAAGATCCAATGGTTGAAAATAAAGTTATTGCATTTTTTCCAAAACTGAAAACCCTAGGCAGTGTTTAAACCTGCCCTCACCAAAATAATCATATCTTCCACAAAACTCAATAAAATTCAATGAGACAAAAAGAATTGGAAACTAGAAATAGAGACCTTTCCATCCATATATGATACTCTATTATTTTAATCCATACCAGTCCGTACAAATCACAACTTCAACCTGAAAACAATGTAGAAATCATAAAATGCACACCAAACTTGAGGTTGCCATTCATCAAACTTCACAAATAATGTCTCCAACCTCTCCAACCTCTCCAATTCAAGTTTTGGAGGGTGTAATTATACATTTACAACCAAAACCAACTATTTTCAACCACCTTTTAGTTAGTTTGTTGACAAAACACTTTAATGACACTTTTGACAAGTTGCTTGACAACTTTCTTGAGCAACTTTTACAATTTTTACAATATATAACAACTTTAAACATTATTTGACAAATGAATTCAAATATTATTTCCTAAGACCCAAACACCTATAAAATGGCTTGATAAACCTTATTATAAGACCCAATACATAAAATAGACCAACTATTTACAAATGGCCTCATGGAGGCTTGAAAGCAACTTGGTGCTCCTGCACCATACACCCCTTGAAGAAAAAACTCAAGTCCCCTGAGTTAGCATAAAATAAAGAACCTACAAAAAGAAATGCATCTTCACTATCACCTAAAATCACAAATACTTGTATCTTCATCTTAATCCATGGTTTTTTCTTCCTCTTCTTCTTCTTATGCCTTCTTAGACTATCAATCATCTTTTCAACATCTAGGCTCCAAAACTCCATTTCTTGTGTATAAACCTCAATAGCATCATCTATATCTTCATTATTATCATTAGAGTACCATATATAATATGCATCATACTCTTGAAAACCTTCATATACCTCATTGTCAAATAGATCTACAACATCTTTATTAACAACCTTATTACCAACAACAACTTGATCATGAATATCAACATCAATGTTATCAACAACTTTATCATCATCAACTTGAGTATCAATACAAGGGTTATCAATAACATCAAAAACCTTCTCAACTTGTTCATCAACAAAAATTTCATCAACTACTTGAGTATCAACAACAACCACATCACTAATCTCAACATCAAAATGTTCATTAACCAACAAAGAAGTTTGTTCATCTTCAAGCACAATCAAAATATCATGCATCTCAACTTGTAACTTATCTTGCTCAACTTGAACAAAAGATTCAAACTTTACCTCTATCTCATTTTTTGCCTTCTTTTGTTTTCTTTGCTTCTTCATAATCTTCTTTAGAGGCCACCTTAACCTCTTTGACATTGGTATATTCCAACTCCTTTGTGCTTCCTTAAGAAGTTGGTGTTCTTTGTCTAATCTTTCCAACCTTTGGCTTATCTCATCCATGGCTTTCTTAAACTCTATTATTCTTTCCTTCTTTCTCATTTCCTTCTTCCTTTGTGAATCCTCAGCCTGCCAACATCTCTTTAAAAATTCCATCTTCACAAGCAAGTCTCTCCTTGCTTCCACTTCACCTTGCCACACCTAGGCAATTAGGTTCCTTCCTCAACCTGCAAACAACCACACACAAACCACAAACAACTTTCCCAGAGCATCTTCGGGCTCTGATACCAATCTGATGTAGAGCAATAGGATTCACAACTCAACGTTCCATTTACTTCACAACTTTCATAAAATTATTAATCTCAAAGAATGATTAAGTACATTCTAGACCACATCAAAAACATAACCATGGTAGCCCACAATTTAATGCAATGAACAATCATTAATAACTTCTACAAAACAAATAATAAATCCAATCACTTCTATTAGATTTACAATAGCATAATTACAGACCTCCCTTCCAATTTTTATGAAGATCCAATGGTTGAAAATAAAGTTATTGCATTTTTTCCAAAACTGCAAACCCTAGGGAGTGTTTAAACCTGCCCTCACCAAAATAATCATATCTTCCACAAAACGCAATAAAATTCAATGAGACAAAAAAAATTGAAAACTAGAAACAAAGACCTTTCCATCCATATATGATACTCTATTATTTGAATCCATACCAGTCCGTACAAATCACAACTTCAACCTGAAAACAATGTAGAAATCATAAAATGCACACCAAACTTGAGGTTGCCATTCATCAAACTTCACAAATAATGTCTCAAACCTCTCCAACCTCTCCAATTCGAGTTTTTGGAGGGTGTACTTATACGTTTAAAACCAAAACCAACTATTTTCAACCACCTTTTAGTTAGTTTGTTGACAAAACACTTTAATGACACTTTTGACAAGTTGCTTGACAACTTTCTTTAGCAACTTTTACAATTTTTACAATATATAACAACTTTAAACATTATTTGACAAATGACTTAAAATATTACTTCCTAAGACTCAAACACCTATAAAATGTCTTGATAAAACTTATTATAAGACCCAATACATAAAATAGACCAACTATTTACAAATGGCCTCATGGAGGCTTGAAAGCAACTTGGTGCTCCTGCACCAGTTAAGCCAAGGTATGATGATGTTGATTTAGCCCTCAAAGTTTAGCGTGATGATTGATTCGAGAGTTCTTGAAAAGGTTTGATGATGAAATGAGATTTGGTTGATGGAGGAATGGATGAGAATGACAACTTTGATCTTGAACCTTAACCTAGATGCGACTCTCTCTACAAAACCTCGGTATTGAAGAACATGCTAGACTTCCTATGGGAGAAATGCAAACCTTTGAAAAAGTTCAGGATTTTGTTGATAATAAAATGCATACAATGTGGGATTGTTCCTTGAGGCCTTTTCGTAGAAATTGTATACAAGTCTCTCCCTTACTTCAAGGAGCATCTCAAGGTGTTGCTCACGGATTTTTAGACTCACTTTCTTGAACTTTGGCTTTGGGATTTTAATCTTGTAGTAAATCATTAGAAACAACACATGTGAAGTTCAATTTGTCTCTTTATCTTGGTTAAATGAGGTTCTTTTTATCCAAGACACTTGCTTGCTTAGGTTTTCAAACTATTTGTTTAGTGTCCCATTTTCTTTCTCATCCCACAAGGTCCTTTGTGTGGAAATCAAGAAAAATAGGGCGAACGTTCCCTATGTTTATCCTTATTGGAAAAAAATGATGGTAGAATTTGTACACTTAAAAACCTCTAGGAATGTGATTCCTAGGGAAAGCAAGAGTGGGAAAGTTCCTCAATAGGTATTTGTCTCCCACAAGGTGTTTGAAATTTCAAGATTTTTGTGTATGTTCGTTTTTCAAATGCTTCCAAGATCAAGTAATGTTTTTTTTCCAAGCACTTTTACACTCCTAGGTTGATGAGGCAATACCTTGTTGGGTTTCCACTTTGATAAATCTAGATGTGCATATCTTGTGCAAATGGCTAAATGCTTGACCACATTGGCTCCCCTCCACAACACTCACTTATTCGGGTCAGCCAAGCATTACTACCCATGAATCTCCCATGGCATACCTTCCATTTCCACAACAAGACTGCATGTTACATGGGGTGGCTTCAAAAGACATAACCTTTTGCACCAACAAGATAGACAAGGTTTTGGCCTTTTTCTAAACAAGGAGTTCTAATTCGGGCATTCTGTTCATGGGGGATTATCCAACATCGGCGAGAGTCCATTGCTGTCCATCTCATTGGAATAATCCTCGTGATATTGGCATTTGTTCCAATATCCACACTTATATCCCAGGTGGAAGTCGCTTGGCTTTAGCGTGTTCCCGATTGGGTCGTTCCCTTGCATGATTACTTTTTCCCACAAGGCAGGCCCTCTAAGATAAACAAAAGTGAGCTAACATATCCCATCGTTCACACAACCCTTGTTGAAAAACAAAGGGGAGAACGTCTGCAATATATCGTGCTCATACTCGCATGTTTTGTTCAATTTTAAGTCCCAAATCAAATGTGCAGGCAATCTTTTCGACAAGTTAATATCACTAAAAAGCTTTTGATTCTCAATATTGCTATAAAGCGTGAGAGCAGCACATACGTATTTTAATGATGTTAATTTGTTAAAAAGTTTGCAAAACATAAAAGATACATGTTCAATTTTAAATTCCTCAAAGCAATAATGAGTTTATTTTAGAAGCACCAAGATGAAATGTGAAGTTTTCCTTGTTCAATTTTAAATCCAAATTGAAAACTAGTAAATGTCTAAAATTCTTTTTAGCCCCTTGGCAACTTTACAAAAAAAAATTTGTTTATTCTTTTTAGATCCCAATGAAAAATTAGTAGCCTAAGGTCAAAGATTTTGACAAATTTTCAAGAAGTGTTGAAGAACACTTAAGTGTTTAGAAACACTTTACACAAGATGAACATGAAAATTTAAACATTTTTTAAAACCCAAAGTAAAATTATTTTTCCTAAGGCCAAAGATTTTAAAAATTTTCTCAAGAAGTGTTAAAGAACACTTTTAGTGTTTAGAAACACTTTGGGCTTGTAAACATGATGTCATAATGACTCCTTCCTTTGCTCCAACCTGCAAAATGATAGTAAAACAGAGAGCTATAAAGATAGGAAACTAAATTGAAAGGTTAAAAAAAAATCCTAAACTTAGAAAGCACATGTTAATTTAAATTTTACTATCTTCCTGCGACGTAGTTTTGAAAAGCAGTGAAGTTTGGAGAAGCGGCGGAGTTTGGAAGACAGGCGGCGCTATATAGCGCCATGCGGGTAACTTTAGGAAGCGCTCTGCACAAACATAGGGTACAAAAGCGGTGAGACAGAGGTCCGCGGTGCAGTTTAGAAGCGACCTTCTTTGGAAATTCAAAATTTATAGGCAGGAACAGTGTCGCAGTGGAGTTTGGAGGAAGCATGGTTCAAAATAGAGCCGCGGTGGTAAAGACGGCGGAGTTAGGACCTGCACGGTGAGGTTCAGAAATTTAAAAACAGACAGGTGGGAATTCCCATGGTGTAGTTTAGACAATGTAACCATGGGTCGATAGGGAGCCACGGAACTGAAGGCGGTGGGATATTGCACCATGGAACTGAGGGCGGCGTGATATGGCACCACGCGGGCTAGTTTGCCTATGTCTGCAACAAAAAAATTAGAAACCACGAAATTTGAAAACATGATTTGATTTTTCAGCGTGCTGCCCTCCTTCTAGTGCCAAAATGTGAACCCCTAAACCTGCAAATGCACATGAACAACAAACATGATTAATATGTTAGATCAAATACATTGAAACAAGCATGAGAGATTCCCCATGAAATCCATCTATCTAAAACTTATATTAGGAAATGAAGAACACAATGAGAAATGAAAACTTATGTAAATCCTAATTAAGCAAATAGCATGTTGATTCCATGAGGGAATCAGTGCCAATGATTTGTTGCAATTGGCCCTTTCCCAATTCCTAAGTTGCAAATGTTGATTAATTGAAGAAGTGGTCAAATCTCCAAAGAGATTTGAGCATAACTTTGGTGCAAATGTGAAAATGATAGGAATGGTGGATGAAAATTGCAAAATCAGTTCTCACTTGAAGAGAGTAACTTTGCATATGAGTTGTGGATGAAGATTGAGGAGAAAAGTCTCCAATTTATAGATTCAAATCTTGGAAGAGATAGTGGAAGCAAGCAATGTGGGACAAAAGATAGTCCAATGTCATTGTGCCACTTGTCCAAATGTGATTGGATGAGGAATGTGCAAGTTTTGGCCAATGTGCCAATAAATACAATTAGGTGGCATTTCAAACTTGAGAAATGACATGTTGAAGAGAGAAAAGGAATAAAGTTAATGTCACTTGGCTCAAGGTCAAGGTCATGTAAGAGGCTTTTAATGCCTTGTTGGAAGGACCAAATCCACTTGGACTTTTTGAATTCAAAAGAGGAATATTCCTTTTTTGATGCTTTGTGAGGGAAAATAGGAGAATTAATAAATCAAAGTAATTGATTTATTGTGCAAGTTGCATTCTCTAGAGGATTTTAGTGAGAAGGATTAAGTTAATCATGGATTTGATTAATTTAATGAAGAATTAGGTGATGTGACAATTTAGACTTAGATTTATGAATTGATTTAAGTCAGAAATTGAGAGGAAATGATTCATTAAATAAATGATTTGATTTATTTAATAAAGAAGGAATGTGTTAGATCAAATCAAATAAGGTTTAATTTATTTAATTTAATAGGAGGACTTTTGAGATTTTAATTAAATAAAATGATTTATTTAATTAAACAACAATGTAGGGTTAATTAAATTAAACTGATTAATTTAATCAAAGTAGGTGAGAATGACTTAATTAAATGAAGAATGATTCATTAGGTTAAGAAATAGAATGTGATGAAATGCTGAGAATGTGATTTAAGAGGAAACATTGTTAGTAATCGCGATCAAGTGTGCCAAGATGAGCTTGTACATTTTCCATGTCTACAGATGGACATAGGTATGATAAGTGATGAAGCTATCTCTATATTTTGTGACAATACAAGTGCAATAAATATTTCAAATAATCTAGTGATGCATTCTATAACAAAGCATATACCTATCAAGTATCACTTCTTGAGAGAGAAGGTATTAAGGAATGAATTTTGACTTGAATATGTACCTACCAAAGAACAAGTTGCAAAAATATTCACTATTAGAGACCTTCAAAAGGATACCTTTGAGTATCTCAGAGGGAAGTTAGGGGTTACAACCCCTCCTTCTTTGAAGTAAGTGCATATGGAGGTGCATCAGTCCAGTGGATTCATAGACTCTTTATTCTGGACTGATGATTGAGGTCTACTCATCAAGGGGAGTAGAGAAGTGCATTATTGCAGTATGTGATGTGAGTGTAATCCTTAGGGGGGGTGAATAGAGCTTTATATGGTAAGAAATTCATTTTCCATTGATTTTAAAGGGGGGAAGCGAATCATGTGAAAATTTTATGCTTGGTAGGTTGTCACTTCTGAAAATCATGTATGTTGTCTTTGATGGTATTTCACATCATGTGTTTCCATCAGTGACAAAGGGGGAGATTGTTGAAAGTATGGATGTGTTTGGTAGTATTTTCATTAATGTTTTCATTGATGTTAGCACAATTTAGGTTGATTAAGTTGTGTATTTATGTAGTTCTTTTGAGAAATTTTGAGAAATCATGAAAGTAGAATTAAAGTATGTTTTGAGTCTACTCTAGTATACTACTATGTATTTGTCCTGTGTTGATCTTATGCCCATTTAGATCTATAGATGTGTTCATAAGCTTGAATGGATCGTATATCCTGAGTTTCAACTTCTGGTTTGATGGAGAGTAGAAGATGTGTTCACTGGTGTGTGAACTAGTTTGCTAGAACTATTTGTTTGAGGACTGGGAGAAATGTTTTGACTCCGTAGTCTTCTGATTTTTGGTTTAAGATCTTGTGGATTTGGGAGATGATATTTTTTTATGGTTTTTGTGTTCTAAATTTTTTTCTTGTGGTTTTTCACTCTGGAAGACCTACTCCACAGCTCTTGTGTTTTAACTAGTTGGTCTGATTGGACTAAAGAAGAGTTCTTTGAAAATGAAGTTGGTTGAAATTACTACAGATGTACCTAAAGTGTTCTCAAAGATGGTGAAATGACTGGTGAAGCGTGTTGAGTGATCCACATGTCATTATCTTTCTAGAGATGTGTGTACTTCAAAACTCATTAGTTTTTTCATTAGGTCTGGCTAACTTAGTTTTTACACATTACATTTGGCTTTTGCATCGATTTCAAAAAGCATGTGCAAGATTCAAGAGGTTGTTTGGGTCCTAAATTAAATATGTAATTGGTCCTCTCTCATTCTTATCCACAACAGGAATGTTGAGTGCGTGGCCTAGTTTGAATTTGTACTTTGAAATTGTATAAGCCGAACTTGGTGAATGTTTCTAAGGTTGAAGATAGTAAAAAATTAAATCAAGTTGTGGTGAACTTAATATCCATCGATTGATCATCCACGAATTGAGAAAGTGAGTGAAGTGTATGAACAAGTTGTATGACCTAGATTTCTTCTTAAGAGATTAAATGCTAATAGTTGCAAATATTACAATGATTAATTCTAGACTAACAAACAATCTAAATAAAAAAAAACAAAGAACGAATAAGTAAACATGAATAACTAAAAAAATTAATTGAAGAGATCTCACCGAATATGTGTTCACGCCTTCAAATTATCTTGATTGCTCTTCTCCATTTTGTTGTCTTAGTATTCTTGCCCTAAGATTTTCAGTATTGATGCAAGCATAACTTCATTGAGTGTCTAAGAAAAATATCAAAGATAAGTTTCTTCTAAAAAATGTGTGATTTCAGGAGGAGGAATAATGATAATGACGGGCCATTTTATAGATTTTGGGTTTTTGAATGATCAACTCAAATTGAAAGAGAGATCGACGAACAAGATTGATGAATTCCATGCAATGTGAGTTCTATGTCAGATAGAACGTGAGTTAAAACATGAGTTAGAAAAACTGCAGGATAAAGATTAATTTAGAACGTGAGTTAGAACACGAGTTCAAGATCTTAATCTTCAATTAAGAGTCTTTGAAAATAGAAAGAACAAGAATTTGAATGTCAAAGACAAAGTTAGAAGTTGAAGAATAATGAAGTTGAATGCAAACATAAGATAATTAATTAAATAAATATATTTAATTAATAAACACACCATGCATATAATTTGGAACTATTTAACTGGCTAATTGTGATAGAGATTCCTCTCGCAGAGATAATCAGATGTTGAATCTGCAGATAACTTGGAGAACTAAAAATAGATCTTGTGTCAGAAGGTGAGTGAATGATTAGCCAACTAATTGATAGAAGAATGTGAAATAAATAAACAAATATGAATTAAATGTTAATTTAATTCAACATTCAAAAATAAAAGATTTAATTAAATAAATAAAGATAATTTATTAAATTTGACTATTGAAAAGGATAAATTGAATAATTAAAAAATAAATATTTAGTTATAGATAAAGGGCATTAAATGAATAATTAAATAATAAATATTTAGTTATAGTTGAAATATGACAAAGGGGTAATTAAATAATAAATTATTTAATTAAGAAGGAAGAATTAATTAGTTAGTAACATAATTAAACAAATATGATTTATTTAATTAATCAAGTTGAATAAAGGTTATTATGAATTAATGAATTAATTAAAAGGGGTATTTAATTAATAGAGGAAATATGTGTTAGAAAGGGTAATTAAATAATAAACATTATTTAATCATGACCATGGATAATAGAAAATTATGTCAAAAGTAGTGTTCACAGGCCTAGACCAATTTTCAGTGTCTACAGTTTTCCCCTCTTTGATACAATTTTGTTTCAGTGTTGTGTCAAAGAAAATATGCCCCGATCGTGCCCCAACATGAAATAGGTTAGAGTATGTGCCCTTGGGAAAATTGATTTTTTTTGAAAAATTTCTAAAAAAGTCAGGAAATGTTCCCGATAAGTCAATTTGACAGTTAGAAATGCTATGTAGTTGAAAAAATTGAAATTGGATGTGATACGGGTGTGTACGGGTTATTTGAAGTTGAAAGGTTAAGTGGCCAATATACAAGGTCAGAAGAAATTCCACCCCAAACCCTAGCTATAAATAAGAATTAGGTTGAAAACCAATACATTTGCACTCAGAAGAGTTTGGAAAACTAAGAATTTTCTCTGACTAGCAGATGAAAATGGAACCCATTCCCTATGATGCGCATCGAGGATATCATATATGGACTTCTAGTGGCTAGCCAACGTAGGACCACTGGTATGTACCCAAAAATGAACTCTTGACATTTATTTTTGAACGTATTTTTAGGCCATTAAAAATTAATTAGCATATGCAATCTTTCAAGATCAACGCATATGTCATCATATTCACCGCATTTGACTGCGAAACGATGCATGCACTCAAACACACCTAGGCTAGGTTAGGCATTTATAGGAATCAATGCATTTGTTCAAAAATGCACCGCATATGTAGTTATGGAACACATCTGCATTAGGGATAAACGCATTTAGGGTAGTGAACCACATGTGCATGAGTGAAACACAATTGCATTAGGTAGACTGGCGTAGAAATTGTACCACATTTGCAGTAGGTAAAAATGGTTGTGCTTATGTTCAATGTATATGTAATATGTGATGAAAATGATTTGTTGCGCAACACATTTGTAAGAATGCACCGCATCTGTTAAAGTGAGCTGCATTTGGCTGGTAAAAATTTTTGAAAAAAATTTCTAAGGAAAACTTTTGAAAATCTTGACATCATAGTTGAAATGCAGGTTGTATTAGATCCTATATATATGCTAGAGACATGTATTGACACTTTCGATCTAAGATATTGTTTGAGTAGTGTAGAGATATGGCTCTTGTGGAGACTTGGTCTATGTCACTGTCTTTTGATGCCCACCATTCAGGAAAATAGGGGGATGCTTACCACATTGTGCGAGTGATGGCACTCCGAGACATATTCATTTCATTTTTTGATTGGCGAGGTGACTGTCACATTGAAATATGTGTACAAGATATGTAGACTTTTGATTAGACGAGAGCAGGTGATGTACGATACCCATCGCGAATTGACCAAGCTAGCTAGATTTTATCAAGTGGACGATATTAGTAGGCTTGGCATTGAGATTTATGAGATCAGATAGCCGATATTGGTGAATATATATGAGAGGATTGACTACATATTATGTACATTGATAGGTGGGATAGTATTACTAGATCGACGAGGTCATGGTTTTCTAGTTGGATGGGGAGAGATGTTGGTGGGTATGCTAGAGAGAGAGACCATGTATGCTTGGGGTCTGTGTTTATTAGGGATGTTATATTTCCATTTACATTATATTGCATACAAAGATGCAGAGTCCATGAGTTGTGGGACCACCCTGTTGATGGTCTGGGCATGGGAGAGGATAGCTATGTTTCATCCTCTAGTTACTATAGAGTGATGGGAGAGAGCTCTGTATGTTTTTTGGTACACGAGAAACATCACTTAGAGTCATGTGGGAGATACTGGATATTGGAGATATGCACTCGATATCTTAGATCAGTTCACTTAGAGACCATACTTAGACTATGAGGAGTGGTCTGATGAGGATAGACATTTTATGTTTTGTAGACAAACATAGTGCCTCATTGGGAGGACTGTTCTGAGTGTCCACATTATAGAGAGACACTTACCAGATAGGGTTTTGAGATAGTTCCACGAGGTTCACAATGAGCCTCAGAGTAGAGCAAATTTTTCTCATTTATCGAGAGAGGTCCCATATTGGGGGCCCAAGATTCTTTTGGCTACTACAGAGGCAGAGATATAGGCATTACAATCAATACAGTGGGGATGGAGAGGAGCAGCAAATCTAGGGACAAAAAATGCATATCACGCATGGTGGGCAGAGCATCGTCCTATTCCATACACAAATCTAGATCAACCGACACCAGTTGAGAGACAAGGCACATGACCGAGAGGACGATAGAGAGGTAGAGGTGGAAGAGTTGGAGGGAGGGGTGATGATGGAAGAGGTGGTAGGCGATGACAGAGAGGGTGGAGAGGGGGTCGGGTAGGTGGACTTTCACCTATCTAAGAGGCAATGGTAGAGGATGTACCAATGTTGGACATCAGAGGTGGAGCTGATGTATAGGGAAAAGATGAGCATGCTGCAGAGGAGGCACTTGTAGAGGAGTTAGCCGATGTGGATATGGATATGGATATAGACCCTCTAGGTATTCTGGCAGGATATGGGGAGGATGATGTTGAGGAGGAGGCACCGATGGAGGAGCAGGAGAGAGAGCTCAGGGATTAGATTATGGAGAGGAGATGGGAGCATGATGCCCCTAGGTATGGAGGGAGTCCATGGAGGAGAGACTAAGACTAATGATATTAGAGCCTGATGCTATGCGGATAGAGAGAGACAATGCCCATGCAGAGAGAGATATTGCCTACATGGAGAGAGACGGTGTTCATGTAGAGAGAGATAGTGCACTCATGGAGAGGGATCAAAGCATAGCTCGGAGATAGGAGATCGAGAAATAGTTTATAGAGGTCAAATCCCTGGTCAGTGGGTCTTGATTTGATGGCATGGTATGGGAGTTAGTCAAAGTTGTGGAGAGAGCGTCATATTACAAGGACTTATATGAGTCTATGGTATAAGCAGAGAGATGTGCTCCTAGCTTCTCAGAGGTTCACAACCATAGGTCATAGAGAAGGAGTCATACTAGGACACAGAGTATAGAGCGTGTGGTAGAACCACTGAGGATAGGTCCGTATGATAGGCCTTCCACCTCAAAGAGAGCACCTCCAAGGTAGTTTCCACCACCTTCACCACGGGATAGTAGTGGCAGTGGGACACAATGATATGTTTTTATATATCTAGACACTGTATTATGATCAGAGAGCCTACGAGCTCATTTTATTTATGGAGACATTATGACATTGTACTATGACACGTTATTTTGAGTGATATATATATATATATATATATGATTTTGGCAGCATCTATATGACATGTGGTTCTATTTTATTGGTGATGCATTTTCTTCTATATGATTATGTTTCCTAGATGATATATGTATAAGTGTTATGAATAAATGTTTCTACATGTGATGTGTTTATGCAATTTATGATGTTATGGATATTGTCATTTACTTATGATAATGGATGTAATGAATGTATATGATGTTATGTATATGTGATGGTGAAATGTATGTGTGTAAAGTTTCCATTATGTACCTAATGATGATGAAATGCCTTTTATGCAATGATTTCATAAATATGTTCCTATATGTTTGAAATGCAATGTAACTATATAAAATATTTATAAAATAAATGCAAATGCAGATTATCTAATGTTTTCTTTGTGTCAGAGGACTTTATCATTATTTCAGAAAAGAAAAGTTAGCATGAATGAATTTATAATGTTAGTAAGAAATAACGAAGGTTGATGATTGAAAAACATATGATCTTTGATATTTTTCCAAGTATGTTATGCTTTCTTTTTATCATCATTGGGTGGGACATGACACACATGGATAGTACACAACATGATATGATATATACCATAGTGTACAAAGTCATCCATCTATGAAAAACAAATAGTCATAGACAAGGAATATCTTAACTCATACTAAAGACAAGATTGCCCCAGTCATTTTGTCAAGATAAACCACAAACATCAAACAAATAAAAGATAGGTCATGAGATGTCATTGCTCCTCTAAATCCTTGATAGAACATCCATGAGAAAACTAGTAAGATGAATCAAAAACAAATGCTAAAAAGATAGTTGATAGACAACAACCAAAGAAAGAGAGTCCTGAGACATCCTTGCTTCTCTAAATCCTTCAAGGGACATCCTTGAGAAAAATAGTAACTGGACTAAATTCACAAATCGATAAAAAGATAAGATAAAATAAGATATAAAGTCATAAAGCCAAATAAAAGTATTCACCAAAACTTGATCTTGGGGGATTTTTTGATTGTTTGATGTTTGACATAGCGTAATGTGAGGGATGCCACATTTCGCAATTAGACATTAGTCTAGTTTCGACATGGTGACTATCTGTATAAGGCATGACAAAGCCTGGCTTCAGAAAGACACGTATCGTATAAGACATTGGAGCCTAATGATGTTGATGCGACAAGATACATGAGGCTATGACAATTTGACGATGTCCATTGACAAGAAAGACATATCTTGTTTAGGACATAAGTTGATCACTTTGACAATGTGTTTGATATTGACTTAAAGACTGTTTTGAGATGTTGCCTTGTTTCCTTGAATGATTAAAAGTGTGTGTGTGTATTGACAATGTATGACATGAGATGATACCCTAAAGTACTAACATGCATCTAAGTGAATGATATGCAATGTGTGTGATAAACCCTATTGGACTGACCTAGTGTGGTCTTGGGAGCTCATCAATTGATTAGCCTTGCCTACGTTGTACACGCAGAGACCTCATAGTTCAACATGACCTTCAAATTTGAATGTACAAAGAGTCATGATTTTAATATGTGTGATACATGAGAAACCTAGACAAATAGACCTAATGCCTCGAGGGCACATCGATTGATGCCATTGCCTACATCCCAGTTGTAGAGGAATGTAGTTTGACTATGTCTATGAGTGACTTAACATGACTGACTTGACATGATTGACTTGACACGACTGACATTGTTTTTGGGATTTTTTGAAATGTTTTGATTTTTTGTGTTTTTAAAGTTTTCCAATGTTTTTGGATTTTTCAGGACATTGTTCGATGGTGTAATGCTATGTACAAGGTCTTCATGGAAAAGAACAAGGTTTATCTCCCAGTCGGGAATAAGACATGTGAGATGGGGGGGGAGTGTGATGGAATAGATATTAGATGTCAATAATTTCAAGGAATGGATAGGACAACCATTTATTATGAGGGATGGTGAAAAGAGTCTGATTGGAATGATGTTAGACAAAAGAGCAAGTTTGACTACACATGGTGCCTGTTTGCCAAGTTTTCACCATGGTACTTATCCATAGCATAACCGAAGTAATTTTCACTATTGGACGGATTATTTCTCTTTACTTTTTTTCTATTTTTGGTGTTACAAAGATGCCTATTTGCCAAGTTTTCATCAAGGTAACCATTTTTTTGTTTTTTCATTTTTTTGTATTTTTCTGGTTAAGAAAATAAACTCTTAGAAGCTATACATAGAACCTTTTCAGATTGAGGTTGTTGATTGGAGAGTTAAGTGGCTCTCCTTTAGGAGTAGAGAGTTGGTACGCTCTTGATCCAAAAGCTTCTGTGACAATATAAGGTCCTAACCAATGAGGTTGAAACTTTCCTAGCTTTTCAAGTTCAACTTGATTCTTGGGATTCTCCATTAAAACCAGGTCACCCATGTCAAAATGTCTACTTAGAACTTTCCTATTATAGCTTGGACGAAGAAGATTCTGATATGCTTGCAAATGGTCTAGTTCGTTATGTCTTCGTTCATCCAGTAATTCTAGCTCTTGTAATCTAGATATACAGTATTCTTCATCATCAATGTGACCTTTCAAGGATACCCTCAGGGAAGGAATTTTAACCTTAATAGGTAAGATAGCTTCGGATCCAGATACTAGGGAATATGGAGTGGCACCAGTGGCAGTATAGATGCTTGTGCGGTAAGCCCATGAGGCAGGATTTAGCTATAGGTTTCAGTCACAACCATTGTCATTGACAGTCTTCTTTAGGATTCTAACAATGGTTTTATTAGATGCCTCGGCTTGGCCATTACCTTGTGGGTAATATGGGGTGGAAAAATGATGTTTGATATGGAACTCTTCACATAGATGGCATACTTATTGGTTTTTGAATGGGTGACCATTGTTTGTGATTATGGATTGGGGTACACCATATTGACAAATGATATAGTTTAGGATAAACTTGGATATTTGTGTTTCAGTGATGTAGGTCATGGGAATAGCTTCGATCCATTTAGTGAAGTATTTGGTAGTAGTTACAATGAATTTATGGCCATTGGATGATGGAGGGTGTATCTTACCTACGAGGTCAAGTCCTCATTGGGAAAAATGCCATGGTGATGTAATTACATGAAGCTCCTGTGCTGGTGCTATTATCAAATCTCCATGTATTTGACATTGTCTACATTTCTTTACAAAGATATATTAGTCTTTCTCCATTGTAGGCCAATAATAACGTAATCTCATAATCTTATGGGCTAAAGTAGGATCGCTCGAATGGGATCTGCATATACCCTTGTGCACTATTTGCAATTTTTTTTGTGCTTCTTCAACATTGAGACATCTCATTAGGGCGTTATATAAGGTACATCTATACAAGGTATCTCTGATGATGGTTTATTTAGCTGACTTATGAATAAAGGATCAACATTGGTTATTTGACAGGTCTCGAGGTAAGGTTTGGTTAGTTAGATAGTTGAATATGTCTTTATACCAAGGGGAAGTAGGACCAAAAATTGTACACACCATCACAGAATTGAGGATATTATAGGCAAGGACCAACAATTGCTCAACCAAAAACTCACACTTAGGCACATTACTCGGAATATCCAATAAGGAACCCATAGTTGCCATAGCATCTGCAACCCTGTTCTGAATATGTGGGATTTGTTGAAAGGAAATATGATCAAATTATTGCAAGAAATTGTTAGCCATGCAATTGTAGGGGGCAAGTTTCTCATCCTTACTCTCATAATAATTGTTTACTTGTCAAAATACTAGCTGAGAATCACCCAAAACATGTAGACTCTTAATCTTCCACGGTGCTACCATTTTTAATCCTGTCACTAAGGCTTGATACTTTGCTATGTTGTTGGTGCAAAGGAAAGAAATCCTGAATGATATAGGAATGGTTTCACCTTGAGGTGTAAGAAATAGAATACCTACTCCTGAACCACGTTGTGTATGTGACCCGTCAAAGTATAATTTCCAATCTATTCTAGTGTCAATGTTAAAGATAAATTCGTCAGGAAAAATTGCCACTAAAGGATGGTCTAACTTCATGGGTGCATCTGCTAACTGATCTGCAATCACTGTCCTTTTATATCCTTCCTCTCCATATATTGGATGTCATAATCGCTAAGTATCATTACCCATTTAGCCAATCCGCTTGTTAATGCTACCTTACTTAAGAGATATTTGAGGGGATCAATATTTGCGACCAACATTGTTTGGTGATTGAGCATATAGTGCCGAATTTTTTGAGTAGAAAAGACTACCGCAAGATAGGAACGTTCTATTTTTCTATAGTTTATTTCATATCCTACCAAGGTATGACTGATGTAGTAGACTTCTTTCTCATGACCTTGATCATCGTGTTGTGCGAGAAGAGATCCTAATGCTGACTGAGTTGCTAAAATGTATAGTATCAACAATTTTCCATATGTAGGTGGCATTAAAACAGGTGGAGTGAGCAAGTAATCCTTGATTTTTTGGAAAGCTTCCTAAAATTTAGGTGTCCACACAAATGGTACTCCTTTCATGGGTAAATGTTGAAATGGGTGTATTTTATCTGCTAGTTGTACAATGAAACGTTTGATGGACTGTAATCTTCCCTCTAGGGTTGTTAGTTGACCAATGTTGACAGGAGGATACATATCTATGATAGCTCTTACCTTCTTTGGATCTACTTCAATGCCTCTCCAGGAAATGATATACCCTAAAAAAATTCTTGATTTCACTCCAAAGACACACTTCTTCGGATTTAGCCTGACGTTGTAATTCTCTAGCCTTTGGAATATCTTGTCTAGAACCTTCAAACTATCTACCCTTATTTCTCATTTAGCTATAATTTCATCTACATAATCATCCATGAGAGTGTGTACAAAGTCATTGAAAATCATAGTCATTTCCCGTTAATAGGTAGCTCTTGCATTCTTAAGCCAAAAGGGCATAACATTCCAATAGTATGTGCCCCATGGACACATGAAAGTTGTCTTGTGTTGGTCTTCAGCTACGATTTTGATTTGGTTATATCTAGAGAAAACATCCATGAGGGATAACATCTTGTATCCTACTGTAAGATCTACTATCATGTCTATGTTTGACAAAGGGAAGTCATCCTTAGGACATGCCTTGTTGATGTCTCTAAATTCTATGCAAATGTGAATGCCCCCAGTTGCTTTAGTCACTGGCACAAGATTCAAAATCTAGTTTGCATAGTCTATAGTTCTTATAAATCCAACATCCAAGAGTTTCTTAAGTTCTACTTTGGCTAGTAGAGCAATCTATGGATGCATTTTCCTTAGCTTTTGTTTGACTTGCTTAATACATGGTTGTAATGGTAGATGGTGCAATATAAGGTCTGGATCTAGCCTAGGCATGTCAGCGTATGACAATGAAAATTTTATCTGTCTTTTTGTGAAGAATTCCTTAAAATTAAGTTTTTCTACCTCTGTGAATGATGTTGCAAAGTATATGTGTCGAGGGTTTTCTTATGTATTTATGTTGACATCAATAGACTCTTCTACTAGCATTGGTGAATTTTCTTGTTCATTGGGGAGAATATTTAAACCTCTATCCTTGGGTGCCTCAAAGAGGTTTTCGCCCTCAGATACATCCTTTATTTCGACTGTTTATTCATCCAAAGGTGCCTTTCGATTTTCACCTAGGGGTGCATCATTTTTCTTATTTTCATCATTTTTATTTTTTCATTTTCATTTTTATGACTAGAGGTGTAAATAGACTCCCCAAAATATGTTTTGTCATCCAAGTCTATGGTAAAACCAGCTTTATGATCCCCTCTTGGTATGCCTTCTCAAAGTCCCATGAAGTCATCAATTTCTTCATTGTTCTCGAATGTATCTATGATGGGTGTACCTTGTTGATCCCAGTCGATAAGTTCGGGATATATGAGAGGAATGTCATCTTCAGATTTATTAAAGTTAGTAGCTAACAAGGTGAATATAGAGTGCTTGACATGATCATAAAAGTTTTGGACTAACTCCTTGTTCTTCTTCCTATAGGTAGGTATAATATGTTGTGGGACTATTGTAAGGGTTGAGTCGCCAGAAGATGGATCGACAGGTGCCCAAGATGCACGATCAAGGGTTTATCAATAATAGTGTTTATTCCATTCTTATTCTTCTTTAGACAAGTTCTTCCTATGATGGTGACTAGATGGTTTTGGTACAGGTTATACCTTTAGGTCCAATTCTCCAAAGATATCATCTATGTTCATGGTACTGGTAGAGGAAAAATAATCCCATTCACAATCACTTGAGTCAGGAGATTCATCGTAAATTGGGGAAAGTGATTTGTGAGACTCATAGTAGACTGAGGGAAGTGGTTCATGAGACTCCTCATAGACTAGGGGAAGGGGTTCATGATATGTCTCGATGCTTGCATAAACACACTCTTCCTCTTGAAATGGTGATGAAGTACTAGGAAACCCAATTCTAAGTGGCTGAAACCCTAGCCCTAGGTATTTCAGTTGTGGTGAGATAGTGGTTAGTTCTATCCTTCCATTTTGATGTAGTCCTAACCCACTGTGCCCATCATAGCCTTCATTTTGCAGAATCTTAAAGAATTTTCCATATTGGTCCTTAGCTATTTGAATAGATGGCGAGGGGTATTCATTGTCTTCTCAATACAACCAAGAGGTAATATTGCCTTGATCCACAATTTCTTCACTTAACTCTCCCCATTTGGTCAATGTCATTGTAGAGGGGACACAAAATGCGACTACTGAATGCCTTCTATCTGCCATGGGTAAGCCATATGCCTTAGGTGGAATCAGTTGACTGACATAGTATGATGCCTTTATGTAATATTTGTCACAACCCTTGTCTTTGATCTCGACGTTAGGAGTGTTTGATGGTGGTTCACATGAAATGGACTTGGTAAGATGTGATGGGTCAACTTATAGGGATAAAGTGGATGATGAAGCTTCTTGATTAACTGGTACTTGTCGTTATGGAATTTTCCTTAGGCTTGTACAATATTGAAAAGGGTCTAGATCACCATCAATCATGATCTCGGTGCCATTATAAGGGAATTTAATACATTGGTGATATGTTGAAGGTATAAATTTCATTGCATGTATCCAAGGTCTACCTAATAATAGGTTGTACAGAAGGGTGAGATCCAAGACTTGGAAGCCAGTGTTCATAATTGTTGGGCCAATTCTGATAGGGAATGTGAAAACTCCTTTGGATGATATTTCCTCTTCATTGTAAGCCTTGATGGCTATACTCTTAGAGGTGTCTATGTAGTCTTCTAAGAATCCTAATGCCTTAACCAATTTTAGGGTACATAGGTTTAAACCCGCTCCTCTATCTTCCAAGACTCGTCGGACTTTGGTTTGATGGACTAGGACTTCAAGGTGTAATGGGTCATTATGATTAGAATTTTTGGTTAAGTAATCTTGTTGGGAAAATGTTGCATGATGCAAGCTAGTTAAATATCCCACCATTTATTTGAAACGATTGACATATAAGTCTGTAGGAACAGTCGTGTTCTACAAATCTTTTTTGAGAATGGCTCAATGCTCAGGTGACAAAGTCAATAGTTCCAAAATGGATATTTGTGCGGGTGTTTTGCTCAATTGATCTAGGAGATTGTATCTAAACTTGGAAGTCTATGTAGGTGGCTTAGAAGAAGGACCTGGAATAGTTATCTTAGTTCTGCATGTGTTCACAACACATTCCAGGTGCTTCGTAATGATGATGGTGTTGACATTTTCATTTGTATCTCAAAGGTGATTTACGATCGATCCTTACCATAGTCATACTTGGTATTGGTATAATTGGTTGATGGATTATTCTTGGTTCCTGAACTAGAGGATTTTACTTTTTTGTGGTCATGTAATGGGTCTGTGAAGATCTTATGATCAGTGTTCTTGGTATTTTTCTACCCATTGACCTCTATGGTTCCATTTTCAACAAAGTCTTGTATAATATTATTTAGCTATCAACATTGTTGTAGGTTGTGTCCCTTTGTACGATGATAGTCACAATAGGCATTGTCATCCCACCATGAAGGTTTAAACTCTCCAGGATCATATTCTCATGGTTCCAAAGGTTTAATAAAATTATTTTTAATCAATTCTTTGAAAATTGTCTCAATTGGTTTCCCTAAAGGGGTAAATTCACGTGTAGGAAATCTCCTTTGTGGTTATGAATTTTGGACATAATTGGCTATTTGATCTGGAGTGTTCGTCATGTATGAATTTTGGTTGTATCCTCTAAGTGTGACAATTGGTCCCGTATGTGTGTTTTTAGCGTCAATAATGTCATCATTCATAACATTTTGTTTCTAGACCAAAATTTGTTTCTATCGTTTGGTGTGTTTTGATGTTGGTCAATTGGGTTTCTGCCTAGGACTTTTATTTCTCCTTTGTCAATAACGCCTTTTTCAAGGATGATGCCATTTTGTACCAAGTCTAGGAATGAAGTACAACAATTTAACCGTAAGTCACCTCTCAGTTTTGGATTGATGTTTCAAGGAATATTGTGACCTTCTATTTTTTGGGTATTTCAACTCAATAGCTGCTAGCAAGACTTCTCCATCTCTGGAAGAAAGTGGTGAAATTTTCACCGTCTTCATGTGTTGTGTGGCACAAGGTTGCTATTGTTACTTCATTGTCTATGTTAAAAGTGAAGTGTTTGACAAAATTCTCAGCTAATTCACCCGAGGATCGTATGCCATATGGTAATTTAGAAAACCTTTTGAATTCTATCCCTATGAGGGCTCACAAAAATAGTCACATCAAGTATGTGGGGTCATATGATATGTCCATGCATGTTTTTGAGAATTCTTTAATATGTTCCAAAGGATTCTTCCTCCCATTATACTTTGGAAAATTCAGTATAATGTATTGATGGGGGAAAGGTGTCATATACAGCTCTTCGTCAAATGGACATGGACATAGATCTTGCACTGAGATAGTTCATTTACTTGACATAGACATGTTGTCCATCTGTTGTTGAACATTTTTCATTTGGTTTTGGAGGACATCTACTTGTGTCAAGGAAATGTTTTTGGCATTGTTTGGATCAATGTAGATATTTTGAAATTCCATGTTTTGTGATGGGTTGTGATTCGGTGAGGGAATATATCCCGTTAGAATGTTTTGATTCGGATTAGGGATATTTTTTGTTTGAATATTCTAATTTGGATTAGGAATATATCATGTCTATGTGTTCTGATTTGGTATAGGAATGTATCTTGTTTGTGTGTTCTGATTTGGTATAGGAATATGTCTTGTCTTTGTGTTCTGATTTGGTATAGGAATATTTCACATTTTCGTGTTCTGATTTGGTAAAGGAATATTCATGCCAACTTTGGATCTCTTATCAGTCATGTTGGTGCCAAAGGGGTTTGATGAAGTTTCTCCCACAGTAAATTAAAAACCTTGTGTTATGTTGAAAGGGGTTGTGTTCACAATTGATGATGCTTGAGTTGGTATGCTAGTTGGTATTGTTGTGGTGATTTTGAGAATTGAAACACTTGATGTCACAATTTGTGTTGGTTGAATAAGCGGTGTTTGCAAAGTACGAACATCAAATCCTATTGTGAGTTTGGAACCTTTTGATATCAACTTTTCTAGATATTGTTGGGGATCATTTTCCAAACATTCATCCATAAAGGATGTGAATTCAAGATCTTGTACTGCTGTGTCTATGTCTTCAATGTAAATTTGTCCATGTGTGTCCCTAGCGATGTGTTTTTCAAGAAAAGGTCTGTGTGGTCTTTCTTTCCCTGATGGTTGATTTGTGAAAGGATTGACAAATTTGCTAGGATCCGACATTGCTTTTTGTTTCTTTTGAGACCTTGTTTCGACCATGAAAAGTTACTCAAAAATGGGGGAATGCAGACTATGTCTAAAAAGTGATATGTCCTATGTCTATGTTTTTTGGATTTTCTTGACAATAAAGGATGTTGTGAAAAAAAGAATTCTAAAATGATGTATACTAAGATGAAATATGGTAGGAAGGAAAATATCCAAAATTTGAAGTAGACTATGATGGTAAATGATTCTAAAATGGGTATAACCTACCACCTATGGAATAAATGCATGCAAGGATTTGACTTTGACCAAGGAACCTAATTGTCGGAAAAAGACGATGACAAGATGAATTTCACAAACTAGACTGTTGAGCTGGAAAGATTCAAAACTAGGACTAAAGTGACTAGGTTCAATGAATTGTGACAAATCAGAACATGAACATATCCAATGACGAGGAAAGTTACCTATTCTATGATATGCAATTTCCTAGGAAGTATCTATATGCATGCAACTTAGGATGACTATGACTAAGAGGTTTGACCATGACTAAGACATATATGACACCTAATAATGCAAGTTTTTTGAGAAAATTTTTTCCAGTTTTTGTCCAAGGTTGATCTTAAGAAACAAAAGCAAAAATGATCGTTATGTTTCAAACTCGATTTGCAGGTCACTAAGTTTTCTATTGACAGTCAAGTGCAGTTCACCTATCAGATATGGTTCTAAATTTGATAGATGCATTTTACCAATGTGCATGTGGTGATTTGACTAAAACTTAATTTCCAATGTTGACATGCAGTTTTGAATTTTGAAAGATGCAATTTATGTTTTAGTAAATGCGGCTCATGGTAACAATTGTGAATCAAAATAATGATCCTGTGGTTTTAACCCGCTTGACAAACACATGTGGTTTTTACTTGGACAGATTTGGCTTGCATATACACATGTGACTTACAGTTTGACAGTTGTGGCTTGTAATACTTGGACTGTAATAAAGGAATTTTGTGATAGGCACATGCGGCATTTTCTATGAGAGATGTGGCTTTGTTATACACATGCGACTCAAAGTTTGACAGTTGTAGTTCATAATACTTGACTGTAAAAGAGGAATTTTTGACAGACACATGCGGTGTTTCCCTTAATAATTGTAACTCGCTAGGACAAATGCGGTGTTAAAACTGACAATTGCAACTTACAATGATAGTTTTGTTTCCTGAAGGTTGTTATTTCGACTGAATCCATTTTGTTGATCAAGTGTTTTGATGAATACAACAAAAAAAAACACAAAAATCAATGTATTTTCAGTTTGTGATGGTAGGACTGTTAAGACCAAAAACATTTACAACCTAAGATTTCTAGACAATACTTGTTGAATTCTTACTTGGATTTCTCCAGCTATGCATATTCAAGGTGGATGACTAGTAGCTTGACCCCACTGTCTCCCCTCCACAAAACTCACTTATACAGGGTAGCCAAGCTACTATACCCATGAAACTCCCATGGCATACATCTCATCTCCACACATGAACCGTAAGAATGTAAGATGGTTTCATAGGTCCGACCTATTGCACCAACAAATAGGTAAGATTTTAGGAAATCTACAACAAGGTGTTTAGTAAGGGAATTTTGTTCATGGGGGACTATTCAACTTTGGTGAGAGACCATTTCTACCCTTCTCATTGCAATAGTGAGCGTGATTCTTGGGCTTTCCCCAAGAATCCAATTTTATATACCGGCTAGAAGTCACTTGGTGTCTAGCATGCTACCAGTTTGAGTCATCTTGGGGTGAGTACCTGTTCCCACCAATACAGGCCCAAGTTCTAGAGTCAGTAACCATTTCTCTTACACCCAATATCACATGACTATGCAAGGGGAGAGGATACTCCGATATATTGAATCATGAAGGGTTACAAAAATGTGCTTTCACACCAAACAAGGCAAACAGTGGTTCTTTTTAATCCAAACAACAATTATCTTACTACCAAACAAAAATCTTACAAAAATAAAAATTACAAATTCATTAGGTCCTGCATGCAAAATGATTAGTAATTTTTTTTTTGGTGTCTTCGACTTTTGTCCTGTAGAAAACATTGGTTTGTATTTTTCTGGTCTTCTATGCTTCATCCTGCAAACACTAAGTTAATCCACCTTAACACAACTGTAAAAAAACATTAGCCAAAATAAAAATTACCTAAACAACAAAAATGAAAATACGAATGTACGAAAATGACTAAAAAGTGGAAAAATTGATTACTAGGTAGATGCGGCATTTCAAGCCATAGATGCGGCTCGATGTTGAAAGGTGGATGTAGTTCATGAATTGTTGACAAACAAATTTTGTGCATAGGTTCATGGATGTTATGTAGAATGTCAGATGCATCATCAAATATGGCATATGTGGTGTGCAAGGAAAGATGCAGTGTGTTGTATGATAACTTGCAAAAAAAAAATAAAAAACAGAAAAATAGAAAGACGAAAAGATGTGCGAATTTGAAGTGTGTTCACATTGGGTTCACCAAATGTATGACCTAGATTTCTACTTGAGAGATTAAATGCTAATAGCTACAAATATTACAATGATTAATTCTAAACTAACAAGAAATCTAAATAAAAACAACAAAGAATGAATAAGTAAACATGAATAACTAAACAATTTAATTGAAAATATCTCACCGAATATGTGTTCACTCTTTTGAATTATCTTGATTTCTCTTCTCCATTTTGTTGCTTCAGTATTCTTGCCCTCAGATTTTTAGTATTCATGCAAGCATAAATTTTTTGAGTGTCTAAGCAAAATATCAAAGATAAGTTTCTTCTCAAAAGTGTATGATTTCGAGAGGAGGAATAATGATAATGACAAGTCATTTTATAGATTTTGGGTTTTCGAACGATCAGCTCAGATTGAAAGAGAGATTGATGAATGAGATTGATGAATGCCATGCGATGTGAGTTAGAACACGAGTTCAATATCTTAATCTTCAGTTAAGAGTCTTCAAAAATAGAAAGAACAAGACTTTGAATGTCAAAGACAAAGTTATAAGTTGAATAATAATGTATTCGAATGTAAACATGAGTTAATTAATTAAATTAAGATATTTAATTATTAAACACAACATGCATATGAGTTGCAACTAGTTAACTGACTAATTGTGATAGAGAGTCCTTTCGTAGAGATAATCAGATGTTGAATCTAGAGATACCTTGGAGAACTAAAAATATATCTTGAGTCAGAAGGTGAGTGAATGATTAGTCAACTAATTGATAGAAGAATGTGACATAAATAAACAAATATGAATTAAATTTTAATTTAATTCAACATTCAAAAATAAAAGATTTAATTAAATAAATAAAGATAATTTATTAAATTTGAGTGTTGAAAAGGATAAATTGAATAATTAAATAATAAATATTTAATTATAGTTTAAATATGACAAAGGGGTAATCAAATAATAAATTATTTAATTAGGAAGGAATAACTAATTAGTTAGGGACATAATTAAACAAATATGATTTATTTAATTAATCAAGTTGAATAAAGGTTATTATGAAATAATGAATTAATTAAAAGGGTTATTTAATTAATGGAGGAAATATGTGCTAAAAGGGTAATTAAATAATAAACATTTTTTAATGATCCATGGATAATAGAAAATTATGTCGAAAGTAGTGTTCAGAGGCCTAGACCAATTTTTCCTATCTACGCAAGTGTGAAAAGCAGATAGTGGAAGAACGAGTTAAGGAAATAATAATTTAAGGTGTTAGATTCCTGAAAGAAGTGAGCTAATGGAATCTACAATATTTTTATCAGGTTGCAAATGCGTGGAATCCTAGTGGTGGATCTTCATTTATCTCTTTTTTTTTTTCTATAGGCAGTGAGCCTCCTTTTTGAATAGTGATTTCTTTCAAGGCAATGAGCCCTTGCATTTGGGTAGTGAGCCTTAATATTTAGGGAGTGAGCCCTCTGGCACTAAGTCTTTGTATCCAATATTGCATTAATACTATATTGTGAGTTAATCCTCACTGTGGGTTTTCCCTCATTGGGGTTTCGATGTAAATCTGGTGTCTCTTGTGTTTGTTTTCTATTATTTACATTTCATGTTTAGACTAAATAAAAGATTGAAGTTAAGGTGAAGAGATTAATATTATAAATAAAGAGATTTGATACAAATCATTCACCCCCCCTTCTTAGTTGTCTTGTGCATTTTAACACATCACTCATTGTCATAGTTGATTTGGAGATGAGAATAATTTCAATGATGGGAAAAATGATGGATGGAACATGGCACAATCATAGTCCACAATTCCCTATCTTCCCATCACCCATCACTAAAGATGAATTGAGTGATAAATTATTTTTATGATACGAAGGGAAGGTGTGATACAAAAGAGACTTAAGAGCCATCACACTTTTCTGAAATGATTTTCTCAAGGACAAGGACTTCAAAAGATACAAGAGGTAACCATGATGCAAAGGACAACATAGCCATCACACATTTATGAAGTAAAAAATGAAGACCAAAGGCGCTATACGATGCTAAGAGAAACAAAGGCTCATTGCTCATTGCTGAATTGAGCTCCATGAGTAATATAACTTCCACAATGAGTGATACAAGGACTTTAAGTGACATAATTTTTCACATGCATAAAATGTTATTTTTAAAAGGGGACCACATAGGGAGAACAAGGACAAGGGACATAAAAGGACTTAAAATTATTTTTTATGAAGGATGTAAAGGCCAAAAATGTCCAATTTTCAACTTTATAAAACATTAGATCCTTGGACCAAAATATTAAGGAAAATATTATGCAATGGGTAAATGGGGAATTCTAAGCAGACGTGGTCAGTTAATCGAATGAACTCAAAGACTTAAGATATGACATAGGTAACTTGAAATTGACAATAGAAAGTCAATTAAGGATTAGACTAAACAAAAAGTATTATGAAATGGAGGAAAAATTATAAGTAAAAACCCATACATAACACAAAACCTTCAACCCTTTTATCACTTTGAAACTAGAAGCCACATAGGTAGAGGAATTTAAATTACTAAAACATAAAAAATTTAAAGGTTCCACCAGGTTGGTGACTAAAGACCTAAACAAATTTCTATTTGAGTTTAATGTACTATGTAGGAGCCATTACTATACCTTTAATACTTGTAGGCTCAAGATCTTCCTTTCCACTCTAAATATGTAGCCCTGAGATTGTTTATGGGATTAGGAAAGGATGATATTCCATATTGGGGTACCATGAAAAAATTGTTCTTGGAAAATTACTAAGACTAGTTTAGAGGACTTGATAAAAGGAGAGATGAAACTTTTAGAATGTTATAGAAGGAGGATGAGCCAATATATGACTATGTGGAGAGATTTCATTTCACTTTGAAGAAAAACCCATGGAACAAGCTATCTAAATAATCCTGAGGGGAGTCAATGAGGATTTCATGGATCCCCTTAATATTATTGGGAAAGGGGATATCTATCAAATACCATTTGAATAAATCTATAGGGTCTACAAAAATAACTCCAAGACCTTCACTAAGATGCTAAGAGGAGAGACGAAATCCACCTTTGGAAATTCATTTACTAGGGTTGCAAAGATAGAGTTAAGCAATTTTTTGTCCAACATGAAGGAGGACACTATCAATCACCTAGAAAATCAATGGAAAATCTCCATCTAAAGAACAAGAAAGAAGAGGTTGAATCAATTCTCATTGAATATTTCCCCAACTATAGACAAAGTAAAGAAGACTATAAATGCAAGAGGGTGGCTAGTATTCAACAAGACAAAATATAGAAACTTGATTTTCAGCCACTTGAAGGAGAGGATGGAAATATATTTTACATAGCTCAAAGAATGCCATTGAAAAAAAGACAAGGTATGCCACAAGACCTTCTGAATTTCCATTCATCTTTTCCAGTTGGAAATCATTTTTTTTCCTTGGATTTCTTAGCCTTGGCCAAATTACCAAAATCAATGACAAAACCCTCAACAATGGAAACAACCTTAGAAAAATTGGAACTAGTAGTGGACTAATCCTTGGCCACAACAAAATTTGTAAGGTTTAAACTATAATCCTCAATGGTCAACATAGAAAAATCAATGACAACCACAATGGAAAAAAGGTTAGTAGTGGCAACAACAAAACATGAACTATTAGTAGCCTATGATTCCACCTCAGCCACAACAATAATTCATTATGCCTAATCTATCCAATACAAAATCTCAACCACCAAGAGAACCACAATTACATTCAAAACCTACACCTAACCCTAAAAAAAAGTATTTCCAACAAGTATATACTAACGATGCTATGCAATACCCCACCTATGGGTTAGAGGTGAGTGATGTCCACCTCAAGTCAAGGAAACAAATAGTTGGACCTTCATCCCCTAAATAATTGAGATGGCGGATGACAAACTTGCAATTGAAGCTTTAGACAAACCACCTCTAGAGCCCGAGTCAAATTAGGTACACTAGAATACTTCAAGTCTAGATCATCCTTTCCCTAAACACTTAACCCTTCAAAAACATCCTACCCAAGTTGAGACAAACTTACTGGGTCAAATGGAGGATGAAAGTATCAAGATTCCCCTCATCCAAGCTATTAAGGATATTCCAATTTATACCAATACTATGAGGGAGCTATGTCTTAAGAAACTAGGAAGGAAAAGGAAGGATCCTCAAACATTTTATGTCCTAAGAAACCTTGGTGATATTATGTTAGGGAACATAACTGTCCCTAAATACACACATCTTGGTAGTCTAGTAGTGGATGTTAATATTAATGGGGACCCTTATGAAGAACACCTTGATAGACTTAGGCGAAACAATAAATATCATTACTAAAAACATAATTCAATTACTTTAGTTATCCAACCTTAGACCTGCACCAACTATTTTATAGTTGTTTGATAGGTCAACAGTCAAGCCTAAAAGAATCATTAAGGACCTAGTTATTACATTAGATTCCTGATAATATCCTACTGATTTCATAGTTTCACAACTAAAGGTCAACCTTGCAAGATATCCACTTTTTCTAGGCCACCATGGTTAGCTACAACTAATGTATTCATAGGCTATAGGTTTGGAAATATGATACTATATAATGGGACTGTGGCCAAGAAATCACTGCTCTATCCTCTAGCCCAAAATTATGTTGATCTTGAGAAAACCATTTGGCCTACTTTATATGAGGAAGAAAACTATTCCCTATAGATCTTGATGAAAATAGAACACAAACCTTTATTAGATGATCAAGATTTAGATGATCTCCTTTCTCATATAATACAAAATCACTATGGTAGGAGCCCGCAACAACAGGATTGTCTCTCAGGCCTACAAGATCCTTTGCAGAGCATTATACTTGCCAACTCCTTAGAAGAAATAACTTGGATCTTCCATTCCTTACTACCACAATAGTTTTTCCCAATCATTCGTAGCCTTGACCTCTCATCTATATAAGAATCATCCAATTCACTAGAAATCATACCAGAAAAAATGTTGAACAAAAACAATGCATTGACTAGAGAATAACATAACTCTCTAAATATTGTGTTGCAAACACATGCAACAACCTTTTCATGGGACTACCATTATATGAAGGGTATATATCCTGACTTATGTATGAATATGATCTATATAAATGATGGTTATAGGCCCATTAGACAAGCCCAAAGATGAATGAACCCTGCCTTGAGAAAAATAATTAAAGTTGAACTTCAAAAAATCCTTAATGCAAACTTCATTTATCCTAATCTGATAGTGAATGGGTATCACCTTTAGTCATTATTCCCATGAAAGGTTGAAAATGGAGGGTATGTATGGATTATAGGGAAATAAACATAGCCACTAGGAAGGACCACTTTCCTTTCCCATTAATAGATCAGGTGATTGACTCTTTAGCAAGGAAAAAGTAATTTTCATTCCTAGATGGTTTCAGTGGTTACAATTAGATAAAAAGTTCTCTAGGTGATCAGTAGAGAACCACATTCACCTGCCCTTGGGGTACTTATGCCTATTTTATCCTACCCTTTCAATTATGCAATAATCCAACTATTATTTAGAGAGAAGTGCTCAACATATTATTTGATTATGCTCATGAGTCTATGGAGATATATGGATGAATTCACCATATATGGGGAAACTTATGAGGAAGCCCTTAGCAACCTAGAAAAGGTTTTAAAGAGATTGTAAAGAACAAACATTTCCCCTCAATAATGAAAAATTATTTATGATGATGACATAGGAATTATTTTAGAGCATTTCATATATAGTGAAGGGATCCAAGTTGATCCACATAAGATAGAGATCATATCCACATTACCTATTCCATAGAGGTAGAAATATGTTAGAAACCTCCTAGTTCATGTGTGCTATTATAGGACATTCATTCAAAATTTTAATAATATTTTTCCACCATTATTTGTACTGCTAACTAAAGACATAGAATTTGATTGGACATAAGAGTGCCAACATTCCTTTGAAGAACTAAATAATTCCTTAATACAAGCACTTGTTTTGAGGGAGAAAAATTGGACCTCACCCTTCCATATACACGTAGAAACTTTATATTTTTTTATTGGAGTAGTTTTGGGTTAGAAAGAGGGTAATAGAGAATATTCTATACTGTTACAAAAAAGGAAATGCTATAAGTAGTGTATTCCATTAATAAATTCAAAGATTACATTACTGGTTATTTATTTGATTTCCACATAGACCATGCAACTATTATATATTTAATGAATAATCTTGTAGGAGGTGGTAGACTAGTCAGATGGTTTCTCCTTCTACAAGAGTTTGATATCACAATAGTGGACAAGCCTTGTAAGGCTAATGTAGTAGCAGATTTTCTATCAAGGTTACCAACACAATTAGAAGAAGGGGTGGTAGATGACACATTTCTAGATGAGAATTTTTTTCTCTTAATATACATTTACCTTGGTATGTTGATATTGCAAAATATTTAGTGATAGGAAAGATTCCACCACAATTTTTTCTAAGGGAAAAGAGATAGCTAGTACATAAGTGTTTTCCATATTCTTGGATATCTGATTACCTATTCTACAATAGACCAACCAACATCATGAGAAGCTGTATAAGGGAAGATGAAATATTTGAAATCATGAAGGCTTGTCATGATGAACCATGTAGGGATCACTTTGTAAAAAAAAGGACAACATTCAAAATCCTCACAACTAGTTACTATTGGCAAAATTTACACAAGGATTCTATCAAATATACAAGGATTTGCGATAGATACCAAAACTAGGTAAGACAATAAGGAGTGATGAAATTCCATTACAACCACAGTTGACACTAGCTCCCTTTGATAAATTGGGTCTAGAATTTATTGGGCCAATTTCATCTACATCTAACAATAAAGAGTACATTCTTGTTTGCACTGATTATTTGACCAAGTGGATGGAAGCAAATGTATTATAGTTTGCCAAAGATGGCAATGTGGCTAAATTATTGTATGAGGACAATTTTACTAGGTATGGAGTACTTTGGGAGATAGTGACTGATTAGGGTCCATACTTTACTTCAAAGTTCATTACCAAATTGGTTGGAGAATATGAAATTAGGCACAAAAATTCAACACCTTATCAGTCACAAGACAATGGCCAGGTGGACATTACCAATAGATAAATTGAAAGTATTCTAACCAAGATAGTGGAATTACACAAGAAAGATTGGGTTGCTAGATTAATAGAGGCAATATGGACATATATAACAACTTGGAAGACAATAATTGGTTTCACACCCTAGGAGCTAGTATATGGAGAAACAATAGTCATCCCCATTAAGTTTGAGTACAAAATATTAAGAAAAATAGTGGAGTTGGACATGGATCTCACAAAAACTCAAAAGGAGAGATTACACCACTTAAATGGGTTGGATGAAATTAGGATGGAAGCCATCCATCACACTGAGGTAGTACAAAAGCAGAGGACAAAGTGGCATGACCAATATATCAAAACAAAGGAATTTAATGTAGGAGACTAGGCCTTATTATATGATTCAAGATATAAGGATTTTAAGGGGAAACTCCAATCTAGGTGGTTGGGACCTTATGAGATCAATCGAGTATTTCCTAATGGAGTAGTCAAGTTGAAAACCATAGATGCAATATGGTTCTCCCTCTTGGTTAATGGTGATAGGTTGAAACTTTACATGAAAGCAGTAAAGAAAGATGATTTCATTCTTTCTCTCACTTAGTAGTATGGTACCACCAATGATTAAATTGATTCAGATGTACAAATACCATACCCAAAAATGATGACTCGCCAAAGATAATATATGTACCAAGTTGTTCAAGTGACTTAGTGGTTGAGCTACATAGCTCATCCCTTGATATCAATTAGGTCTAATTTCCTATTCTACCTCACATGCACACATAGGACAATCAAATTGATGTACATAATTTTTCTAGAGGGACCTATCTTACATATAGAACTATCACCATTCAGTAAGGGTCCTATTACAAAAGGGACCTATAGAAAAATGCTATCAAAATTCAGATGGGACCTGATGTCGAAGGTACCTACAGTGTCATTTATCAAAAAAATCAAAAATTAGGTGCCACATTAATTGTAGTTCACACCTTTTTCACCTCATTTTTCTCACACATGTAGTATTAGTCTTATCAGGATAAGTAAACATAACATGCTTATCTAATTTCATGTTTCCAATTCAAATTTCAAGTATTTAAACTATCACATAACTACCCATCATCTATCTATTTTGTTTCATTTCATTACATCCACCACCTTATCATTCATTCACTTGAAATTACTTCTTGTCACATCAAATCATCCTACAGATACATTTTATTTAGCTCACATGCACAACGTTTAGTTAATCACCTCTGATAGGTATGCAAAGTACATTGCCATAATTATCATGGGTTTCTTAACAATTTCATTATGTATTTCCATATTAAATTAAGCATGCAATATATTCATTACATTTATTTCCATATTCTATAATCATACCTCCGCCTATCATGAGTTTAAGTGAGGTCACTTCAAACCTTCAATTGGGGGAGGGTACTATATTAGCCAATTTGTTTTGTTTTTCACCACCAAAAGCCAAATGCAAACAAACAGACATGACATGCAAACCCTTTTTGTCCTAAATTGCACCTAACATTTTTTTCTAATCTCAAATTATCAATTCCCAAAATTCTGGGATTATGAGCTAAGTCGAACCCAATTTTAAGCTGAAACAAAGAAGAAGAAGAAGTTGCAGTTACAGTACAGTTGTAGTGAAGAGTGCATGTAAAAATAGTAGAGTAAGAGAAGGGTTTGAGAGTGAAGAAGTTGAAATTAATCTAAATTTCTAAGGCTAGAACATTGAACAAAGGTAAAGAGATTCATCAATGGCAAGTGGTGTTATTAGGTGAGAGTCGTCATCACACAAGAAAATATTAGAAGATGCATTAGTATTGTCTATCCTCAAAAGGGTTGGTTGGCTAGATTATTTTCTAAAGGTGGCAGAGTTTGATAATGAAATAATAAGGA
Source organism: Sequoiadendron giganteum (assembly GCA_007115665.2). NCBI lineage: Eukaryota > Viridiplantae > Streptophyta > Pinopsida > Cupressales > Cupressaceae > Sequoiadendron > Sequoiadendron giganteum. The sequence goes on along the minus strand of CM021110.1, from coordinate 137,343,409 downwards.
GATTCATAGATACAGTAGGTTTGTGCAAGAATTTGAGTCCACTTTTTGGCCAAAAAGTGGAAGTGTTTTCCCTAATTTTCAGAATTTGTCACATTTGACTTTAAAATTTGAAGCACTTAGAGATGCAATCTTTAAAAAAATCACCAATCATAAAATTTATTACTCAGAGTCTAGTTTCCAAATATGTAAATTATTTAAATACCTAGATGATAAAAAATTGATTTTCAATAGGCGTTTCTAAAAACCATGGTTTAAAAGTCACTTTTTTACCATACCATGCACGTGTACGTATTTTGACCTAAATAATCATATTTTTCTAAATCCTTTTAGCAATAGATTCGTAACTCACTAAAGCATGTTTTCATTTTTTTTTTGTAATTTTTTAGTGATTTTTTTTTTGTTAAATTTTTATTGGCCATATTTGTTGTTTTGAAAAATCGTCATGTACATCACACCTAAGATGACCTAAACTTATCATTTTTTGATTTTTTTTTCAAATTGAAAAGAATTGTTTGAAGTATGTTTTAGTGCAATTTGTTTTACAAAAAAATATTTTAATAAAAAGTTATTAAAATACTAAAAAATCTTTGATAATTTAAGTTTATGGACTAGTTTCATCAAAAACTAATTGAAAAATAGAAAAAATAATCAAACTATAAAAAAAATTACATATTTGGAATCTACACTATCTTATCTATAATGGGTTTTAATTTCGTCAATTTTTTTTGCAAAATATGTCTTCAGACATATATCCAAAGTCACTATACATGACCTTCAAGTTGCAGGTCAAATGAGGTCCAAAGCTTAGGTTCGGGTCCCCAAGCCATTTCTCGAACCGAAAAACAAGCCAAAAACATGACCAAAAATTCATATTTTCAAAAATAGGATCCCGTTTCATAAAAAAAACAATTCTTTTATGGTTCTACAAAATAGGATCCCGTTTTGAAACTTGCCAAAAATGAAAAGTTTCCAAAAATGGAAATTTTTCAAAACGGGATCCCATTTTGAAAAGTTATTGAAAATTGGAACTTTTCAAAAATTGAAAGTTTCAAAAAGGAAAGTATTCAAAACAGGATCCTGGTTTGAAAACTTGCATTGTTGGAAATTTATGTTTTTGGAAAATTTTCAAAATAGGATCCCATTTTGAAAATTTTTCAAAAATAGAAATTTTCCAAAGCATATCCCAATTTTTTTTAAAATGGGATCCCGTTTAGAATTTAGGCTCAGGATCCTGAAGCTAAACAAGATCATGTTTATTAAAAAGCGATATCACATTTATTAAAAAGCAAGATCCCATTTATTAAAAAGCCGGATCTCGTTTCTTTCAAGCCGATTTCATTTTTTTCCTAAGGCAAAAAATTCCATTTTTCATGGACTTATCTTCTTTCATTTACCACCCTATATCATGATGAAGCCATGGTAAAAGAGTTGTCATTAGATGCTTCAGAAGGAACAATTTCTCAAGTATTTGGTTTTCCTAGGACTGGAACTGAATTTCCAGCCTGCATAGATGCAATGGCAACAAAAGAAGAATATTTAAACAAGGAGAAAACTTGGACTCATCATCCCAAGCTACAAAAATACTTTCTTTTCCATGAATTTTGGCCAATTGTGCTTCTTATGTTATTAGATACCTTACTTGTGATGGTAGACAAAATCTTCTATACACTATACATTTCAAATTACTTAGTCATTTTCAGCACAATAGACTAGTAAATGTGCCCAATTACCTCTACAATATGCTAAAGAGGATGGAAATTGAATACAAGAGAAAATAGAATGATACAAATTTATCACATCATTATTTAATAACCCTATTAGTAAAAAGGAGTTTAAGAATTCAATATCCATAGATATCTTGGGAAGACTTTATGAATTGTTAAGATATTAATAGTCTACATGAGGCACATATAGTACTTGAAACCTTAGAACCAAAAACTACACCTACAAGAGGAAGTTATCCTATTTCACCTATGGATTCACCTACCCATAGCCAAGGTGTGTCTTAAGAGAAGAATGTGCTAGAATCGAGGCCACCAATAGTAGAAGAAATCACATCTTCCTCCAAACTACCTAAATCTAAGAAAAAAAGAGGTAGTACATCCACACCTTCTAAAACATGGAAGAAGAAGAAAGATATTCAAAAGGAGAAACATACCCTACCAAGGCAGTTAGGCCACCTAAATTAAGGTGCTATGAGGGGGAGTGTGGAAAAAAAAAAAAAAGAGACAAAGGGCAAGAAACATTTGGAAGAAGATGTGATGTTGGTTGAAATAGAATCAGAAACGTAGAAAAATTCTTGAAAAGAACAAGACAACTAAGAGGGGGGGTGAATCAATTGTATCTAATCACATTCACCACAAATATTACACAATTCCACATTCACTTTAGTCTACTATTAAGTATGAGCATGAAGTGTAGATAATAGAAAGAAAACACAAGAAACACCTGATTTACGTGGAAAACCCATTAAGGGAAAAAACATGGCGAGGATTAACTCAAAATAAAAGAGTAATTTCAAAACTAATTACAAAGAGGCTCACTACCTAAGATAAGACTCACTATATAGATAGGACTCACTGTCCAAATGGGAGTCTCACTTCCTACAACCAAAGAAATATAGAAAGAAGAATGTTACACATAGAAAATTATCTCAATGCAACAAAAGATTTACCACAACAACTTGTGCACATTCGTAACCTTGATCAGAGAATTTCCAACACTATCAGCTCATTACTTTCAAGAGTCTAACACATTGAAGTCCTTGTTGCCTTAGTTCACTTTCACCCAATCTCTCACATCTACCTTGCTTCTCACACCTGTGGTGTATAATCCTTAACATCTTTTCTTGTATTTACACCATCTAAATAATCTTAGAAACTTTATCCAAGGTCTGCTACACACTCTTCATTTTAAAAATTCAAATTAGGTTGGAAAATAAACATTCTTGTGGTGGATGAGAATGAGAGAAGACCATACCAACACTTAACAAGGACCCAAAAAAAATCTTGGATCAATAACACACTTCCTTAATTGATTATTATCCTTCGTATGATGTATAAACACCAAGTTGGCCAAACCTAATGAAAACAACAATGAACCTTGAAGTACATGCATCCATAACAAAAATATAACATGTGAACCACATAACAATGTTTACCAAACAATAGAACACATATTAGATTGGTTTAAATTCATCCACAACTACTAAAAAAACCTTCATACAAAGAACACTTTTCATCAGTCCATCCGGATTGTACAGACACACAGTAACTTTGAAACTAGTCTTCTAGAGCACCACACCCCAAACACCTTTGAAAGATCACATATAAAAACATTACAAACCTTCTTCTAGATCCAAGAGACTTTAAACAAACCAATGAAGGACTATGGAGTAGATACATTTCTCCTAGTCCACAAAAAACAAATCTTCCAAACCGGTTCATAAACCAGTGAACTTGACTTTCACTCTTCATCAAACTAGAAGCTATAATCTAAGATATATCACCAAAGGATTCCTTGAAAAAACACTACATATCTACACAAACATAGTATCAACATAGAAGAAATGTGAAGCACATACCAGAGCACATTCTAAATAAACACAAAATTATGTCTTCACTATTTACTAATTTTCTCAAAATCACTTGGTAACTCATCATTTAATCATACGTACAACACCATAAAGATAGCTCCATGTACTGACAATATTTCTACAGTATCTCAACTATACATTCACCACCTGCAATCACTTGTTTCATTTCATTGCAACAACCTATATTGTGTTGAAATCAATGACAACAATAATGAAAAAACCACCATAATCATTCATACTTGCAACAATCTCCCCCTTTGTCATTGATGGAAAAAAATGATGTGAAAAACCATCAAAGAAAACATACACAAAATTCCTTTTTGTTTCACTATTTTTTTCACATGACTCTCTCTCTCCCTTTGACAATATTGTGAAAAACGTTTTTTACATAATTCTTCAACCATATATAATTATGATCACCCCTTTAATATTACACCCATGACAACACACATATCATACAACAACAATGATACTTCCTACTCCCTCTGAGGAGTAGACCCTATTCATTATTCCAAACAAATGATAAATCTATAGATCTACCAGACTGATGCACCTCTATGTACACCTCGTTCAAAGAAGGAGGGGCAGTAACCTCCAGCTTCTCCTTGAGATACTCAAAATTATCCTTAGGAAGAGCCTTAGTAAATATATCAACAATTTGATCCTTTGTAGGCACATATTCAAGCCTGACTTCGTTCTTCACTACCTTCTCTCTTAAGAAATGATATCTAATAGATATATGCTTTGTCCTTGAATGCATTAATGTATTCTTTGAAATATTCATTTCACTTGTATTATCACACAAGATGGGGATATGGTCATCAAGCATCACTCCTATATCCTTCAATTTTTTCTTCATCCATAGTACCTATGTGTAACAAGATTTTTCTACAATGTACTCAACCTCTATAGTGGATAAAGAGACTGAATCCTATTTCTTGCTTAGCCATGAAACTAACCTGCATGCAAGAAATAATGCACCACCACTTGTAATCTTCTGGTCATCTACACAACCAGCCAAATCTACATCAATGTAAGCACTTAAAGTAAAATCAATATCCTTAGGATACCAAAAACCATAATACGAAGTCCCTTTTAGATATCTAAATATCCTTTTCACAACTGTAACATGTGTTTCTTTGGGTTCTTCTTGAAATATGGAAACCAAACATACTACATGCATGATATTTGGTCTAGTAGCAGTAAGATATAGCAGTCCACCAATCATAGATTTATACTTACTCTTATCAACTTTAGGAGATTCATCATTCTTACTTAGTTTGCATCTAGTCATCATAGGAGTATAGCTCGGTTTGAAGTCATCCATTCCAAAATTATCTAGTTATTATTTAACATACTTTGATTGTGAAATGAATATTCCCTTATTATTTTGATTCACTTGAAGTCTAAGGAAGAAATTCAACTCACCAATCATAGTCATTTCAAACTCTTTTTGCATGTCCTTTTCAATTTTCTTGTACATACCCTCATTTCCTCCAAAGATAATATCATCAACATAGACTACTACTATCACAATTTTATTTCCTTCAATCTTGAAATAAAGATTATTGTCTATGGAGCCTTTTTTGAACCTTTGTTGAGTCAATTACCTATCCAACCTTGCATACCATATTCTAGGAACTTGTTTAAGTCCATATAGTGCCTTTTTCAACTTATAGAACATGTTTAGTTGATTTGATATCTAAAATCCCTATGGTTATTCCATGTAGACCTCTTCTTCCAATTCTCCATTCAGGAATGCAGACTTACATCTATTTGTTATACCTTGAAATATTTGTCAACACAAAATGCCAAAAACATCTAAATAGCCTCCATTCTTGTCACAAGGGAAATATCTCTTCAAAGTCTATTCCTTCAACCTGTGAATAGCCTTTTATTTTTTTCTTACTTCGCCATTCTCATTCATCTTATTCTTGAATACCCATTTTTTACCAATTATATTCTTGTTTACCAGTCTAGGAACCAATTCCGATGTTTATTTTTTCTCCATCTATTTTAATTTCTATTTCATGGCTCTAACCCAATTTTAATACTTGCATGCTTCACTCACTATTTTAGGTTCTATATTGGAAAGTAGACACAGATTTACCTCAGTTGCTTCCACTTTGTTTCTTGTCATAACACCTATTCCTTTGTCTCCAATTAGCAATTCTTCTGGATTAATTTTTTGTTCATGTTTCAGAGTCTTAGGAGCGGGTTCTAGAGCCTCTTCTTCTTCCTTATTCTTATCTTTCTCTTGTCTACAAATAATTTAATTTGGTTCATTTTCACTTATTTCAACTCAACTATGCATATTTTCATCAACTTTTACATTTGCAATTTCAATAATATTTCTCAATATTTTATTATAGCATCTATATGATTTTCTTTTGGTTTCATATCCAAGAAAAATACCTTCATCAAAACTTGCATCAAACTTTCCTAGATTATCATCATCTCTTTTAATATAGCATTTTCTTCCAAACACCTTAAAGTACTTAATAGTAGCCATTTTTCCATACAAAAATTCATAAGGAGTCTTTGTGATGTTGTTTTTGATCTGAACTCTATTAAGAATATAGACAGTAATGTGAATTTATTCTCTCTAGTATACCTCAAGAACATTTTCCTCATCCATCATAGTCCTTGTAACTGCTTGAACTATCTGGCTCTTCCTTTCAACAACTCCATTTTGCTGAGGAGTTCTAGGAGCAAAAAGATAGCTCTTTATCCCATGCTCTTCACAAAACATATAAAACTCATTGGAGGTTAATTCTCCACCTCTGTTAGACCTTAAACATTTAATTTTCAGATTCACTTCATTCTCTACCATAGCCTTGAACACCTTTAATCTATCTAGAGCTTGAGATTTTTCCCTAATAAATGTAACCCATGTCATTCTAGAATAATCATCGATGAGAAGCATAAAATACCTATCACCATTAAGACTTCTTGTTCTTCTAGGACCACAAAGGTCTATATGAATCAATTCCAACATTTTGATAGTTCATTTTTCTTTTCCTTTAAAGCTAAAACTTGTTTATTTTCCCAACTGACAACATTTGCAAACAACATAGATAGGTTCAATAATTTTTGGTAGATCCCTCATAGCTTCTCTTGAACTAATCTTGATTAGGTTGTCAAATTTTACATGTTCCATCCTTTGGTGCCATAGTCAACTTTCATTAAATTGAGACATAAAACACAAACCATCAAAACCCTTAAGCTGATAAATGTTTCCATATGTTCTTCCTACTGCTACCATAGTTCCAGACCCTTTTCTGATGTCACAAGTATTATCTTCAAACACAAGCTTAAATCCTTTGCTACACATTTGTCCAACACTCAAGAGATTATGTCTTAAGTCCTTAACATAATATAAATTATCAGTATTGTGTTTTCCATCAAAACTAATTGTTCCCTTTCCAAAAATATTTGTACCAAAATGATATCCAAACATGAATAATCCTCCATCATACTTTTCAGGTTTAGTAAACTTACTTTTGTCTCCAGTCATATGATTTGAGCAGCCACTATCAATTACCCAATAGTCTTTGTCTTGTCTAGCATGAAAGGAAGAAAACTGAGTACCTTCTATCTCATCCTTCTTGTTTTCTAGACCACATTCCCTTGCACATCTTCCATGGTTTGTAGACACTAATTTATTCTATAAGGCTAGAAACATGCATTCATTTTTATCACCCTCAATATCGTATTCATCATTAGAATATTCTAGAATCTTCTCTAACATAATACAATCTCTTGAATATTTTTTCTTTATTGTCTTTTCTCTTCTTGAGTATGGCTCTATTTGGACATCTTGAAGCATAGTGACCAATATTTTCACAATTGAAACATTTAAAAGGTAACATACCTTTGTACTTGTCGGTACCTTTCTTTAGTTTCCTTATAAAGTTTGCTTCCAACTCCTCTGAACCTTCACTATCCAGATCATCTTCTGACTTTGTGGCTTTGAAGCTTGTTTATGATTTCTCCTTTTCTTTTCCAAATTTTCACATTTCAAATGTGTTCAAGGTGCCAAATAGTTGTTCTTTAGTTAATTTATTTCAATCATACACTTCCTTAATGGTTGAGACCTTGTCACTGTAGCTCTCTAGTAGGGTCATAAAAATATTCTCCATTACATTTTCATTTGTCAGAGTACCTCCATGATTTTTGACTTCATTCACTACAATGTCAACCTTCAAAAAGTAGCTTGCAATGTCCTCACCTTCTTCAATTTTCAATTTCTCATATTTGTGCTTAGTTGTTAGCTTCTTTGATAACTTGACTCTATCATTTCCTTCGTAGATACCTTTCAAATTTTCCCAATCATAAGAAATGCCTAATGAAATAACCTTTGTCAGCTCAGTCTTAGACAAAGCACTATAGATTGCATACCTTTCTTTTTCATTTTATTCATATGAAGAAATCTCATTTGCAAAAGAAGGACCACTTGGTGGATCAACATATTTTGTCTCAACATCTTTCCAAGTCTTGTATCCAAGAGAGATCAAGTAACCTCTCATCTGCACTTTCTAGAAATTATAGTCAGATCCATCAAACACATGGATTGTCAATTTGTGCACCATTGGATCTACCTCAAGTGGTTAAGCTCTTCTTTGAGGAACCAAAGCTTTGATACCAATTGTTGAAAATAACAAGATAATTGAGAGGGGAGAGGTGAATAAGTTGTATCTAATCACATTCAACATAGATATTAAGAAATTCCACTTTCAATTTAATCTATTATTAAGTATGAGCATGAAGTGTAGATAACATAAAGAAAACACAAGAAACACCAGATTTACATGGAAAACAAAATAAGGGAAAAACCACGATGAGGATTGTGACCAGATTTTCACCTATAGGCTCCATCAGGAAGAGCCATCTATGTTTCAAAATGAATGGAAATTTTTATTAAACCTTCTATGTTACATTCAATTATACAAATGAAACAACTTTAGGAGATTACAAGAACACATAATTATTACATTCATACAAGTAAATGAAACATAAAATATTTTACAATATTTTTAAAAATCTAATCTTTATTGAATGAAATTAGATACATGTGTCTCACATAACAAGTCATTAGACTAAATTATTCATTTGATACAAATAAGAACTAAAATATACATGAATGAGTAAATTTTGAAAATAAAAAGAACATGTAAAGAAGGTAGCCAATAATTGCCCAAATGAATGGTATTGCAAATGAATCTACTTTTGATTTCCTTGCCTTGCTCTTTATAGCTCCTTGGCCCCTAGGTGACTGGTTTCTCATTTCTTGCATTGGGTAAAGAAATGAGTTAGAATAGTAAGTTCTAAGAAATGAAAGGTTGCATTGTAAACATGCACATATACTCATACATACATATGTTAACTCCTATGTGCATCAAATATAATTCCTAGCTTCAGTGTCCATAAAATCCAAAATAGAAGAACATTATATGCACTTAAGGTAGGCATTTGATTTCTAAATTTTTTGCTTCATGTGCAAATACAAGGAAAACAATGTTATTATTTCATCAAAATTTTAGTATATGAGTAGGGTAAATGTGGCTCCCACAAGGGTTGAGCCCAGATCATGTCTAATGCACAACGTTTCCTGCATACTCAAAGTGCAAACAACATTACCTTTCAAAACAATTGATATTGTTGCAAATAAAATACATTGAGAGTGGGGGGGTGAATCGGTGTTTATAACTTCTTAAATATTTTAAACTGAAACTGAAAAGAGCCATACACATGTTCTAATTTTTCAATGATAGTGTCATTCATGTATTTGAATGAAATCATATAAACTGAAATGAGTAATGTAACATTGCATTTTAAAGCAGTAAAGAGCTGAAGCAAAAGAGTCATAGACACACAATAGACACAAGATATGCCAAGTGGAATACCCTCATGGGGTAGAAAAACCACTCCTGAACATGCTGCCTTTTTTAGGCTTTCATTTCACTAATTTATTTTGACAAAGCCTCAATGGCTGATTTCTAAGTACCAACTCAAGGAGCAACAACCCCTTTGTTTAGAGAAACCAATCTCAAGGAGCACCAACCCCTTTCCAAATATTCAATAGAACAAACAATAGTATGAAGGATCTCTTTGTTTCACTTGATTTCTGTCAAGTGCCTTTTGACAGACAAAACATAGAATTTTGAAGAGTCAGAATTGACTCTTCAGAATTCCATGCATTATCTAATCTCGATGCATCTTGAGGAAAATCCTATCTCTGTTACAATACAGTCTCATCAAACTTTTTTACAATAATACATTTTTTCTTTCCGTTCTCATAGTTTGATTTTCAATCTTTTCCCATACAGAAAACTACAAATCTGAATACACATTGTGTTTTCCAATTTTCAGCATCAAAGAACAGAATAGACTTCCAGAACTCTAAATAGTAATACCCCTATTTTTTCATTTTTGATATTCTGTCATGATTGAACCCTAAATTCACTCGTTTTTCCTTTTACAAAAAAAATAATTACAAATTGGAAGTATTACAACTTTTTCTCGAATTTGACTTTCCAAAAAAGGTTATGCAAGGTTGTTTTTCAGGTTACATAATGGCTGTCAAGTCAGATCTGATGTTACAGTGTTCACGAAAGAGATTTTCTTTGTTTCTTTTTAGGATAGAACAACAATGACCAAGAATAGAAGAGTGACAAAGCTTGTCTTCACTAGAAGCCTATAGATGCGGTGCTTAAACAAATGCAATGAGAGCACATCATTTAAAAATGAAATGATAACCATTTTTCTTGACTGGACCAACAATGCATCATAGGTATTTTTAGCAAAAAGAAACCACCTTCAGATTTTACCCACATGTAGTAATAAAGAAAGCATATACCCAACGAGATCTAACAAGTAAGCTGCAATGAAAGAGAGATAACTGAAAACCCAACCAACATACAACCGAAAACCAATAACCTAGAATTTTAATAGTTACTCACAAATTCCAGTGAGGCTGAGAGAATATTTCAAGATCTGTGTCCAATACAGTGACTGAAAAACTCAACAAACCGAAATCATTGTGAAGTGTAACAAAAATACCTTCACAGGAAACGTTATCCAAGAACCTAGATAACCAAATGCAAAGATTCATTGGCATTTTCATTACTCATAAAAAAAAAGCACAAATCCTTTATATTACTGTCATGGTAACCCTTAATAGATATTTGCAGTCATGTTTTCAACCTTAGAAGTAACTATTTTTGACTCTTTCAGGAAATTAATAGTCGTTTTCAACTTGTCACTTTGCAATAAAGAGAAAGAACAACTTCATAACTATTTTGCTTGACCAAAAACAGATCTGCAAACCAATCAAAGAGCGAATACCTAGCAAAACGAAATTTTTGTTCAAATAATAGATTACTAGATCTGCAATGGAGAGGAAAAACGGCCACACAACCTTCCAAAAATGAGTTTGCAACCCGTGGTTGAAGGAAGACACATGGAGCGACTTCTGTGGAGAGCTCCTGACTACTCCCGACTACTCTCAATCTGCTATCTAGCAACAAAAATGCCAAAAGAAAACTAGAAACACCCAAGGCAAAAGCTCCATGGTGGTGGCCAAAATATGGGCAACACAAAAATGTGAGAAAAAAAACGTTTTTGACCTAACTTGACACAACAAACAAAAAAAAAAATGAGTTCCTTTGCAGAAATGAAATAACATTTGGAGTCCATAAGGATAGTTAATGATAAATCAAATAATCATTATGCTCTTTGAAATCCACAGGTAGATTTAAGGTAATGATGCTATCCAAAAAGAATCATAAGATATTTTTAAAATGCCAAGTAGACTATTGACCAAGTGATGCCATAAATTATTGCAATCCAAAATCAATTTCCTTTGACAAATAAAAGATTCCAAGTAAACAAACTAAATTTTCTTCCATGGCGACATAACCAAATATATTAATGCCAAATTGTGATCTCAAAAATTCCATTATTATATGATGTGTTGATGCCAAGATGAAAGAAGCTAGATATTATGCAAGATTCTGAGTGCCATTCTCCCGTACCAAATACCATAATTGAATTCCTTAATGCCAAATTTGCCAAGGGATGAAAATTGAGATGCTCAAAATAATAATAGGATTGATCCTCAAACCTATGTCACTGACTAAATAAAGAGAAGTATAACTTGACGAATGTCAACTTGCATGTAACTAATCAAGCATAAGTAATCAACCTGATCAATGGAGCAAATAACTAGTAATAGATTAAACCAAAAATGTATCACCTGATCAAATGGAGACAAATGACCTATAACCAAAATACCTCAACAAACATTTGTAATCTACACATGAAGTTAAACAATCAGAGCCACCAAGATAATAAAACCAGTGATGTGAGTGTACCAATCTAAATATGTATCAACTGAGAAGAGAACAAAGATTCAAGATAATCATAAGATGACATCAAGGAAAAAAACATAACAAGAGGGATTCATCCAACTCCCCCTTTGTCCTTGATGGCAAAAACTGAGCCACCAAACCAAGGATAATGAACTATAACCAGATGCTCAAAATTCTCCCCCTTTTTGATACAAGGATAAAGGGAGACCAAACAAGGATAATCCAGAACCAATTGTGAAATGCTATCAAACTACAGAAAGAACCTTTGAGCAGCAAAGTATAAGTTGTGGGAAGAGCTAACCAACTCCCCCAATCACCAAGATAGACTGTTTAAGGTAACAAGGATTGTGAGACCACTCCCAATTGAGACCAAAGTCTCTTAAAGACATCTTTAGCCAACGGTTTTGTAAAAATGTCAGCAACTTGTGCTTGTGTAGGCACATATTGTATAGATACCTCATTGGCCAACACCTTTTCATGAAGAAAATGGAACTTTATAACTATATGCTTAGTTCGAGAGTGCATAACTAGATTTTTTGAGATGTTTATTACACTAGTATTGTCACACAAAATAGTAATAGGTTTTGGAATTTCAATACCCATATCTGATAATGTTTGTGACATCCAAATTACCTAAGTGCAGCAAAAAGTGGCAGATATATATTCTGCTTTAGTAGTAGAGAGTGAAATAGATTCTTGCTTTTTACTGTGCCAAGCCACTAAACGATCACCAAGAAAGAAAGCAACACCACTAGTTCTTTTCCTATCATCTAGAAATCTTGCCCAATCATAATCAATATAAGATATTAAAGAGAAATCATTGCTTCTGGGATACCAGAGCCTATAGTCAATTGTTCCTTGTACATACTTAAGAATTCTTCTCACAACATTGATGTGAGATTCTTTAGGAGCAGATTGAAAATGAGCAACCATGCAAACAACTTGCATTATGTCAGGTCTTGAGGCTATTAAATATAGTAGGCTGCCTATCGTTGACCTATAATCAGTTGATTTTACAGCAGGGGAGTCATCAAATTTGTTGAATTTATAGCTAGTAGCCATTGCGGTGCTTACAGGATGACTTTCATCCATTTTAAACCTTTTTAACATTTATTTTGCATACCTTGCTTGAGATAGAAAGATACTAGAGTCAAGTTGTGAAATCTGGAGACCTAAGAAAAATGATAGTTCTCCCAACATTGACATTTCAAATTCAGATTCCATGATTTGTGAGAATTTTTTACTCAAGGAAATATTGTTGCAACCAAAAATGGTGTCATCAACATAAATTTCAACAAAAATAATATCAGATCCTTCAATTTTAACATACAGATTGCAGTCAACTCCTCTTCTAATGAACCCTTTTGATAGTAAGTGACTATCCAATCTAGAGTACCAAGCTCTAGGAGCTTGTTTTAGGCCATATAGAGCCTTTTTCAGCCTGTAGACATGATTGTGTTTGTTTTTACATATAAACCCTTTAGGCTGTTCTATGTAAAATTCTTCTTCTAAGTATCCATTTAGAAAAGCAGTTTTTACATCCATCTGATATATAGTGAAATTTTTGAAAATAGAATATGCCAAGAAAATTCTAATGGATTCAAGCCTAGCAACAAGAGCAAAAGTTTCACTGAAATCAATACCTTCTTGCTGAGCATATCCTTTGCAGACATATCTAGCCTTGTTGCGAACAATGTGACCATTTTCATCATGTTTGTTTCTAAATATCCACTTGCCACCTATGACAATTTTTTCATCTAGTCTTGGGACTAAATCCCAAGTCTGATTTTTTTCAATTTGATCAATTTCTTCCTGCATTGCATTAAGCCAACATTCATCAGTTAGAGCATCATCAAAAATTTTGGGCTCAAACTAGGTGATTAAACAAAATGCAGTAAGCTCAGCTATGTGAGATTTTTCATCATAGTTAACAAATTTTTTCCTTGTTTGAACTCCTATAGATCTATCTCCTATAATCAGATCCTTAGGATGATTTCTAGCAAGAGATTTTGAAGTAACTTTGGGTTCACATTTTTCTGAGCTGATTTCAGCATCTTCAGATTGTGCTTCAGCAAGTTTAGGGCTTGTTGGTTTTGGTTCAGGCTTTGTAGTTTCAAAGCTCTCAGTGATTATTTCAAGCTCAACTTCATCCTCTTCATCATCATGCATAGGTTCAACATCTAAAAACAAATTTTCATCAAATTTAACATTGACAGATTCAACAATTTTGTTCAGCCTATTGTTAAAGCATTTATAGGCCCTGGTGTGTGTAGAGTATCCTTAAAAGATACCTTCATCAATTTTAGATTGGAAACTACCTAATTTTTTGTCATCTCTTTTGATAAAGCACTTGCAGCCAAATATTCTGAAATACTTAATTTGGGCAGATTTTCCATACCACAGTTCATATGGAGTGAAATTTGATTTCACTCTGATCTGTACTCTATTCAAAATGTAAATACCTGTATGAACAACTTCTTTCAAGTACATATTTGCAATATTTTCTTGATTCAACCTGGTTCTTGCCATCTCTTTTACAGTCCTATTCTTTCGCTCAACTACCCAATTTCGCTGGGGTGTTCTAGCAGTAGCATACTATCTTTTTATGCCATGTTTTTCATAGTAATCTATGAATTCTTGTGAGGTAAATTCACCACCTTTGTCAGATCTTAAACACTTCAGTTTTAAGTTTGTTTCTCTTTCTACTAGTTTTCTAAAAAATTTAAAGCGTTCAAAAGCTTCTGATTTATTCTTGAGAAAAGTAACCCATACCATACAAGAGTAGTCATCAACAAACCACATGAAGTATTTCTCACCATTTATGGATCTAGTCCTTGTAGGACCACATAAGCCAGTATGAACAATTTGCAGAGGCTTGGTAGAAAAATGTTCCTTGGATTTAAAGCTTACCTTAGTTTTCTTCCCTTTTAGACACTCTTTACAAATAGCTTTGTCAGGTTTTCTAAGAAGAGGCAGACCTCTTACATTTTGATTTTTTCTAATTCTGACCATATTGTCAAAATTAATCTGGCCTAGTCTCTTGTGCCACAACCAAATTTCTTCAATCTGACTCATTAAGAATATACCATGATTTTTCTCATGTCTAGAGGTATCTAGTAAGTTGTAGACATTTCCTCTAGTCCTCCTTCTAGCAGCAACAACTTTACCTGATTGGTTTTTTATTTCCAATCCTTGTGAAGTGAATAGGATTTGATAGCCACTGTCACAGATTTGACTGACACTCAGAAAGTTGTATTTTAATTCTTCTACATAATAAACATTTGAGATTGAAGTGTCTTCATTCAGTAATAGAGAACCTCTTCCTCTGATTTGAATTCCAGAGTTGTCTTTGAACTTTACATATTCGCCAACATACTCTTCCAGATTTGTAAATTTTTCTTTGTCACCGGTCATGTGGTTTGAACAGCCACTTTCTAGGACCCATAGGTCCTTCTTCTTAGAGTGAAAAGCAGTTTGAACAAGCATAGTCTGTTCAATGTTGTTAACTGCTTTGGTTTTCCAAACTTTGATGGTTTTCAATTATTTATTCCAATGATCAACATTGCATTGCTTTGTTGAATGACCCAAATATTTGCAAGTAAAACATCTAATCTTTCTTGCAAGACCACGATTTCGCCTAAAGCCAAATCTAGGAGTTTTAACATTCACAAATCTGCAAGAATTTACTTTGTGAACAAACTTATTGTAGAAGTAACAATACCCATAGGAGAGAGGGTAGGAGTTGTAAACCATTTTGTTGCTTCTAGAAGGATGAATGTGATCCTTGAAAAACTTAGAGTGTTTGTGTTCAGGCTTTTTATTTCCAGCAACAATATTGTTCTTCTCACTGTCATTTGAGCATTCACCTTTCACAAAGCCAATACTAGTTTTGTCTTTGTTTAATTTCTGTTTACTAAGCATGTCATTCAGTTTAAGAGTTCTTTCATACTTTTCAATATTCTTCCTGAGATCTACAATCTCATGTTCAAGTTTTTGAGTTTCTTGATCTTTGGAACTTATATCAAAATGAAGACAATCTTCAACTCTTTTGGATTCTTCAAGTTGAGTTTTTAGAGAAATTATCTCAAGATTAATGAGCTGCTCTTGTGTGTTATCTTGAACAACATTCTTTTCTTGAGCATGCAAATGTTTCTTAAGTTTTCTTAGCTCTTTTAGAGCACATTTGATGTTCTCCTTCATAGTCCACTTTGTTAGAATTTTTTTTTAACAACCCAAGAAGAACCCACAAGAGCTTCTATGAGCTTGCCATACTCAATTATTAAAGTCCTGAAGGCACTGTGCCATCTTAATGAGAAGATACCAGTAAAACTATTATCTCTCGTACACTTTGGACTCTGTAAGATCCATGAGGGTGTTCCTCAAATATATTGTCATTCATGATAAGAATGATTTGCTCATACATGGATAAACAATAGATAAATTCACATCTGTGTCAAATGAGATAAACCCTCAAGAAATTGGCTATTTCTTAGAAGATCATGGCTCTACTCAATAAGGAATTGAAATAACACCAAAGTGTGTTGTTATGAGTTATTCGAGTGAAATTTCCTAAAGCTATAAAAAAAAACACAAGGATGAGAAGCAATCAGAGTTCTAGTGCCATATCCTAGAGAACGAAGTCAAACCAAGAACTGAACTACAGGATAACTTTCATCTAAAGCATCTATGATCTGTATGCATAGCATTACCATCCATACATCAATAATCGAGTTTATTACTCCTTGATAAATCCTATGTGTTAATTTGCATAAACTTATTGGATAACTGAAGCATTTAATAGGTCCATTGAACCAGAGCTATAGTCAAACATAATCCATAGTAAATAAAAAATGGAAATTAACGAAAATCATCTTTGATAGATACTTCATTAATAATTCATGCAAAGTATTACAATAGGAGAGAAAATAGACTCAAAACAATCACAAGGTTAACATAAGTATGCTCAAGAACCCCATGATTTACTAAGTTCTCAAAAAAGACTCAAAGCTTCAAAACCTGGATATAATCTTCTCTCTATATTACTTGACTCTTATCTTCCTTATCTTAAGTAATTTCAACAGACCTCTTTCTCGGCCCAGAATTCCCTTTTATAAAAACAAGGGAGCTAACAAGCTTCAGGCCGGAGAATACACATGTCCACTTTTTATTGGACCACTAATCCCTAATCAGTTAACTTTACATCATTCTCTTGGTAAGAGAAGAAAAGCTCAAAATAAAATTGATCATTAGTTTGTTGTGGAGGAAGGAAAGGTGTTGTTCCAAGTGTCACTCCCCTGACACCGAAGCATCTTTTAACCGTTCTATGCATTGATTTTATTTGAACAATTTGCACCTGAATCTAGAAAGAGAATGCATTTTAAAATATAATACCCAAGGCCAGACCTGTATTTTACATGACCAAATTGCAATTCTCGTCAAAATTATTTATAATTCAAGTTCATCAATGAATACCTTTTTCAATGAATCGAAATCCTCCTCAGACAGCCAATTGAAAGCCACCACCCGGTCCACCATTTTTCGATATGGTACATACTTTATCATCAATGACATGGTTGTCTTATCAAAGTTTTGCAGGAAACTAATGACAAATGATAATTTTTCTAAAGTGTTTTCCAACATGCGAATATCAGAATTTCCGCATATCTCATGGGTGTGGGTAGTCATTATATTATTCATTTTCTCCTTCCACGCCTGCAAAGGCTTGACACTATCCTGACTATGCAGAATATGAGGTAGTGGAGTCAAATCCTTTCCATCATAAATATCCTTCAATGCTTTGATTTTCAATTCCATAGGAGCAATAGACCCCTGGAACTTTTGCTCGACAATATTCTTAACAAATTGATATGTTGTCATGACTGTAGGATATTTGTTTCCATGTTGTTTTGCCCCAACTACCATAAATTTTAACTTCTCCATTCTAGGGCCCCATCTATTTAGCAAAGGGATAGCAAATTCTTTGTCCCTTGTAAAGAATTTGAGTGCTTGCAACAACAAGGCATAATTTGCATGAACACCATTCAACTTACTCTAGACTCATTTATGTAAATGCCTTAACACAGTATCAACAATTTCTGAATTATTCCTTCTTGCTGCATCCTAGATTTGGTTCACCATCTCCTTATATTCTTCAACCTGTTGGATGAACTTTTCCCTAGAAGGATCTTCTCTTGAGGTACGAGCCTTTTCAACTGCAATGGGAACTTTTCCCATATTATACGGGACCATAGCCCAAGATTGAACCTATGCAAAAGGTTGGGGTTGATCTACTGGTGGGTCTGAGATAATTTGGCTAGAACTAGCATACTTTTGAGACCTCAAGGTTTACATCTCTTGTCTTAATAAGGCCATTTTAGTTTCCAATTCTGCCACCCATTGCTGACTCTTATTATACTCAATAATAATGTCATTATATTGGTTCCTCAGAGTATCTCGACTTTTAGTTAAATCCTCCATAGTTGTCGTAGTGAATTTGGCAACATTCACAACCATGTCAATAGCCTCCAATGTAGGGGTATCAACAACTCTTTTCAAAATCAAATGACCACTAAAATCGGATGTTTTAGCAACAATAGGTTTTTGAGACCCTATGGATAGTGACCATATTGCCAAAGAATCCCACTCCTCACTGAAGGTTGATGCTTTAAATGCCAATGCAGCCTCCTCTTCTGTTGCAAGAAGTGACTTATTGGCCCTTCTTACTGTGTCAAATACCACAACATCAGCAATATCCCACACTTTTGAACCAATGCCCTACCCTGTTCTGGTGTGATTTCCTTAAACTTCTCCTTCATTTGCACTCTGACCCTTGACTGAATTACTAGCTCTGGAAGCTCTGGATGCAGACTTCTCTCATGTGCTACCTTCTCAGTATATGATAAGAGATGAGCTCTCCATTCAAAATCTTCAAAAGAATGAGTATCAATAAAAGAGTCATCCATCATGAACTCTTTACAAGCCTCCATCCTCAAATCATCACTATTTGTAATTCCTTTAATCTCATCCTTCCCCAATCTTAGGGTGATGGCTTGTGAGCTTGTTGCAATGCCAGTTGGATCTAGTGGCATATCCAAATTTATTTCATCCAAAGTTACAATGATATCCTCCTCATCATTACCCTTTTGGCGAACATCCCTCACACTGTCAGTTCTATGCCTCTTTAGGGATGAGGGGTTAATCTGTTCTGAAATCTTCGGAGGTGAATCCTAATCAATAATACCATGCACTAATTTCCCTATGATGGATGATGCGCTAGACATCATAACCTCCTTTTTCCTACTTCTCTTCCTCCTTGAAAACACCTTTATCTTCCCCTGAGGCTAGTAGGTAGGCCTTTCTTCAATTCTTATCTCAGGGTACTCAGTAACTTGTGACTTTCCCCTTCCTTCTACAATTCTTTCCTCCTTTAAGACTCCTACTATGCTCTCAAAATTGTCAAGAGCATAGATTGCTTTGTTGAGCTCATCTTTGGCATTAGGTACAGGATCAAAACCAGGTATTTTCTCCTGTTTACTTCTCACCATTTTGAATAGTCAATGTACATTGCCTTTCTCTCATCCTGTAAGTACTTATCAAAGATGTTCTTGATGATAGCTTCAGGAAAGAAGAAGTTATGGATAAAGGTCCTAGTCCAGTGCCTAGCCTTCATTTGGTAAATAAAACCCTCAAGATCATAATTCCTAGGGCATATAGTCCTTAGCCTATAAGGCTTGAGTAACAAGTGAAAATTTCTGACAAAATCGAAAAAAGCTGTATATTCAAGTAAAAAAGATCCCTTCTTCTATTCAATAGGCAAATGGAAATCCTGAGATGCTTCCAACTACCTCATGATTTCTATAAAAACAAGTCTGAGTGGGACCTCCTTGGGTAGAACAAATAGGATGGCATTTGTGCCAAAAACCCTGAACATTGTAGTGCCATGATTGGTGATAATATCACCCCAATTGTGTGTTAAATTCAACTCAGACCTCATCTCCATAGGTCTTGGGAAGTCATGGATTTCCTTCGAAATCCTTGGGGGATCAACAACTAAGGCCTTTCTCAAATTAGATCCGAAAATATTATGAAAGGTGACATAATAAAATTTATGATCATGCATGTCTAGGACTCTAGTCCAATATTGTACAAGAATTTCAATATCTCCTTCCATCTTCTTCAATTCCATGTTTTTCTCAAATACCTTCTAGCCCCTATATAAAAACATATGAATTAGCAGTGAAAACCATTTGAATTTTACCCAATTCTTTCCCAGCTTCAAAGGTGCTAAGCCTAAATGCATGTTCTCTGCAAGGTGAGTGGTAAAATCATATACCATATTATAACCAGGGTGTTGGAGGTTTATAGCCATATACATTACCTCTATAGGAAAAGTTTTCTTCAAATCAATCCCCAGAACTTGACATAATGCATAGACGGTCTTCTTAAAATGGGGGGCGAAATAGTCTAAGGGGAAAGGTTTAGGCTCGTTCCTGCCAATAACAACTTTTTCTGATTTTTTCCTCTTCCCGACACAGCCAAATGGGGTATCAAAAGGGACATCCTGATCAAATGGGGTATCAAGAGAAGGCATATGTATCACTTACGATTTATTTTGCAAAGCATCAAATGTCGCGATAATGGAGAACTAAGATAATAGCCACCTCCCTAAGCACCGAAGAATTCTTACAAACCAAGATGCAATACTAAAATAGCAATTCATTGGTTATTTGGCATTTAATTACGTAGGCCGCGTCAAACTTGACCATTACTATTCGCTTGTGCGAGATAGAACAACTACAGTACAACACCAGTTCATTTGAAAATAAGCCATTGATCAAAAACATATTGGCCAGGTAGATGGCCTAGATTTGGTAAAAAACGGTTTAAAAATGACACATCCTCCTTCCAATTAGTAAGCGAGCAAGAAAACTACCCATTAGGTACCACATCAGCAAGGAACAAGTCCCACCACGTTCATTGATCGATAACACCAGTGCCCACATGTCAACACATCGCGTACCTCGCAACATTATTGAAATTGAAGTTTTAATTGCACGAGGTCAGTGAGGGATGACCGAGATGCATCAGAAAGTACACAACTATTAGCATTAGCATCCATCCATTGGTCAGCACTCAAAACCTAGCCCCACCAAGTTACACAACAGGTGGCAGCATCTTGCAAGCCTCGCAACATTTCCCATGACATAAGCACAAACCTTGTGAGGTGTGCGATGAACGGTTAAGATCAAAGTCACTGCATCCGTCGGTTAATACAATCTACACATGCAAAATAGTTACTTTAAAGAAGGGGACTGACTAGGCAGATGGGGAAATAACCCATGGGGTCAAAAAATGATTCAATGGTTAAATTGTAAAAATTAGTTGGCCGAAAATCATAGGGACGCAAAGGTTACAATGCAAAACAAAAAGGACAGGTAAAAAGGGGCCGATAAAGTTATAGCCAAAGAGGGATAAAATATGACTTAAGTGACTAATCACTATCGATAACAAGTCAACATTCAGAAAGAAAAACCCCCAATACCCAGACCAGTCAAAAAATAATGAAAATAAACCCACCATAGAGGGGAAGAAAATAAAAGCTCCACCAGTGGCTATGACTGGGGATGTATTCCCCCTGTGGGCATAGCAAGAATCCAAAATCTCTGGTTATGCAGACTAGACAAAACCAAGAGAGAACAAAAACCAAGAACAAGCCCGGACAAGGCGAACAAACCAAAAGTAAAACAAAACGACCAACATATATATAATGTTAACAGGACTCCACGACGTACATGGAAAAGAGCTATTTCAAGAACTGTCCATGTAGTGGCAGCTCAAGAATCTCACCCATAAGTGATTGTAGGAAATATGAATCTTCCCCATGTGTATCCATAACAATATAAGGGCCCAACCAGAGGGGATCAAACTTGCCATGTTTGCCCTTGTCTTCCAACCTAGCATTCTAGAGTAGTACCATAGCTCCAACATCAAATTTCCTCTCCACTGCCTTTCTATCATAGAGGTGCTTCACCTGAAGCTGCAACTTCTCATTTCTCTTATGTGCCTCCCTTCTAATTTCATCTATTTGACTCAACTCTTTCATCCTAAGTTGCATTTTGTCACACACATCATCATCATATTCCTGGAAAAATTTATACATTTTTAGTAAGTTATTCTAAGGAATGCATGCCTCCACTCCATAGACTAAATTGAAAGGTGAATCACCAATTTCCTTTTTAACAGTAGTCCTATTAGCCCATAGTGCTAGCTTTAGTTTTGAATCCCACACCCTCTTATTATTTTCTATCATGCACTTGATAATCTTCATCAAGCTCTTGTTGCTAGATTCTACCTGTCCATTTACTTGAGGATGATATGAGGATGAATATGAAATAGTGATGCCATACTGATTGCAAAAATTTACAAATTCTTCTGATCTAAAACACATTGCATTGTCTAACACAATTCTGTTAGGTATCCCAAATCGACTTAAAATATTTTCAGTTAAGAAGTCAATAACAACTTTGCTTGTGGCCCTTTTAGTTGGAATTGCTTCAATCTAGTTGGTGAAATAATCTATAGCTACCAGTATCCATGCATGTCCCCCACTGGATTTTTTATATATTTCCCCTATAAAATCTATACCCCATTGCTGGAAAGGAGCAAAAACAGACACAGGTCTTAATGGTAAATTGCCACAAAACTTCAAATTTTCGGTGAATCTTTGATAGGCATCACATCTTTTAACGTATCTATGTGCATCCTTGAATACAGTAGGCCACCAATATCCTACTCTTAGGATTTTATTGGCTATTGTTTTAGCCATATAGTGTCCTCCATAGACTCCCTTGTGCATTTCTACTAGCATATCCTTAGCTTGATCTTCATCCACACACCTAAGTATAATGCCCTCAGGGTTTCTCCACCATAGCTCATCATCGATAATGACATATCTAATTGCTTGTAATTTAAGATTTCTTTTTTCAATAAGGGGCATACCTTTAGGACATTGCATTGTCTGCAAGTACTCCATAATTCTCCTATACCATCCACAAGTCTGCATGTCACAAATAGGTGCAACATTCTATTGCTCTATATGGTTAATTTGATTGGCTTCCAAATTTGCCTCAGCCATTAATTTTTCTAAGCCTTGACTCCTTACAAGCTTAGTAATCTGTACGCCAATATTAAATTCTTGGATTCTTTTAATCCATCTGCACCTTCTACTTGTAGTTTCTTGCTCGATGAAGATATATTTGACTGCGGCTGTTGGTACATAAGCAACAATAGATGCTCCCATTAGGTAAGGATTGAAATTTTTTACTACCTTTACCAAGGCATATGCCTGCTTCTCAGATGCCTCATATTTCAACTATGCAGCTTGCAATGATTTACTAAAAAATGCAATTGGCTGCTCAAAACCATCATTGTTCTTTTGTAATAGCACACTAGCTATAGTATGAAAAGAAGCAAAAGAGAATAACTAGAATGGTTTTGAATAATCTAGGGATTTGAGGATAGGTGCTTGCTTTATTGCATCTTTGATAGCTTGAAAGGCTTCAGATGGCTCCCCCTATCCATATTATTTTTTCTCCTTTCCTCAACATCTTAGATATTGGGTGGACAATTTCAGCAAAGTTAGTGACAAATCTTCTTAAAAAATTTATTTGTCCAAAGAAAGACTGGATACCTTTCACATTTTTTGGTTATATGATCTTGTCAATAGCAGCCACTCTTTTAGGGTCAATCTGGATTCCATCTTTTGAAACAATATGTCCTAGCAATTTTCCTTCTTTCACCCCAAATGTGCATTTTTTGGGATTCAGGGATACCCCATATTCCAAGGCTCTAACAAAGATCTTTTCCAAATGGGCACAATGGTCTTCTTCTTTCTTGCTGTGAGCAGTAAGGTCATCCTGGTAGATTGCAAGGAAAAGATCAATAAAATCTGCAAAAGCCAGATCCATTGCTCTTTGAAAGGTCACACCAACATTTATCAATCCAAAAGGCATTCTAACATACACACATGTTCCCCATGGTATGGTGAAAGTAGTCTTAAATTACTTAGTCTCCTTAACCATGACCTGATTGTAACCAAAAAATCCGTCCATTAATGATAATAATTCACAACCTGTGACCTTATGCAACATAGCCTCCATATTAGGTAGAGGGTAATTTTCTTTTAAAGAAGCCATATTCAAGGTCCTAAAATCAACACATAGCCTAATATCCCCATTCTTTTTTCTAACACATACCAAATTAGAGACCCAAGAGATGAATGTCTAGTTGGTTTAATAATTCTTGCTTCCCCTACTTTAGCAAGCTCTTCTTGCATTTTAGGTTGCAGAGTAGGATTGATAGGTTTTTGTTTTTTCCTGAAAAGCTTTATATCAGGTTTTAATGGGATCTCATGCTGAAAAAAATCCTCCCTGTATGCCTTCAAGTCTTCATATGACCAAGAAAAAATATGTCTATATTTTCGAAGCAAAGTAATCAACATGCTTCTAACATGAGGCTTCATTTTATTTCCAATGTAAAAATTCTTAGGAGTATTCTCTGTTCCCAGGTTTACTTCTTCTAATTCATCCTTATGAGATAGTGCTTGCTTAGCTTTTGACATATCAGGGCCATTAAACACCATCTCAAGTGCAACCAAACCTCTAGGGATAGTATTAGTTTTTAGTTGGATAACCTCATTTCTGAATAAGGTCTCCTTACCATCAACATTAGTTACAAATGAATTGAAATCAATTTCTTGGCTTTCATATTGATCTACACAATGTAAAAACTTTAGAATATCAGTATCATCATCAAATAATTTCCAGTTGCATACATTATCAAGCACTATAGGCCTAGTTTGTACTTCTATTTGTGAGATGCCACCAAAAGTGGCATCATCAAGTTTAACATCAATATTGGCTAGTAAATCTGCTCCAGCATTCTGTCCTCTTTCAATCCATTCAATGCCAAAAGCATTAAATCCTTGAATAATGTCCCATACTACATTTCAGTATTGTCTGAGCCTCTTATCTTTAGCTATAAAGTAGGATCTTATTTAGGAAACCACCAATTCAGAATCTCCCAAAAAATTTAACACCTTAATACTGTGTTTTGAAGCTATCTTCACACCGAGTATGAGAGCTTCATATTCAACAACATTATTTGTACAAGAGAATTGTAGTAAGAATGAATACTTGAAAGTTTTACCTTGAGGTGAAACAAAATATATTCCTGCTCCTAAGCCTTCTTTGGAGTAGGCTCCATCAAAATGCATGATCCATAAATCTCCTTCTGATAATTCCTTCGAAGCATCTTTATCAATAGGTGTTGGTCGAGTATGTTCTTCTGTTTTATCCTCCTTAACATGGAAGTTATCCAAATCAGTTTCTACAAAGTTAATTCTGATAGGTTCTAATGGTTCCTCCACATTTTCAATCATGTGGGGAGCTCTTTTCTCTCTATCAACCTTAACATCTTTTTGTTTAATAGAAAATGTGGCAAAAGACAAGTCACACTATATACTTCCACCCATTGAAGCACTCCAAGGCCGAGACAACAACATACCATAGGTTGGTGGAATATCCACCACTGTAACACTCATATGTAATTATTTTTCAGGAAAGACTGCTAATATATATGGAACATCATTTATAATACCTATAACAAGTACTTCCCTAGAGTCCATTGCATAGCACTTACCATATGTACTATCAACTATTAGCCCCATTTCATGCATTATTTTTATTGGCATCACATTGTTAGATGATCCTAAGTCAATCATGCAATTTATTAGCATTTTTCCATCAATTATCAAGCTCAAGAAAAAAGGATTGACATGATTTGGGTTAGCTGTAACTGTAGTCCCCAAATATATTTGCGGACTTTCTATAGTGACTTCTTCCATTGTCTTTTGATTTTCTGTATCATTCTAATTAGATGCCACTTCATCTTTTCTTTTTGTGGGAATACTATTCATGAGTGCAACTGTCTTGTCTTTATGCTCATCTATCCTCATAATTTCTAGGAAAGGAACAGTAACCTTAACTTGTGAAAGCACTTGGAACATATCTATTGAGGTATACTTAGGTAAATCAGGAAAGCATGTTTCTTCAGAATTTACCTTTTCTTTCCCCTTCGAAATTTCTTTACCAGAAGACTTCTGGTTACTATCCTTACTATTTTGAAGTATAACTTCATTTTATTTGGCCTTATCCACCTTTTTTGCTGATATCCTGGGTTCTCTTATCTCCTTAGGCTTTGGATCAATATTCTTGGCCTCCAAACTTGCTTTTGGCTTAATTACCTCCTTCTTCTTTATGAACAAATTGTAAGGTTTACTAGAATCACCAGGGACGATCCTATTTCTCAGTTGTATATTGTTCCTTGCCCTAGCAACTAAAGGCACAATATATTTTTCAATTTCTTCATCCAAAGGTCTCCTTAACACCATATCATCTATCTCAAACTCATTCACAAAACAATCGTCATCATCTTCTCCATTTGGAAACACTTGCTAATGATATATGTCATTTTGTTGCCTTTGAGCATCAACATCTCAGGCATAAGGCTCATCTTCTGAGGAATAATCCTCATAGGCCAAATCAGCTGGTCGTAACAATACATTGGTCATTGTACCTTGGTCTTGGGGAGGTTGGGAGTCTTTCTGACCATCTTGAGAGTCCAGCATTGATTGTGCTATTGCACACTGTTGTGGAGAATGTGGCATTCCGCATATCTCACACCATAATAAATCTTATGTATTATTCATAGACTGCCTCTATAGAGGGTCAAGTGGGATTTGGTTATGTTTCTAATTCCCTTGAAGGGGCTTAACATTATTCCAATTTGTATTGTAAGGATAATCTTGTAACCTTGGGGGTCTATCATTTCTCTAGAAGGGAGGCTTGTCATTCTTTACTTGTTTCTGCAATAGAGTAAGAACTTGATCTATCTTATCATCAACTGGAGTAGGTTTACCAACCTTCTCTATTTTATTTCTCATGCTTTTAAAAGCCTTAGGATCCTCTCATCTTCCCACTTTACCTGAAGCCATTCTATTATTTTCAATATTAACTACCATCTTATATGCCTATCTTAAATTTTGAGGATCTTTATCTCTTAGTAGATAACACATTTTAGCATCATAGGCGTTACAGTATACAACTAGACATGCACTTTCATTGGATCTTAGATATGTAGGGAATCTTGTCATAGCCTTCTGGAAATAGGCATTAAATTCAGTAACTAGTTCATTGTGCCCCTTAGTAATATTGTTGAAGTCATTCAACTTGAATCTAGGATCAGTCTGATCCCCATACTGCTCCCTAAAAACTCTATAAAAGGCATCTCTAGAATCAATACTACCATCAAGTAATCCTTTGTACTAGTCCCTAGCATCCTCCACCAATGGTTGCATAAAATATTTCATAGCCACATCATCATCCCAGAGTTCAAAATATTCAACAAAGCCTTGAAAAGATTTCAAATGGTCTTCTCCATTGAAAGCATTATTTCCCGTGAATTTTGGGAGATGTTTCTATGCATTATCTGGGATTGGATTTGGATATCCCCTAATATTATCAAAGCACAACTTCCTATATCTATCAACTTGAGGTGCCCCATCTCCACGTCCATTTCCAGAGGTAATGTGTTGTTCAATAGCTTTCTTGTCATCCTTGCCTTTACCTTTATCAGCACTACCTGATTGCTTAACCTTAGCAGTGCTTGCTTGTACATTTTCTGAATATGAGCTGATAATCTTATGTCCACCTCCACTTCCACCACCTTGATTACCACTACAACCCTCTGTATAGGCTTTCTTCTTAGACTTTTTGTTTAATGACTCATTTTCACCATTACCCAAACCAGAAGCTTGAGGGTTTTCTGAAGACATCTTGAGAAAGGCTATCTTCTGAGACACCTCGGCATTAGTAGCTTCTATTTCATATTTTCTCAGATCAGCTTGTAATTGATCATTCAATAGTTGTAACCTCAAGAGCTCAGGATTCTATGGGAAATTCAATGATTTAAGATCAATTCTCGTCCCTTTGCCTACTAGACTATTTAATTCGTCATTAGTGTTAGCAGAATGTTTGTAATTTGAAAAACCTTGAGAATTTTTCCTAGACTGGTCAATATGGGATTTCCCATGGTCTTGAAAGGTTATCTTCTTAGATCCCATAGATGCATCCACACCTCTAGTAGACAGAGTAGATGAAGTATATGTAGGAGTAGAAGAGACTCCCATTGAGATTGTTACTTTAGGTATTTCACATGCCCTTTCAACAACTTATTTAGCCACCCTTTCTTCAAAGGATTTTCTCTTAGGTACCTCTTCCCTCATCTTCTCAACCTTCTTCTTTTTGGCATTTCTTTCAAGCTGCTTAGCCCGACATCTCTCCAAATTCTCTTTTCTTATTCTATCTCTATTATCTTCCTCTTCTTGCAGCCTTCTTTCTTCCTCAATCAAGATTTGCATATCCTTGTCTATATTCGTCTCATTTTAAAGAATATCCCCTGCCTCACTAGGAGCCGAGGTATAATACGGTTGTTCTACCTGATCTTCTTTCTGAATAAAAGGCATCCCCTCACTCAGAGGCATTCCTCTGGGTTTAAAATTTTTCCGAGTTGAGATGGATATGGTACCAGGTGTTGTGGCCTTTGGGAACATCTTATCTTGTTCCCAGAAACCCCATCGCTCCTCTTCTTTAGACATATCAACTTCAATTTCGGGTGCCATTTCAAAAGGGAAACTACTGTGATCCAATTTAGACATAATAGTATCTGAGGAATTTTCACTTACAAAATCACTATTCATCTCGGTATTTAAAGTAGGAGAAAAGGCAATAGAGGATGAAACAAACTTACTTGGGGTATCACTTATTTTTACCCATTTCTTGTCTTGTCCTAACTCGAGCTCTATCATTGGCTCAGGATTCTTTTTTGTATAATTTCTTGTCTTCCTCATGCCCTCCGGTGTTTGAGAACCTTCCTTTGCATGTTTCTTTTAGCAATTTATGTGAAATTTGTTGATCGAGATATCAGAGTCGCCACCCAAAATATTGGGAATGATGAAGTGTTTGCACTTCGCTTTTGCACTCGTGACTTTGGACAAGATTTCAAACATCACCTGACACACTGACAAGGAACAAAGGAAAACCAAACGCATGTGTTCAACACAATAAACATAGTGATAGGACAAAACAATTATATTATAAAATTGACTTTGACTTAAACCAGATCTGCACTGGGAGACTATTCATTCGTTACATTCCCCAACAGAGTCGCCATTCTGTTGGCATTTTTTTTAACAACCCAAGAAGAACCCACAAGAGCTTCTATGAGCTTGCCATACTCAATTATTAAAGTTCTGAAGGCACCATGCCAACTTAACAAGAAGATAACAGTAAAAATGTTATCTCTCCTACACTTTGGACTCTGTAAGATCCATGAGGGTGTTCCTCAAATATATTGTCATTCATGATAAGAATGATTTGCTCATATATGGATAAACAACAGATAAATTCCCATCTGTGTAAAATGAGATAAACCTTCAAGAAATTGGCTATTTCTTAGAAGAGCTTGGCTCTACTCAACAAGGAATTGAAATAACACCTAAGTGTGTTGTTATGAGTTATTTGAGTGAAATTTCATAAAGCTATAACAAAAAATACAAGGACAAGAAGCAATCAGAGTTCTAGTGCCATATTCTAGAGCACGAAATCAAACAAGGAACTGAACTATAGGGTAAATTTCATCTAAAGAATCTATGATCTGTATGCACATCATTACCATCCATACATCAATACTCAAGTTTATTACTCCTTGAGAAAATCCTATGTGTTAATTTGCATAAACTTATTGGTTAACTGAAGAATTTAATAGGCCCATTGAACCAGAGCTATAGTCAAACATAATCGACATTAAATAACAAATAGAAATTAATGAAAATCATCTTTGATAGATACTTCATTAATAATTCATGCAAAGTATTACAATAGGAGAGAAAATAGACTCAAAACAATCACAAGGTTAACATAAGTATGCTCAAGAACCCCATGATTTACTAAGTTCTCAAAAAAGACTCAAAGCTTCAATACCTGGATATATTATTCTCTCTATATTACTTGACTCTTATCTTATGTATCTTAAGTAATTTCAACAGACCTCTTTCTTGGCCCAGAATTCCCTTTTATAAAAATAAGGGAGCTAACAAGCTTTAGGTTGGAGAATACACATGTCCACTTTTTACTGGACAGCTAATCCCTAATCAGTTAACTTTACATCATTTTCTTGGTAAGAGAAGAAAAACTCAAAACAAAAATGATTATTAGTTTGTTGTGGAGGAAGGAAAGGCGTTGTTCCAAGTGTCACTCCCCTGACACCAAAGCATCTTTTAACTGTTCTATGCATTGATTTTATTTGAACAATTTGCACCTGAATCCAAAAAGAGAATGCATTTTAAAATATAATACCCAAGGCCAGACTTGTATTTTACATGACCAAATTGCAATTCTCATCCCAATTATTTATAATTCAAGTTCATCAATGAAAACCTTTTCAATGACTCGAAATCCTCCTTAGATGGCCAATTGAAAGCCACCACCCGGTCCACCATTTTTCGATATGGTACATACTTTATCATCAATGACGTGGTTGTCTTATCAATTTTTTCTAGAAAACGAATGAAAATTGATAACTTTTCTAAAGTGTTTTCCAACATGCGAATATCATAATTTTTGCATATCTCATGGGTCTGGGTAGTCATTATATTCTTCATTTACTCCTTCCATGCCTACAAAGGCTTGACACTATCCTTACTATGTAGAATATGAGGTAGTGGAGTCAAATGCTTTCCATCATAAATACCCTTCAATGCTTTGATTTTGGACTCCATAGGAGCAACAAACCCCTAGAACTTTTGCTCGACAATATTCTTAAAAAATTGATATGTTGTCATGACTGCAGGATATTTGTTCCCATGTTGTTTTGCTCCAATTGCCATAAATTTTAACTTCTCCATTCTAGGGCCCCATCTATTTAGCAAAGGGATAGCCAATTCTCTATCCCTTGGAAAAAAATTGAATGCTTGCAACATCAAGGCATAATTTGCATGAACACCATTCAGCTTAATTTGGACCTGTTTATGTAAATGCCTTAACAAAGTATCAACAATTTCTGAATTATTCCTTCTTGCTAAATCCAAGATTTGGTTCACCATCTCCTTATATTATTCAACCTGCTAGATCAAATTTTCCCTATAAGGATCTTCACTCGAGGTACTGGCCTTTTCAACTGCAATGGGCACTTGTCCCATATTATATGAAACCATAGCCCAAGATTGAACCTGTGCAGAAGGCTGGGGTTGATCTACTAGCGGGTCCAAGATAATTTGGCTAGAACTAGCCTGCTTTTGAGACCTCAAGGTTTCCATTTGTTGTCTTAATAAGGCCATTTCAATTTCCAATTTTTCCACCCTTTGTTGACTCTTATTATACTCAATAATAATGTCATTATACTGGTTCCTCAGAGTATCTCAACTTTTAGTTAAATCCTCCATAGTTGCCTTAGTTAATTTGGCAACATTCACAACCATGTCAATAGCCTCCAATGCAGGGGTATAAACAACTCTTTTCACAATCAAATGACCACTAAAATCGGACATTTCAGCAACAATAGGTTTTCAAGACCCTGTGGATAGTGACCATATTGCAAAAGAATCCCACTCCTCACTGAAGGTTGATCCTTTAAGTGCCAATGCAACCTCCTCCTTTGTTGCAAGAAGCAGCTTATTGGCACTTATTATTGTGTCAAATACCACAACATCAGTGATATCCCATTCAGGGAGTAGCAATATCCCACACTTTTGAACCAATGCCCTGCCCTATTCTGGTGTGATTTCCTTAAAATTCTCCTTCATTTGCACTCTGACCCTTGATTGAATTACTTGCTTTGGAAGCTCTGGATGTAGACTTCTCTCATGTGCTACCTTCTCAATATATGATGAGAGATGAGGTCTCCATACAAAATCTTCAAAAGCACGAGTATGAATAAAAGATTCATCCATCATGAACTCTTTACAAGATTCCATCCTCAAATCATCACTATTTGTAATTCCTTTCATCTCATCCTTCCCCAATCTTAGGGTGATGGCTTGTGATCTCATTGCAATATCAGATGGATCTAGTGGCATCTCCAAATTTATTTCATCTGAAGTTACAATGATATCCTCCTCATCATTACCCTTTTGGCCAACATCCCTCACACTGCCAATTCTATGCCTCTTTGGAGATGATGGGTTAATTTGTTTTGAAATCTTCGAAGGTGAATCCAGATCAGATGTGCCACTCATCATAACCTCCTCTTTCCTACTTCTCTTCCTCCTTGAAAACACCTTTATCTTCCCTTGAGGCTGGTAGGTAGGCCTTTCTTCAATTCTTATCTCAGGGTACTCCTTAGTAACTTGTGACTTTCCCCTTCCTTCTAAAATTATTTCCTACTTTAAGACTCCTATTATGCTCTCAAAATTGTCAAGAGCATAGATTGCCTTGCTGAGATCATCTTTGGCATTAGGTACAAGATCAAAACCAGGTATTTTCTCTTGTTTACTTCTCAACATTTTTGAATAGGAAATGTACATTACCTTTCTCTCATCCTGTAAGTCCTTATCAAAGATGTTCTTGATGATATCTTCAAGAAAGTAGAAGTTGTGGGCAAAGGTCTGAGTCCAGTGCCTAGAATTCATTTGGGAAATAAAACCCTCAGGATCATAATTCCTAGGGCGTACAGTCCTTAGCCTATAAGGCTTGAGTAACAAGTGCAAATTTCTCCAGCCTCCCTTTATCATGACAAAATCGGAAAAAGCTATATATTCAAGGAAAGAAGATCCCTTCTTATGTTCTGTAGGAAAATGGAAATCCTAAGATGCTCAGAACTACCTCATGATTTCTATAAAACCAAGTCTAAGGGGAACCTCCCTAGGTAGAACAAACGGGATGGAATTTGTGCCAAAAATCTTGAAGATTGTAGTGCCATGATTGGGGATAATAGCACCCCAATTGTGTGTTAAATTCAACTCAGGCCTCATCTCCATAGGTCTTAGGAAGTCATGGATTTCCTTCCAAATCTTGTGGGGATCAACAACTAAGGTCTTTCTCAACTTGGATCCGAAAAATATTATGAAAGGTGACATAATCAAATTAATGATCATGCATGTCCAGGACTCTAGTCCAATATTGGATAGGCATTTCAATATCTCCTTCCATCTTCTTCAATTCCATGTCTTTCTCAAATACCTTATGGTCCCTATATAAAAACATATGAATTAGCAGTGAAAACCATTCGAATTTTACCCAATTCTTTCCTAGCTTCAAAGCTGCTAAGCCCAAATGCATGTTCTCTGCAAGGTGAGTGGAAAAATCATATACCACATTATAACCAGGGTGTTGGAGGTTTACAACCATATACATTACCTCTATAGGAAAATTTTTCTTCAAATCAATCCCCAAAACTTGACATAATGCACAGACGGTCTTCTTAAAATGGGGGGCGAAATAGTCTACTAGGAAAGGTTCAGGCTCGTTCTTGCCAATAATAACTTTTTTCTGATTTTTTCCTCTTCCTGACACAGCCAAATGGGGTATCAAAAGGGACATCCTGATCAAACGCTTGGTATTTATGTATTCCTCCCTGAAGACCTCCAATTCGATGGGAATCATATCCTGGCTCCATTCATGCAAACCAAAAATTTGTACAATTTCCTCCCTGGTTACTTTAATCATTGGCTTGCCAAGATGTGTTATGACAATTTGAGACATAGGGTCATACCTTGCAGCAATATCCTTTAATAAGTCTACATCCTCGTAGACATTGGGTACCACCAGCTTACCCAAGTCCAATCCCCATGGATTACACAAAGGAACCGACAAATTTCTATTTCCAAACCCATTAGAAAACAACTACCAACCAGTATACGGTAATTCAGCATCATGAATTATACACTGTTTATCCATTAAACCTTCCTGAATCATGGGTCCATAGAAAAATACCCTTCCATCCTGCTTTTTTCTCATAGAAGGTTTCAAAAAATCAATAATATCTTGTGAATAACCCCTAGGCATAGCCTCAGGACCAACAGTTCGTGCCTAGGGTGCCATATATTTTAAACAGATGGTAATTCGAACTAGGGTTTTTTCTTTAAATGACAAACAGTTACACCTTGCCCTCAACTGCCGTTACAGAAAGTTCTTTTATATTTAGAAAAAAATACTAGCAATGACCTATATAAGCTCTAACAACCAATTTGCTTAATAATTCACCAGGAATCAAAAATGAAATAATCACCAATTATTCAATAGGCAATGCTAACATATTCCAAAAACACAAGAGAAGGTGTATGTATCAATTATGGTTTATTTTGCAAAGCATCAAATGTCGTGATAATGGAGAATTGAGATAATAGTCGCCTCCCTAAGCACCAAAGAATTCTTACAAACCAAGATACAATACTGAAATAGCAGTTCACTGGTTATTTGGCATTTAATTACGTAAGACGAGTCGAACTTGACCATTACTATTCACTCGCATGAGATAGAATGGTTATAGTACAACACCAGTTCATTTGAAAACAAGTCATTGATCAAAAACACAGTTGGCCAGGTAGACGGCCCAGATTTGGTAAAAAATGGTTTGAAAATGACACATCCTCCTTCCAATCAGCAAGTGGGCAAGAAAACTGCCCATTCGGTACCACATCAGCACGAAATGGGTCCCACCACATTCATTGATCGATAACACCAACGCCCACATGTCAACACATTGCGTACCTCACAACATTATTGAAACTAAAGTTTTAATTGTGCGAGGTCAGCGAGGGATGATCGAAACACATCAGAAAGTACATAGTTGTCAACATCAGCATCCATCCATCAGTTAACACTTAAAACCTTGCCTCACCAAGTTACACAATAGGTGGCAGCATCTCGCAAGCCTCGTAGCATTCCCGTGATGTAAGCAAAAACCTTACGAGGTGTGCGATGAATGGTCAAGATCAAAGTCACTGCATCCGTTGGTTTATACAATATGCACATGCAAAATAGTTACTTTAAAGAAGGGGACCGACTAGGCAGACAAGCAAATAACCCATGGGGTCAAAAAATGATTCAATGGTTAAGTCGTAAAAATTAGTCTGCCAAAAATCATAGGGACGCAAAGGTCACAACGCAAAATCGAAAGGACAGGTAAAAAGGGGCCGGTAAAGTTATGGCCAAAGAGGGATAAAATATGACTTAAGTGATTGATCATCACTGATAACAAGTCAACATTTAGAAAGAAAAACCCCCAATACCCAGACCAGTCAAAAAATAATGAAAATAAACCCACCATATAGGGGAAGAAAATAAAAGCTTCACCACACTTCACCTTCTTCAACATCATTGTTGTTTGTTTCATCTTGTTGAATGATTTCAGCCATGAAGAGATTTTCATCTTCTTCATTTAGAGAGTCATTAGATTCAGAGTCTGTTTCATTTTTGCTGAACAAACTTTTCTTGTTTTTGAAGTTAAATTTATGTTTGGGTCTATAAGCCTTTTTCTTGGAAAATTTCTTAGATTTCTCGTTATCACTGTTTGTGTCACCATAGGGACACTTTGCAGAAAAGTGACCTATTTTTTCATAGTTAAATCATTTGAAGGGAAGTTTTCCCTTATACTTTCCAGAACTCTTTTTGAGTTTCCTTACAAAATGGGATTCCTTAGAATAAGAAAATTCTAATTCAGAGAGCTCATCCCTTTCTTTCCTTTTAGCATTAAATGCTACCTCTTTTGTAGTGGGGCTTCTTTTACTAATCCTCATTTCATAGGCAGTCAACTTGCCTTGTAAACTATCAAGGGTAAGCTGGGTAAAATGTTTCTTCTCTTCTAGAGTAGCTACCTTAGCTTCAACTATTGTTGGCAAGATTTTGATGACCTTGGTTACTACATCAAATTCCTTGAATTCTTCTCCCAAACACTTCATTGCATTTACCATTTCATCAACTCTCAAAAACTAGTCAACTACTTTTTCATCATCCCTGATTTTCAGTTCTTCAAACTGGTGTTTTAGAGTGACTTTAGACTAGTTTACCTTTTCATTTCCTCGATAGATAGTTTCAAGTTTAGTCCAAATTTCACTAGTAGAACTGCAGTGCATGAATTTGATGAGGACATCTTTAGTCAAAGCACATAGAAGAGCATGCTTTTCTCTTGCATTAGTTTCATATCTCTTCTTTTCATCAGAAGTAGTTGGCAAAGTAGTTGGTACAGTGTACCCAGTCAATACTATGCTCCAAACATCAAGGTCTATAGAAGTTAAATAAGTCTCCACTCTGATTTTCCAGAATACATAATCAGTTCCATCAAATAATGGAGCTCTAGTCATGGAAGTACCTTCATGAGCTTGAGACATTTTGAATAGAATCCAAGTCCATAAACAATCCTAGGTTGGAAAGAACTATCAGAGGACCCTAGGCTCTGATACCAATTGTTGGAGTGAAAATACATTGAGAGGGGAGGGGGGGGTGAATCAATGTTTATAACTTCTTAAATATTTTAAATTGAAACTAAAAAGAGCCATACATATGTTCTCATTTTTCAATGATAGTGTAATTTGTAGATACCTAAAATTGGTCTAGGCCTGCGAGTACATAATCGACATAATTTTCTATAGTCCATGGTCATGATTAAATAATGTAAATTATTTAATTACCTTTTCTATAACATTTTACTCTATTAATTAAATAGCCCCTTTTAATTAATTCATTAATTCATCATTAATCTTTATTCAACTTGATTAATTAAATAAATCATATTTGTTTAATTATGTCCCTAACTAATTAATTCTTCCTTCTTAATTAAATATGTATTATTTAATTAAACCTTCTTTTTATCATATGTCAACTATAATTAAATATGTGTTATTTAATTATTCAATTTCACCTTTTCGAAAGTCAAATTAAATAAATTATCTTTATTTATTTAATTAAAATCTTCTATTTTCGAATGTTGAATTAAATTAACATTTAACTCATATTTAATTATTTATGTCACATTCCTCTATCAATCAGTTATCTAAGTCATTCACTCACCTTTGAATTGAGATCTATTTTTAGTTCTCCAGTTATCTCTGAATTCAACACCAGTTTATCTCTACGAGAAGACTCTCTGTCACAATTAGTCGATTAACTAGTTCTAACTCATATGCATGTATGCATATATTAATTAAATATCTTTTATTTAATTGATTAATTTAATTATGCATTCAAATTCCTCATCTTCGAGTTCTAACTTTGTCTTTGACATTCATAGTCTATTTCTTCAATTTTTAAAGATTCTTAACTAAAGATTAAGATCTTGTTCTATTTTTAGTCTATCCTAACTCATATTCTAACTCATGTTCTATGTGATAGAACTCACATTGAATGGAACTCATAAATCTCATCCATCGATCTCTCTTTCAATCTGAGCCGATCATTCCAAAACAAAAAATCTATAAAATGGCATGTCATTATCATTATTCCTCCTCCCGAAATCAGTCATTTTTGAGAAGAGAGACCATTCTTCGATATTTTTCTTAGAAATTCAACACAGCTATACTTGCATTCAAACACAAAAATCTAAGGGCAAGAATACTAAAAAGGAAAAATGGAGAAGAGCAATGGAGATAATTCGAAGGGATGAATGCATATTCGGTGAGATCAATTCAGTTTATTTAATTTTTATCATGTTTTCATATTCATTCTTTATTGTTAGATTTTTAGATTAGTTTTGATTTAGATTAGGATTAACAATTGTTTGTTCTAGTTGAAAATCTTATCACAGATTTATTCTAATGTTACATTTGGTGAACCCAACATGAACATGCTTCAAAATTCGTGCATCTATTTTTCATTTTCCGTTTTTGCATTTTTCTGTTTTCTATTTTCTATTTTTTTTTGCAGATTTTCATACGGCACACCACATTTGTTAAGGAAAATGATGCATTTGTATTAGCGAGCCGTATCTTTCAAAAAATGATGCATCCATCATCATGAATCGCATCCGCCTGTCAACAATTTCGTGAGCCGCATCTGCCTATCAACAGTCGAACCACATCTGTGGCTCAAAAAGCCGCATCTGATTGGTAAATTTTTTTCATCTTTTTCATTGATTTCTGTGCATCCATATTTTCATTTTCGCCTTTGAAGTTGTTTTTGATTTTTGCTAATGGTTGATTTCAATTGTGTTAAGGGGGAATAACACATTGTTTGCAGAACAAAACTTTGAAGACATTTACAAACCTAAGACAATTTTTCTGCAGGATGAAAGCTGAAGACCATGAACTACTGATAAATTGCATGCAGGACCTAATGCCTTTGTGTTAATTTATTTAAATAAGCTTTTTTTTGGTAGATAGATAATCATCGTGTGGGATTAAAATGAATTTTCTATTTGATAGATAGAAAATCGTCATTTGGAATAAAAAGAACCACTGTCTTCTTTGTTTGGTGCTTTGCACATATTTGTAAACCCTTACGATTTAGTACACCGAAGTATCCTCTCCCCTTTCATAGTCATGCGATCCTTGGTCTAAGAGAAATGGTTGGTGACTCTAGAACTTGATCCTATCTTGGTGGGAAAAAGTACTCACCCCAAGATGACTCAGACCGGTAGCACGCTGAAGCCAAGCAACTTCCAGCCGATATATAAAAGTGGATTCTTGGGGAAACCCCAAGAATCATGCGCACTATTCTAATGAGATGGATAGAAATGGACTCTCACTGATGTTGGATAGTGTCTCACAAACAAAATGCCCTTATTAAACACCTTGTTCTAGAATTACCAAAATCCTATCTATTTGCTGGTGTAGCAGGTGTATAACCTGTGAAGTCATCTTACAAATTTATAGTTCTTGTGTTGAGGTGGCATGTATGCCATGGGAGTTTTATGGGTATAGTAGCTTGGCTGCCCCGTATAAGTGAGTGTCATGGAGGAGAGATAGTGGGGTCAAGCTACTAGTCATTCCCCTTAAATGTGTGTAGCTAGAGAAATCCAAGTAAGAATTCAACAAATACTATCCTAAAAGCCTAGGTTGTACATGTTTTCCAGTCTTAACAGTCCTTACATCACAAAAATAGAAGTTACATTGATTTATGTATTTGCTCTTTATTGTATTTGTCAAAATCTTGATCAAGCAAACAAAGTCAGCCAAACAACTTTTAGGAAAAATTCAATTGTCACAAAACAAAGTCACAATTTTCAGTTTAAACGATGCATGTGTCATAGCGAGTCACATCTGTTAAGGGAAACACCACATCTGTCTATAAAAAAAAAATCACTTTTCACGGGTTGCATATCACGAGTCACAACTATCACATTCTGAGTCGCATGTGTGCATGCAAACCACATGTGTCCTATTAAACCACATTTGTCAATTTTTAAACCGCATGTGTCCTAGGAAATCAAATTTGTCAAAATAAAAACCGTAACTATTAAAAAAACTGCATATGTCAGAGGGAAAACCACAACTGTTTGGTGAACCGCATTTTCCTATCAATAGAAAATATCAAAAATCACGAGCAGAGTCTGGAACATTATTTTCTTTAGGTTCTTAGGATCAACCTTGGATTAGAAATTGTTAAATTTTTCTCAAAGACCTTGCATCATTAGGTGTCATACACGTCTCAGTTCACCATCATTAGGAGTCATATATGTCTTAGCTACCCTCATTAGGTGTCATATACGTCCTGGTCACAGTAAACATCTTAGTCATAATCATCCTAATTTGCATGCATATAGGTACTCCCTAGGAAATTGCAAATCACAGAATAGATAACCTTCCTTGTCTTTGGAAAATTCACATTGTCATACTGTCCTTGTCATATGATTAGGTTCCTTAATCAAAAACAAACTTTTGCATGCATTTATTCCATAGGTGGTAGGTTATACCCATCTTAGACTCATTTGTCATCATTAGTCCACTTAGAATTTTGCATATTGTCCATCCAGTCATATGTCATTTTAGATCTTTAGCAACATCCTTATTGTCAAAAAAATCCAAAAACATAGACATAGGTCATATCATTTTTCAACATAGTTTGCCTTACCCATTTTGAGCAAACTTTTTCATGGTCAAAAAAAGGTCCAAAAATAAACAAAAAGCAATGACAGACCCCAACGAATTCATTAATCTATTCAAAAACCAACCATCAGGAAGCCAATGTCACACAAGCCTTTACTTGAAAAACATGTCACTAGGGACACACATGGGTAGATTTACATAGAAGACATAGATGTAGTAGTTCAGGATCCTGAGTTTGCATCCTTCATGGATGAGTGTTTGCTAAATGATCCACAATGCTACTTAGCAAAATTTCTAGTAGAAGGTGCCACACTACCTCTAGGATTTGATGTCCATTCTTTGACAACACAGTCAACTCAACCAACACAAACTATGACATCTACTGTGTCTATTCCCCAAATAACCGTAGTGATACCAACACAAACATCGTCAATTGTTAACACAACTCCTATTAACATAACACAAGGTTTACAATTCACTGCGAGGGCAACTTCCTCCAACCCCTTTGGCACCAACAAGACTGGTAAGAGAACCAAAGTTGGTGGAAATATACCTATACCAAGTCAGACAATCTCAACAGGAAGCATTCCTATTCCAAATCGGACAATTCAAATAGGAAGCATTCATATACCAAATCAAACCATTCAGACAGGGAATATCCCTATCCCGAATCAAAATATTTTGACAGGATATATCCCCTCGCCCAATCATAACCCATCACAAAACATGGTGTATCAGAAGATCTACATTGATCCAAATAACATGAATGCCATGTCCTTGACACAAGTCAACATCCTTCAAAACCAAATGCAGACTCTACAACAAAAGATGGATGACATGTCTATGTCAAGAAAATGAACTATATCAACACAAGACCTATGTCCATGCCCATTTGACAAAGAACTCTATATGACACCTTTCCCCCATGGATACATTATACCAAATTTGCCTAAGTATAATGAGATGAAGAATCCTTTAGAACATATTAGAGAATTCTCAATAGCATGCATGGACATATCGTATGACCCCACTTACTTGATGCACCTATTTCCACGAACCCTCATAGGGATAGCATTGGAATGGTTTTCCAAATTGCCATATGGTATACGGTCCTGGGTGGAATTGGCTGAAAAGTCTGTCAAAAATTTTTCCTTTAACATAGATAATGAAGTAACTATAGCAACCTTGTGCCACACGACACACGAAGATGGTGAGACATTCATCACTTTCTTCCAGAGATGGAGAATTTTAGCTAGCCATTGTCCTGTCGAAATACCTGAAAAACAAAAAGTCACTATCTTCCTCAAAAACATCAACCCCAAACTGAGAGGTGACTTATGGGTACACTGTTGTACTTCATTCATTGACTTGGTACAAAAGGGGATCATCCTTCAAAAGGGCCTTATTGATAAAGGAAAAATCAAATTACCAGGAAAGAGTCCGATTGTCCAACATCCAAATGTGTCGAATGATAGAAACAAGTTCTGGTCTAGGAACAAAAATGTCACGAATGATGGCATAGTTGATGCTAAACACATACATACTGGACCGTTCATCACACTTAGAGGATACAACCAACAAATAGACATGATGAATAGTCCTGATCAAACGACTAACTATGTCCAAAATTCACAACAACAAAGGCCACAACAAAGGAGATTTCCAATGCAAGAATTTACACCTTTAGGGCAACCAATCGAGGTAGTCTTCAAAGAATTAGTCAAACATAATCTTATCAAACCTTTAGAACCAAGAGAGTATGATCCTGGATAGTTCAAACCTTCATGGTGGGTTGATAACTCTTTCTATGACTATCATCGAATGAAAGGGCACAACCTCCAACAATGTCACAAATTAAAGAACATCATACAAAACTTTGTTGAAAACGGAACCATAGAGGCTGGTGGACAAAAAAACACTAAGAACAGTGATCATAAGGTCTTCACGGACCCCTTACATGACCACACAAAAGGAAAAGCCTCTAGTTCGGGACCCCAAAATAATCCATCGGCCAACTATAACAATACCAAGTATGACTATGGTAAAGGAACAATCATAAATCACCTCCGAGCCACAAATGAGAATGTCAATACATTCACCATTAAGAAGCATCTAGAATGTAATGTAAACACACGTAGAACTAAGATTACTATTCCTGGTCCTTCTGAGCCATCTACGCAAAATTCCAAGTTCAAGTAAAACCTTCTCGATCAATTGAGTAAAACCCCCGCGTAAATATCTATCTTGGAGTTGTTGACCTTATCACCTCAGCATCGATCCATTCTTGACAAAGCTCTATAGAACACAACTATTCCCACAAACTTAGATGTCAATCATTTCAAAGAGATGGTGGGATATTTGATCAATTCACATCATGCCACATTTTCACAACAAGACTACTCAACTGAAAAGTCTAATCACAATGACCCCTTACATCTTGAAGTCTTAGTCCATCAAAATAAAGTCTGACGAGTCTTGGTAGACAGAGGAACAGGTTTGAACCTGTGTACCCTTAAATTGATTAAGGCATTAGGATTCTCAGAAGACCGTGTAGATACCTCTAAGAGTATAGTCATCAAGGCTTACGATGATGAGGAAAGATCGTCCAAAGGAGTTGTCACACTCCCTATTCGAATTAGCCTAGCAATCATGAACACCAGCTTCCAAGTCTTGGATCTCACCCTTTCGTACAACCTATTGTTAGGTAGACCTTGGATACATGCAATGAAAGTTGTACCTTCAACATACCACCAATGTCTCAAGTTCCCCTACAATGGCACAAAGATCACCATTGATGGTGATCCAGATCCTTTCCAGAATTGTACAAGCCGAAGGGATCTTCCACAATGACAAGTGCCTGTTAATCAACAGGCTTCATCATCCACTCTACCCCAATATGTTGACCCATCACACCTCACTAAGTCTAGTAAATTCAAACAACCATCATCCACTCCAAAAATTGAGATCCAAGACAAGGGTTGTGGTGAATATAATATCAAGGCATCCTACTATGTTACTGAAGTGATTCCACCTAAGGCATATGGCCTACCCATGGCGGATAGAAGACAGTCAACAGTCACATTTCATGTTCCCCCTACAATGACATTGACAAAATGGGGAGAGTTAAGTGAAGAAACTATGGATCAAGGTGATTCCTAGTTGTATCAAGAAGAACATGAATACCCCTCCTTGTCTATTCAAATATCCAAGCACCAATATCAAAAAGGATTTAAGATAATACAAAAGGAAGGCTATGACGGGCACAGTGGGTTAGGACTATATCAAAATGGAAGGATATAACTAATTACTATCTAACCACGACCGAAATATCTAGGGCTAGGGTGTCAACCACTTAGAATTGGGTTTCCTGGTACCTCGTCAACGTTTCAAGAGGAAGTGAATGATTACCCAGATATCAAGACATTTCATGATCCACTTCCCCTAGTTTGTGACAAACCCCTAGTTTCTGATACACCTCCAGTTTATGACAAACCTCCAATCTATGATGAATCCCCTTACTCAAGTGATGGTGAATGGGAGTCCCTCTCATCTACTAGTACCATGAACATAGATGTCTTATTTGGAGAGTTGGACCTCAATGTGAAACCTGTACCAAAATAGTCTAGTCCTCATCCTAAGAAGCACTTGTCCAAAAAAGAATGGCAAGAGAACTATTATTGGTAAAACCCTTGATCTTGCATCTTGGGCACCTGACAAGCCATCTTCTGACAAATCGGCCCTCACCATAGTCCCACAACAGAGTATACCTACCCCTAGGAGGAAGAACAAAAATGAGTTAGTCCAAAAATTCTGTGACCATGTCAACCATTCCATATTCACCTTGTCAATAGCTACCCTTACAAACTCCAATGATGACATGCCCCTTGTATATCCCAAACTTATTGACTGGGATCAACAAGGTACACCTATCATAGATACATTTAAGAATGATGAAGCAATTGCTAAGTTCATGGGACTTAGAGAAGGCATACCTAGAGGGGATCATAAGGCAGGTTTTACCATATACTTGGATGATAAAGCATATTTCGGGGAGTCTATTTACACCTCTAGTCACAAAAATGAAAATGAAAATAAAAATGATGAGTCCCTAGGTGAAAACCAAAAGGCGCCCTTGGATGAAGAAAAAGTCAAAATAAAGGACGTATCCGAGGGTGAAAACCTCTCTGAGGCACCCGAGGATAGAGGTTTAAATATTCTCCCTGTTGCACAAGAAAATTCACCCATGCTAGTGGAAGAAGCTATGGCAGTCAACATAGGTTCAAAAGAGAATCCTTGGATAGTATATTTTGCAACTTCCTTAACAGAAACAAAACAACATGAATTTAAGGACTTCTTCAAAAAGAGACAAGTAAACTTTGCATGGTCGTATGCTGACATGCCTGGGCTAGATCCAGACCTAATATTGCATCATTTACCACTACAGCTAGGTATCATACTAGTCAAATAGAAGTTGAGGAAGATGCATCCACAAATTGCTCTATTGGTCAAGGTAAAACTTAAGAAACTTTTGGATGTAGGATTCATAAGGACAATAGACTATGTAGATTGGATATCAAATCTTGTACCAGTTACTAAGCCAACTAAGGGCATTCATATTTGCATTGACTTTAGACACATCAACAAGGGATG
Organism: Sequoiadendron giganteum; assembly: GCA_007115665.2. Classification (NCBI taxonomy): domain Eukaryota; kingdom Viridiplantae; phylum Streptophyta; class Pinopsida; order Cupressales; family Cupressaceae; genus Sequoiadendron; species Sequoiadendron giganteum. The sequence continues at coordinate 137,298,699 of CM021110.1, read as the reverse complement.
TCCTAAAGATGACTTCCCTTTGCCAAATATCGACATGATAGTAGACCTTACTGCAGGATATGAGATGCTATCCATCATGGATGGTTTCTCTGGATACAACCAGATAAAGATAGCACTTGAAGACCAACATAAGACGACTTTCACGTGTCCATGGGGCACATACTATTGGAACGTTATGCCATTTGGCCTTAAGAATGCAGGAGCCACTTACCAACAAGCAATGACCACGATTTTTCATGACTTTGTACATACATTCATGGAAGATTATGTAGATGATATAATAGCCAAGCTAGAAACAAGGAAGGATCATTTGAAGGTGTTAGACAAGATATTCCAGAGGCTAGAAAACTATAATGTTAGGCTAAATCCGAAGAAGTGTGTCTTTAGAGTAAAATCAGGGAAACTGTTAGGGTATATCATCTCTCGCAAAGGCATTGAAGTAGATCCAGAGAAGGTAAGTGATATCATAGAAATGCCTCCTCTAACTAGCATTGGTCAACTCACAACCCTACAGGGGAGATTACAGTCCATTAGGCATTTCATAGTACAACTGGCGGATAAAATACATCCATTTCAGCATTTACTCAAGAAAGGAGTGCCATTTGTGTGGACACCTAAATGTCAAGAGGCCCTCCAACAAATTAAGGACTATTTGCTTACTCCACCAGTCCCAATACCACCTACAAAGGGAAAACCATTGATACTTTACATCTCATTAACTCAGTCAGCATTAGGGGTTCTTTTCGCACAAAACGATGATCAAGGTCATGAGAGAGCAATTTATTATATCAGTCGAACCTTAGTGGGCTATTATTTGAATTACAACAACATAGAATGTGCCTGTCTTGTGGTAGTCTTTGCTACCCAAAAACTTGGGCACTATATGCTCAATCGACAAACAATGTTGATTGCAAAAATTGATCCACTTAAGTACCTCCTAAGTAAAGTAGCTCTAATAGGCCGATTGGCTAAATGGGTTATGATACTTAGCGAGTATGACATTTAGTATATTGAAAGGAAGGAAATAAAAGGATAGGTCATTGCAGATCAACTGACAGACACACCTATAAAGGCAGATCATCCATTAGTAGCAGATTTTCCAGATGAATTTCTCTTCAACCTTGACGTTAAAACTGAATGGAAACTGTACTTTGATGGATCACATACAAATCGTGGTTCAGGGGCTGGTATCTTATTTCTCACACCTCAAGGTGATAATATTCCTAAATCATTCAGGATTGCATTCCCTTGTACCAACAATATAGTAGAATACAAAGCCTTAGTGATAGGTTTAAAAATGGCAATTCAATGGAACATTAAGAGCCTACATGTCTTTGGAGTCTCTCAACTAGTAATCCGACAAGTGAATGATGATTACGAGACTAAGGATGAGAATCTTGCACCTTATAAGAGGATGGCTGACAGTTTCAAATAGTATTTCAATGACATAACTTTTCAACAAATACCATGTATCCAGAATAGAGCAGCAAATGCGATGGTAATCATGGGGTCCTTGTTGGATATTCCAGGTAATGTGCCTAAGTTCAAGTTTTTGGTTGAACAAATTTTGATCCCCGCTTATGATATCCCTGATACTGTGATAGTGTGTACAATTGTTGTTCCTACGTCTCCTTGGTATAAAGACATATTCGATTACCTCATTGACCAAACCCTACCTCAAGACTTGTCCAATAACCAACATCGAACCCTCATCCGAAAGTCAGCTAAGTACACCATCATTAAAGAAATCCTGTATAAACATACCCTAGATAACGCCCTAATGAGATGTCTCAATGCTAAGGAAGCACAAACAACTTTGCGAGCGGTACACGAGGGTATATGCGGATCTCATTTGAGTGGTCCCACTCTAGCCCATAAGATTATGAGACTAGGTTACTATTGGCCTACAATAGAGAAAGATTCATATGTCTTTGTAAAGAAATGTAGACAATGTCAAATACATGGAGACTTGATAAGAGCGCCAGCGCAGGGGCTTTGTCCAAGTACTTCACCATGGCCTTTCACCCAATAGGGAATTGACCTCATAGGTAAGATACACCCTTCATCATCCAATGGCCACAAATTCATCATCACCGCTACCAAATACTTCACCAAATGGATCGAAGGCATCCCCATGACATACATAACCAGCACACAAATATCTAAGTTTATCCTAAACTATATCATTTGTCGGTATGGTGTACCTCAATCCATAATCACAGACAATGGCCGCCCATTCAAGAACCAAGAAGTACACCATTTATGTGAAGAATTCCACATCAAACACCATTTCTCCACCTCATATTACCCACAAGGTAATGGCCAAGCTAAGGCATCTAATAAGACTATTGTTAGAATCCTTAAGAAGACTGTCAATGACGCTGGTCATGACTAGCACCTACAGCTTAATCCTACCTTATGGGCTTATCACACAATCATTCATACTCCCACCAGTGCCACTGCATATTCCCTCGTATTTGGGTCTGAAGCTATCTTACCTATTGAGGTTGAAATACCTTCTCTACGAGTATCCTTGAAGGTTCATATCGACAATGAAGAATACTGTGTCTCTAGGTTACAAGAGCTAGAATTGTTGGATGAATGAAGACATAAAGCATTAGATCATTTACAAGCATATCAGAATCATCTTTGTCGTAGTTACTACAGGAAGGTTCTCAATAGGAACTTTTACATTGGTGACCTGGTATTAATGGAGAACCCTAAGAACTAAGCTGAACACGAAAAACCAAGAAAGTTTGAACCTAACTGGTTGGGGCCATATATTGTCATAGAAGCCTCTAGATCAGGAGTGTACCAACTCTCTAGTCCTGAAGGAGAACTGCTTTTGTCCCCTATCAATAGTCTACATCTAAAGAGGTTCTACGCTTAAGTCTCCAAGAATCAGTGTCTTAATCTGGAAAAATAAAATGGTTACCTTGATGAAAACATGGCAAATAGGCATCTTTGTAACACCAAAAAAAATTGAATAAAATAAAATAAAATAAAAAATAAAAAATTGAGAAAATAAAAAAAGTATAGAGAAATAATTCCATCCACTAGTGAAAACCGCTTCGATGGCACTATGGATAAGTACCATGGTGAAAACCTGGAAAATAGGTGCCATGTGTAGTCAAGCTCACTCTTCCGTCTACCATCATTCTAATTAGACATTTTCACCATCACTCATAATAAATGGTTGTCCTATCCATCATTTGGAATGATTGTCATTTAAATGTCCATTTTGTCACATTACCCACTCCATCTTCCAAATCCTATTCCTGACTGGGGGAAAATCCTTGTTCTGTCCCCTAACACTTTGTACATAATGTCACACCATCGAAAATGTCCTGAAAATCCCAAAAACATTAGAAAACTCGAAAAATCCAAAAAAAAATCAAAACAGTCAAAAAATAAAAAAAACAGTGTCAAGTCAATCATGTCTAGTCAATCATATCAAGTCAATCATGTCAAGCTAGTCATGTCAAGTCAGTCATGTCTAGTCAATCATTTCAAGTCAATCATTTCAATTCAATCATGTCAAGCCGGTCATGTTAGGTCAGTCATTGACATAGTCGAACTACGTTGCCTTTGCGACTGGGACATAGGCAAGGCCATCAATCGATGTGCCCCCGAGGCATTAGGTCTATAAGTCTAGGTTTGTCATGTATCACACACATTTAAATCATGACTCTTTGTATATCAAAGTCATTGGTCATGTCAAACTACGAGGTCTCTGCGTGTACAACGTAGGCAAGGCTAATTAATTGATGAGCTCTCGAGACCACACTAGGTTAGTCCAATAGGGTTCATTCATAATCACTATCACACAAGTTACATATCATATTTTAAGGTATCGTCTCATGTCATACATTGTCTACACACACACACTTTTATCAATCAAATAATCAAATCAAGTCATGCATCAACAAGGAAAAACATCTCAAATAGTCATCAAGTCAATATCAAACACATTGTCAAAGTGATCAAACTATGTCTTAGCAAGATATGTCTTTCTTGTCAACATACATCATCAAATTATCATAGTCTCATGTGGCTTGTCACCTCAATGTCATCAGATTCCAACATCTTATACGACACGTGTCTTATTGAAACCAGACTTTGTCATGCCTTATACAAAAGTCACCCAGTCGAAACCAGACTCAACATCTTATGCAGTATGTGTCATTCTCTCACATTACGCTATGTCAAACATCAACATCAAACAATCCCACAAGATCAAGTTTTGGCGAATACATTTATTTGGCTTTATGACTTTATATCTTATTTTGTCTTATCTTTTTATAAATTTGTGCAAGATCCTGTTACTAGCTTTCTCAAGGATTTCCCTTAAAGGATTTAGAGAAGCAACGACCTCATAGGATTCTTTTTCTTTGGTTGTTGTCTATCAACTATCTTTTTAACATTGGTTTTTGAGTCATGTTACTAGTTTCCTCAAGGATGTCCTATCAAGGATTTAGAGGAGCAATGATGTCTCATGACCCATCTTTTATTCGTCTGCTATTTGTGGTTTGTCTTGACCAAACGACTGGGGCATCATGTCCTTAGTCTGAGTTAAGACACTCCTTGTCTACGACTGTCTATTTTTCACAGGTGGATAAATTTGTACACTATGGTCTATCTCATATCATAGTGTGTACTATCCATTTGTGTCATGTCCCACCCAATGATGATAACAAAGCAAGTATAGCATATTTGGCAATATATCGAAGGTTATATCTTTTTCTCATTCGATCAACCATCATTATATCATTACATTACATTCCACATCATGACATTAATTATTTCTTACTAACATTCTAAATTCATTATCATCCTAACATTTCTCTTCTTTGACATTAAGATAAAGTCTTGTGACACAATAGAAAAAAAATACATTAGGTCATTTGCATTTGCATCCATTCAATAAACATTTCATCTAGTTGCATTGCATTTTCATTGCATTTCACATCATGACATAATAGGCATTGCATCATCATAACATACATCATGTAAACATTGCATGTACATTTTACCATCACATATAAGCATCATGTAGCACATTGCATTCATTATCATAAGTAAAATAAGGCATCCACAACTTCGTTATTCACTGCATAACTCATTAACATATAGAAACATTAATTCATAACACATGTACATACATCATTTAGGAAACATAATCATGTAGAAATAAAGCATCATCCATAACATAGAATTGCATATCATGTAGAAGCCACCAAAAATCATATATATATATATTGCTCAAAAAAAAAAAATTAGTGTGTCACAGTACAATGTCTGAATGTCACCATAAATAAAACATGAGCTCGCAGGCTCTTTGATAAAAAATACAAATGTCTACAAGTATCTAAAGCCCTTTCATCATGTCCCGCTACCCCTGCTGTCACATGGTGATGGTGGTGGGAAGAGACCCGAAGGTGGCCTCTGTGAGGTGGAAGGCCTATCATATGGACCTATCCTTGATGGTCCTATCACCCTCTCAGTGCTTTGTGTCCTCTGACTTCAACTATGACCTCTGCTCTAACTGTGCACCTCTAAAAATGTAGGAACCAATCTCTCTACTGGCAAATAGATAAAAATCCCTATAATAAGTGGCACTCTCCATTGATTTGACTAACTCTCGTACCATGCCATCAGATGAAGATCCACTGCAAATGAATCTAACCTTTGCGAACTGCTGCTCTATCTCATGTCTCTGAGCTATAGCCTGGTCTCTCTCCATGAGAGCTCTGTCCCTCTCTATATGCACACTATCCCTCTTGGTATATGCACTGTCCCTCTTTGCATAGGCACTATCCCTCTCTATGAAGGCACTATCTCTCTCTAGTCTCATCACCTCAAACTCTATAGTCATAAGTTCGAGTCTCTCCTTCGAAGCCTCCCTGTCACTATCTCTAGGAGCATCCTCATCATGTCTCCCCTCCACTATGCGATCTTTGAGCTCTCTCTCCTGCTCCTCCATTGGTGCCTCCTCCTCAACATCCTCCTCACCATCATCCTCTACATCATCCTCTCCATATCCTGCCAACACACCCAGAGGATCTAAGGCCATGTATGCATCAGAATCCTCCGCAACATCCTCTCCTCCCACATCTACCTCTACACGCTCCTCAATCACTACCTCCACTACAGCGTGCTCACCCCCAGCCGATACATCCACTTTCCCTTTGATATCTATCATCGGTACATAAACTACAACTGCCTCTTGCATAGGTGCACCTCCACCTGCCTGACCCCCTCTCCATCCTCTCTGTCCTCATCTCCTACCTCTAGCTCTGCCTATGCTGTCATCTCCATCACCTCTACCACCAACTCTACCAACTCTAGCACCTCCACCTCTCTGACATCCTCTAGGCCCTGTGCCTCGTCTCTCGACTGGTGCTGGCTGGTTTGGATCTGTATAAGGAATTGGGCGATGCACTGCCCACCATGCCTCATAAGCAATCGTGGTCCCTGGATCTACTAATCCACCTCTCCATCCCCACTATACTAGCTAAAGTGCCTATATCTTTGTCTCCACTATAGCCATTGGAATCATGGGTCCCCACCATGGAACCTCTCTCGATGACCGAGCAAACTCTACTCTACATTGAGGCTCATCCTGAACCTCCTTGAACTATCTCAAAACTCTATCCGACAAATGTCACTCAATAATATGCACACTCGAAACAATCCTCCCAATGAGATACTGTGTCTGTTTGTAGAATGGAAAATGTATTTCCTCATCCACCCACTCCTCACAATCCATGTAAGGTCTCCATGTGAACTGATCAAGAATATTCAAGTCATATCGCCAGTATCCTGTGTCACACACATGGGTCTATGTGATATGCCCTGTATATCGAAACACATATAGGTGTCTCTCCTCTCTCTCTACTATAACTGGAGGATGGAAGACAACTATCCTTTCCCAACCCCATACCATCAAAAGTGTCATCCCACAGCTCAATGACTGTGCATCTCTATAGGAAATGTCATGTAAATGGAAATACAACATCCCAAGGAGACATGGACCCCATGCATATCTAGTCTCACTTTCCAACATGCCGACCAGTATAGCTCCCCATCCTACTGGAAATCCATATCCTCATCTCTCAGGAAGAACTATACCCCCAATCAGGGTACATAAGATGCAGTCTATCTACTCATACCTGTCTGCTAAAATTGGCCATCTGATCTCGTAATGCTCGATCTCGAGCCTATTGATGTCGTCTACTTGATAGAATCATGCTAACTCCATTAGTCCTCATTGGGTATCATATATAACCTGCTCACCTCTGATAGGAAATCTCAGAATCCTGTACACATCCTCCAATGTGACAGTAGCCTCCCCAATCGGTAAATGAAACGACGATGTCTCTGAATGCCATGACTCACAAAGTGCTGTCAGCATCCCCCTATTTGCCCGAATGGCAGGCATCGACAAATAGTGATGTAGGCCTAGCTTCCATAGAAGCCGAATCTCTGCAGAGCTCAAACTATCTCTCAGGTCAAACGTATCTATTCATGAATCCTGTGTGTAGATAGGATCTATCACCACCTACAATTTACCCATGATGTCAATATTTTTTCAAATTTTCCTTCAAATTTTTTTTGAAAATTTTACCAGTCAAATGCGGCTCACTTTTACAGATGCGGTGCACTTTTTCAAATTCATTGCATAGAGCCTCATATGTGGTGCACATTACATATGTGTCGCATAATTTCCACAGACATTTTCTAGCTACTGCACATGCGGTTCACAAAACCACATGCGGTGCAGTTTCCTCAGTCTACTAACCTACAACATATGCGTCTTACAAGTGCATATGTGGTTCACTCATACACTTGCATCTATCCCTACTGCATATGTGTTGCACAACTACAAATGCGGTTCATAATGCTCCACATGCGGTCATTCCCTAAATAGCTGAAACTAGCCCTAGTGAGATTTTGCAGATGTGTCGTTTCACAGTCAGATGTGGCGAAAACGATGGAATATGCATCATTTACGATGCACCACATTTGCACATTAATTTTCTACATCCTAAAAATGTGTGCAACAATAACTTTTACAATTTCATTTTCGGGTACATACGGGTGGTCCTGCATCAACTAGCCTCCTGAAGGTTCAGATCCGATATCCTCGATGCTTGGTGTATGAAATCAGCGCCATTTCCTCAGTCAGTCAGAGCAAAATCTCAAGATTTTCTATCTCCTCTAGGTGCAAATGAAATGCTTTTAGCCCTAATTCCTATTTATAGGTGGGTTAGAAGTGGCATTTCTTCAGCCCTTCTCTATTGGCCGCTTAGCCTTTCAACTTCCAACGACCCGTATTCGTCCAAAACATCTCCGAATTCAATTCCGTCAAATCCAAAGCGTTTCTAACTGTCATTCTGGCTCATCAAAAAAATTTCCTCATTTTTTTGAAACATTTCAAAAAATGTCAATTTTCCTGAGGGGGCATACCTTACCCTGTTTCCTACTGGGGCACGATCAAGGCATATTTTCTTTGACACAATGCTGCACCAATGTTGTATCAAAGAGGGGCAAACTATAGATACCTAAAATTAGTCTAGGCCTCCAAGTACATAATCGACATAATTTTCTATAGTCCATGGTCATGATTAAATAATGTCAATTATTTAATTACCCTTTCTAATACATTTTCCTCTATTAATTAAATACCCCCTTTTAATTAATTCATTAATTCATCATTAATCTTTATTCAACTTGATTAATTAAATAAATCGTATTTGTTTAATTATGTCCCTAACTAATTAATTCCTCCTTCTTAATTAAATATGTATTATTTAATTAAACCTTCTTTTTATCATATGTCAACTATAATTAAATATCTTTATTTAATTATTCATTTAACCCCCTTTTCAACTATAATTAAATATGTGTTATTTAATTATTCAATTTCACCTTTTCGAAAGTCAAATTAAATAAATTATCTTTATTTATTTAATTAAAATATTCTATTTTCGAATGTTGATTTAAATTAACATTTAATTCATATTTAATTATTTATGTCACATTCCTCTATCAATCAGTTATCTAAGTCATTCACTCACCTTCTGACTTGAGATATATTTTTAGTTCTCCAGTTATCTCTAAATTCAACACCAGTATATCTCTACGAAAAGACTCTCCGTCACAACTAGTCGATTAATTAGTTCTAACTCATATGCATGCATGCATATATTAATTAAATATCTTTTATTTATTAATTAATTTAATTATGCATTCGGATTCCTCATCTTCGAGTTCTAACTTTGTCTTTGACATTCAAAGTCTATTTCTTCTATTTTCAAAGATTCTTAACTGAAGATTAAGATCTTGTTCTATTTTTAGTTTGTCCTAAATCATGTTCTAACTCACATTCTATCTGATAGAACTCACATCGCATGGCATTCATCAATCTCATCCATCGATCTCTCTTTTAATCTGATCCAATCATTCGAAAACACAAAATCTATAAAATGGCATGTCATTATCATTATTCCTCCTCCCGAAATCAGTCATTTTTGAGAAGAGAGACCATTCTTCGATATTTTGCTTAGACATTCAACACAGCTATACTTGCATTCAAACACAAAAATCTGAGGGCAAGAATACTAAAAAGGCAAAATGGAGATAATTCGAAGGGATGAATGCATATTCGGTGAGATCAATTCAGATTGTTTAGTTTTTATCATGTTTTCATATTTGTTCTTTATTGTTAGATTTTTAGATTAGTTTTGATTTAGATTAGGATTAACAATTGTTTGTTCTAGTTGCAGATCTTATCATAGATTTATTCTAATGTTACATCATTCATGTATTTGAATGCAATCAAATAAACTGAAATGAGTAATGTAACATTACATTTTAAAGAAATAAAGAGCTGAAGAAAAAGTGTGACAGAGACACAATAGACACAAGATATGCTGAGTGGAAAACCCTCTTGGGGTAGAAAAACCACTCCTAAACCTGCTGCCTTTTTCAGGCTTTCATTTCAATAATTTATTTTGACAAAGCCTCAATGGCTGATTTCTGAGCACCAACTCAAAGAGCACAAACCCCTTTCTAGATATTCAATAGAAAAAACAATAGTATAGAGGATCTCTCTATTTCACTTGATTTCTGTCAAGTGCCTTTTGACAGATAAAATATAGAATTTTCAAGAGTCAAAATTGACTCTTCAGAATTCCATGCATTATCTAATATTGATGCATCTTGAGGAAAATCCTATCTTTGTTGCAATACAGTCTCATCAAACTATTTTACAATAATACATTTTTTCTTTCTATTCTCATAGTTTGATTTTCAATCTTTTCCCATACAGAAAACTACAAATTTGAATACACATTGTGTTTTCCAATTTTCAGCATCAAAGAACAAAATAGACTTCTATAACTCTAAATACTAATACCCCTATTTTTCATTTTTGATATTCTATCATGATTGAAACCTAAACACACTGGTTTTTCCTTTTACAAGAAACATCATTACAAATTGGAAGTATTACAACTTTCTCTCGAATTTCACTTTCCAGAAAAGGTTATGCAAGGTTGTTTTTTAGGTTACATAATGACTCTCAAGTTAGATCTGATGTTACAATGTTCATGAAAGAGAGTTTCTTTCTTTCTTTTTAGGATAGAACAATAATGACCAAGAATAGAAGAGTGACAAAGCTTGTCTTCACTAGAAGCCTGCACATGCAGTGCTTAAATAAATGCAATGAGAGCACATCATTTAAAAATGAAAGGATAACTATTTTTCTTGACTGGACCAGCAATGCATCATAGGCATTTTTAGCAAAAAGAAACCACCTTAATATTTTACCCACATGTAGTAATAAAGAAAGCATATACCCAACGAGATCTGACAAGTAAGCTGCAATAAAAGAGAGAGTTAACTGAAAACCCAACCAACATACAACCAAAAACCAATAACCTAGCATTTTAACAATTACCCACAAATTCGAGTGAGGCTAAGAGAATATTCTGAGATCTGTGTCCAATACAGTGACTGAAAAACTTAACAAACTGAAATCATTGTGAAGTGTGATAGAAATACCTTCAGAGGAAACGTTATCCAAGAACCCAGATAACCAAATGCAAAGATTTGATGGCATTTTCATTACTCATAACTAGAAAGCACATATCCTTTATATTAATATCATGATAACCCTTAATAGATATTTTCAGTCACGTTTTCAACCTTAGAAGTAACTATTTTTTACTCTTTTAGGAAAGTAATAGCCATTTTCAACTTTTCACTTTGGAAAACAGAGAAAGAACAACTTCATAACTATTTTGCTTGACCAAAAACAGATCTGCAAACCAATTAAAGAGAAAATACCTGGAAAAATAAAAGTTTGATTCAAAGAATACATTACCAAATCTGCAATGGAGAGGAAAAATAGCGACACAACCTTTCAAAAATGAGTTTGCAGTCTGTGGTTGAAGGAAGACACATGGAGTGACTTCTATGGAGAGCTCCCAACTATTCCCAACTGCTCTCAATCTGCTATCCAGCAGTAAAAATGCCAACGGGAAACCAGAAACGCCCAAGGCAAAAGCTCCATGGTGGCGGCCAGAATGTGGACAACACAGAAACGTGAGACAAAAAATGTTTTTGCCCTAACTTGCCACAACAACAAAAAAAAATGAGTTCCTTTGCAGAAATGAAATAACATTTGGAGTCTGTGAGGACAGTTAATGATAAATCAAATAATCATTATGCTCTTTGAAATCCACGGAAAAATTTAAGGTAATCATGTTGTCCAAAAAGAATCATAAGACATTTTTATAATTCCAAGTAGACTGCCGACCAAGTGATGCCATAAATTATTGCAATCCAAAATCGATTTCCTTTGACAAACAAAAGATTCCAAGTAAATAAACTAAAGTCACTTCCATGGTGACGTAACCAAATATATTAATGCCAAATTGTGATCTCAAAAAGTCCATTATTATATGATGTGTCAATGCCAAGATAAAAGAAGCTAGATATTATGCAAGATTTTGAGTGTCATTCTCCCATACCAAATACCATAACCGAATTCCCTAATGCCAAATTTGCCAAGGGATGAATACTGAGATGTTCAAAATAATAACAGGATTGATCCTCAAACCTATGTCACTAACTGAAGAAAGAGAAGTATACCTTGATGAATTTCAACTTGCATGTAACTGATCAAGCATAAGAAATCAACCTAATCAATGGAGAAAATAGCCAGTAATAGATTAAACCAGAAATGTATCACCTGATCAAATGGAGACAAATGACCTGTAACCAGAATACCTCAACAAACATTTGTAATCTACACATGAAGTTAAATGATAAGAGCCACCAAGATAATAAAACCAATGATGTGAGTGTACCAATCAAAATATGTATCAATTGAGAAGAGAACCAAGATGCAAGATAATCATAAGATGACATCAAGGACAAAAACATAACAAGAGGGATTCAAGAGACATCAATTATAATTACTTCATAATCATAATCATAATGCAAAAGAGTATACAATACTAAGAACATTAATAAATTTTAAGATGCAAACTACATGATCACTATCACTGCTGAATAATAAATACTTGAGGTAGCCTGGTTTTCAAAGTACAGTACATTGAATAAAGTGATTATGTTGACAATGATTTTGTGTCTTGTTATTTGTTAGCAATGTTTTAAAGTATATGGCATTTATGTCTTGGAAAAGGTCATGGCTAATGCTCTTGTGTTAAGAGTGCCATGAATTCATAGTTGGGTATGTGCAGGATCATCATGTAAAAAACCTGCCCTTAAGTGGCAATAAAAAGAGAGAAAATCAGAGTTTGACAACTTGACATAAAAATTTGAATAAGTTATCTATATTATTTCAAAAAAAAGTAAAAATAGAATTTTTATAAAATTGAATATAGTTTCTAAAATAGTTATTTTTAGAAAATAAATCTATTTGGTGAAAATTTGTAATTTCAATGGAGTAGTATTTAAATTTCAGGGTAAAAATAAGAAGTAGGTGTTTGTCTGACCACCCTAACCACAATAAAAAGATAGTATTTTTTTATAAAATTTTATTTATAGGTAGAGAACTCATGTCTCGATGTGATGCATATTTTTTTATAATTTTTTTCCAAGTAAATAATTAATTATGAATTTTTTATTACAAATTTTTAAAAATATAAAAGCTCGCCTGTCTAATCACCTTAACTTGGTCAAAAATTCATGAAATTCATTTTTTTTTTAATCCTATATTATGAAAAGCATAGAATGCGACGCATGTTTTGGATTAAAAAAATACGATACCTTTTGAAAGTTATAGATGTTTTTCAATCATCCTATCAAATTAGGACTTTATTCGTAATTCTAATAGAAAATGAATAATAATTATTTATTAAATTCAAAGTAAAGCATAATTTATATTTGTGGAAAGCTGAGAATCTCCTCTAAAAACCTTTTTTGTGTCATCAATTTTGGGTAAAAAAAAGGTCATCATCCACATGGGCCATCATATGGCTTACATATCGCCACTTTTTGGCCCATCATGATCCTGCACATATCCAGTTATAGGAAACAAGAATCTTGTTGATATGGATTGACAAATGCTATTAAGTAATTGAAAATAAGCTGAAGCAAGAAATGAGAAATCTAAAGTGCATATTGATCATGTTACTAAATGCATTGATGTAGTGAACAAAAACATCATTTTGTTTTGCAGAGGAACCACAGTGAACAAATAATGAATGAGGGATGGACAATATTTATAATTCATGTCTTCCAATGATAGTATTTTCATGACAAATAGTGTGAACCCCTAATTTCATACCTGGACAAACAAGGCAAACAAATACAATATTAGATCATATGCAAGCAAGAAATAAGGATTCCCCATGAAATCCATTTACAAATACTTAAAATAGGAAAAACAAGAAATAAAACATGAAAAACAAGTGAAATCCTAATTAAGTGAGCAAACGAGAGATCCCATGGGGGAGTTGGTGCCAATTGATGTGTCGAAATCAGCCCTTTCCCAACTCCTTTGTAAGCTTTGTTGATGATTTGATGAGTGATCCTCATTGATGAATCTATTCAATCAAGCTTCATGATAAAAATCTACATAACCTAGCTAAGAATGTGAAGAAATGGATGAAACTAGATATGGTTGAGGAAGAAGTTGAGTACAGTAAGTTTACTCAAATTGTGGATGTTTGAATGAGAGAAAGAGTCTCTCATTAATAGATTTCAAATTGGAAGAATGAGGGATTTGGATGAATGTGGGATAAAAGACCAACCAATGAGAAGAGGCCACTTGCCCACATGTGATTGGAGGAGGAATGAGCAGATTTTGAACACATGCTCATTTTAAGTCCCTCAACGCAATAATGAATTATTTTTAAGCGCTAAAGGGAATGTGAGATTGCTTTGTTCAATTGTTATCCTTTAAACAAAATCTAGTATGTTTGTCTAAGCTTCTTTTTAGCCCCTTGGAAACTTTTGAAAAAAAATTTGATTGTTTATTTTAGAACCCCAAAAGAAATTTAGTGTTCCTAAGGCAAATTAAATTAAAAAATTCGTTTTAAACAAGAATCTAGAAATCCTTAAAGAGTGTTGAAGAACACTTTAGTGGTTAAGAACGCTTTGTACAAAATGAGCATGGTGTCATGAAAAATCTCCTAATTCGCTTAAAAAAAGGAATTTGTTTGTTCTTTTTAAACCCAAAGTAAATCTAGTATTTCTAAGGCCAAAGGTATTAACAAATTTCTCTTAACAAGCAGAATTTTAAAATCCCCCAAAAGTGTTGAAGAACAGTTTAGTGTTTAAAAACACTTTTTATTGCATGATGAGTATGAGGTCATGATGAGCTTCCAACCTGTAAAATGACAAAAAACAAGGTTCGGAATTAAAAATTCCAAAACTTAAAAAAGCCCATGTCAATTTTAAATCTCACTATTTTTCTGTAGTGCAGTTTGTAAAAGCGGCAGAGTTTGCGTGAAAGCGGCGATATATAGTGTCATGCAGTTGACTTTGCTGTGTAGAAATAGAGACTGAAAAAGTGGCACGATAAAGGTAAGTGGCATAGTTTGGAAGTGGCCTTATTTGAAAATTCAATTTTTTTTAGGCAGGAAAGCTGGAGCGGTGGAGTTTGGAGGAAACACAGTGTGATATGGTGCCATGGTGCTGAAGGCGGTGTGGTATAGCATCATGAAGAAGAACGCGATGGAGTTAGAAATTTCAAAAAAATGACAGGCGGGCAGAAGAGCGGCGAGGTTAAGAGATTAAGCGCAGGTTAGTATGGTACCGCTTCCCTAAAAGCGGTGAAGTATTGTGTCGCGACTATAAACATGGCTCAATATAGCACTGCGTGGCTATTTTTTGTGACCTACGAGAAAACGTTAAGGAAAACGCGGAATTTTACAAAAAAATGTGATTAATTTCTTTTCATGCCCTCCTTCTAGCACCAAAATGTGAACCCCTAATTTCATACATGCACAAACAAGGCAAACAAACACAATATTAGATCATATGCAAGCAAGAAACAAGGATTCCCCATGAAATCCATTTACAAATACTTAAAATAGGAAAAACAAGAAATAAAACATGAAAAACAAGTGAAATCCTAATTAAGTGAGAAAACTAGAGATCCCATGGGGGAGTTGGTGCCAATTGATGTGTCGAAATCAGCCCTTTCCCAACTCCTTTGTAAGCTTTGTTGATGATTTGATGAGTGATCCACATTGATGAATCTATTCAATCAAACTTCATGATAAAAATCTGCATAACCTAGCTGAGAATTTGAAGAAATGGATGAAACTAGATATGCTCGAGGAAGAAGTTGAGTAGAGTAAGTTTACTCAAATTGTGGATGTTTGAATGAGAGGAAGAGTCTCTCATTTATAGATTTCAAATTGGAAGAATGAGGGATTTGGATGAATGTGGGATAAAAGACCAACCAATGAGAAGAGGCCACTTGTCCACATGTGATTGGAGGAGGAATGAGCAGATTTTGATCAATGTGCAAGTTTGAATTTTGAATTTGAAATTTGGAGGGAGAGAAGAGTGGAGTTAATGTCACTTGGCTCAATGCACAAGGACATGTAAGAGGCCTTCAATGCCTTGTTGGAAGTACCCATCCACTTGCAATTTTGAATTCAAATGAGGGAATATTCCCTTTTGATGCCATGTTCAGAGAAAATAGAGATTTAATAAATTAAAGTAATTGATTTATTGTGCAAGTTACATTCTCTAGAGGATTTTAGTGATTGAGATTAAATTAATCAAGATTTGATCAATTTAATGAGAGATTAGATGATTCGACCATTTTGACTTGGATTTTAGGATTGATTTAAATCAAAATGAGAGGAAAGATTTAATTAAATAAATGATTTTGATTTATTTAACTAAGGGGGGTAATGTTAGATTAAATTAAATAATGTTTAATTTATTAAATTTAATAAGAAGACTTTAGGGATTTAATCAAATAAAATGAACTATTTAATTAAAAGGAGTTTTACATAATTAATTACATAAAATTGATTTATTTAATTAATAGGAGATGATGACTTAATTAGATAAATTTGATTTATTTAATTAAGAGATGAAGAGCGATGAATTTAATCAAATATAGATTATTCGATTTAATGACTAGCAAAGGAGATGATTCAGGATGAAATAGTGTTAGTAAATTAGGATCCAATGTGCTGGACTAAATTTGTACATTTTCCATGTCTACATTTTTCCCCTCTTTGAATCAATGTACTTGTTGCATTGATTCAAAGAATAAACTATTGTGATCAAAGTTCAAAATTTTTTGATTTTTTAGATGCCCCAGTATTGCCCCAACAAGAAGGATTGCACTGCTATATTGCTCCCTCGAGAGATCAAGTGGAAATGTATGATTTTCCGATCGAGATTGTGATAAAATGTGAGAGGAGTGGTTCTATTGATCAGAGGATGAAATATAGTTGTTTTATGTAGACAATTATGATGATGTATAGACAGTTATTGGCCATGGGTAGCCTCATGTATATTTTGATACAACACATAGATTTTAGATAGAAATGTTAGTAAAGACAGAAGAATAAGAAGAATAAGATGGAGGGAAGGAGGATCCACACAAGTTCACATTATTACCGATGATGGTGATTTGCTTACTAGGAGTTGGGATTTTTAGAGGACCAATTACTTTATGTTTGATAAGACACATAGGTACGATGCATCAAGGTATAAAGGACCAGGATGGTGTGCTACCTAGTGTGATGGACTTTGACTCATCAATCAGATAGGAATATTCTTGTTCACACTTAGCATGCATAATTCATTTAGGATGTAGTTTATACATTCTAAACATCTTGGGCCAAAACATAGAAAAGCAAGCCTTCCTATGTGGTCAACAAGACACCTAAAACATCCTCCCTACAAACCAAACAAAGGATGCATGGCTAAGTTATTTTACAAGTGTACCCCATAAGCGCAAAAGATAAAAAAAGATAATGATCATTGCTCCATTCCTTTCTCTCTAAACCTATTTTGTTTAGGCATCATCGAGAGGTCCTAGGAATGAGTGCAAAATAAGATAACTCAAAAAAAACCAAGACAAAGTAAACAAACAAGCTGATGTTCTTCATACTGCTAGCCAAGAATAACTACTAAGGGGTACATGATTCTTATGTCCATCATAGGAAAGCTTCATCCTAGGACATGTTGTGGTCATGGTTTTGGTGAGACTAATTGGGTGATAAGCTATTGATACTCTGAGTTGACCAACTTGCTTGCTTACTGACTTAGACTTTCAAGACTCTGACAATTAGGGTGTTCACTTTTGAACCTGCTAAACTTGGTTTTGACCAACTCACCAAAAGGTGAAGGCGATGATTGATTTTATTATGGAATGATGACTAATTGTGGGTGAAAGCGAGGTGAGATGGGTGCACCATTTTGGATTTTTTAGATATTTTGAGTTTGTTTTTGGTATTTTTAGATTTTTCAATGTTTTTGGTATTTTTCAAGATTTTATGAATGTTTTTGGATTTTGTGTCTTGGGGGCCTATCAAGGATGGCCTTGCCTACATTTAAGCTTAGAGACGACGTAGTTCGGACGACACAAATTTGACTATTGATTAGAAATATGGGAAAATGGATTGCCATTGCGACGGACACCTAAAGGACTAACCTAGGGTGTGCAATAGATGGGAAAATGGATTGCCAATGTGACAGATGCCTAAAGGACTAACTTTACTAGCTTAGGAGCTGATCAAAGATCAACCTTGCCTACGTTCAAGCTCATAGAAAACATAGTTCGATAAGGTGAAAAACTGACAAGACTCAATGATGATTTTAAGATTTTCTGATATTTTGACATGTTTTTTGATTTTTTGATGATTTTGGATGTTTTTGGATTTTCGATGAATTTTTGAATGTTTTTGGTTTTTTGATGAATTTTTGAATGTTTTTGGTTTTTTGATTTTTTTGATGTTTTTTAGTTTTTTGATGAATTTTGGATTTTTGAATGGATATGTGATGATATCAGTGCTTTGTTTTGGGATTTTGTTGAGAACCAAGCTTAATGTCGATCAATCAGATTGATGGATGGATAGTTTGACTAAGTTTGTTAAGTCAAACGAAAGTGATAATGCAATTGTAAACTCTAGGAAGTTGTGTTATCCTAGAGTAAACTCATACAAGAAGGTAGTTTGACTAAGTGTGTCAAGTCAAACGAGGTGGTTTTGGATTTGATAATTTGGCTAAGTGTGTTAAGCCAAAAAAGATGATAATGGACTTGTAAACCCAAGGAAGTTGTGTTATCCTAGAGTAAACTCATGCATAAGATGATGGTTTGACTAAGTGTGTTAAGTCAAACAAGGTGATAATTGATTGGATTTGATTGATCAAGATTGATGAAGCTTGATTTGGAACAAAATTGTTTCAAATGATTTGATGTGACACTAACGTGCACATTAGATGTGACTGATATGAATTGTTTGGATCAATGTTTGATGAAAACACCGTCTTTTCAAAATATGACATGGGCTAGTGATTTGGATTTTGGATCACAAGTTCTTCGACTAATTTTATTTTGCATTTTCCAATGATCCGATCACTTCATAAGTTTGAAGATATAGATCAATATTTATTCCTGAAGCAAGATGTAAATATTTTCCCCCAGTGTCTAGCAATGTTTGAATGACCATGGTTGGATTCTTGGATAGACGGATGGATGAATGGATATGGATCATCTTGCAATAAGATAAGGTGTTCAAAAAATGGATGCGCCTTTGGATAGTGGTTCAAAGTTCAGATAACGTTGGATTGGATAGGAATAATGAAAATGACCCATGTCAAGATGCTTACCATAAGCAAGTGTAAAGTGTGCACCAAATTTTTACCAAGATCAAGATAAGGTAGAAGATGGTAATTAGTTGGATAAGTGGTTCATGGATGAACAAATGATACAACCGAAATGTTGGCTTTATTATGGATGTGATAAGATGCTCTCTCTTGAACTGGCACACATAAATACTTGATTCTACACATGACGCCTTTTTGCAAGGATTTCATCATGGTATCTATCCAAAGCACCACCGGAATTATTTTTTCTAGAGGATGATTTTTTTCTTTCCTATTTTCAATCCTTATTCCAATTTTTTTGGATTTTTTAATTTTGTTTTATTTTTTATTTTTTATTTATTTTTGTATTTTTTTGAGAGATTTTAAGCTCATGTTGAACCACCTGGTGGTGCTAATGTTGATGCTTCTATCATAATGTGCCATCAATATCCTTCTTGAAGAAGTTGCTTTTCCAAGATACGTACACTTGAAATGGTGGAGTGTGTTTAGGAATAAAATATGGATTGGCTGATAGTTTGGAACCTTTGACTCTCCAAACATGGGAAGATGAGCAATAATGGGTGGCTATGGAAGTGTGCATGGAATTAGGACCAATTGATTGATACAATTTGTATGTTTCTTGAGAAGCTTTCTTTTTTCTTTGTGGACATACTTGATGGATATTTTTCCCTTTTTTATTTTTCCCCATAGTTTCTTTAACTAATGGAGTTTGACAGGGATAATCTTTCTTTGTATTCTTTGGTATCCACATGTATTTGAATTTTCCATTATGATTCTCAGCTTCTTTCTCTTTGATAATGTTATTCATTCTTTGATTCAAATATATATTTTAACTTTGGTCCCAATTCGTGGATGGGGTGATGGGTGGATGAAGATTCATGATGTGGGTGGTTGTAGTATTGGCACTAGTTTCATCATGAGGATTCTTTGTGCTCCCTATATTGATATTTTCTCGAGACGAAGTTGCCCCCAGTTTTATGGAGGTTTCACTGATATGTTTGTATCCCTTTATTGTTGAATAACCAAGGCCTTGACATTTAGGATTTCCAAAAATCTGCACTTGTTCTAGGATACCTTATTCATGTAGGCCTAATCCTCTACCTTGATAATTCATCTGCTGAAAAAATTTATTTTCCATAGGATATGATTTACCTTGGGAACAAGGTGCTACTCCTTCTCTGCTCTGTGGTGGATCTTCAAAGGTTGTAGCTCTTTTATTGATAAGATGATTTTCCCTTAGAAAGGTGAGTGATCCAAGTTTATAAGTGATAAGATCCTCCTTATGTGGGATGAATGCCTGATTGATATCTTTAGATTGATCTTTTGAGATATCATATTTTAATGCTTCTTCAAGAGGTGTTGATGCTTCCCTGTCCTTGTAAAAGTCTTCCTCATGATTTATTTCACAAGATTTTTCTGATTCGCAACTTCTGTAGGATCCCTCTTTATGACCTATTTCTGATATGTCTTTGGATTTCTCTATATCTTGATCATGTGTATAAATATAAAGAGTAGGAGACTCTTGTTCCTTGGTAATGATATCAAGAGTATGAGACTCTTGTTTTGAATGAAGATCATCTATGTGTCCATCCAAATAAAACATATTATGGGTAGATGGAGGAGTATGTGCTATATGGATATGATCATCATTTGTGATATCTTGTATAGATAGGAGAGTGCCCATTACCTCATTGTAGTATCTTGAATATAAAAAAAATTGATCTTGGTTAATGTCAGAATTGCTTTCAACATGCTTTGGATCAAGTTCTTGACATGGGTCAATTTCAAAGGATGGATTGCATTCAAAGGGTTTTTGGACATAGTCATAAGGCATGGGAAGTGGCTCAATATCCTCTTGATCTTTGAGTGGAATTGGATCAAATGGTGAGTCATAGATTCTTTCACTATTCTCAACCGTGAGGCTGGAGGATGTCAATATGCCTTAGGAGGGACCATTGCTAGACCTTGATGGAATATTTTGATCATGCTTTGGAATACGTTCTTGAGATATGTCCTCTAACTCATAAGGCAATGTAGAGACATTTAGAGTATGATCTTTAGTGGATGGATCATAGATTATGTCAATGGGATCAAACAATTCCAACACTCCTTGAAATGGATCATTAAAAAGTGGCTCTTGATGAATGTTGAGTTGATCACTGGATGGGGTAGAAGCATCTTCAATATCTTGAACATTGTTTTCAACAATTTTAGAAGAGAGATTACCAATATCTCCAACCATAGAATCAAGTGATGTTGACATTTCTTGAATTTGATCATTGTTGGGTATTGTTGGTGAATTTTGATCATGATTGAAAAGTGGCTCTTGGTGTGTGTTGATTTGAACATTGAGTGAGATGGGAATGTCTTCAATGTGTTCATTGAAGGATAGATCTTGATAACTGTTTTCGAAAATTGTGGTGGGAATTTGTTTCAACCTTTGTTGAGCGATTAATGCCTACGTTTGCTGCTGAGCCAACACCACTTGTTTTTGGTCGTGTCGTTGTTGTGTCAACAATAATTTTTTTTGGGCTTGTTGTTGAGCTACTTTTTGATGCACATGTTGATGGATTTCTTGCAATAATGCCTAGAATTCTACTTGCCCCTATCAAGCTTGGTGTTGGGCTTGAGCTTGATCCTATGCTTGTTGGGCTATTTAAGCCTCTTGTGCAACTTGTGCGGCTTGTTGGGCTTGGAGTTCCTTTTGGTGGACAACTTGTTGAGTGTCTTGCAACATGATAGAGAATGAATGTTACATGTTGTGATTTGGTGGTGGTGGTTGATTGAGAATAGTGTTGATTGTTGGGGTGGGTGGAATGGTCTCATTTATTGCCAAGGTTTGAGTGGTGAATGGTGCGATTGAGATTCTTGGTCCTTGAGACACTTGAGAAACGGTAGATGTGTTAATCATTGGGGTTGCTTGGATGGTTTTCATGAGAGGATTTGGTATGATGTTTTGATTTGGCATTATAGGCTGAGTATGAACATTTTTATGGTTGAGAAAAATATTGCCTTGATTTAGGTAACTTTGATTTTGCATGGTGCTACATTGACTTGAATCAACATGTGGATATTTCAACATATTGCCTCTATTTTGAACAAAATTAGGGGGATTTGCAAGCATATATATCCCAAAGTTCACCAAGTCTTGACTATAAATTTTTATGTTCAACAAACTTGTATTTGGCATGTATGGATTTGGTGGGATAATGTTGTTTGGAAAACTCATGCATTGAGTGTTTGGTTGATATATTTTCAAATTTGGACTTTGATTTAAATATACCATTGGGAAAGGTGTTCCAAAATTTAGATTGGGTATACTCACATTTGTACCATTGATGTTTGGAGGAGATAATGATGCCATGTATAAATGCAAGTTTCAATAATCAATTGGCATTGTGAGACTTGGATAGTTTGGTTGACTTGGATTACTCATGATGTATGAGTCGAGTTTGAATTCCATGTTCCTCTTGTGTTTTGAAATTGTTGACCTCCAAGGGGCTTAGGACCAATGATGAGATGGGGATGAAAGGGGTGAATGATACAGGTGCTTTGAGATTTTAGAAACTTTGGATCAATGTTAGACATTAGGAGTTTGTTTGATTCAATAGTTTGGCTAGGTGTGTTAAGCCAAACAAGATTATGGTGAACTTGTAAACCCTAGGAAAATTTGTTATCCTAGGGAAAACTTGCGTAAGAGAATGAATTGGCTAAGTGTGTTAAGCCAATCAAAGTGATCATGAACTAGTAGACCTCAGGAAGTTCTGTTATCCTAGAGGAAAATTTGTTCAAGAGGATTGATAATTTGACTAGGTGTGTTAAGTCAAATGTAATGATGATTTTTCCTAAAAGTCTAGCATAAGTGATGTTTCCAAGGTTCCAAAAGTTTTTTGGTGAGATGGAAATTGATTGATGTTTGGATGGATGAAGTGTTTTGACTTGATCCTAGATGACCTTATGAGGACTTGTTTACAAGACCAAGGTATTGAAGAACATGTTTTTCTCTAGAAGTAATTCAAACCAAAAGACCAATGTTTGCATGAAACCAAATGAATCAAAAGGGATCAAGAACATGTATGGTTCAATTGTCTATTATCTTATTTGGATTTGGTTCTTTTTACCACAAACACTTTCTTGATTAGATTTTTCAAACTAAATGTCCAATACCCTAATTTGTTTTCATCCCACAAAGTGCATTATGTGGAAATCAAGGAAATCAAGGCAAAGGTTTCCTAGTGTTTAACCTTGGTGAAAACAAATAATGATAAAATCCAAGCACTTAGAAACCTCTAAGGATATGATCCCTAGGGAAAGAAAGAGTACTTAGATTCATCAAAGGATATTTGTTTCCCAAAAAGGGTTTGAAATTTGGAGGTCTTGTGAATGTTCATTTTGCAAATGTTTTGAGGACCAAGCAATGTGTTCTTCACTTCCAAGCACCTTTTACAACCCTAGGATGATGAGACAATATTTTGTTGGGTTCCCACTTGGATGAATCTAGTTGCGCATATTTTGTACAGATGGCTAAATGCTTGACTACACTAGCTCCCCTCCACAACACAAACTTCTTGGGTCAGCCAAACATTAGTACCCATGAATCTCCCATAGCATACTTTCCATCTCTACAACAAAACCGCATGTATAACGTGGGGTGGATTTAAGGGACATGACCTTTCGCACCAACAAAATAGATAAGGTTTTGGTCCTTTTCTAAATAAAGGGTTCTAAGTCAGACATTTTGTTCATGGGGGATTATCCAACATCAGCGAGAGTCCATTTCTATCCATCTCGCCAGAATAATCCTCATGATTCTTGAACTTTCCTCAAGAATCTGCACTTATATACCGGTTGGAAGTTGCTTGGCTTTATCATGTTCCCAGTTGGGTCATTCCCTTGGGTGATTACTTTTTACCACAAGGCAGGCCCTCTAAGTTAGACCAAAGCGAATAAACTCATCCCTAGTTCGATCAACCTTCATTTAGAAACAAAGGGAGAACACTCACAATAATTTTACTCACACTCAAAAGATGTTTTGTTCAATTTTAAGTTCCCAAATTAAAATATGGAGGCAATATTTTATGCAACTTAGTGTCACGAAAAAGACTTTTGATTCTCAAGATCCCTGTGAGGAATGAGAGAAGTGCATATGCCTTTTCAAATGACACTATTTTGCAAAAAAACTTACAAGACACAAAGAGCACACGCTCGTTTTAAATCCCTCAAAGCAATAATGAATTATTTTTAAGCACCAAAGGAAATGTGAGATTTCTTTGTTCAATTGTTATCCTTTAAAAAAAATCTAGTATGCTTGTCTAAGCTTCTTTTTAGCCCCTTGGAAACTTTTGAAAATAAATTTGATTGTTTATTTTAGAACACCAAAATAAATTTAGTGCTCCTAAGGCAAATGAAATTAACAAATTCCTTTTAAACAAGAATCTAGAAATCCTTAAAGAGTGTTGAAGAACACTTTAGTGTTTAAGAACACTTTGTACAAAATGAGCATGGTGTCATGAAAAATCTCCTAATTTGCTTAGAAAAAGGAATTTGTTTGTTCTTTTTAAACCCAAAGTAAATCTAGTATTTATAAGGCCAAAGGTATTAACAAATTTCTCTTAACAAGTAGAATTTTAAAATCCCCCAAAAGTGTTGAAGAACACTTTAAGTTTAAAAACACTTTTTATTGCATGATGAGTATGAGGTCATGATGAGCTTCCAACCTATAAAATGACAGAAAAAAAAAGAGCAAAAGACAAAAAACAAGGTTAGGAATTAAAAATTCCAACACTTAAAAAAGCCCATGTCAATTTTAAATCTCACTATTTTTCCACAGCGCAGTTTGTAAAAGCGGCAAAGTTTGCATGAAAGTGACGCTATATAGTGTCATGTGGTTGAATTTGCTCTGTAGAAATAGAGAGTGAAAAAATGGCACGACAAAGGTAATTGGCATAGTTTGGAAGCGACCATATTTGAAAATTCAATTTTTTTTAGGCAGGAAAGCTAGAGCGGCAGAGTTTGGAGGAAACACAGTGGGATATGGTGCCATGGTGCTGAAGGCGGTGTGGTATAGCGTCATGGAGAAGAATGTGATGGAGTTAGAAATTTCAAAAAAATGACAAGCAGGCAAAAGAGTGGCGAGGTTAAGAGATTAAGCGTAGGTCAGTATGGTACCGCTTCCCTAAAAGCGGTGAAGTATTGTGATGCGACTATGAACATGGCTCAATATAGCACTGTGTAGCAATTTTCTATGACCTACGAGAAAATGTTAAGGAAAACGCCGAATTTTACAAAAAAATGTGATTAATTTCTTTACATGCCCTCCTTCTGGCACCAAAATGTGAACCCCTAATTTCATACCTACACAAACAAGGCAAACAAACACAATATTAGATCATATAAAAGCAAGAAACAAGGATTCCCCATGAAATCCATTTACAAATACTTAAAATAGGAGAAACAAGAAATAAAATATGAAAAACAAGTGAAATCCTAATTAAGTGAGCAAACTAGAGATCCCATGGGGGAGTTGGTGCCAATTGATGTGTCGAAATCAACGCTTTCCAAACTCCTTTGTAAGCTTTGTTGATGATTTGATGAGTGATCCACCTTGATGAAGATTCAATCAAGCTTCATGATAAAAAATTGCATAACCTAGCTAAGAATGTGAAGAAATTGATGAAACTAGATATATTTGAGGAAGAAGTTGAGTAGAGTAAGTTTACTCAAATTGTGGATGTTTGAATGAGAGGAAGAGTCTCTCATTTATAGATTTCAAATTGGAAGAATGAGGGATTTGGATGAATGAGGGATAAAAGACCAACCAATGAGAAGAGGCCACTTGTCCACATGTGATTGGAGGAGGAATGAGTAGATTTTGATCAATGTGCAAGTTTAAATTTTGAATTTGAAATATGGAGGGAGAGAAGAGTGGAGTTAATGTCACTTGGCTCAATACACACGGACATGTAAGAGGCCTTCAATGCCTTGTTGGAAGTACCCATCCACTTGCATTTTTGAATTCAAATGAGGGAATATTCCCTTTTGATGCCATGTTAAGAGAAAATAGAGATTTAATAAATCAAATTAATTGATTTATTGTGCAAGTTGCATTCTCTCGAGGATTTTAGTGATTGAGATTAAATTAATCAAGATTTGATCAATTTAATGAGAGATTAGATGATTTGACCATTTTGACTTGGATTTTAGGATTGATTTAAATCAAAATGAGAGGAAATATTTAATTAAATAAATGATTTTAATTTATTTAACTAAGGGGGGTAATGTTAGATTAAATTAAATAATGTTTAATTTATTAAATTTAATAAGAAGAATTTAGGGATTTAATCAAATAAAATTAATTATTTAATTAAAAGGAGTTTTACATAATTAATTAAATAAAATTGATTTATTTAATTAATAGGAGATGATGACCTAATTAGATAAATTTGATTTATTTAATTAAGAGATGAAGAGTGATGAATTTAATCAAATAAAGATTATTTGATTAAATGACTAGCAAAGGAGATGATTTGGGATGAAATAGTGTTAGTAAATTAGGATCTAGTGTGCCAAATCGAAATTGTACATTTTTCATGTCTACACATAGTGACGGGAAGACATGAAGTAAAACTAGCTCTTACAACCAAAATGACAGGAGGAAAATTTCCAAGTTACAATTTATATGCTTAAATTTATGCGTTATGGTCTAGGGTGGTGTTGATCACAGTAAACATGAGGTCAACTATAATGGAAAGTATTTTCACTATGAGAATCATCAGACAAGACCATTTAGCAAATATAATTTTCAAGGCTATGGGAAAGACAAGATACTGATCTTGGGAGTTATCACAACCGAACTAATGAAGCTTGAGGCAATGCTTAAGTGATAAAGATTTCATATATTTTTCCTTTAAGTACCCTGAACTTATCCCTAAGAAGAGCATTAGTTGAGTTCACATCTACATGTGCAATGGCAACACTAGAAGACTATGAAGACCAATGGCACTATGGCAACAGAAGCAACATGTAAACTGTTTCAATGCCACAATAGATTTAGAACAGATGGAGGTAACATCCTGTAGGTTGCACATGTTAAGAGGATAGCGGGCCTTTCAGAATACCATAAAAATAGTGGTGCCTACTCATGTAGAGGAAAGCATACATTATTTTATTCACCTGGCTCTAAATCATAGGGAGGAATGACAGAGTTATTGAAGAATTTATAACAACAATGATAGATGCCCCTGACATTTCGTATTATTCATGATGTACTAAAGACTACAATGTTTGGAAAGTAGTAAATTGTCTATTTAAACATCAGAGCACAAATATTCAAAGACAGGCAATGATAATCTAAAAAATGGGTTACTAGTATGATGTAAGGAAAATAATTGGTTATATGTTCTGATTAAGAAAATTGTCATTATATTCAAGAAAAACCATAAATTAAGCCTTCTGAGTACAAAAATGTAGAAGAATTATAAGGGGAAAGTTTGAAAGAGCTAGCAAAGGCAGGGCAGTGACTTCAATGTAGAAGAAATCCACCATGACAGTGTCAAAGGACAACAATAGGAGTAAATGTCAATCTAGGCTTGCAAACCATGGTTACTATGATGATCTTTAATCATGATAAATATGAGGAAGATATGGTGACATGGATAGAGAGAGGGAATATCATGCTAGGGAAAGTGGACGAAGAGAAGGAAAGAGACAGGAAAAAACCCTCAGAGTTTTTTATGTAAATCCAAAACAACAAGAAAATAAAATAATGAAGATTTGTGGTATAGGTGCATGCATACTTAGTACCCCACAAAATATAATGCTATAGCCTAGGGTTTGAAGCCCTTAGAGTTTTAGCCATTGAATCTCAGAATGAGCAAGGTAAATGCAATATGGGTCACAGATATAGGAAAATGGAGGATTTTGAGTTTGTTTTTAATAACTTTTGAAATGATTAAGAAAAACATATCATAAGCCCGTGACCTAGGGTTTGTCTATGTTTTATCAATGAAACATAGAGGGAAATTCTTTCTTTAAAAAAAATAAAAACCTTCAAATTTTTGCATGAGTGAGCATGAATGCAGCCTGGAGGTTTAAAACCTTTGGCTTGTTAAATGACAAAAAACCCAAAGGCGACCTCACAGAATATGGCCATGGAGAACAAAAATTATATTTTTTTCCTATGAAATACACAAGAGATCAACCATTTTCTAGTATTTATTCATGAAATAATTAACGAAAACACATTTTTGTAGGTGGAAGGGCAGAAAATACAATTTTTTAAAAATATTTTCAGTACTCTCAAGGATTAGGATCATCATTTTATGCATAGGAAGGAAAAAAATAGTGCTCTTTTGCGTATTAATGACTTACCCAGTAGTTCAACCTCCATGAAGTTGCAGGTCGAGCTCGCCATACCCTCTAATGGTGGCATTGAAGATTTTTTTGAAATCTCTATGAACAAAATCCTTGGCGGTGCAACTAAGCTTCTTCCTAAAGCTTCTAGGTGATAAAATGAAAATATGGTTCATTTTTTTTGCTTTTGTTTCATTTAGGGTTTATTGCCCTAAAAGGCCGATGAGATTGAATTTTTTTCCTTTTAAAAAAATAAAAAATATACATGACAACTATAAGATGCACTGTGAGAAAGAATTTTAATCTTATGCCAAGTTTCAATTGAAGCACTTAGTGTTTTTTATCATGTTTTTTAACAAATGCAGTGAAAAATGATTTTGCTGATTTTGATTGACATTGTCTTGTTATTTACTTTTGCATTTTTCTTCTTAAAATGTAAAGTATTTTTTTTAAATTAAGTGATTCTTATAAATCATTTAATTTTAAAAAAATTATGTTTTCTTTTAAATGCAAAATACATAATGAGATGGGATACATTGGTTATTCAGGCTTGAGTCAAGGGGAAGTGAAGGATGTGTTTGAATTTATGACCTTCGCAGGCATCTAGGAGAATGAAGGATGGTTGGACAACATGTGCCAAGTATGAAGGAATTTTTTTTGAACTTTTCAAACACTTTGGAGGGCATATAGGAGGAGTTTTGCATGTATTTTGATTGACCTAGTAAAAGTTGACATTTTTAGACACTTTGGAGTCTTTTTGAGGAAGATTTGCATGCTAGATTTTTGGGATTATTGTTGCATCTAACCCATAGAACTTCTAGGTCTCATTTTGATGGATTTTTATTTGGGAGTTGATGGATTTAGTGACTTCATTGTAATCAGTTCTTCATTGGCATTTATGCACTTAGTGACTTTGGTGAGTCCTTTTGGAGAAAATGTAGAAGTTTTTGTAACTCATGTTTGAGCATGTATATCAGTGAAAGCCTTGGATATCAATGATATTGAGTATTTTTCCTTCTCACTCTATGATTTATTGTGTGCACTTATTGATTGATTTAATTAATTGCGAAATCTGGTTCTCCAGAGAGCTCATTTTTCATAAATTTGCATAGGGTGCATTTCTAGGAGATAAAAAGGATTAAATTAAAATATAAGAGTAATTGTAAAACAATTTACAAAGAGGCTCACTACTAAAGGGCTCACTGCCCAAGATAAGACTCACTATCTTGATAGGAATCACTATCTAAATGGGAGGCTCACTATCCAAGATATGACTCACTATCCATATAGGACTCACTATCTAAATGGGAGGCTCACTGCCTACATTCATAGAAATATAGAAAGAAGAATTTTACATAGAGAATATTAGGGATAACTTTAAGAAACCCCCCCTCAGCAAAGGTGTAAAATCTTGGCGAATCTTTCCTTTTATTTAAAAAAAATATTAATTTTCCTTAGCGAATCTTATGCACATTATTCAAAAATTTGTAAAATCCTGGTGAATCTTAATGGATAATTGGTAAAAAAAATAATCACATTGGCAAATCCTAGTGAATTATCACTAAAATGGTTCATTAAAATGGCGAATCTCTCCTTTAAAAAATTGCATACTTGGTCAGCGCAATTCCCCCATATTTTTATTTTTTTTAATATTGAAGTAGGGGCCCAGGGGCGACAACCACCGGTGGGGTCAAGGGGGCAGAGCTGTTAGGAATAAGGTGTCTCAACCTTGGATAATTCCTATTCTTATTATTTGTTTTGTAAAATGTATTTCTTGCAAATAATGTAATTAAGTGTGAGTGTACATGTCTAGTTTGCATGTTGATGTGTCACTCCACTTAATGTGTCGGCATCTTGAATTGTGTGTAAGGAGATCATGGCTGAAACGGTTATGACGGATTCCTATGACACGTAAGAGCTATGTCTGGAAGATTCAATGACAGGTGAAGACATGTGGCAATTGATAAAGTTGAGTACTGTACACTCAAATGTTATCTTCCTAATACAGTTATCTTCGGAAGTTGCCCTAAAAAGGGAAGCGCATGATATAAGCGTTTTTTAGGGTTGCGAAGATGTGTGATGTGAGTGTATTGTTGGAACATTTTGATGCTGCCGCATTTTGTCTTCAAGGGTTGGAAATCTCCTGAAAGAACTTGCATTGCAAGTGTGTTGTAACCGTTGTGTTGAAGATAATACATTGTGCAGGTTTTGGAGTGCTGGGGTTTTTTACCGAAAGGTTTTCCCCAGGGTAAATCATTGTGTCGTTCTTTATTTTCTATATGTATGGTATATTGTTGCAATATCTTTGTTAAGTAGATTAACGAATTTGAAATTGTAAGGGTTTAAAACGAATTTGCACCATACTTTCCTTAAGAGATTAGTGTAGGAAGCTGTTTCCGCACCTGAGTTTCCTTACAAGAGCTCCCTTGTGGGAGTCAAGGGGGCAATGCCCCCTCGCGGGGTCTAGGGACAGTGGCCCTGGTGTGCTCCTGTCATGATATAGGCAGGGTCGAGGGGTAGAGCCCCTCACCACCAAGCATAAATTCACTATTGAAAATGCATTGGAGCACACATGGATCAATTGTTTTTAAAAAATATCACTTGAAAATCGGACGACTATAAGTTCATTCTATGAGTGAATATCGACATGAGTAAACATCATCAGTGGGACACTTAGGGATGTCCTACCGATACAACGATACAGAGCTTTGATTGGATGTCTTTCTAGGAGCTTCACGTGAATATTGTAGATTCCTTTCATGATTCTCCAGAATTACACAAGTGGTGTACCTGTGCCTTGGTGGACCCCAGGTGGAGTATGGAAGCCTTATCGGTGTGAGTTAACATCATCGGTGGGACAGTTAGGGATGTCTCACTGATAGAACAATTTAATATGCACTTAGTGAATTCCAAGACTTTATATGCACGTGCGGTTGTTGAGTCCCAAAATTTGTTTTGGGAAACATGATCAAATCTAATCATGTGGCCCAAAATAAATTTCAGGCCTCAACAACCCTTTTAAAAGGCACATGCAAATAAATTCATGGAATTCACTTGTATCCATTTGATTAAAAAGCTAATCGATGACAATAAATAATAAAACTATTAAAGGCTAAAATATCCCTAAAATGAAATGGTAAATTATTATTAGTGGCGAATATACCATAAAAAATCATTATAAGAATATAAAATTACTGGAAAATATAAGTAATATTTGTAATTATAGTATAAAAACTGGTGAATCAAATATGATGATGTGTCATTTAAAAAATAATACATTGGCGAATTAATCGAGATAATTTTTTTTTGTAAAAACTTGGTGATTCGGCATCCTTTCTAGCCTATATTATTCACCATTTTTGGAGGTCCCAATTTCAAATATTCGTCAATTGGCGAAGATTCACCACTAAAGTTATCCCTAGAGAATATTATCTCAATGCAACAAAATATCCACCACATTAACTTGCACACATCCACAACCTTGATCAGAGAATTGTAGACACCATTAGCTCACTTCTTTCAAGAGTCTAACACATTGAAATCCTCATTGCCTCAGTTCACTTTCACACAATCTCTTGAATCAACCTTTAATATCATAGTTGTGGTGTACAATCCTTAACATCAGTCCATCCAAACTATACAGACACACATAGTAATTCTAAAACTAGTCTTCCAGAGCACCAAACCATGAACAACTTTGAAAGAACATAGATAACACCATTAAAATACTTCATCTAGATCTAGAAGACCTAAAACAAACTAGTAGAGGATTGAAAAATAGATTCATTTCTCCCAGTCCATAGAAAAAACAACTCTACTAGACTAGTTCACAAACTAGTGAACTCAACTTTCACTCTTCATCTAACTAGAAGCTATAATATAGGATATATCACCCAAGTGTTGGCAAAAAAAGAAGATACAACTGAGAGGGGGGGCTGAATTAGTTGTAGTAGAATTAACAACTTTAATAAAACTATTAACCTTCAATTCCATATATGATGAATGATAACGAAGGAAAGAATTACACAACACATAAAAAAAACATAACACCAATTTTTTGCATGGAAACCCTGTTAAGGGAGAAAACCATGGTGGAGGTTAATCCAAAAGTATACCCTGTTAAAAGTATAATGAAAAATGAATAAGGAATGCACTTTCATTCAAGCACACTACCTAGAGAACACTCCTTAAAGGGAAGTCTCACTTCCTTACATACAATAATCAAATTAAAACCATCTGAGTTGAATGAACTAAGAAAGTAGCTTCTTCAAAAGGTTGATGACAGTTTTGGTTAGGCACATACACTATGCTCAATCTTCTTTCACAATATGCTCTTCTCTTGAATGATTTTACCTTTGTTCACAATTGTACATCACTTGTACACTTGAGCACACACCACCCACTTTCATTAAAACCACAAAAAAACCTTTCTTATATATCCGCTACACGGATTTACATCAACAACTTTTTCGGCCACAAATAATAGATGAATTATAACTACCGGCCTCAATGTACATGAATAAATCTTTCTATGCACCAACACAAGTCAGTCACAACATAGTGAGGACCAAAAAAAAATTCCTAAAACATGCCAAACAACAATAAATTAATCCATAAGGATCTAAAAAATGCTACAACCATCATGTCAGCCAAGAACATGAAAAACCTAACATACATCAGAAAAATCTTCAACCATGATCACACTAAATAGCTCAGATATGCAACAAAGATAGAACATGATCTAGAATCATCCACGAACATCACAAGAACATACACAACAACTAGAATTACCATAATTCCAACTTCCTCTTCCATGAACAACTGCTACAGTGCCAAAATGACTATAGGATAACCAGAACACTACTTGTACAAATTTTGATGCATACCACTGAGACTTTTAGAAATCATACTAGATATGTTCATAAATAAACCCATTAGCGTGCAACACTTGAATATCAACATACATGACATTTCACCTTTCTCACCTTCTTGGCTTCACTCGTTGTCAGCACATATGTTTAATACAACTTTCTCAATCTCCTTGACATATACAGCCTTAAGCATCATCAATGCTAATAGTGTTGACATCAATGACAACCACATATCAGAAACACAACCACAATGTCCAACAGTCTCCCCCTTTGGCATTGATGGCAACACATGATGTGAAAAAGAATATCATCAACCCAAACTAACTCTTCTATCTTCTCTCTTGGCTCTAAATTCACTTCTCCCCCTTTGTTCGACAAAGGTTCTTCACTTTACACTTCTCTCCTATTGCACTTTTTCACGTTGTACTTAGCTCCCCCTTTCACATCAATGGAAAAGGTTCACATATTTTAAAATATCTGACTACTCCCCCTGAGTAGCAATCACAACATCAATCCAGAATAAGATATAGCAATGAAATCACAGACTGATGCAAACACCTACATCATAAGTTCTGATCAGGAGGGGAAATAACCCCTAGCTTGCCTCTGAGGTACTCAAAAGTATCTTTAGGCAATGGTTTAGTGAAAATGTCTACAAATTTCTCTTTCATAGGTACATATTCCAATTTGACTTCTTTCTCACTCACTCTATCTTTCAAGAAGTGATACTTGATGGAGATATGCTTTGTCTTCGAATGCATCACTGGATTTTTGGAGATGTTTATGGCACTTGAATTATCATAAAATATGTTAATAGGCTCTTTATACTCGATCTTGACATCACTTAGCATCTGCTTCATCCATATTACTTGAGTACAAATGTTAGCAACAACAATGTATTCTGCTTTAGTAGTAGATAAGGAAACTGAGTTCTAATTTTTTCTTAACCAAGACACCAACTTCTTCCCTAGGAAGAATGCACCACCACTTGTACTTTTCCTATCATTAGTGTCACTTGCCCAATCCACATCAGTGTAAGAATTCAGAATAAGATCACCATACTTCGGATACCATAATCCAAAATCAACTATTTCTTTTAGGTATCTAAAAATTATTTTTACAACAACTACATGTGATTCCTTTGGATCTGCCTAAAATCTAGAAACCATGCATAAAACATGCATTATATCTAGCCTTGTCTGAGTTAAATACAGTAATCCACCAATCATTGACCTATATCTTGTTTGATTTTCTTTAGGAGTCTCATCCTTCTGTGTGAGTTTTCATCTGGTCACTATAGGTGTGACAATTGGTTTCGATTCTTCCATCCCAAAAAATTTCAGCAATTGCTTGACATATTTGGACTAAGATATAAAGATTCCATCTTCTAACTGAGTGATTTGCAATCCCAAAAATAATTTTAGTTCACTGAATCCAAGATTCAACAAGTATTTGTCCAATCTATCATACCAAGCTCTAGGGGCTTGCTTAAGTCCATACAAAGCTTTCTTCAATCGACATACCATGTCCTTTTCATTAGTCAATTGAAATCCATTTGTTTGTTCAACATAAACTTATTCTTCTAGTTCACTATACAGAAATGCTGACTTTACATCCATCTGATACACTTTGTAATTCTTAAAATTAGCATAAGCAATAAATAATATCACAGCTTCTATTCTAGCAACAAGGGAAAAAATTTCATCAAAACCTATACCTTCCATTTGTGAATACCCTTTGCAAACCAATCTTGCTTTATTTTTTACCACTTCACCTTGATCATTCAATTTATTCTAAAACATCCATTTGGTTCCAATCAAATTCTTGTCTTTAGGCCTAGGAACAAGTTCTCATGTCTCATTTTTCTATATCTACATCAGTTCTTCTTTCATGTCTTCCATCCAATATTCATATTTCCATGCTTCATTTATATTGTTAGGGTCA
This sequence comes from Sequoiadendron giganteum, assembly GCA_007115665.2. Taxonomy (NCBI): domain Eukaryota; kingdom Viridiplantae; phylum Streptophyta; class Pinopsida; order Cupressales; family Cupressaceae; genus Sequoiadendron; species Sequoiadendron giganteum. The sequence goes on along the minus strand of CM021110.1, from coordinate 137,263,192 downwards.
GCTTTAGAAATCAAGCAATATTATTCTAGAATTCTCCTTCTAGTTTGTAGACCTTTACTCTTACACCAATGATCCGACTATCAGAATGATTTCTTCTTACATACTTAGGATTTTTGAAGTTTTCTCTTACCTCTTTTTCTTGTGTTCTTTCTTTTGCATTTTTTCTTGGTTCTACTTCTTGATTTCCTTGCTTCACTGAAATGATTTGTAGTTGACTCTATGACTTAAAATTATATCCATTGTTAGAATTATCATGATCACCATCTAAATCATATCCATTATATCTGGATGGTCTATCAATATCTTCATCAACTTTGACATTAACACTTTCAACCATTTTCTTCAACCTTTTATAAAAACATCTGTAAGATTTACTCTTAATAGAGTAACCTAGGAAGAATCCTTCATCACTTCTAGCATAAAAATTTCCTATATCATCATCTCTCTTGATGTAGAATTTTCTTCCAATTTTTTTGAAATATTTCATAGTGGGCTTATAACCAAACCATAGCTCAAAATGAGTCTTACCAGAATTACTGTTGACATTTACCTGATTGATAGTGTACACAATAGTGCTTAGTACTTCTCTCCTATAGAAATGAGGAACATTTTCTTCAAACATCATGGTTCTAGCAGTGTCTAGAATTGTTATGTTCTTTCTTTCAAAAACTCCATTTTTTTGAGTGGTCTGGGGAGCAGATAACTATCTTTAAGTTCCATGCTCTTCACATAAAGTATTGAATTCTCCACCTCTGTTTGATCTCAAACATTTAATCTTCAAACCTGTCTCATTTTCTATCATAACTCTGAAATTTTTGAAATTTTCTAATGTTTCATGTTTTTCTCTTAAGAAGCAACCCATATCATTCTTGAATAATCATCAATAAGCACCATAAATTAACTTTCACCTTGTAGACTTCTAATTCTGTAGGGACTACATAGATTAGTATGTACCAATTCCAATACTCCATTAGAGTTGTACTATTTTCTCTGGAAGGAATTTCTTATTTTCTTTCCCATCTGGAATTCCTTGCACACAGTGTTAGTAGGCTTCACTATCTTAGGAAGATCTCTGACCACTTGAAAATAACTTATCTTTACAATATTATCAAAGCTCACATGACATAATCTCATATTCCATAACCAACTTACATCAATTTGAGCAATCAAGAAGCTTTCATTAGCAATACTCAACTAAAAGATATTACCTTTTTTCTTTATACCTGAGGCAATTACTCTACCTATATTTACCAGTATATTGCACTTACCATCCTTGAATTGAATATTTTATCCCTTGTCTACCATCTATCCAACACTCAACAAGTTATGCTTTAAGCCTTCTACATAAAGAACATCATCAGTATTATACTTACCAGCAAAAGAAATAATGCCTCTGTCATGAATCACACCAAAAGTGTCATCTCCAAATCTTACAATACCACCATCATAATTATCTAACTTAACAAAAATATTATTGTCACCAGTCATATGATGTGAGAATTCACTGTCAATCACTCATTCATCCTTTTCTTCAACTTTGGTTGCAAGAGCTTTTTCAACATTCACATTACTAGAAAATTCAATGGACACTTGACCATTTTCTTTGATAGCAATAAATACCCAATCATCTTCTTTTCCATTGTCTTTATCAGATTCATCATCAGTTACACCTTCTCCAGCATAAAAATACTTTCTTTGAAATCTAGTGTCTTCAAGCTTGTACCTAGAAACTCTTTCAGGACACCTTGATGCAAAATGACCTATTTTACTACAAGAAAAGTATTTAATAGGTAGCTTTCCTTTTATACTTTTCATGGCCTCTTCTTACAATTAGTGCTTCCAATTCTTCTAGCTCTCTTTCTTCATCTTCAATATTTTTCATCTCATCTTCATACCTAAATGTCTTCTTGGAACTTTCTCCTGTATCATATTTCTTTTTCCTAGATACAATGGCTTTGATTGTAGATTCTAATTTAGGAGTAGATTCACTAGATTTTCTCAACTCAAAGGCTATAATTTTTCCAATTATCATGTCACTTTTTATTCTAATCACTAATTTGAGTTCATCAATAGCATGAGCTTTCACTTTGTAGGAAGAAGGCACATATATGAGTATCTTAGAAATAATTTCTTCTTTATCAAAGAAACCATCGACACATCTGATGATTGTCACCATTTAATTTATCTTCTAAGAGAAAGAGTGCATGTTCTCATCTTCACTCATCTTCATGTCCTCCAATTTTCCTTTTAGACTTTGTAGCTTGGAAACTTTCACAAGTGGATCTCCTTCATACAATAACTCCAACTTTGTCCAGATCTCATGTGCAATATTTAGACCCATCACATTTGACATTTCAGAGTCTATCAAGGAACTCACCAATTCTTTGATAGCTCTACTATTAATTTTAGCTTCTTTGATCTCATCAACAATAGAGGGACCATTCTGAGGAATAGTATATGTATCTTTTGTAATCTTTGAAAAGGCTTTGCCAATGCACCTTAAATGAAATTCCACTCTAACTTTCCACATGGTTTAGTTTGTACCATCGAATCTCAAACTATCCTTCTTGTAAGATTCCATCTTGGATCACCTCAAGATGTTAAGCTTTACCTTCAGAGGAGGTAGATCTGATACCAATCGTTGGTAAAACAAGAAGATACAACTGAGAGGGGGGATGAATCAGTTGTTGTAGAATTAAAAACTTTAATCAAACTATTAACCTTTAATTCTAGATCTGATGAATGATAATGAAGGAAATAATTACACAACACATAAAAAACACATAACACCAATATTTTTACGTGGAAACCCTGTTATGGGAGAAAACCACGGTGGAGGTTAATCCATAGTTATACCCTATTGAAAGTATAATGAAAAATGAATAAGGAATGCACTTGCATTCAGAAAAAATTCCTAGAGCACACTTCTCAAAGGGAAGGCTCACTACCTTACATACAACAATCAAATTAAAACCATCTGAGTTGAATGAACTGAGAAAGTAGCCTCTTCAAAATCTTGATGAAAGTTTCGGTTAGGCACATAGACTCTGCTCAATATTCTTTCAAACTTTTATCTACTCTTGAATTATTTTACGTTTGTTCACACTTTTACATCACTTGTACACTTGAGCACACACCACCCACTTTCATTCAAACCACAAAACAACATTTCTTATATATCTGCTACACAGATTTACATCAACTTTGTCGGCCACAAATAATAGATAAATCATAACTGTTGGCCTCAATACATCAATAAATCTTTATACGCACCAACACAAGTTGGTCACAACATAGTGAGGACCCAAAAAAAATCCTCAAATATGCCAAACAACAAGAAATTAATCCATAAGGATCTGCAACACGCTACCACCATCATGTCGGCCAAGAACATGAAAACCCAAAAATACATTCGAAAAATCTTCAACCACGATCATGCCAAATAGCGCGGGCATGCAACAAAGATAGAACATGATGTAGAATCATCTAGGAACATCACATGAACATACACAACAACTGGAGTTACCATAATTTCAACTTCCTCTTCCATGAACAAGTGCTACAGTGCTAGAATGACTATAGGAACACCCGCACACTTTACTTGCATAAATCTTGATGCATTCCACTAAGACTTCCATACATAATACTAGATAATTTCAGCAATAAACCCATTAGCGTGCAACACTTGAATATCAACATACATGAAATTTCACCTTTATAACCTTCTTGGCTTCATTGGTTGTCAACACATATGTTTAATACAATTTTCTCAATCTCCTCGACATATACAACCTTAAGAATCATCAATGCTAATAGTCTTGACATCAATGACAACCACATATCAAGAAAATAACCACAATTTCTAACACCAAGGATGCCCTTAAATAACACTACAGATCTGCACAAGAAGAGGATCAACATAGAAGAAATGTGGAGCACATACCAGAGCACATTCTTGAGCACACACACAATTATGTCTTCACTATTTATTAATTTTCTCAAAAGTACTTGGTAACTCATCATATCAATACACCTGTAACACCATAAAGATAGCTCCATGTACTCAAAAAATCTCTATAGTATCTCAATTATACATGCACCACCTACAATCACTTGTTTCCTTTCACCGCAACAACCTATATTGTGTTGACATCAATGACAAAATCAATGAAAAAACCACCATACTCATTCATACTTGCAACAAAAATACCTCTGGAAATGTGCATACACCTATAAAAAGGATGTGGTATGTATCCACCACTTCTGCTTTAGACTCAAAAGATGCATTTATTTCTAGGAAAACAAGAAAGGAAACCCTAGATAGCCCTAATCATGAGGACAATGATTGTATAGGGGATGGTAATAAAAAAAAAATAGAAACAAAGGAAATATTTTTAAAGGATAGAAATTTCAAAAAGGAGCTTCAAGAAGCTCTAGAAAAAATGAAACCTTTGGAGGAAGTAGTGTAGAGTTATGAGAAAATACATAAAGAGAGGGAGACAAAGAAATAAGAATTTGAGGAGAAAATGAAGTCATATGGACATGGTACAAAGTTAGAACTATTGGCACAACTGGCAATGGACAAAACATAGGATAGAGAACTTACAATAGAAAATAAGAAACCCCCTACAATAAAAACACCAATTTCCCACACAACTTTGTCTCTTGGCTATCAACTATGGAAGGTTACTAATGAATTCTCACAAGAGAAATCAATGTGGAGAACGGAAAAATAAACTCTAATTGTAGAGCACACCAAAGTGTTGGAAAGGAAGGATACTTAGTTGGGTAAATTGATAGTCAAATTGGAAGAAATCGTAGATAAGGCTACCAAAATCATCAAGTGCAGACCTCTAGCCAAAACATATGCCTTACTTCTCCAAGAAATTTTTTTGAGTTTTCAATTTAGTAGGTTGATCAGTAAAAAACAAGTTTCTATGAGCAACAAGCTTGTATATCTCCATATTTTTTTGAATCTACCCCTTAATGTTTGTGGGGGATTTTAAAGTAAGAGCTTTAGCATCCTATTATATAAATGAACAATTTAGAGGTGAACTCATGGAGGAATATGCAAAAAGAGAAAAGTAAGTTTCACTTCTAGTAAGGAAAGAGTCCAAAGATCCCGATGAGATAATAGATGAGTGGTTACTAATCGTGAAACACAAGGGTATAGGAGGAAATTTTATGAAATTAAGGATATATTACTACAATAGAATTCAAACATTGGAAACTAGGTTAGTTCAAAATTGTTATAAATATGCACAAGAAGGGTGGAACAACTTGAATCTGAAGCTACAAAGGAAGGAGCCTCATTGAGTACAATTACATGGATTTTCTTAGAATAATATGTAAGTACATGGGTACATGGATATTGTTGTTTATCAAGCAACTAAATGGACACCACTCACATTCCAACTACCAATTCTTCTTTATCCAGTCCCACATTGGATAGGGGAAAAGGTGAAGGAATCTGTGGAGGAAAAGCTTACTAGTATGAAGATACATGTAACATTTAGAGGATTCTACCTGAAGCAGACCAAAGGAGTAGATATTTTCATGGACCTCAAGGAGATTACACAGCATTACAATTTGTACCCCTACTGCATTTTTCTTGAGGGAAATCAAAAGGATAGTTTGGGGGAGTGATGAGTCCACTTATTAGTCTATTTTCTTATATTTTTATGCATGTTTATATACATTATTATACAATTATTTCAGACATGTTTCTATGCTATTATTATACAATTATTATACATTTATTAGTCTATTTTCTTATGGTTGCTATACAATCTTGGACTTGAATTAGAGGAATGGAAATATAGTTATGATATATTAGCATTGCATGATTTATATGTGGATATATATGGAATGTGATTAGAATTTTGTGCTTAATCATGATATTTAGCTTTGTGTATGTGCTTTGTGGATTAACCTCTTGTAGACCAAGGAGACACTATAGCTCGTAGCAACTAAAAGTTTTAGCCTGCAACCAAAGGAGGTTTTGGACAAAAAAATGGGGAAAGTTCCAAAACAAGCTAAGTGTAATAACTACTATGTAGAGACACCTGATGGAGTTACTCGTGCATCATTATGAAAATTAATAAGGCACTAAAGAAGATGAATTATTTTATTGATAGGATTTTGGATAAATGATTATGTGTTCCACATTGCAAAACTATTTTGTAGAGTTTTAATCCTATTTGAAATATTGTTTCTTTCAAGTTGCAGTTGTATAACTCAATATTAATTACATACTCTAGTATCTAGGGAGTCTAGTTAATGATTTTAGTTTAGATTTGTGTTTAGAATAAACTCCCTCATGTCTATGTATATCTAGCACATGAGTCTTTAAGATAGTTAATTGATCTCATACAGGTGAATTTTCTATTAAATAATTCTTAGTTTTTTCAATTGTAATCTACATACATGTTGATTGTTTAGAAATGGTTTTATTGAATACAATCTTTGAGAAATATTTTATATGATCTTTTGGAATGCCTAATGAATGAAGTTAAATTTGATATGGTTGCATAGAATCTGAAGATTTAGATTTGGTTTTAAGTTAAGTGAAGACAACGACTTGAGCAGGCCACTCAAGGTAACCATTCTTCGCTACATTTATAGTTGTTTTATTTCTATTTGGTAGTTATTTCTATTAGACATTACTTAATGAATTGCATATAAGTTAAAAATAGATTCTCTTATTATAATTATCAATAATGATTGTTCATGTGGATGAATGCATTCAATTGACTTGTAGTACTTTGGAGGATATATTATCTTAGTTATTAGTTTTGAGTTATTTTTTGTAATTATCTTTTACCAACAATTCAACCATAGATTAAGTTGTAGGCACTTGTAGCCATTAGCACTAGTTTATTGCTTTCATTTTTATGGGTTTTTGTGATTTTTCATCAAGTATAATACCTTTAATATGATAACTTAGGTAATCTAAGGAATTTGGATGCACATATAGTGCTAGTTCCATCACAAGTATACAAGCCTCGATTGCCAATTTAATTAATTATTTGCAATTTTTGAGTGAACTATTCAGCTAGGTCATTCTTCTAAATTGTGTGATTTCCACCAAGTTTACAAGACACTATTTTAGACTCTATATGGGATACACATAGCAGCTCAAGAATTGATATCTGAGTGCTTGTTTTCCTTAAATGATCTAAAAGGTTATATTGATTTGTTGGTTGAGACTTGGAAGTGGTTCCTTGTAGAGTCACTTTGGATCTATGTGTGGTAATTGCACACTCAAGATTATTACTCATAATAGCTATGGTTGATACATTGTTGTTAACCTATTGGATATGGTCGACTGTGTTTTAATAGATTAAATTATTGTAATTGGCATTATATTTGGTATTAGACCTTGAACAAGAGGCTTTCTCATGTATAAGGTTTTATTGAGGGTCTTTGAATATAGTATGATTAGTGTTAGAGGATACAAGTGGATTATTGATCACTATATCTCCTTGATCTATATGATCTTGAATAATTTTCTTGAGTTTCAAGCATGTAGAATTTTTATGTCCATTGGTACTATGATATTCATAGAAGTCATTTTCATTCCACCAAGCGAATTTGAAAGGTCTTGGCTTGTAATGTCTTACTTTTGGAAGTTAAATAACATGGGATTGTAGAAGATTTTTTAAATTTGATTCAATTGGCTCCCCTAGGGGTGTGCATTTTTGTCTTGGATTTATGTTAGTCCTTGGAGGACCACGTTGTGTGTTATTTGGTACTACATTTGTCAATTGTTCATGAGTTTGTGATTGGATATTTTTTGATGTTTTCATCTTTGATATGCAAGGTCCTTTGAGAATAATAATAGGATGGGAATTTTTTACCACTTTTGCATCCATAATGTCATCGTTTGTTACATTTTTTTTTCATGACCAAAATTTAGTTTTGTCATGTAATGTGTTGGGATTGTTGTTAGTCTCCTTGAAATTTTTTACATGACCTTTTGTGATGAGGGCTTTCTCAATAAAGATACCCTTTTCTCAATGAAATTAGTAATTTTTTTTGGAATAATGGACTCAGAGATGAAACATCAACTCTAAATAAAGGTTTTCTAGAAAAAATGAACAAGTTATTTTTTGGTATATGGAAAGGACATTTAATTCCAATATTTCTCCATCTTTGTAAGAATACAACAATATATTATACCACTTTATGTTTGGTGTTACATAATTTTATTATAGATATCTTGTGTTTAATCGAAAAAGGTGCATCAGGTATGTGTGATTGTAAGTGATATTCTAGATAGGCTATGTAAAATTCCCTAACATGCTCTATAGGATCTCCTTTCCCCTTGTATTTGTAAAATTTTGGTACTTCAAAGTTTTTGGGGAAAGGATGGATGTATATACTCTTATCAAAGGGGTAAGGGCATATGTTCTTGATTGTGTATGTCTTTTTAGTTCCAGTAACTTTCATGTTTTTGATCTGTTGTTGCAAGCTTTACAATTGTTAAGCCAATATCTTTGTTGGTGATGGTGATATAGGAGCAGTATTCATTTATGTATTATATGTTTGGATTTTTTTAGGATTTATGACCACAAATGTGTTCTAATAGTTTGAAGTTTGATTGGAAGTTGGCATGTTTTGGTTAAAATTGTTCAAATTATGATGTTGTGGCATTGTTTGTGTGGTTTGGTTGAAATGGGATTTGAACGCCATGTTTGGATTAGGTAGTATGTGTTGAGAAGAGGCACTTGTTATTCAAATGTCAAAATCAAAGGTATATTCACACTTGTTATGTTATGAGATATCCTATTGTTAGAATCAAACATGCTATAATACCATGTTAGAATTGGATATGGATTCCAAGATCTATGGACCAAATGGAAAGCACAAAGAAGAGAGAAAATGATGTGACAAGAATAAACTATATTCAATGTCAATGATATGATATGATTGTTTTACAATGAGAGGCCCCTTGATTATATATCCAAGGTGAGAGAATAAGAGTGCATAAGATTATGACAAGTGTCATAATCGTATGAAATGAGACAATAATGAAAAGCTATCTCTCCACCTAAAGTGGAAAGGTGATAATGTGATAACCACCACAAATAGTGGATCACCCACAAAAGGTGGAGACCTAATCACATGATATGTCCATGAAAGGTGGAGGTGATAAAGTAATAAGAAGATAAGTCCACCAAAGGTGGAAATTCTCCAACAAATCCTATGTGGTCCCTAAGTAAACTTAACTAAGGTGTAATTAAGACCTAGGACAAGGTACAACACATTTAATTACACTAATGCCTATCAAGCAGTATATGTGTGCTCAATTGTTGTGAAGTGATATTTTTCTGATGGGGGTGTCACGTTAACAAAAACTTGGTCTTGAGATGTCATATTAGGAATTTGTTTCATTATGGTAGAAACATAAAAATTATTGGGAAGTCTAGCTCCCATTTGTGAATTTTTTTAGACATATCTACTGGGATATTTGGTGAAGAGTGCCTCCACTATTTCCATAAAATTAGGATCTTGTGAGGCCTTTTCAAGTTGATCCTAGATGAAACCTTGTTTGATATAAGTCATAGTAAAATAATCATTAGAAAAAGGTAAGGTAGATCTCACTTGGGGTATTGGTTGCAAACTTGAGGATGTTTCAAACTACATTATACTAGTGGGATAAAAAATATGGTTTACTATAGGATCCATTTTTTCTTTTTATCTGTGACCTTGTTTCAACCATGCAAGATCTAATAAGCTAAAAGATGTTTTTGGATTTTTACATGTTTAAGGGAGCATGCACCTATGCTAAATGATGTGATATTATTGTTTTTTTAGCTTTAAAAGGATGGTTGCAAATAAAATTATGCTATATCTTTGGATTTTTGGGATTTTAAAGGATAATTGACAAATAATGATAGACCAAGGTAATCAAAGGAAATGAATAGACCTCAAAAGATAAAGATGGATATGATGGTTGATAAAAGTCAAACCTAAACTAGATATATGATTTTTAGGCCCAACTATTGATAGGATGATGAAAGAGTGTGAGATCAAGACAATGAAAGGATAACTATGGTTTTATCAAAATTTGATTGGTTTCCTAGTTTTAAATGTAAGAGTCAATGGTTATGATGTTGTATGTGTAGACACCAAATATTGTCCTAGGATTGTGACTCTTAACTTATACATAATTATTGCATATTCATAATTAAATAATGTTAATTATTTAATAAAGTCCTATGTCCTCTATTAATTAAATAAATTTAATTATTTAATTAATTCATTCTTATTATTATTCTTTCTTGATTAATTAATTAGATAGTATTTATTTAATAATGTCGCTAATTAGATCTATCATCTCTCTAGAATTAAATAAACTATTATTTAATTCATTCTTATGCCACTTTCAACTATAATTAAATAATCATTTCAAATTATTTAAAAATTGTTTAATTATTCCTTAGCCTTTTAAAATAAATCTTTATTTATTTAATCTTAAAATCTCGAATGTTGAATTAAATTATTATTTAATTCATAAAATGGTTTTATCCATGGCATATTACTCTATGATTAGATAATCTCTTGGTTATTTAATTAGTCATTTATCACTTGTCTCTAGATTTAATTGGATCATTTAGTTTTCTAGTGATTAATATGTAATTGTCTTCAACATATAGACTTTCTATGTTAATCAGTTAGTTATCTAGAATTATTATTATCTTCTATGTGCAAACCTTTATTAATTAAATAATTTAATCTATTTATTCTCATCTTCTATCTATTTTCAATATTTATCTTACATGTGATCTATATTCTTCTAGGTTCTAGTATAGATTAAATTATTATTTAATTTAATCTCCATCATTTATGTGTTTTCACTCACACTGATCTAACCCTAATTGCAATGCATGTCACATATTTTAATCATGATCATCGATTTATTTTTGAATTTGAGGTGGTCATTCAAAAATCAATTTTATATAAATTGGCTTTACCTCTATCATTATTACTCCTCCTGAAATCTTTATACTTTTTGGAAGCAAATTTAAGAATCTTCAATGTTTTGCTAATCATTATCAATATCCCATACTTTCATACTTAAGAGAAAATCTAAGGGCATCTATACTACAACAAAATGAAGAAGTGCAATGAAGGTGATTCATGGAATGGATGAGAATTTGGTGAGATATTTCTTTTCTTTATGCTTTAATTCCATTGTTATTTATTTTTAGCTTAGGATTAGTACAAGTTTATGCTTGTATTGTTAAATTGTGATTTTTCCATTTGCTACATCTGGTGAACCCGACATGAACGATAAAGGTTTTTTTGCAAAGTTTGTATGAATTTTTATGTTTTGCAGGTTTTCCATACATTTTTGATGCAATCACCAAGACAAAATGATGTAATCACTAATAACCTAAGCCGCATCTTCTATTTCTCACCACAATCATCAACCTATATGATGCAATTATTTATTCTGCACCACAACTAATCATCATCATGCACCAAATATATCATTCTATGATGCAATTATTTGATTTTGGGTTCGTTCTTATTTTTTAGTTTTGTTTGCACTTGCAGTTAGTAGGTTAGGATTTTATGATTACTAAAAATTTTTTGATAGCGTGTGGCAAGAGGAACTTGATATATTTTTTTGCAACTTCATTTGAACAATAACTAGAAGATAAAAATCTCATCTTTCGAAGGCTAAAATCAAAATTATTGATGAAATTTGATGCATGATGCTTGTTAAAGATTTTAAAACTGATTGTTTGAGTATATTAGATCATGCTTTCATTTGGTGCTTAAAATTAATATTTTTTCTCTATGTTTGGTGTGTTCACACATTCTGTTAGATTATAACCTTATTTGATAAAAAAAGTATCCTCTCCCCTTGTGCATTTGTGTGATCCTAGGTGTAAGAAATTGTTATCAACTCTAGATTTGGACCTACTTTAGTGGGAAAAATTACTCAACCCAAAGTGACTCAAAACTAGTGATAGCATTATAGGACTTCATGTAGATAAGCAAGTGATAGTGATTCCCTCAATAACCTTATGGTGTGTAAAAACCTATAGACCATAACCTCTATAGACCAGGAAGCCTCTTTATCAGAGCTAATCTTGCCTCTTGCATGGCCTCCTGAATGGGTGTCCTTACTAAAATTCCATTTTTTTTTAGATTGCGAAAAAAACCTCTCTTTGCTAGTATAGGAAGTTGGACCTTTGATGCCATCCTAGATACATGTAGTTCTTAGTAGAGATGAAGAGTTTTTCATGGGATATTCATGAGACCTCAAAGCTTGGCTAGCTTGAGAAGTGAGTTCTATGTAAGGGGGAGCCAGTGTAGTCAAGCTTCTAATCATCCACTTTGAATAAGAGCATATAGACAAATCCAAGTGGGAATTCAGCAGATATTGCCTTTGCTAACCTTAGGATTGTACTTGTTTTTGTTGATTTTAAACATTTTTTACATTGAAACCATACCAAACATAAATGTTTTCTGACTATCTTTAGTATTTTCCAAAATTTGATCAAAATTAGACTGAAACAAAATTGAAAACTTAGCTGAAAATTACGCGAAAACCAAAACTTGTTAATAGAAAACCACAATTTATATTCCTAAAACACATCTACTAAATTTTAACTACAACTACTCTTGAAAAATCGCATCTGTTAGATCTGACCCATAATTGTTTGTCAAGCAACACAATTGATACTGAAAACCACAACCATCTATCAAACGATGCAAGATTGCTAAACCTAAACCACAATTGCTTGATAATTAGAAAAATGAATTTTACTATCATAGACCGAGGTCAAATAGTCAAAGCTATTCTTTGATCATCCTTTCATTGTAACCTCTAAAAATTATCAAGAATGATTTTCTCATACTAGTCATCATTGAATCTATAGTATTATTTATTCATAGAAATAGTCATATCAATTGCAAACCCTAGTTACATTTTAGGAGTCTTCATTATCGTCATATCAATCAGACTTTTAGGATGGTCACCTTCATAGATTTTAGAATAGGAAAACTTCCCATGCTTTGGATAAACCCTTGCTTCAAAAAAAATTGCCATTGAACCAAGTCACTTGTCACACATATCTTTTGTCGTCTTTGTCAGTCTTTTTAGCTCACAAGTCTACTTTGGGAGCTCACTTTATCTTTTGGTCTTAGTCTTACAAAAGGTCCCTTGACAAACTAATTTGAAGCCTTGGTTACAATATAGATGGTTGGTAACCTCCTTTTCAAAATATCCCAAAGTTTATCACTTTAGCATACTTAGACATAGTCATTCTATAATATCATCAAGCTTTTAGCATCTCTTATATCCAAAAAAAAACCAAAAACATAGACTAGATCATATCATTCTTAGACATATTTTTTCATCATTCCTATTTTGAGCATATCTTACATGGTCAAAACTAGGTCCAAAAAGAAACAAAGAGAAATGGTTGATCCACAATATTAAATCAATCCATTCTCAAACATACTTTTAGGGACATCAAGACCTCATAGATCCTTACTGGAAAAAATTATCACTAGAGACCCACAAGGATAGATTTTTGTAGAAGACATAGATGATGTTGTCTAAGATCTAGAATTTCCATCTTTTGTAGATGATTTTTTCGCAAATGATCCTCAAAGATATATAAAAATAAAATTAGTAGAAGGTACCACATTACCTCCTGGATTTGAAATCCACACTTTGAGAACTTCATCTACTCAAGGGACAAAAACCATGATGTCTAGTGTCTCTATTCCTCAAATAACTATGACTATACCATCTGGAATACCTACCCAAACTGCCACAAAAATATATACAACACAATTTGGTACATTGAGCATGACACAAGTCCTTAGTTATTCTATAGGAACATCATTTTCAAATCCCTTTGGCACTAATACCAAAAGTAAAAGGCCTAGAGCTAGCATAAACATGATAAATGTTATACCACACATCAATACCACTAGTGCCATTCCACAAATAGGGGTTATACAAACATAACACATACCTACACTAAATCAAAATACATCACAAAACATTAGGTTTTAGAACACTTACATAGACCCCAACAACAAAACCAATACATCTTTGATATAGGTAGATGTTCTAGAAACACAAATGCAAGCCCTTCAACAAAAATGGACCTTTTCAGCACAAGAATTATGTCCATATCCCTTCAACAAAGATTTATACATGAAACCCTTCCCACACGGATATGTTATACCAAATTTTCCTAAGTATAATGGGAAGCATAATCCTCTAGAACATATAAGGGAATTTTCCACAACATGCATGGACGTTTCATATGACCCCACATATCTTATGAGAATTTTTTCATGAACCCTCATTAGGATAGCATTGGAATGGTTTTCTAAACTTCTGTAAGGCATAAGGTCATGGGGCGAATTGGCTAAAAAATTTATTGAACATTTCTCCTTTACTATTGACAACAAAATCACAATAGCTTCCTTATGTCACACCAAACAAGAATAAGGAGAAAAAATTATCACCTTCTTCAAGTGATGGAGGAGTCTAGCTATTCGATGTCCTATTGAAATACCTGAAAGGAAAAATGTAACTATATTTCTAGAAAACTTTAATCCAAAACTGAGAAGTGACGTAAGAGTATATTTCTGCACTTATTTTGTGGAACTAGTACAAAAAGGCATGATACTTGAGAAGGCTCTTATTGACAAAGGTGACATTAAGACATCAAATAGGAATCAAAATTTTCAACACCTAAACACAACTAATGAAAAAAAAAAATTTCGTCCAGAAACAAGAATGTAACTAATGATTCCATTTTCGATGCTAAGACCCTACACATAGGACCATCACTATGTTTAGAGGACACAACCCATCTCATGACACATCCAATAGTTCCAATAAAACTCCTAATGTTGTTTAAAAAATGAAAAAACAATGACCACAAAGGAGGTTTCCAAAATGTGAGCTCACTCCCCTAGAGGAACCAATCGAGTTAGTCTTCAAAAAACTAATAAAACATAAACTCATACAACCTCAAGAGCCAAAATAGTATGATCATAGAAAATTAAAACCCTCTTAGTGGGATGAAAACACTTTTTGTGATTTCCACCAAACTAAGGGACATAGTCTATCATAATTTTGACAACTGAAGAACATTATACAAGATTTCATTGAAAATGGTACCATTGAAGTCAATGGGAAAAAAACATACCACAAACAATGAGAACAAGGTCTTTATAGATCCATTACATGACCATGGGAAAGGAAAATCCTCAAGTTTGGGAAATAAAACAAATACCTCAGCCAATTATGATAATGCCAAGTATGACTATAACCAAGGTATGATCATAAATCACATTCGAGCAAGCGATGAATAGATCAACACCATTACCATAAAGAAAAGTTTTTAATGTTTTGTAAACACATGCTAAACTAAGATAACCATCCCAGATCCTCCATCAAAATAGCAACCAAAATCCTCCAAGCCTCAATGTAATTTACTCAATGAATTAGGGAAGACCCCAACACAAATCTATATCTTGGAACTATTGACTATATCACCTAACCATTGAGCCTTCCTAGAAAAATCTTTGCAAAGCATGACTGTCCCTACCAAATTAGATGTCAATTGTTTCCAAGAGATGGTAGGATACTTAACCAATTATCATCATGCTACCTTCTCTAAAAAATATTACTCAATTGAGAATACAAACCATAATAACCCATTACATCTCAAAGTTCTTGTTCATACAATGAAAGTTAGATGAGCCTTGGTAGACAAAGGAGAAAGGTTGAATCTTTGTAGCTTGAAATTGGTTAAGGCATTAGGTTTCTCAAAGGCATGTGTGGAAACTAGAAAGAGAATAGTTATTAAGGCATATGATGACAAGGAAAGATCATCTAAGGGAGTTGTAACACTCCCCATTAGAATTGGTCCTACCATTATGGATACTAACTTCCAAGTCTTGGATCTCATCCTTTTGTAATATATATTATTGGGTAGACCATGGATACATGCTATGAAGGTCGTACCTTCCACTTAACATCAATGTCTTAAATTATTGTATAATGGCACCGACATCATGGTAGATGGTGATCATGATCATTTCCAATATTGCACTAGCCTACACAGAATACCACAACAATAAGTGCCTATTAATCAAGAGGCCTCTTCATCCTACTCACCCCAATATGTTTATCCATCCACTCTTTCAAAATCATCCACTTCCCAAACACCACCTTCCATTCCTAAAGTCAAGATACAATATAAGGGTTTTGGAGAGTATCACATGAAATCATCTTATTGTGTTAGTCAGTTGGTTCCTCCTAAGTCATATGATCTACCAAAAACATATAGGAGATAATCCATTATCACATTACATGTCCCTCCCACAATGACATTCACAAAATGGGGAGAGTTAAGTAGAGAAGCTATGGATCAAGAAGATGTGAACTCTTCGTTCTATAAATGAAACAATGAAGGCCCTCCTCCATCTATTCAAATACCTATAGATAAATATGGAAAAGGTTTCATGATAATGCAAAGAAATTGATAGACATACATAGCAAGCTAGGACTATCTCAAAATGGAAGGACTGAACCAATCATTGTCTTGCGACAACCAAAAGGCCTAGGGCTAGGGTTTCAACTGATTAGGATTGACATTCCTATTACCTCAGCACTATCACAAGAGGAAGTAAGTGATTATGAAGATATTGAGATATCCTATGAACCACTTGACCAAGGCTACTATAATTCTCTTGACTCAAATTAATATGAGTGGATTCCCTTTCCTCTACCACCTTCATGGACCTAGATAAACTATTTGGGGAACTTGACCAAATGCTTAATCCCTCACCAAATCCACCTGATTCTCCTCCTCAAACATCTTTTACAAAAGAAGAATGGCTCAAAAATTACTATTGGGAGTCCCTTGATCTTGTCTCGTGGGAACCTTACGAACCCGCTTCTGATGACCAAACCTTTACAGTGGGTCCATCCCAGAATCTACCTATGTCCAAGAAAAAGAATAAGGAGTTGATAAGAAATTATTTTGACCAGGTCAATAGGTCTATCCTCACTCTATCAGCCTCTACCTTTGATAATTCTAATCATGAAATTCCCCTCATTTATCCCCAACTTATCGATTGGGATTAGAAAGACACCCCTATCTTAGACATATTTGAAAATGATGAAGCAATAGCTGAGCTCATGGGACTGCAAGAAGAAATACCTAGTGGTGACCACAAGGCTATATTTACCATAGACTTGGATAACATGGCCTATTTTGGGGAGTTTTTTCAATCCTTTAGTCACAAAAATAGAAACAACAAGAAAAAAAATGAAAAAAATGAAAATGACAAGTCCCTAAGTGAAAACCGAAAGGTGCCTTTGGACAATGAAAAATTAAAAATAAAGGACACATCCAAGGGAAAAAACCTCTCTAAGGAACCCAAGGATGGATGGTTGAACATTCTCCCCATTGCTAAGGAAAAGTCACCAATGTTAGTTGGGGAATTTGTGGAGATCAACATAGGTACTAAAGATAATCCTTGAGAAATTTATTTTGCGACATCTGTGATAGAGATAGAGAAATTAGAGTTTTGTGACTCTTCACAAAAAAATAGATCAACTTTGCATGGTCATATGCCAACATGCCTGGGATGGATCCTGACCTAGTAGTACACCATTCTCCATTACAACTAGATGTTAAGCCTATTGGGTCTCAAAAATTATGGTTGAACCACGAGAGGTTACCAAGCTCTCACAACGCTTTTGGCCAAATAACAAGGCCAATTGATGCAACTATACCTTCTACTCTTCAAGCTCTACAAAACCTAGGTGGGTGCACCTATCTATATGTTGTAGATTTAAGATGTATTTCTTGGTGAAAAAATCTATCCACAATGGCAAAGGGAAGTGGACAGATAAAATTACTACAACTACTCCTACTCCTACTGCACAAATGAAAGGTTTTTTGAATAAATTGTTTGATATGGATTTGTATCTCTGGGTTGTGGTAGATTAGTGCCTTCTATCGACATGGGCAATGGAGTCAAAATGATATGTGTTTCCTCTTATTGGCTTAACTCTAGTTGTTAGGAACTCTAAAAAGTCTATGGCTGGCATAAAAATCACTAAGTCTATGACTTGCATAAATAGTGTTGGAATGTTTCTCTATCAGGTTCTACTTCAACTATCCAAAAGAAATCTTAAAATCACCTTGACTTACTTGAAGGAATTTAATTCTGACTTGCAGACACCAACTAGTTAAATCACACAAAATGAGAATGCACTTTGATAAATCAAAAATATACTTGATATGTCGATTTAAATGACAGAAAGATCTCAAGTTGGAGACAACCAAAAATAAAGATATTAAATTATTTTATCACAACAACTGAACACCATAAATAAATTCACTAGCTTAAGACATTTTCTCCATTGATTCTGCTTCAAGAAAGATATTGTCATTATTTACATTCCCAGTCCCTTCTCAGGAAAATTCAAACTCCCACTCTTACTACCCACTTCTTTTTCTTCTATCTTATTTTACAACTAATTTTGAAAATCATTTATACATTATAATCAAAGAGTCATGCCCCTTCATTTTTCTAGTTATGGCCATTTACATTCTTCACAGTTAAATAAAATATTTAATGAATTGCCTTGTCAGAAAAATCAAATATCTTTACATAGTTCGATGTTTTATTTTAATTTAATACTTTGGAAGCCTTTGATTTTTCACTTTCGTAGTTTTTAATTATTCCTCTCATTCAACAGTGGTCAAATTTTGACCAGGCCCACCTCTGACTGTCACGGCTTCCATCTCCTCTTACCGCCACCACCGCAGTCTATCCGGCTACTCCTCGTGGTACTGCGATAACTACTAACTATTATCCTTCATTTCCATCCCCACTCACCATTACGGTTTTCATGTCTACCACGCTACCGCGGTCATTGGCTTGACTTCTAGTAGTACCGCAGTAGCCACTCTGCAAACTGCTAGCCGCTCACCACTTCACCGCCAACTATTTTTGCTAACTGTCCACCACGTTACCACAATCCTCTTTGGAGCCCCCCGCGATATTGCGGTGAATGTCTTTTACACTTCCTCTACCATGGCTTAACCATTAGCTTGTCACCTCATCACTTGTTGCCTAACTACTGACTGTTACTGTAGTCACCGCGGTATCTGCTTGAACCTCCTGTAGTACCACGGTGAGCCTCTTGTTTGCCTTCTTGGCCGGTCAATGACTGCCCACTGCGATACCATGGTCTATGTCTAGACCGTGTGTGGTGGTGCAGTAAACATTTTATGCTTACTAGCTAACCGATACCACCATACTGCAGGCCCTTTTGTGGGAGGCTACGGTAAAGCGGTAAATGAGATTTTAAATAAATGCTAGTTAGTGGTATATGGTGCAAGGTATATATGAATGGAAAGAATGATTTTTTAATGTAAAATATAGAAAATGAATGGTAATTTAAATGGGAGTAAAGCGGTAAATGAAATATTATGAAAAGATAGGAAAATGTAGAGTGAAAATGAAGAGAATCCCTTAAGTTTTTTATGGAAAATATTAAATTCAAACAAGAAAACCTTAGGGCTTTAGATGGAAATTTTTAGTTCTAACAGTGGCTCTTGTTGGGGATGAGTGATTGTGCAATCATTGCAAGAATCCAGAAGATCTTTGGTAGAGCAGACCGAGCAAAAGATATGAAAATGAAATCCATGGCAGATGAAGGGAATGAAAAGTGAAGGACATGAAAATGGAGCAAATGGAGGGAATGAAAAGGATCCTAAACTACTGTACATGGAAAAAATATTTTTTCAGCAAGGGAACCTCTAAGAATGTGCATGTATTGGCAAACTCAAATCCTCAAAAATTATTGTGCATGGAAGTGAATGATTAAAGAGAATTGTTAGGAATTGTCCATGCACTCGCAATCCCTAATCCTTTGTACTTGCTATGGTTTCAAAATTTTAAACCATAAAGGATGGCCCCAAGCCACCCAAAATAAAAACCTACATTTTCCTCTATCATAGACCTTATTCTATTTTGAGCTCACCAGACCTTTCTTGAAACTGTCCATTCCACCTATCTTGCAACATGCATTTTCATTAATAGCCTTCAAAAAAGAATTGTATTCATCCTGATTCATATTCCTTTCACCACTCTACATTTCGTCATTCTTATTATCACATGGAAAATATTTATCACCCTCAACATACAAAGTGTATCCAAATTCAACAAAAAATTCATAGGAATGCTCATAGTCATATGCTATTGAATGTTCTTGCAATTGCACTTGGCCCTGAAAATATGAATATTCCTTATGGCAACCAAGAAGTTCTACCTCATCAATATTTTTTAAAAGAATCAAATCACTTTCCATTTCTTTCCTATAACAAATTGACACTGACACACACTTTTGATTCATACAATCATCCTCATACATACTTGGTAATCAACAAATGTTGGGCACTCATCATCAATTACATGTAAACCAATATCTTCCTTTTGCAGGAAAAAAATATTTAAATCACTACCTCCTTTTGGACACAAATAGACTTTTGATCAGCTTCAAATAAATCCTCATCACTATGATAGATGCACATGGGATCACATGAATTGTTACTGTCAGTGTCAAAAAAAATGTAGGCCAAAGCCAAAAACTTTGGACTCATCTTTAAGTGCACACTTCTGGTATTCAAGACTTCACAAATCTGAAACTTGCTCACTACTGAGTGAATGTGTTTAGACTAGATCTCCTGCTATTTCTCCAACTTCTTGATCTCCATATGAACTACAACAATCATCCTTTTGTAGATTAACATTCACCATTTAATCTTCATAATTTGAGTATTCAAAGAATCCCTCATAACACACACTATCACAATATGATATGCAGGAGATATCTTCTATATCTTCATCCTCCTCACACAAGCTTTCTTCGATGAATTTTTCCTTATCATCAATATGTGCCATCATGGTGTTGGTTTGAGAATGAGGGCTCCATTTTTTCATTTTTGCTTGCTTTGTCACCAATATATTCCTTATGAGGGGTATCTTCAGGAACATCTTCATCATTGTAGTCCTCATCCAATATGTATGATTGACCACCCATATCATCACCATCTTCCAAATCTGAAAAATTGTCATTAGAAATACTAGTATCATATGCTTCCTTTGTGTGTTGCATTTCTTGAGCATCCATGATATCACTACTACATTTATTATTTCTAGTATCCATGTGTTTTGTCCCAAGCATGGAATCAAGAAATTTATTTACTACATCAAAGGCATGTTGTTTTGATGACTCTGACCAATAAACTGATTCAGGCTCCCATGTTCTTGCAAATTGTGTAACAAATATGGGTCTTGTAGGCCTATGATGAGGAGGTAACTACATACATATGTCTACCATCCTATTGTATAGAGGTTTTTCATCCTCTCCGTATTTCCTTATGTCAAAAAATGTATCTAGGGGGGAGATTCCACATTTTGATTCTGTAATAAAGTCTTGGTTTTGAGTATGTACATCATCATCTTCTTCTTGATCATCATCTTTTTCCCCATACTGGCTCAAGAATATTTCTTTTAGATCCTCCCATGAAGATATAATTTGCACAAGAAATTTTTTAAACCATTCCCTTGCACTATCCCTCATAGATTTTGAAAAACATTTCATAATGACATCCTCTGGATAAACTTGAAAGCTAACAATGACATTCTAGAATCATTCCATATGCTCATAAGCTAATTCATTACATTCTCCATGAAATTTAGGGGTCTGCAAAAATAGTTATGTCTCATCGTAGGGGTAAGGATTTGGGTAACCTTGGATATTACTAAAGTTAAATGGTTTATCAATAATTGAGACAAAATTTGGAGGGACATATGGGTGTTGGTAGATCATTGATATTTTATCAAGAAATGGAAGATGATTCGTATGAGGTAATTGTTGTGGTGTATAAGTGTTCTGCTGTGAATAGCACATACTACCTTCATTATCGAATTCAAGTCCCAATTATAGCATTTGTTGTTTCAATTATAGGTTTTTTTGTTCCCAGTATAACACTTGTTGTTTCATTTCTTCTAATTCTTTCCTTGTTCGGTGTCTTCTTTTTTCTTCAACCATCTTGACAAAATGTTACTGCTCCACAATATTTATGCATTATATATCAAATCAAAACAGAGTCGCCACCTACTTTTCCAAAAGTAGGAAAATGAAATAGATTATGATATTGCTTTGGTTTTCCCCCAACGGAATCTCCAAACAAAATGTGAAATTTTTGTTGACTCTATAAATAGAAAGGCTAAAAATCTTCCTAAGTAATTCCCCAGCAGAGTTGCCAATTTGTTGGGTCTCAAAAACAATGGTTTGAACCACGAGAGGTTGCCAAGCTCTCACAATGCTTTTGGCCAGCTAACAAGGCCAATTGATGCAATTATACCTTCTGCTCTTCAGGCTCTACAAAACATAGGAGGGTGCACCTATCTATATGGTGCAGATTTAAGATTTATTTCCTGGTGAAACAATCTATCCACAATGGACAAGGGAAGTGGACAGATAAAATTTCTACAACTAATCCTACTCCTACTGGACAAATGAAAGGTTTTTTCAATAAATTGTTTGATATGGATTTGTATCTCTGGGTTGTGGCAAATCAGTTCCTTCTATCCACATGGGAAATGGAGTCAAAATAATATGTGGTTCCTCTTATTGGCTTAACTCTAGTTGTTAGGCACTCTAAAAATTCTATGGATGGCATAAAAAATCACTAAGTCTTTGACTTGCATAAATAGTGCTGGAATGTTTCTCTATCAGGTTCTACTTCAATTATCCAAAAGAAATCTTAAAATCACCATTACTTACTTGAAGAAATTTAGTTCTGACTTGCAAACATCAACTAGTTAAATCATACAAATTGAGAATGCACTTTGATAAATCAGAAATATACTTGATATGCTGATTTAAATGACATAAACATCTCAAGTTGGAGACAACCAAAAATAAAGAAATTAAATTATTTTATCACAACAACTGAACACCAAAAAGAAATTCACCAGTTTAAGAACATTTTCTCCATTAATTCTGCTTCAAGAAAGATACTGTCATTATTTACATTCCTAGTCCCTTCTCGGGAAAAATCTAACTCCTACTCTAACTACCTGATTCTTTTTCTTATGTCTTCTTGTACAACTGATTTTTTAAATCATTTATACATTATAATCAAAGAGTCATGCCCCTTCATTTTTCTGGTTATGGTCATTTACATTCTTCACAGTTAAATTAAATATTTAATTAATTGCCTTGTCGGCAAAATCAAATATCTTTACATAGTTCGGCATTGATTTTAATTTAATACTTTGGAAGCCTTTGATTTTTCACTTTCGTAGCTTTTAATTATTCCTGTCATTCAACACTGGTCAACTTTGGACCGAGCCCATCTTTGACTATCATGGCTTCCATCTCCTCTTACCGCCACCACCGCAGTCTATCCTGTTACTCCTCTCGCTATTGCGGTAACTGCTAACCATTATCGTTTGTTGCCATCCCCACTCACTGTGATAGTTATCTCCATGTCTACCATGCTACCGCAATCACTAGCTTGACTACCAGAGGTACTGTGGTAGCCACTCTGCAAACCGCTAGCTGCTCACCGCTTCACCACCAACTATTTTTGCTGACTTTCCACTGCGTTACCATGGTCCTTTTTGGAGCCCCCTGTGCTATCGCGGTGAACGTCTTTTACACTTTCTCTGTCGTGCCTTAATTGTTAGCTTGTCACCTCATCACTTTTCGCCTAACCGCTGACTATTACCGCAGTCACTGTGGTCTCCGCTTGAACTTCCTGTAGTACCGTGGTGAGCCTCCTATCTACCTGCTTGGTCGGTCAATGACTGCCCACCGCGATACCGTGGTCTATGTTTAGACCGTGCGCGGTGGCATGTTAAATTTTTTATGCTTACCAGCTAATCGGTACCGCCATACCGCAGGCCCTTTTGTGGGAGGCCGCGGTAAAGTGGTAAATGTGATTTTAAATAAATGCTAGTCAACGGTATATGGTGCAAGGTCTATATGAATGTAAAGAATGATTTTTTAATAGAAAATATATCAAATGAATGGTAATTTAAATGGGAGTAAAGTGATAAATGAAATATTATGAAAAGATAGGAAAATGTAGGGTAAAAATGAAGAGAATCCCTTAAGTTTTTATGGAAAATATTAGATTCAAATAGGAAAACCTTAGGGTTTTAGATGGAAATTTTCAGTTGTAACAAAGCCCATGAAGCAGAAATTAAGGAAAATGCACCCACAAATTGCTTTATTAGTCAAAGCTGAACTAAAGAAATTGTTGGATGTCGGCTTCATCAGATCAATTGACTATGCAGAATGGATTTCCAATCTTGTGCCAGTAATGAAACCAACAAGGGGCATCTACATCTGTACAAACTTCAAAGATATAAACAAAGCATGTCCTAAGGATGAGTTTCCTTTTCCAAACATTTACATGATTGTGGACCTAACATTGGGATATGAAATGTTGTCCCTTATGAATGGTTTCTTGAGATACAATCAAATGATAATCACACCTAAAGACCAATAGAAGAAAACTTTTACTTGTCCATGGGGAACTTATGGTTTGAAGGTCATGCCTTTTGGACTCAAAAATGTTGGAGCTACATATCAACATTTTATGACAACCATATTCCATGATCTTGTAAACACTCTCATGGAATACTATGTTGATGATCTAATACCAAGATTGGTGACAAGGTTTGATCATTTATAGGTCCTAGATAAGATATTTCAAAGACTAGAAGAATACAAAGTGAGGATAAATCCAAAAAAATGTGTATTTGGAATACAATCACGTAAAATTCTAGGATATATTGTTTCTAGACAAGGCATTGAAGTGGACCCAACAAAACTGAAAGCTATAAGGGATATGCCTCCACCAACCAACATAAGTCAGCTAAGGACACTATTAGGGAGACTGTAGTCTATCAGATGATTAATAGTGCAATTAGAAAATAAGATACATCCATTCCAACATTTATTCAGAAAAAGGGTACCATTTGTGTGGAAAGATAAATGCCAAGAAGATTTTCAAAATATCAAGGATTACCTATTTACACCACCAGTGCTAATTCCACCTACGGATGCATGATCTTTGATACTCTACATTTTAGAAACCACATTACTGCTAGGATCCTCACTTGCATAGAATGATGATGAGGGTCATGAAAGGGAGGTCATACTTTGGTGGGATATGAGCTAAATTATAGTCACATAGAACATGCTTGTCTTGTAGTAGTTTTTCTACTCAAAATCTTAGGCAGTACATGTTAAACCACCAAACCATGTTGGTCACAAAGATAGATCCTTTGAAGTATCTCCTAAGTAAAGTAGCATTAACAAGTTGATTGGCTAAATGGGAAGTGATACTTAGTGAATATGACATCCAATAAATATAAAGAAAAGCTATAAAAGGACAAGTTATTGTTGACCAGCTCACATAGACACCAATCAAAGTAGATCATCTTCTAGTTGCATATTTTCTTGATGATCTCATCTTCACCATTGACATAAGAATGACATGAAAGTTATACATTATGGGTCCCACACAAACCATGGTTCAGGAGAAGATATATTGTATGTCACACCACAAGGCAACACTATTCCTAAGTCATTTAGGATTGCTTTTCCATGCATGAATAACATAGCAGAATATAAGGCTCTTGTAATAGGATTACAAATTGCAATCAAATGGAAGATTAAACATCAACTTTCATCAAATACCCTACATTCAGAATAGGGCAGCAGATGTTATGGAAACCATTGGTTATCTCTTGGATATACCTAGCAACATGCCTAAATTTGAGTTTTTGGTAGAACGACTTTTGGTCCCTACCTCTCACATCCCAAATTTTGCGATGGTGTGTGAACTTGTTGGTCCCACTTCCCCATGGCACAAAGACATATATGACTACCTTCATGCCCAAATTCTACTCCTAGACCTCTCGAACAACCAACATAGGACATTTATCCGTAAGTCTTCCAAGTATACCATCATCAAAGATAACCTTTATAGATGTGCCCTAGACAACACCTTGTTGAGATGTCTTGATGCTAAAGAAGCACAAGCAAGTTTAAGTGTAGTACATGAGGGTATATGTGGATCTTATTCTAGTGGTCCCACCTTAGCTAAATATATTATGAGGCTAGGCTATTACTGGCCTACGATGGAAAAGGACTCATATGTCTTTGTCAATAAATGCCAACAATGTTAGATTCACAAAGGCTTGATACATGCAACAACAAAAGAGCTCTATCCAATAACTTCACCATTGCCCTTTTCCCAATGGGGACTTGACCTCATATATATGATACATCCTACATCCTCTAATGGCCATAAGTTCATCATTACAGTGACTGAATATTTTACTAAGTGGATTGAAACCATTCCTATGAGCTACATTATTGACACACAAATTTCTAAGTTTATCCTTAACTACATCATTTTTTGGTATGGTGCTCCTTAGTCCATAATCATCAATAATTCCCACCCATTTTAAAACCAAGAATTCCACCACCTATTCCAGAAATTCTATATCCAACACCACTTTTCTACACTATACTACCCATAGGATAATGGAAAAGCTGAGGCGTCTAACAAAATAATCATCAAAATCCTTAAAAAGACTATTAATGATGCTAGTTGTGATTGGAATTTATAGCTTAACCTTACACTATGTGCCTACTGCACAAGCATCCACACTCCCATTGGTGCCACTCCATACTCCTTGGTATTTGGTTTTGAAGCCATGTTGGCTATTGAGGTCAAAATTCCTCCCCTAAGGGTATATTTGAAAAGGCATATTGATGATGATGAGTACCATGTGTCAAGACAACATGAGCTAGATTTCCTAGAAAAATGAAGAAAAAATGCACTAGATCATCTCCACACATATCAAAATAATCTTCATTGCAGCTATAATAGGAAAGTATTGAGTCAAAATTTTGACATTGGTGATCCGATCTTAATAGAAAATCCAAAGAATCAAGTAGAAAGAGAAAAATCAAGCAAGTTTGAACCAAATTGGTTAGGGCCTTACATTGTTATAAAAGCCTTTTGATTAGGAGCATATCAACTCTCTACCACTAAAGGAGAACCACTATTAGCATGAATCAATAGCCTTCATCTGAAAAGGTTCTTTAAATAGCTTTTGAGAGCCTTGTCTTAATCATGAAAAATACAAAAAAAATAGAAAAACAAAAAAATCATTACCTAGATGAAAACCTGGCAAATAGGCATCTTTATAACACCAAGTTTTCTGAAAAATCAACAAAATAGTAAAGAGAAATAATTCATCCAATAATGAAAACCACTTCGGTGGTGCTTTAGATAAGTACCATGGTGAAAACCTAACAAACACAAGCCATGTGTACTTGAATTTTCTCCTTCATCTACCATCATTCCAATCTGATTTTTCTATCATTACACCCATAATAAATGGTTGTCCTTCCATAACTTGGAATGATTGACATCAAGTACACTCCACATCTGTATCCCATCGTATTGGTCTTATACTCAACTAGGGGAATATACTCGACCTACGTCATTTGGATCTTGCAGTTGCTATTCTAAGGTCATAAATTATCTTGAAAAAATAAAAAAACATCATAAAACCACAAAAAAAAATGATAAAACCCAAAAAAATGTAGATATCATTCAAAAATCCCAAAAATAGAGTCAGAATCAGTTGAGTCAGACACTCATCATCGTGTCGAACTATGTTGCCTCTACGACTGGATGTAGGCAAGGCCATCTGTTTATGTGCCCCGGAGGCATTAGGTTAGTATTCTAGGTTTCTTTGTATAAAATCATGACTCAATCCTTAGTCTTTAAGAAAACATCATTCGTTATGTCAAACTACGAGGTCTTTGCATGTATAACATAGGCTAGGCCATCAATCGATGAGCCACCGAGGTCACGCTGGGTCAGTACATTAGGGTTTATCACATTCACTATCACACACATAAGATGCCTTCAAATAAAGTAAATCTATTTCAGTCAGTTATGTTAGTCAAATTTTGGTGAAACTATGAGGTCTCTACGTGTATAAGATAGGAAAGGCCATCGATCAATGACCCCCTGAGGCCACACTAGGTCAGTCCTTTAGGGTCCATCGTGACAGTAAAAAATAATTCAGATATTTTTATAACACACAAACAATGGTCAAAACATCAAGACAAGTCACGCATGAAAAAGACACACAAATCAAAAAGGTCATCAAGCCCAACCAAACAAATTGCAAAAATAATCAAACAATCAACCTATGTCTTAAATTGGATGTGTCCTTCCTAACAACAAACATTATCAATCAGTCAAACATTATGATTGTCTTATACAACTGGTCGCATGATTGAAGCTAGACTCAACATCTTATACGACATGTGTCTTTCTAAAATTAGGCTTTATCATTGCCTTAAATAGGTGGTCACATGATCAAAACCAGACTCAACATCTTATACAATATGTGTCATTCCTCAAATTAGGCTTTATCAAACAAGCATCTTATCAATCTCCCAAAATATCAAACAAGAAAAAAGAATCAAGTTTTAGCAAACATTCTTACTAGATATTCACTTTATGGCTTGTTTTGTCTTATCTTTTCATTTGGCTTTGTCTTTGAGTCTGGTTACTAGCTTTCTCGAGTATGTCCTATGAAGGATTTAGAGAAGCAAGGATGTCTTAGGATTGTCTTTTGGCTTTGTCTTGGAGCTAGGTTACTAGCTTCCTCGAGGATGTCCCATGAAGGATTTAGAGGAGCAATGATGTCTCATGACTCATCTTTTATTTTATTGTTATCTATAGTTTGTCTTGACAAAAATATTGGGGCAATTTTTCCCTTAGTATGAGTTAGGAGAGTCCTTGTCTGCGACTGTCTGGTTTTAGCAAGTGGATGACTTTGTACACCTTGGTTTATCTCATATCATGGTGTTTATTATCCAATTCTATCATTTAACGCCCAATTCATGATGATTAATGCAAGGTCTTTTATGATTCGACAAAAAAATTAAGATTTCTAAAACTAATATCCATATTTTTCGTGCTAACATATCTTCTTTCATGTATTATGATGGAGTCCTATGACACACAAAAAAAAAAAGAGTACCTTGCATATGTATTCATTTTACAAACATCATTTAGACATTTCCATAGATATGTACATATTAAGTCATCTATATATGTTACATTTGAAAATGAAGAAAAAAAATAATATGTGCAATTATCATATCCAAGAATCCATAGCATAACATGAATTCACCATCATAAACTATATAGCATATTATCATAAAAAATACATTCATATGGTATTGTACATTTTAAAATGAAATTGCATTTCATCATGATAAATACAATATCCATACATGAAATCCATCATACCATAAAATACATCAACATAAAGAATTAACACATAATCATAGGTTGCATACATATCATAAAGTAAATATCAACATCCATAACACATGCATAAATAGACTACATATAAAAAAGAAAAATCATTCAAACCACTACCAAAATGATATATATATATATATATCTCATAAATGTGTGTCATAATACAATGTCATAATGTACGCCTCATAAATAAGAGCTTGCAAGCTTGATAGACATAAATACATCAGTGTCAAAATAAATAAGTCCAAATGAATCTATCCACTGCTACCATGCTCCCCAATGCTCTGGCTACTTCTCTCACCTCTGCTAGATGTGGATCATTTTCTATGGGACCAACCACTACTCAATGCCTCTAATTCACTCACTGCTCTACAATTGAGTGGGTCTGTTGATTCATATAGGTCCCTATAATACTGCTCTCTTTGCCCTTCTCTAAGGAATGCATGTGTTATGTTAGCAATTGTACCTATGCACATGGCCACAAAATCAATAACCCTCTAATCCGCCTTATGAGCATAGATCATTGCACTATCCCTCTGTATTTGTTGTGTATCCCTCTCCACCTGTATGCCATCTCTCTTCACTCATAGGGATTGTATCTTGATCTCCAATGCTTGTACTCTGGCCAGATCCTCATCTCTATCTCTAGAACCACCCCTAACGAGAACATCATCATAATCTTCCTCCCCAACTATAATCCTCTCATAGAGGATGCACTTCTCCTCACCCTTATCCTCCTCCTTTGGCTGGTCCGCATATCCACCAACATCTAACTCCATGGTGGGTGTAGTAGCTAATACCTCCAACTCCTCCCTCTTTCCCTCCTCCACCTCCACATCAGGCATGTCCTCCTCATGTCTACCCTTCTCCTATCTCACCTCCTCATGCCTCTCCTCTTCTCGCTCCTCCTATCTCTCCCTCCTCTTGGATAGGATAAACTGATCTCCTCCTCCTATACAATATCCACTGAACTCATCACACATCACCTCCTCTACCACCTCGGCTACCATCACCACCATATCCATCATATCCACCACCATCACATTGACCTCCACCATCCCTCAGCAACCATCCCCTCTACCTCTATCCCTACCTCTCCTACCTCAAGGACCCCATCCTCCTCTCACTACTGGTCTAGGCTAGTTAGGATCTCTCAACGGAGTAGGCCTATGTATCCTCCACTAGGCATCATACTTGAGAGTGGTCCCGACATCAACTAATCCTCCCCTCCACAACCATTTCTATGCCTACAATATTTCAATGGACTATTCTATTGTAGCCACTACAATCATCGCCCCCCAAGGTGCAACCTCTCTAGATGAACATGAAAATACTGCCAATCCATGAGGCTCTCCCTACTCCTCTTCAAACTATATAAGCACCCTATCAGGAAAGTACATCTCAATATTATGAATGGACTATACAATCATCCCTCCCAATCAAATATCTTTCCTACCTACACCATGCAAGATGCTCATGCTCATCTGGCCACGAATGAATCCATGTATGGCCTCCAAATAAAACTAACAAGTGTATCTAGCCCATGTCTCCAATAGCCAATGTCACCCACATGTGTCTGTGTAGAGGACCTAGAGTACATATATACATATGGTGTATTATTCCCCATATGTTGATCAACTAATGGTCGGAACACTACAATGTGCTCCCAAGTCTAGACCATCAAAAGTGTCACCCCATAGGTGATAGACTATCTCCATCTATATATAATATCATGTAACTAAAAGTATACCATAGCCAATAAGTAGGGCCCCCATGCATATATGGTCTCTCTAGCCAATGTAACCAAAAGAATCTCTCCCCCATCCAATTGGAAAACAATGTCCTCATCAGTTTGGGATCACTATCCCAGCTATGTCAATGCATACAATACAATCAAATCTCTCATAATGAGAAACCAGTGTCTCCCACCTAATCTCATATCTATCAATCCCAAGCTAGGCTATATCATCATATACATAGAAGTATATCAACGCCTAATATCTCACTCCAAGAACATACCTCACTCTCTCCCCTCGAATAGGTAATCACAAAATCCTATATACATCCTCTAAAGTCATAGTGGCCTCTCCTATAGACAAATGAAAGGATGATGTCTTTGAATACCACTGCTTAGCCAATGCAGTCAACATACCTTTGTTTTCCCTAATGATTGGCATAGACACCACATGATACAACCCAATTCTCCACATGCCTCTCACTACTAGACATCAGACTCCTTAATCTATAGGTCTCAAGCGGTCAAGACTCTCTGGTGTAAATCAGATCTAAATGAACCTGCCATCAACATCATAACCACATTGTCAATAAATTTTGCACAAGTCATAAAAGAAAGTTAAATCAAACCTAGGTTGAAATTTTTTCTAGTCAATTGTGGTACACATTAACATATGTGTCACAAAAGAATAATTACATTGAACCCCAAAATCAATTGCGGATCACTAGGAAAATTGTATCACTCATGAGCAATTGTGGGGCAAAATTTGTGATTGCACACAATTATAGTCAAATGTGATTCACATACACAAATGTGGTTAACAAACTACATATGGATCAAATATTAATTATTGCATCAAAATTAAAGACACTTAACCTGCCCTAGATGTTTTGACATCAAATGCATCATTTTTCATGCAAATGTGTACAATGTGAATGTAGTTACGGATTTTGTCATGTGACACAACTGACTGCTAAAATTAAATATAACCTAGAAATGTGTGAATTTTTTTTTTACCAAATGGGTTCAAAGTGACTTACTGGTTCCCCTGTGCCCTCTAGCCACCTGAAGGTATGCACTCTACAGGCCTTGTGCTCGCAAAAAGGAACTTCGTCCATTTTTAGTTAGAGCTTTAAATCTCCAAGGTTCAAAATGTGCAAAACGAACTCATTTTTTTTAAATTCCTATTTATACCCCCATCAAAATTAGGGTATTTTCCCTAGGGTTATAACTAGAGGTACTTTTTGTCATGTTTCAAACTCTGTCAAATGCTCTAAACTTCACAAAACTTAAAACCAACTTCGCCATCACTTTTCTGGCCATCAAATTGACATTTCAGAACAATTTTGAATTTTTTTGATTTTTTTTGAGAAATTTGTAAATTTCTTTCGAGGGGGCACTACCCTATCATGCTATCACTGGGGCATGTTTTGAAAAAAATTCTTTGACACAATGTGATAAAAAAAAATTGTATCAGAGAGGGGCAAACTGTAGATGCCAAATATTATCCTTGGCCTGTGACAATTAACCTCTTCATAATTCTTACATCTTCATAATTAAATAATATTAATTATTAAATAAAGTCTTATGTCCTCTTTTAATTAAATAACTTTGATTATTTAATTAATTCATTCTTAACGCTATTCTTTCTTGATTAATTAAATAAATATTTTATTTAATTACGTCTCTAATTAAATCTATCCTCTCTCTAAAATTAAATAACTTATTATTTAATTTATTCTCATGACACTTTCAACTATAATTAAATAATCATTTCAAATTACTCAATTATTCCTTAGCCTTTTTAAATAAATATTTATTTATTTAATCATAAAATCTTGAATGTTGAATTAAATTATTATTTAATTCATAAAAGGGTTGTATCCATGACATATTCCTCTGTGATTAGATAATCTCTTGGTTATCTAATTAGTCATTTATCACTTGTCTCTATATTTAATTAGATCATTCAGTTATCTAGTGATTTAATATTTGATTGTCTCTAATCAATAGAATTTATGTGTTAATCAATTAGTTATCTATACTTATTCTTATCTTCTACATGCAAATCTTTGTTATCTAAATAGCTTTAATTATTTAATTAATTTATTCTCATCTTCTATCTATTTTCAATCTTTATCTTACATGCGATCTTTATTCTTCTAGTTTCCACTAGAGATTAAATTATTGTTTAATTTAATCTCCATCATTTATGCTTTTTCACTCGCACTGATCTAACCCTAATCATAATGCATGTCACATATTTTAATCATGATCACTAATTTATCTTTTCAAATTTGAGCCAGTCTTTAGAAAATAAAATCTCTATAAATTGGCTTTACCACTATCATTATTACTCCTCCCAAAATATTTATACTTTTTGGATGAAAATTTAAGAATCTCCAACTTTTTTCTAATCATTATCAATAGGCCATACTTGCATAGTTAAGAGAAAATCTGAGGGCATCTATACTACCAAAAATGAAGAAGTGCAATGAAGGTGATTCATGGAATGGATGAGAGTTTGGTGAGATATTTCTTTTTTTATGCTTTACTTCCATTTTTACTAATTGTTAGCTTAGGATTAGTTTAAGTTTATGATTGTATTGCTAACCCATAATTTTTCCCTGTGCTACAGTATGAAAGTGAAAAATTTTAATCTAAATATGTAACTAAGTGAGGCCAAAGGAGATTGTGGAAAGTTGAATGCTAATCTAGGGAAGTTTGAAAGATCTCAAGTCTCTATGCCAAGTTACTAAGTCAATTAGGTATGAAGTTTGTATTTCAAAGGATAAAAACCTAATTTTTCTAAGTGTAAATAGATGCATGATAGAAGGGAATATGTGTAACTACAGTTGTTTTTCTCAAAATCAAGTGTGTAAAGTGGTTATTTGTGTGGGGTTTTTCAATATTATGATAAAATACACTTATAAAAAACTCAAAAAATATAATGGTTGTTTAACTCTTCACTTTAGGGAGTAAAGGCTTAAGGCCAAAATGGCCAATGGTACCATTGGTATTACATAATTGCAAACAATTAAAAAAAAGAACATTCTAATTATTTAGGTAGGTGTGTATACTTAGTGTAGGCCCACAACAAAAATCGTTAATATCCCAAGATTGGTGTGAGACACTTTTCTTTTGACAGTGGATAGATAGAGGTCCAGTGGCACATGACCAATATGGTAATAGGTTCACCTTTTCTCTCTCCCTAGGAGGCCAAAGAAGCCAAATGTGCTTCAAGATCTTGGGTGATCCCACAATAGTGGTTTACACTTTTTGGCCAAAATTGACATTGAACTAATTTTTTTTAACTAAATCTTCACTTTTGGGAACCTATAGCTGCTAAACCACGAGGAATTTGAAGATGATGAAAACAAGCATGATTTGTGACATTTTATTTGTAGATTCTTAATATATAATTTTTAAAAAAAATTGGAATCAAATTGCATTTACTTTTCCATCTCCTTTGAAAAGTAGTTTTTAACAATAAACACCTTTTTTAAAGAGTGGCGTGTATTTGTTAACACAAATTTTTCTGTGAAGGATAAATTTTTTTTTTTCCAATTTAGATTTGTAACTATGATATCTGGTGCATGCAATTGGTTTCATAGTGTTTTATTGAATATTTTTTCTTAATTAAGTTTTGAAGACAAACCATTTACAATTTAGACATAGGTTTACTTGCTACCGCATAGCTCTTTTTGTATGTATTGAAATCCAATTTTATTTTTCTTATTGAATCAATGACATCAATTTCAAGTGCATAGATATTTTTTAGATATTTTTTGATAATTTACTATTTTTCCACATGTGTAGAATAGAGAGATTGATTTTTAGAGAAAAAACTACATTCATAAAAAATAAAATATAAATATAATAATTAAATTTAATATATTTAAAATTATACTTTTTGGGAAGCTTACAATAAGGACTAGTACATACATACAAAAAATAAATTTTAAATGAATTCATTTGATCTCCCAAAAGGTAAATCAAAAGTGGTTTTTATCAACATTTTGATAGGTGTAAAGGAGACTCTATTAAAGGTATGGTTTTAAACTAGTAGGGTTCTATCCAATGGGGTTTGATCCAAGGTGGTTTGATTAAACCCTCTTCAATTGGAATCCTTTAAATTGAGATTTTCAAGGCTTAAATCATTAAATATTCTAAATATGTGAATTCATCAAAAATTAGGATGTCCCAAAAATTGTAAACCACTATATTGTGGGATTACCCTCCTATAGCTAGTGCAAACTCGTAATTTTTCAAACAACTTGTTAGTATGAGCAATATGGTTCACATCAAGTTCACAAAATGTAAGATCAAAGAGTGGGTAATAAGTGTAAATTGAAAGGAAAAACAATAGTGCGGAAATGCTTTCCTAACGCTAAAACCACAAAGGAGAAGTGTAAAGACCAGTTTTAAAACATTAAAACACTTAAGATGAACATATACAAGGTAACAAGAGTAATTGAAATAAACTATTATAGATATAACACCAGATTTAAGTGGGAAAAACATTACGAGAAAAAACCCACCACACCAAGAGAAAGACACTTTGTATTACTATAAGAAAAAATTACATACAAAGTTATAGTCCTCACTCTCTGATAGTTAGGTCACAATAGCACTACTTGAGTTTTTCATGCACTCACTATTACAATGTTGTTTCAGCATACAGTGAATACAAAATCATCAAATCTAGACACATAGTCTCTTAGTATTTAGTCTTTTGTCTATCTCAGATTATTTGACTCTCATCTAAATCAACTATTACAAGTTTCTCATCAACCACCGATCATGGTGCATTAATTTCAATTCTTCACCAACACACCAAATTGATCTTAGATTGGATCCACCTACAATCCTACATCGAGCCACCCCCACAATAAATTATATTGCAGAGAAATTACTAATTTTAGGCTCTGCCAATCACCAAAATGTGATGTCATATTAATTGCATAATATATCGCTTTTCACCAATCCAACATTTGGCAATAAATGTTTTTTTGCAACAACGGTGCAAAAAAAACCAATGAAAAATCACCACGTGTCGAACTTCTATTCGTTTCACCACTTGACTAAGGAGTGATCTATCAACTATCCCTGTGCTCCGAAATCCCTTCACTATCGCTAACCATTCCAACACATTCTAGGGCAACAATAATCCGTTAAACACCAAACACCAATTCACTAGCTTTATTAGGTCCCACCAGCCACGTGTCAACCACTGGAGCTCCTTCAAGGAATCTCTAGTGGCATCCGCTATATTCCCCAAGGAACTCCCAAGGCGGTGACAAGTGTCCATGGTCAAACAACCCTTCGCATTAAGCAACTCACAACCCACCTCCTCTTCATTGCACTCACCACCTAAGTCACTGCCATGTGTCGAATGCTAAAGCAATTTTGCTTGACAAAAAGACTTTCAGTTGTACCTACTTTAGGATGGTGTAAAATGCAACCAGCATCGTCGGATGAAGCCAATAGCAGCCATTGATCGAAGTCATTGGCACATAAGCGAGGCATACCATTGCCTCTCCCTGATGAGCGACCAATTCACCGATGAAGCCAAGGCCAACTAACATTCTGCCAACTCCATGGGCATCAACCCATCTCTATGATAACCCTTAGAGTCTCACCAATCAGACAAAGTCTTGGTGACCAAAAGATCAAAACGACCAAATGAGAACCCCATGGTAAAGTGATAGATATATAAAGTCATGAAGCCTTTAATAGAGGTCCAAGCCAGTAAATTGAGGCACATTTTCCAACAAGCTCCCACTTGATGAAGACTTATTGGCTTCCTCCAGAATTTGAATTTATTTATGATCATAAGCCCCAAGGCCCATCAAAATTGCACACCATCTGAATTTTTCTGTGCTCACAGGCTTTGTCAATGCATCAACAATATTTTTTAGAGTATCCACCTTCTCTAGAGAAACCTTTGCATCTTCCACCATATCTCTCATGAAGTGATACACACATCGATATGTTTCATTCGGGCATGAAAAGTAGGATTATTTTCCAAAAAAATGGCACTCTGAATGTCACAAAAAATTCTAATCTACCCTGCATTAGATCCAATATCATAACACAAATGACAAAGCCAAACAACTTCTTTATAGGCATGAGTTTTTGCCATGTATTTTGCCTCCATAGTGGAAAAAGTGACTACAACCCATCGCTTGCTCATCCAACTGATTGAACCACAATTTAACATGAAGGTATATCCACTAGTGGATCTTCTACTATCAATGTCCCCTACCCAATCATAATCCACATATCCATGAATGATGAGTGTTCTTTGTGATGCAACCAAGTTGCCATGGTAACACAAAGAATATTATGAGGTCCCCTTTAAATATTTGAACACTCTCTTCACAGCATCCCAATGTGTCCTTCCTAGATTTTCTATAAAACAACTAAGAACTCCCATTGCTTGGGCAATGTCTAGCCTTGTATAGACCATTGCATACATTAAAATTCTGACAAAAATTGCATAAGGCACCCTGGTCAGGTCCTCCATCTCAGTAGCAGAGTTTGGACAATCTTCAACAGATAGCTTTGTTCCCTGCAAGATTGGAACAACTAGTTGTTTGTAATCATTCATACCAAATCTCCCCAAAATAGTGTTGATGTACTTACTCTGGTTGACCCAAAACTTTCTGCCCTTTCTGTCCCTAGTTATCTCCATCCCAAAAATATACCTTGTTGCACCCAGATCTTTCATTTTGAACTTTTCAGACAACTGAGACTTAAGATCAGAATTCATAGTCTTACTATTCCCTATGAACAACATATCACCCACGTACAGGGCAATAATAAACACACAATCCTTTTCAGATTTATAATACACATAATGATTGAATTGTGATCTCACAAATCCCATAGACAACACAAAGGTGTAAAACTTATGGTACCACATTCTAGGTGATTGCTTCAAACCATACAAAGATTTCTTTAAGTTGCACACCAGGCTTTCTTTACCTTTTTTAAAAAAATGTTGAGGCTAGGACATGCAAATTTGTTCTTCCATCTCTCCATGGAGAAACATTGTTTTCACATCCATTTGCTCGATCTCTAAGTCATACACGGTTGCAAGTGACAACAAAAATCTAATAGATGTCAGCTTAGCTACAGGGGAAAATATTTCTCCATAATCAATTCCCTCTACCTGGGAATACCCCTTTACAACCAACCTTGCTTTATACTTCTCAGCACTGCCTTCAATACTAGTCTTCTTTTTAAATACCCATTTATAGCCAAAAAAATTTCTTCCTTCAGGGAAAGGTACCGAATCCCAGGTTTCATTCTTTTCCAATGATTCCATTTTGTCATTCATGGCTTCCAACCAATAATTTGAATCAGGCATATTAATTTCCTTCATAACAATCCTAGGCTCCTCAGTGCTAGTAATTAAAGCATAGGCATAGTTTGAATATAACATAGAGAAACCATACCTATCAGTTTTCTATTTTTCATGTGTAGACCTTCTCACTCGATGTGATTGTGGTTCTTCATCTTTGAAACTCTCATATCTGCTAGAGCTCAACTCAGTTTTAGGTACACCATGCAGTTATCCCTTTTCTAGAGTTTGGGGAATCTCAACTGCATCATTCTTCTTTTCTCTTTGATTTGTCTATAGCTATGGATCAATTGTAGAAGGTTTCAACTCATGAAATATTACACTTCTATTGTACAAAACCTTCTCAGTATCAGGATTCCAAACCTTATATCCCTTCACACCAACACCATAGCTGATGAAGATAAATTTAATAGCCTTGTTCTCCAACTTAGATATTTTCTCATTTGGCACATATGCATATGCCTCACAACCAAAGACACAGACATTTCTTAGAGAGGGCTTCTTACTAGACCATGCTTCTAAAGGTGTTTTGTCAATGAGAGTAGAAAAAGGTGAGCGATTTACTAGGTAACATGTAGCCACAACCTCAACCCAAAAATTATGCTCCAGACCATCAATGCTCAACATACTTCTCACTCTCTCCATTAACATTTTGTTGTGGAGTATAAGGTGTAGTTTTATGCCTTTTAATCCCATGGTCTTTACAGTACCTTTCAAAATCTGCAGAACAAAACTCACCACCATTATCCATCCTAAAACATTTGATTTTATTTCCAGTCTGATTCTCTACAAAAGTTTTAAATTCTTTAAATTGACTGAACACTTCTAATTTACTCTTAAGGAAGTATACAAATGCCCTTCTCAAATATTCATCAATAAAAGAAACATAATATCTAGACTTTGATAACAAAAGAAAATTAATTGGACCAAAGACATCAGAATGAACATAATCCAGTACACCAGAAGATTTATGAGGACTCGAATAAAATGAAGCACGGTGTTTCTTTCCATATATGCAATGTTCAAAAAAATAAAACTCAAGGTTACAATCTATGTGACTGAGTCTATGATGCCACAACATGGTTTTCTTAGTTGGGAGTTTCACCTCTAAGGAATTTGCACCCAAAGGGGCTTCATCATCCTTCTCTATAAGAGCAACCTTGCTTGACTTTACAAATACGTTGTTACATTGAATAGGACGTGCATCCAACTTGTATAGAATGCTAGTACGTACACCCTTAGCCAACAACATACTACCTCTAGCCATCTTACATTCTTTACTCAAGAAAGAAACTTCCACACCAACATCATTAAGCTTACTGACAAAAAGTAAGTTATGAGCCAAACCTAGTATGTGTAGTACATCACCATTCCCTTTCGTTCTTCTATCAGGGAATTGTATTTTGACTCTAACTCAGCCAAAAATCTCCAACATTGATTCACTTTCCAAGTACACCTTTCCACCATCATACTTTTCCTACTTAGTGAACCACTCTCTATGAGATGTCATGTGAAAATATGTGCCTGATTCAACCAACTAGACATCATCGGATACCTGAGTTTCCAAGGCTACAATCAAGGCATTTGCATCACTCTGAGAAGAGTCATAGTTTGAAGAGTTACTCTTCTTCTTCTTCTCCTTACAATCATTTCAGACCAGGCTACCCAGAATTCCAACATTTCACCTTGGAATTTTTACTAGGAGAATTTGATCTCCCTTAAGATTTGGCTTTAGACTTCTTGTCCTTCTTCTTGCCTCTCTCGGACTTTGATATGCCTCAAACATCAAGGGCCTCTTTGGCTATCTCTGAAGACTTCCTTCACATATCCTCTGATAACAGCAAAGCAACCACATCTTCCATCTTGAAAGTAGTGGTCATACTTCTAATAGCCACTACAAGATGATCCCAAGTGTTAGGTAATGAACATAACAAGAGCATGCAATGATCCTCCTCCTCTATATTCACACCCACAAATGATAACTAAGCAAAACCCATATTAAATAGGTTAAGATGGATTGCAACAGATGCACCTTCTTCCATCTTCAAGGAGTACAACTTCTTCCTCAAGAATAACTTATTTACCAGAGACTTTCCCTAATAAATATCACCAAGCTTCTTCCATAATGAAGCTGTAGAGTTCTCCTCATGGATATTCAGGAGTAAAAAATCGATCAGACTAAGACTTATCAGACCTCTCGCTTTTCTATCTATGAGGTCCCAATCCTCTTGCTTTATACCTTGTAGCATAGTTCTAGACATTGCTACCCAGAGGTCTCTATCCACTAACAGGTCTTCCATTTTGAGTTTCCACAACTCAAATTTTCCACCATTAAATTTTTTAATTTCTACTCTCCTGATGTACTCGCTATCTCAAACAGAACTAGGTTCTAACTTTGCAAGACTCCCACTAGAATAGTATTGGCACAAAAAACCAGCCTTACTAACAAGTATAACACAACTAGATAGGCTCTCATACCACTTGAAAGGAAAAACAATAGTGGAAAAATGCTTTCCTAATGCTAAAACCACAGAGGACAAGTGCAATACCAGTTTTAAAACATTAAAACACTTAAGATGAACACATATAGGGTAACAAGAGTAAAATAAATAAATGATTACAAAGATAACATGAGATTTATATGGGAAAAACCTTACGGGAAAAAACCCACCACACTAAGAGAAAGACACTTTGTATTATAGTAAGTAAAAATTACATACAAAGTTACAGTCCTCACTCTTTGATAGTTAGCTCACAATAGCACTACTTGAGTTTTTCATGCACTCATTGTTATAATTTTATTTCGGCATATAGTGAATGCAAACTCATCAACCCTAGACACATAGTCTCTTAGTATTCAATCTTCTATCTATCTCAGATTAT
Organism: Sequoiadendron giganteum; assembly: GCA_007115665.2. NCBI lineage: Eukaryota > Viridiplantae > Streptophyta > Pinopsida > Cupressales > Cupressaceae > Sequoiadendron > Sequoiadendron giganteum. The sequence goes on along the minus strand of CM021110.1, from coordinate 137,221,737 downwards.
TTGACTCTCATCTAAACTGACTATTACAAGTATCTCATCAACCACTGATCAGGGTGCATTAATTTTAGTTCTTCATCGACATGCCAAATCAATCTCAGATTAGATCCACCTACAATCTTGCATCAATTCTCCCCTGCAATAAATTTTTTTGCAGAGAAATTACTAATTTGGGCTCTGCCAACAGCCAAAATCCGATCTCATATTAATTGCATAATATATCGGTTTTCACCAATCCAACATCTGGCAATAAAGGTTTTTTTGCAACAATGGTGAAAAAACAACCAATGAAAAATCACCACGTCTCAACCTACTATTCATTCAACCATTTGACCGAGGAGTGATCGATCAACTATCCTTGTGCTCAGATATCCCTTCACTATCACTAACTATTCCATCACATTTTTGGGCAACAATAATCTGCTAAATGCCAAACACCGATTGCTAACTTTATCGGGTCACACCAGCCACGTGTCAGCTATTAGAGCTCCTTTAGGGAATCTATAGTGACATCTTCTATATTCCCCAAGGAAATCCTGAGGCGCTAACAAGTGTCCATTTCTAGAAAAACCTTTCCATAAAGCAACTTAGGGCCCACCTCCTCTTCGCTACACTTACCACTTAAGTCACTACCACGTGTCGAATGCTGAAGCAATTTCGCTCAACAAAAATAATTTCAGTTCTACCTACTATAGGATGCCACATAATGCAACCAACATCGTCGGATGAAGCCGATAGCAAACATTAATGCAAGTCATTGGCACATCGGCGAGGCATACCATTGCCTCTCACCGATGAGCGAACGATCCACCAATGAAGCCAAGGCCAACTAAAATTCTTCCAACTCCATGCCCATCAGGCCATCGCTATGACAACCCTCAGAGTCTTGCTGATCAGAAAAAGTCTCAGCGACCAAAAGGTCAAAATGACAAAATGATAACCCCGCGGTAAAGCGATAGAGACATAAAATCATCAATCCTTTAATAGAGGTCTGAGCCAGTAAATTGAGGCACATTTTCTAACATAAACTTTAAGTTCAACAACCAAAAAACTATTAGACTTAAGCAAACTTATTTCTAATATATCAATATAGCACAAAATGATATAAGAAATATGACAACTAAACTAATGCTATACCTTCTCATACCAACATCAATTCACCTCCATTGTTTTTCTCCATCTCACTTTGGAAGTTGGTAGTGTTGCTCTTAGATTTGTGTGTGCACAAATATGATATGTTAAAAATGACAATGATGGCAATATTTCAAAGATTATGGATAGTTTTGAAAGAAGATGAGAGTTATATTTATAGAGGATATATGCTCGATCGATGGTCAATATTTGATTAAAAAAATTGATAGACAAGATCGGAGGAGAGAATGGGTAAGTTGTCATTCTAAATAATGAAGGGATCATAATAAATCATTCAAATTAAAATGATTGATAATGGTGCACATGAATTTTCCAAATTCATTCTTAGTCAACTAATGAGGATTGGAGAAGTTTCTAAAATAAAGAAAAGTTAATTGGTGAGAGAAGATTTAGATTCTAAGATGATATGGAGTTTTTGATGAGAGAAGATTTAGATTCTAAAATGAAATGGAGTTAACTAATAGGAGAAGAGTTGATAGGAGAGAAAAGAGGAGCTAAGAAGCAGTTAACTGGAAGAGTACATAGAATGATGGAATAGAGAAATATCCAAGTCTTAGTAAAAATAAATAAATAAAAATTATTTATTTTCATCCTCATATGAATAATTAAATAAATGAACATGTTTATTTAATTATAAAGTTTAATGTTACAAAAAATTAAAATATTTTAAATAAGCAAGATATTCTTCAATTTGAGCAATTTGGGTATCAAATTTACTACTTAAAATTGTGTGAAATCAACATAGGATGGTTTCCATATATCATATGATACTAATACCACTATAATATATATTTCTAGAAAATATTTCAATTTATTGAATAAATAATATCATACTTAAATATTGCAAACCCTCAACAAACAATGAAATTAGGTACGCATTTATCTTCATGAATATCTGCAAATATAACTCAAGAATGTGAGAAGTTGTCATGTGATGCTATAAAAATTAAAATACCATGAAGATACATCATATTTAATATCATAAATATTAGCTAACAAAAAACTAAAGCTGTAGCAAAATACATAGAGAAACCCCACAAATGGAAGCCAAAATATGTACCAAATGCATGCCAAACTCAACACAACTCATCAAACCAAACTTTGATAATATGAGAAGAAATATTACATAAATATATGTCACTGATACAAATATATATACTGCAGCCTACAAAAAAAAAAAAAACTCAAGCACACAACTCACTTATTCTCAAAACTACGCTTACAAATATTAAAAGAAATAATCTAAATTGAAATCAATGAAGCACAATGTCTGACTCTGTATGAATCTGATCTGGGTGACCATTAGAACCATTTCATTCAAGCCTCAATTTCTTTGGTTTACCAACCTCAGAGATTCTTTCTTCTTTGGTTTCCCATCCTTAGAAGAATACAAAAACCCGTCAAGGAAAATATGCAAGAACGAATCCAAAAAGCAAGAAACTGCATTTTATATTTGTTGCCTTCTTCAAGAAGCTTCTTGGGAACAAAAAATACATGAAAAAATGGAATTAATCTTGATTTTCATGATTTTTTAACTCCTTTTCAAATTTTCCTCAAAGAAATTAACCATTTTCCAAAAAGATTTGTTTTTTGACAAATATTGTCATAAGCAATTTAAATATGCTTTTTAGCAAAATATGCTCTTCCAAAAACCCACACCACTTTGGGAAAATAAACAACCTTGAAATAATATTTAATATTTATTAGTAAATTAGCTTTGTCCCAATCAATTTGAATTATAAACTTTTCCAGTTTATTCATCAATCCCGACTTACTTTTTTTGGATAACCAACTTACTAAAAATAGTAATTTTCTATTTTTAGAAAATTCAAAAAAAGGGACATGACAAGTCCTCCCTTCCAAAAATTTATTTTCCTCAAATAATTGAAACAATGATGCTCCAAAATAATGATGCCCAAAATGATGAAATATTTCATTTTACAAAATAGAGTGTGATCTTTTGTCTGTGTGAAATTGCATCTTCCTCTCAAGCATGCTGAAAAATTCTATGAAAGAATACATTTTATCTTGAATATTATGAATATGGTATGGATTATCAAACCTCTTATTCCATATCACCTAAGGTCTTGTAGTATTCCTTCCACATTTTTTAATCAATAAACTTCTCCTTTCAACTTGTTTTTTGGAACTGTGTATGTGTATTGTCACCAAGGAAACTAGACCAAAAGATCATGAAATCTCTCTCAAATATATAAATCTGATTATTGTATCCTATAAGAGGGTTTAAAAAAATAAACCCTTTATTAAAGTGAATATACAACTAAAAAAATTCACCTCATTTACCTCAAAGCCATGGGGACACTCCCTACATGATACATCACAAACTACTTCAAACATTACCTCTGCTAGAAGGTTACTTGATGAAATTTTAGAATCTGATTTGGAACAGTAATATAATGTATGAATAACAAAAACATAAATCATATAACAAAATAAAATACTCCAACATTGATATTGCAAACCACAAGCCCTTTTGATGGTAATTTATAAAATCCTTGAATCCTTTAGCTAGCATAAACTGGTCACTTAGTAAAATCTTCAAAGTGTTAGTAGAAAAGAGTATTATCACACCTTCTAATAAATCAAGTGATTTATTTAATTTCTTGAATGTATCCACCATGAAAAAATTTCAAAACAATATCTCTCTGCATGATAAATAGTTCTTAGGTTCTCTAGAAAAAATTGCATTGTCAATAAGAAACTTGTACTTGAGACTTCTAATACAATCTATAATGTTATGGATCTATTTTTTTTCTGCTAACAAGACTTTTTATAATATCCATTCTATATTATTCCATAAAAATTACATCCCTTTGGGAAATTTATTTCATTCACATCTACACTTTTGAGATTCATATCATGAAAATACATAACTAAATACCTAAACATTACCTCAATCTAAGAGAAGTATTTTCCAGCATCTTGGGTTGGTCTATAGGATCCAAAATACAGCAATAATAATTCCATGGCACTCTAAGTACCTGAAAGATAAACAATAACTTATTCTATAGGAAGATGAACATTTTGGAGTTATCCAGTGGCTTATACTTGACTTCCTTCACAAATCCATTTAAAATGTTAGAGATAAATACATCATCAACTAAATGTAACATGAAGAAAATATTTTTAGCTCTATGGAAGACTAGAGAATGCTAAGAAATAAGAACTTTGAAAAATTCATCTATCACCATCTTTTCAGATGCCCATTTCTTTAATCCATCACTCCATAGTACCAAAATAAAAAGAGTCTCCTTTCAAAGTGATCTATCTCTAGCACACGTCTTTCATGAACCATTTAAGACATGAATTATTCCAAATCATAAGTAATATAAAATTTATCATCATACCTTGTGAATCCATCTTTCAAACCTTTGAGATTCATTTCATCAAGTTTCTTGACTTCCCACAATTTCATTGACATCCCAAAAAAAATTCTATGCTCTATGATGAGCTACTCATGAAATGATGTCTTCACAACAAACCAAATGATGTAATGATAGCAATAAGAAAACTGAAATCCAAGTGGAAACATAGGGGACATGTATATGGTAGTAGAAACAAGATCATCTCCTATAGTCACAATACCCCTACCAACTAACCTTATCTGACAACTGTTATGTTGCAAGGCTGAAAAGTCCATCCAACTCATCAAAAAATAAGGATTTGGAGTCATGTACAAGCTTATATAAAATTTGGAAGCAATACTAAAATTGGAGGTCTACCCACTACACCAATCTTGAGACAACACCTCATGGTAAGAAATTGCACCTAGGTCCTGAATCCTACAATCAAGTTTAATCTCATCACTAGAATCAGTTAGATATTCATAACCCAACTCAAATAGAGGATTATCATGAGTCAATTTAGCATCCATCTCAAGTAAAGGATTAGCAACAAGATAAAGATTGCATACATCCTCTTTTTGGTACAAACTCCAACTATATAAATGTGCAAAGTCATGCTCCTCTTGGATACAATCTAACTCCATTACCTATGTGTCCTCCATTATTTGAAAATCAGCATAGGAAATATTAGGCTCACTTTGATCCTTTGGTACATTTTGAGTGATCATTCCTATATGCATGTGCACATTATCCAATCTATATGAAATTTGCATTTCATTTTCAACAAAAACCAAGAATTGTCTTCCATAACTTCCCTCGTGCATGCCAAGTTTTTGTAGATCTAATGCACTATTTTTATAATGCATGCAAGAATGAAAACCTTATTCATACATGTCATCAACCTTATCATGGCTATCCAGAACCTCATAGACATCCATTTGACTAACTTTATGAAAATATGTAGCATCGGCTTGAAGATCCCCATCAACAAAGCTACTATTTCTATGGTCACTATCATAGCTTCTATTTTTTTTCTCAAAATCAAAGCTGCTATATTTTTTTTCAAAATCAAATCTCCTATATATTTTCTCAAAATCAACATCAAGCAACAATAAATCAGATTTGGGATCAATATCATTAGTATACCTTGCAGAATTATCTCTTTTGATTCCATCCTCCTTATATGATGAATTAAATACAACATTATAATATGATGTCACACCTAGATCCAATGTAAAAGAGGGCTGATTGTTTTGATAAAAATATAACTAGTCATTCTGCTCCTCATGAGTGGTAGCCACTTTGGAAGTGCCATTCTCCAACTTCCTAGGACTGAAATCTTCATCAAATTCAAAGCCACTTGTAACCTCATCAATAGAATGATATGAGTGAACATTAATGAACAAAAAAAATTGAGGGAAAAAGGAGATTCTCTCTTGCACTTCTAGGGTTTTGCATCTAAAAGGAGAGAGGTCTTCTTTCACACCCAAAATCTAAGGGTTTATTCAAGATTATGTGTTAATGTGTGTCCAAATAAGATTTTCTAAATGTTGGAAAGATATTAAAGTGATGGAATGTTAATTCTATTTTTAAACCTAGAAAATGAGTTATGTTTGAAATAACATTGTGATATGCAAATGGTCTAAGATACATAAACAAATTGCTACAAAAATGAATAAAACTAAAGAGGTGTACCTAGGAAATGAAATGTGATGCAAAGAGGCTTCGAAAACCTTAATACTTTTCCATTGATGTTGACTAAGACACTTGTGCCAATCTGGGTGACTTAGTCCAATTTTGGGGAAATTTTGCTAGAACAAGTTTCTGGAAAATGGGTATCCAAAAACACAGAAACAAATTTTTAGGCCTAGTATTAGGACTAATTCACCAATTATGCTGACTTAGTCCACTTGGGAATCTCAGGAAACTTGAGGCAAGATTCCATAGCTTTCAATATGCACTTCCCTTCTTGATAGGTGTCTAGTTCAAATTCTACAGAAAATAGGCTGGAAGAGGTCTCCAGAGCTTCAATTAGGGCTTTGTTGACTTGAATGACTTTAATGAGTTGAAAACACCTTTTTAACACCTTTCTCTTTGAAAAATCTGCATACAAAACCTACAAAGCACATATGCAAAGAGGGGGAAAAGGGTTAGCATTAGAGAATAGGGGTTTGCCTTAGTCAAACCCCATTTTGGTTATCAAACCCTAGATAATGAAATGAAATGCAAAAGGAAAAGATGATTGAACAAAATGCAAGTGGAAAATCTCACCAAACCCTTTATGGATAATTCTAAAGATATGTAAGTTACAAATCCAATGGATGATTGCTTTAAGTTCTTAGAGTGATTGAATGCTTGATGCTTGAGGATTGCTTGAGAAGAATGAGATTTGTTGAGTTAAGAGATGAAGAAGATTGTAAAATGAGGAGAAAATCCCTTATTTATATATGTTATTCCATAATTTCAAGAAAATAAAACATGAAAGCCAACCTTAGGGTTTAGGAGACAAAATACCACCATAAGTTAAGATTTAATTTGATTTTTATGCCGGTGACTTAGTCCACTTGGACAATTTCAAGTGGTTATTTGGAATTAAAAGGTGATTAATGATTTTTTTCAGGATTATCCTTTGAAACACACTTAAGTAGGACCTATAAGTGCATTAACGAGTCATTATGCCATAAGAAAGGGTTGATTTATCATTGACAAGCCTAGGAAAGTGTGAGGGTTGGTTACAATACCTTAAAACACTTTGGAATAAGGCTTCAAAGGGGGTTATTTAGATGAATTACTGTAGAAAGTCTTAGAAAAGTGAGGAAATGTGTTACAACACTTCACAACACTATTGTAAGACAACATTAGGTTTATGTTGATTTGTAACCATTCAAGGCCTAAGGTGAATGTGTTGGACACTTTACAACATTAAATCTAAGCAAAATCAGGCCAAAATTTATAGGAAAAGGCCAAAATGAGTGAAAAATGTCAAGGCTACACTTTTTTGCAACACATTTAGCCCCCACTTTAGTGAGAGGATGAACTTTCTCCAACCTCACACTAAATTAGCAAAAAAATGCATATCAAGAGGGATCCAAATGCACTCATGCTAGTGAGATGAGACAACTATAATCAAGAGGGATGGTTAAGCCCTCAGGATTAAGATCCCATGGAAGAAAAAACATCAGTTCACAAGATCACACAAGGAATTGATGTGAACGAATGAAAAGAGAGGGAGAGTCAAATCAATCTTTAAATGTTTGACGAGCTAATTGTGGATCAGATCTAGGTTGTTTGTCCAAAAATATGTGTACTCACTCTAGGGTGACAAATATTTTGGTTTTCCGCCAGGTGAGAAACATAAACTCATGGCTGGTAGACACTCACACACACACAAGTGGCTATGGGGAAATTCGTGCCACTGGTTGGGCTTCCAGATTAACCATACAAAAGTTAGACCTCCTAATAAGTGTGATAAGGCACCATAAAGAACAAGGTTTTTGAGCTTCATGAGACAAGCAAAGCTTCATATGCTTGGAGCTCATGAACAAGTGCAAGATGGCACCTTAGGAATAAAAGTAGTGTTATGCAAGGTGGTCATATGTGCAAAATGAAAAGTGTAAAAAGGGATGTTCAAAGGAGTCTTGCTTAGTTCATGTGAGGTTTTTGGCTTAGGGAACATTGTGTCAAAGTTCTCCAAGAGAGGACCGGTCAAAGAATAGAAAATTCACAACTTAGGGGATGCGCTATGTCACATCAAGTCACTAAGAGGAATGTAATATGCTAAGATAGATCACTTTCATGAAGAAAATTACACCCAATGTCATCCATAAAGTGATAAACACATTGTATGAAGTAATAAGGCCACACTAAGAACCAAGAAAAAGGAAAATGCAGAAAGAAATAATGCTTTAATGTATGCCCCCAGTTTAAAATAATTGTGAAACACCATACTCTGAGAAATTACTTTAAAGTAGAAAAAGGAAAAATGAATAGAAGAAAGGACATGAGATCCAACTTGGAAATCCTTATGCCAAATCATATATTTCCAAGTAAGGTTGTGTCATGTAAAAGATAGTATTTCATAATGCGAGCCAACTTAAGCTATGTCATCCACATCCCAAGCTTGCTCTTATATGTTCATGAAAGGTGAAGGACTAGTCAAAAGAGACAATGAAAAGTGACATACGAGAACAAGGCTAACAAACCCCTTGCCCCCACTTAGTTCAGTACAAATGTAAGCTGAATAGGATGAAGGTACATATCAATGAGATAAATTAGGTTCTCGAACACAAGGAAGAGCACCACACTTTGTGAGATGTTTTAAGTTTATTGTTTAAAGAAAATGGAGAGAAGGGAGGTAACCCTATTTTTTTCTTGAAAGAGTATGTATGTCAATTTGTGTCATGTGTACATTGCATCCATGTGTAGGAGGGATATGGTAGATGATACCATAACAATATTCCAAGTTAAATGAAGGGGTTGTGTACTTCTTAGAGGGATTAGTTTTTGTACAAGAATGAAAACCCTTTTTAGTGTTATGTTTTGTTCCTTCATGAAGGATGGGTGTTATATAGCTCCCATCACCACCACGGGGTAATGTTGTTGATGTAGAACCAAGTTGAGCATATAAAAGATAAGCTTTTTTTTGGTTTAGGTTGTGAGATTTCACACTCTCCTTTAAAGGGAGGCATAAGACCCCAATAATTACTAGAACTTGTATCTGAAAATGAATTGTTTGTATGACTCTTTGGACCAAGAAGGTGATATTTTGGATATTTCACTAAAAGGAGGGGTAGAATATACCAACCCCCAATTATCATGAAAGAGTTTTGTTGTAGGTGAAGGATTAGCATAAAATTTTATAGGTTCAAGTTTTGATCTATGAATGAAAGGATTAGGGGAGTTGGAAATGTTGTGATCCATTGATTCATAGCTTCATTCATTTGCATCAACCATGTATATCTTATTATTGTACTCAAATTTCACTGTACGGTGAAGGGTATATGGGACTCCTTTCATAACATGAATCCATGGTCTCCCTAGGGGAAGATTGTATGGAAGGAGTCCTTCCATAGTATATATAAAGGTAGGAAAAACTACAAGTTTGACCTCAATAGGTAATGTTATCATCCCTAGTGGTTGTCTATGAACATTGTCGAAGCCACGAATATGAACATCATTAATTTGAATAATATTTTTGTCCATGCCAAGTGTGTTTAGGAGTTCCATGCTACAAACATTAATTTATGCTCCATTGTCGATGAGAGTGTGTCTAATTAAGGTTCCATTAATGATCACCTTTATCATCAAGGGATCATTCTTGTTTTGACTCTCAAGTGAGGGTAATTCATGTTTAGGGAATGTGATTTCGAATTGGGTTACTTGCATCATGGTATGAGGGGAGCATGTGAAATTAGTCAATTTTATGTAAGATTGGATCTCCTCCAATTTCATTTGCAAGATTTCTTGAAATAGACACTTGTATATAGGTGATAGTTGAATGAGTTGCCATACAGATAAATTACCAGGAGTCTTTTTAAGATCATCAACACTAGGGACTCTAGGTTGAGAAAAGGGTAATGGCATAGGAGTGATGTGTGATCCCCTATATGTTTGAGTCACTAAGTTACAACTTAGTGGCTGCAAAAAATTGTTATGATTAGATTGCATCATGGATTTCAAGAAATATTTTAGTTTTTTGTGTGATTCACTAGTGGGAAGTAACTTAGGAGGCCCACTAATTAAAGGAGATCCCACTTGTGTCATCACAACCTCAAGAATCTTGTATTTATTTGTATGATTTTTTAGTGAAGGGGATTCGAATGTCACTTGATTATCTTCACCGATGGAAGGTGTATTTTTTGACGGATATGTGGCAACATTTAGATGTTTTTGCCCTAGGATATTCTCCCTAGGAGGAATTTTTTTAGGAGAATGACAAGCCAAATGATCATGACATTCAAGGGTGGGTTCTTCTAAAGGGACTCCATCACAACTAGGAGAATGATCAATGGTTGAATTTTATTGTTTAATAAGGGGTTCCCTAGGAGAAGGGGGACAACTAAGATACTCATGACTTTCATCGATTGTATTTTCTAACAGAAAAGTATCTTCTTCACAACTAGAAGAGATACTAGGACAAGGACAAATGTTACTGTCATGATCCCTTATGGTAGTGTTGTCTTTTTCGTTAAGAGAGGTAAGAGGAGAGAAACAACTAGGATTATCATAAATCTCATTGATTGGTTCTTTGAACACCAAAATATCTTCTTCACCACCCATAGGAGAGATATTAAGAGAAGAACTAATATGATAATTAGGAATGTCCAAAGGCTATATTCTCAATCACTAAAATGCTCTCATAGGGAGAGGATAAGAAATTTTTCTTAGCATGTCTAGATATATAAGACATTAACATTGTTTGAACAAAAATAAAAATCACTTGTAACCATGTCATGCAATGTTTCAACAATATAAACAATGTATATCAAAATATGCAAAATGCTTTTCTCCAATATATGCAAAGCTTTAAGGATGCAAACAATGTGTATGAAATAATGAAAAGTAATTTTAAAAAACTTATGCAAAGTTTTATGAATGTAAACATTGTATATTCAAAAAGTGAAAAGTAATTTATGCATGTTAGGAAAAATTTCAGAAATGTGAGAATTTTGCAGATCTAATGATGCATGTGATTGAAATGATTTCAAAAATGAATACCCTAAGATGATGTTTGTGACTTAGATGCATAAAAAAATTGATCTTGAAACTTTACAAACTTATAGTATGTGATACTTGGAGGTCTAGGAAGCACAAAAATGAGGTTTTTGATGCTCTAATAGATAGTGAAAAATTTGGAGAGGGACTAAGTCGCCTAGAATGGTGAATTAGTCTCAGTTACGGTTTTTTTCAAAATTTCTAGAAATGTTCAACTAGTTTTGATGATTTTGATGTTGGATGACTAGAAGAGGAAAGATAATTGTAGATTTTGTATGATTCATAATTATTTGAGATTCAATAATGAAAAGTATATGCACTTTCATTAATGCAAAAAATTGAATGTAAAATGCAATGTCAACTGAATCTAGGGTGATAAGGGATTCCAAATAAGAAAAGAGGGTGTAGAGAAGTCGGGTTCACCAAAATGAACCATAAATTTTGAGGGAAAAAGGAGATTCTCTCTTGCACTTCTAGGGTTTTGCACCTAAAAGGAGAGAGGTCTTTTTTCACACCCAAAATCTCAGGTTTCATTGAAGATTATGTGTTAATGTGTGTCCAAATAATATGTTCAAAATGTTGGAAAGATATTAAAGTGATGGAATACTAATGCTAAACCTAGAAAATGAGTTATGTTTGAAATCACATTGTGATATGCAAATGGCCTAAGAAACATAAACAAACTACTATATAAATGAATAAAATTGAAGAGGTGCACCTAGGAAATGAAATGTGATGTAGAGAGGCTCTGAAAACCTATGAATTTTTTGTTGATGTTGACTGGGATTGTGCCAATTTGGGCAACTTAGTCCAATTTTGGGGAAACTTCTCCATAATAGGTTTCTAGAAAATGGGTATCCAGAAATATAAAAACCACTTTCCAGGCCTGGTACTAGGACTAATCCACTAATGATGGTGAATTAGTCCACTTGGGAATCTCGAGAAACTCAAGGTAGGATTATGTATCTTTTGATCTACACTTCCCAACCTAGCAGGTGTTCAGTTTTAGATTTTGCAAAAAATGGGATGAAAGAGGTATCCAAGCTTCAACTAGGTCTTTGTTGACTTGAATGACTTTGATGAGTTGACAACACCACTTTTTGTTTGAAAAATCTACATTCAAAACTTGCAAAACACACACTCAAAGAGGGGGAAAAGGGTTAGGGTTAGAGAATAGGGGTTTTCCTTAGTCAAACACCCTTTTGGTAATCAAACCATAGATAATGAAATTAAATTAAAAGGGAAATATGATTGAACAACATTCAAGTGCAACAACTCACTAAGCCCTTGATAGAGAATTCTAAAGATATGCAAGTGACAACTCCAATGGATTATTGCTTGAAGTGCATAGAGTGCTTGAATGTTTGATGCTTGGGGATTACTTGAGAAGAATGAGAGTCATTGAGTTAAGAGATGTAGAATATTGTAAAATGAGGAGAAAAACTCTTATTTATACATGTTATGCCCTAATTTCTCAAAAATAACACATCACAGGCCGACCTTAAGGTTTAGGAGACAAAATCCCTCCAGAAATTAAGATTTAATTTTATTTTTATGCTAAATGGGATTAAGTCACCCAAGGTGGTGACTTAGTCCACTTGGAAAATTTCAATTGGTTTTCAAGAATTAAAAGGTGATTAATGATGTTTGTCAGGATTGTCTTCTGAAACACACTTTTAAGTAGGACCTATAAGTGCATTAAGGGGTCAATATGTCACAAGAAAGGGTTGATTTATTGATGAAAAGCCTAAGAAAGTGTGAGGGTTGGTTAGAAAACCTTACAACACTTTGAAATCAATCTTGGAAGGGGGCTATTTAGATGAATGATCGTAGAAAATTCCTAGAAAAGTGAGGAAATGTGTTACAACACTTCACAACACTATTGTAAGACAACATTAGGTTTTTGGTTATTTGCAAGCGTTCAAGGCTTAATGTAAATATGTTGGCAACATTAAAACATTAAATCTATGCAAAATCAAGCCAAAACCCATAGAAAAAATCCCAAATCAGTGAAAAATGACAAGGCTACTCTTTTTTGTGACAATTAAAACCTAAATTGGAGATATCATCACCTTTTATTCTTTCATGTCCATCTTCTAAAATAACCTCAGTGAACTCATCATGAGTTTCATCTCGACAAAATACATGAAGATAAATATTAGTCTTAGAATCTTTGACAAATGAATCCAAATTAGGATTCAACGCTTCCATTTGTTCTTCTTGCAATTCTATTTTTTTCTTTATGTTGCATCATCACCATCTCTTCCATATCTTGAATTCTTCTTGTTAAGTTTTTCTATCATTGTCTCAAGTTGCTCGTGCATTACATTATCCATATAAATTTTATGCATGACCAAAGAATCATCAAAAGGAACACATCCTTGTTGTGAGATTTCATTTACTAAAAATATTTTTCAATAAACAATTTGTTACTTCAAACTTTGACTCAAGTTATTTATTTTTTTGTAGACATTTCCTTTACTTCATGATCTTGGATCTTCTCCTCTTGATATTTATCACTCAAAACTGGGTATAATCTATAAAATTTTAGTGCAATCATACCTTGCATGTGAATTAAGAAATCCCTATAGTGGACTGAATCCTTGAAACCCTCATCCATATTGTTATATGTGGCTCTCATAGTAGTTGAATCCATAACCAATTCTTCCATGGGGTTGGAAGAGTGACTGTAAAGTAACAAACTACAAGAAATAAATTGTATTTACTAGGCTGCATCTACAAAACCCCAGGCTAGCAAGGTCATAGCTCTGATACCACTAGAATGTCCTTAATTAAAATATTTTAATTAAGAAAGATATTCTTCAATTTGAGAAAATCGAGTATTGAATTTACTACTTCAAATTGTGCCAAATCAGCATAATATGGGTTCTATCTATCATACGATACTCTAATACCACTGTAATGTCTCTTATTGGAAAATATTTCAAAATTTATTTAATAAATAATATCACACTTAAATATTGCAAACCCTCAACAAAGAATGATACCAGGTATGAATTTATCTTCACCAATATGTGAAAAAAAAACTCAAGAGTGTGAGCAGATGTCATGTGATGCTTTATAAATGAAAATACCATGAAGATACATCATATTTTTTGTCATGAACAACAACTAATGACAAACTATAGCTGCTGAAAAATACATAGAGAAACTCCATAAATGCAAGCCAAAATATGCACCAAATGGATGTCAAACTCAACACAACTCATCAAACCTAACTCTTATAATTTGACAAGAAATATTACATAAATATATGTTACTAATACAAATATATATGGTGCAACCTACAACAAAAACAAACTAAAGAACACAACTCACTTATTCTCAAAACTACACTTGAAGATATTGAAAGAAATACTCTAAATTAAAAACGATGAAGCACAATGTCAGACTTTGTATGAGTCTGATCTTGGTGACCATCAAAACCATTTCCTTCAAGCCTCAATGTATTTGGTTTACTAACCTCAAAGATTCTTTCTTCTTTGGTTTCCCAGCCTCAGAAGAATACAAAAAATTGTGAAGGAAAATATGCAAGAATGAATCCAAAAGAAAGAAATTAAATTTTATATTTTTTGACATCTTCGAGAAGCTTCCTGGTCGCCAAAAGTACATGCCAAAATGGGAGTAATATTTCTTTTCATGATTTTGTATCTCCTTTTCCAATTTTCGTCCAAGAAATTAGTCATTTTCCAAAATGTTTTGTTTTTTGACAAATATTGTCACAAGCAATTTAAATATGCTTTTTAGCCAAATATGCTCTTCCCTAAACCCACACAACTTTAGGGAGATTAACAACTTTGAAATAATATTTAGTATTTATCATTAAAAAAAAAATTTACCAATCAATTTGAATTATAATTTTTTTTGGTTTATTCATTAGTCTTGACTTGCTAGTTTTGGATAACCAACTTACTAAAAATAGTAATTTTCTATTTTTCAAAAATTAGAAAAAAGAGACATGACATAGAGTAAATTAAGGATTAAATAATTAAATAGATAAATTAATTAAGAGGAAGGTTTAATAATTAGATAATTAAAAATATTTAATTATAAGAAAGGGGTTAATCCTAGTTAAATAAGGTTAGATAAAATTAGTAGAAGAATGCTATTGCAGGAACAAGACAACTTTTAGTTTTTATTTGATTAAAGTTGAGAAGGACCTGCACCCATTTAAAAAATAACCATAGAGGCCAAGTGGCGGTGCTCATAAGATATGAGATACCCTGAAAGTTAAAAAAGAGCAATTACATAGAGACCAACAAATGATGGAAAATGTGAAACACAAAGAAAAACCAGCTAGAGGCCAAATCAACTATCGATCACTCAACATCTTAAGGCCATTAATGACCCACCATTCCGTAGTAAGGAATTGGAGTTTCTCATCAAAGGACAGAGGCCCCTTGTGGGTAGGTTAGAACTCCTAAGCATTAGGTGAATCAGAGTTGCTCCCTTTCTTTCCCTTTCTTTCAGTTTATAGGCATGATGGTCTCGAATGGGACTGGAGGGCTGAATTGTTAGCTGTGGGCTTTGTAAGGATTCTGAGTGCGAGCATTGTCGACTGAGTCCAACCCGTGTTCAAGGTTTTTCTATTCTATGTAATGAGTTGAGGCAGTGTTGTTAATAGAATTTGCTTTTGGTCCTATGCAAGTCATCCCCTGTGTTGTATTGAATTACTTTGCTTTGAGCTGAGCATGTTTATATTTTCTGGTTGTATTTCTTGCATGCATAAGTGTTGAGGCGTAACCTGGTTATCTGGCCGGAGTCATTCCTGTGAGCTCTCAGTGTCCACATAGATCAGTACCGCAAGGGTCATCCGCTGCACCCTTGACAGTTGGTATCAGAGCAAGATTTGTGATCTTCTTGGTTTTCTTGGTGTTCTTGGAGAGCTCAGCATGGCTGCCGCAGAGAGCGAGCATGGCTCTACTTCGGACAATAAGAAGTAGACCCAGATCTAGAACGTGCATTGTGATGGAACAACTCGATATCAGGGTTTCTTCCTTAGAAGCCATTGATGTTGAGGGTCGTATCGAGGTTCTGGAGGTCGAGATAAAGAGACTTCAAGATGATGCGGATGTTACCAAGGCTGCGATCATGACCTAGTCTAGTAGAGGTTGAGTCCCTAAGCTCCGCAAGCCTAAAACTTATTATGACCAGCGAGATGATAAGCTACTGGAGAACTTCTTTTGGGACATGGATGAGTTCTTGTCGAATATTCCAAATCTCTCCAAGCGCGGCAAGATCAAATTAGTTGCATCGTTCTTGACGGGAAATGCGAAGTCGTGGTGGTGATCCAGGTTTGAAGACTTGAAAGATGACTGACCTGTAGTAGAGATCCATTCATGGGATGAGTTCAAGGAAGCTTTACGTGAGCAATTCTGTCTGGGTAACTCAGTCTGGCTGTGTCGAACCCGATTGATGGAGCTAAAGCACACTGGTAAAATCTGGGATTACATCAAGAGGTTCTTGGCCCTAATGATCGAAATCAAGGATATGAGCGAGATGGATCGACTATTTTTCTTTATGAAAGGATTAAAATTGTGGGCTCAGGCCGATCTAAGAAGACAATACATCTAGACTCTTGCCACCGCTATCACTGCTGTTGATTGCCTGCTAGACTTTAAAGGTGAGATGAAAAAGAACCCATCTAGGATTTTTGCTCTGCCTGTCAAGAAGAATTTTAACCCACGTGATGACAAGAAGAGTTTGAAACAGACTTCTACCAAGAAGTCAAACAATCGGAGGGTTGGCCAAAATTTGTGAGATGTCAAGTCGACTGCAGCTCATCGCAAGGCAAAGACATGCTTCATCTATGGTAAAGCTAAGCATTGGGCTCAGGACTGCCCAGACAAGAAAAGCTTGAATGCGTCCAAGGCCAAACTTGATATAGGAGAAGTGCACGATATGGGTGCAATGAAGTTCCTCAAGGCTCTCCAGAATGAAGGAGGTAGCTTGACTGTAGGAGCCGAAAAATACCACGAGCTCTGCTACGTCGAAGTATTCTTTGGGGCAAAAAATATCATGGCGATGGTCGACACGGGCGCCTCGCACAGCTATATTTCTGAAAAGAAGGCGAGATCATTGGGTATGTTGATTCAGGCTGCTTCGTCAAGTTGTAAGTCTGTCAATACAGCCACACAGAAATGTGTTCGTAATATCAAGAATGCAAAACCTTGAGTCGGACAATGGGCGGCCTCGACGAACTTGGTGGCTATTATGATGGAGGATTTTGATCTCATTCTGGGTCAAGAGTTCTTGTGTAAGGCAAAGGCAGCGATATTTCCTTACCTATGCAGCTTGATGTTCTTGGATGGCGATCAGAATTGCCTAGTCAAGATAGTCAAATCGAGATCTGCATCAAAGAATTTGTCTACCATGGGATTCAGCAAAGGCATGCGTAAGAAGGACTACTTGGCATACCTAGCCATGTTGATTGGAGATTGGGATGACAAAGAGGCTTCTCAACCCATGGATCCAGATGCGGTTTCCAGTGTGCTAAAGAAATTCAAAGACGTGATGCCTGACAAGCTTCCACTAGGTCTACCTCTGTGCCGAGCAGTGGACCACTGTATCGATATGGAAACTAGAGCCAGACTGCCTGCAAAATCACCATACAGACTTTCGGGGCCAGAAATGGCCGAGCTCAAGAAGCAACTAGCCGAGCTCATTGAAGCAGGATACATCAAGCCCTCAAGGTCACCCTATGCAGCTCTGACCCTGTTTCAAAGGAAGAAGGACTCAAGTCTGCGCTTATGTGTTGACTTTTGAGCTCTAAACAAGCTCACAATTAAGAACAAGTACCCTCTACCACTTATAGCAGATTGTTTCGACCGTCTGGGTGGGGCGACCTACTTCACAAAGCTGGATCTAAAGCAAGGCTATTACCAAGTCTGGATTGCAGCTAGTGATAAGGAAAAGATGACCATCACAACAGGGTATGGTTCTTTCGAGTTTTCGGTGATGCCGTTTGGGCTTTGCAATGGCTCGACCACCTTCTACACATTAATGAATGATGTGTTTAGAAACCTCCTAGATAAGTGCATTGCAGTATATTTAGACGATATTCTAATCTACAACAAGACTCTAGAACAACACCATGCACACTAGGCCGAGGTGTTGCAGTTGTTGAGAGAGAACAACTTGTATGTTAAGAAGTCGAAGTGCTCTTTTGAACAAAAAGAGGTGCAATTTCTGGGCCATGTCATTGGTGCCAGGTTTATCAAGCCAGATCCAGAGAAGATCTTGTTAATCAGGGATTGGGAGCCACTCCTAATGGTTCATGAGGTATGCCAATTTTCTTGGTCTAGCAAACTATTGCCGTAAGTTTTTGATGGGTTACTCTAAGATCGCCATGCCATTGATCGACATGTTAAAGAAGGAACGAGCCTGGAAGTGGATAGACAAGCACCATGAAGCATTTGAAGAGCTAAAGGCAAGACTCTACTCAGAGCCGGTCCTTGCATTGCCAAATTTTGGTGGCACGTTTGAAGTCCAAACGGATGCCTCATATTATGCGGTGGGAGGAGTCCTTATGTAGGTCGGGCTCCCAGTTGCATTTGAGTCAAGAAAACTTAACAATAGAGAAAGGCGGTATCCTGCTCATGAAAAGGAAATAATAGGTATTGTTCACTATCTTAGAGTGTGGCGACACTATCTGCTTGGTGTTTCGTTCATAGTCAAGACAGATAACATAAGCTCGACCTACTTCAAAAATCAGGCGAAGCTCACCCTGAAGCAAGCTTAGTGGCAGGAGTTTTTGGCCGAGTTCAACATGGACTTGGTCCATTATCTAGGTAACCAAAATGTGGTTGTAGATTCTTTGAGCCAAAAAGCTCAACTTGCTGCTATACAGCTAGTGCAGGAAGCAATGAATACTGAGTCAAGAGTAGTTCTTTCAGATGAGATGTTGGGAAAGATTAGAGAAGGACTTGAGGCAGACTCACAAGCATTCCAAGTGGTCAACCAGGTGAAGTAGGGTAGGACAAGGTGGTTTAATTTATAAAATGGAATTTTTATGTTCTTAGGAAACTGAGTTTATGTGCCTAAGTGGAAAGAGCTTAGGTGTGATCTCATGAGCGAATGTCATGACTCAATTTGGGTCGGGCATCTGGGTTAGAAAAGAACTATTGCTTTGTTGGAAAGGGGCTTGTTTTGGCCCAAGCTAATGGACGATGTCAAAGAGTATGTGAAAAATTGCTTGATATGTCAGTAGGACAAAACAGTTCATCGATTCCCAGGAGGGTTGTTGCAACCTTTGTCGGTGCCACTTCGTCCATGGGCTAGTCTCAGCATGGATTTCATCACTCAGCTACCTAAAGTAAATGAGCTCTCTAGTACCATCATGGTGGTTGAACGATTCAGCAAGTATGGCACTTTTGTTGCCTGCCGATAGGGTTGCTCCGCCAAGGATGCTATAGGGTATTTCTTCTGCCAAGTGATCAAATACTCGAGCGTACC
This sequence comes from Sequoiadendron giganteum, assembly GCA_007115665.2. NCBI lineage: Eukaryota > Viridiplantae > Streptophyta > Pinopsida > Cupressales > Cupressaceae > Sequoiadendron > Sequoiadendron giganteum. Next base: position 137,202,034 of record CM021110.1, on the reverse strand, counting down.
ACTTAGTATCATATCCGACCGAGATCCCAAGTTTACAAGTCGCTTTTGGAGTGAGTTATTTAGGCTGATGGGTACGAAGTTGCTAATGTCAACCTCCTATCATCCCCAGATGGATGGTCAGATAGAGAGGGTCAATGCGATCCTAGAGGATTACCTTAGGCATTTCATCAGCTCAGATCAAAAGAGTTGACCAGAGTTGCTCGACATTGCACAATTTAGTTACAATTTGCAGAAGTCAGGAGTGAGTCAGTTCTCACCATTTCAATTGGCCAAGGGCCAACAACCTCTAACCCCACACATGGTGTTGAGTGCTTATCAGGGTTCTGATGGCATGGAGGCAAGTGATTATTTGAGGCAGTTCGATGATGGGGTCGATCTGGCTCAATACTACCTTACCAAGGCAAGTGACAAAATGAAAGTTGGCTTAGATGCTAGCAGAAGGAACATAGAGTTCCAAGTCGGAGATTAGGTTCTACTCTGAATGGACCCTTTACAATTTTGACCTCAAAAGGGCATGAGCTAGAGTCTGGTTCAGAAGATCGATGGTCCTTTCTAGATCCAGAGTCAGATTGGAAAAGTTGCATACCATTTGACGCTGTTGATGCATATGAAGGTTCATCCTGTGTTTCATGTCAGTTAGCTCCACCCTCACCATGCTGACATGGACGACTTGCTTCACAACATACCAACTCAAGCGTCGGCCAATGTCATTGACAAACCCGAGTACTTGGTAGAGGAAGTCATTGACATGCATGAGTGGAGTATTGGAAAGCATAGGCTTCAAGAGTTTTTGGTTGTCTGGAAGAAAAGGGAGTGGAAGGATGCAACCTGGGAATGAGCCGAGGCACTGTGGCAGGCCAAAGAAAAGGTGTTGGAGTACTTGGATAGGCACTCTACTCGACCTTCAAAGTGAATAAGTTGAAGGGGAGACTCTCATGTGGTCGAGGCGGTCGCACCGACGTCGGGGACATCACTGAAATTAAAGTGGGGGAGAATGTAACGAAAGTTTGGAAGACAAGTGTCTCAAGCTAGTGATTTTGTTTGTGTGCGAACTAATCTGAATTGCTCTGACACAATGTGGAGCTTATGAGATAGTTGCATTGGTTGATATGCGGGAGATGTGGGACTTGAACTAGAGTTCCCCAATTTGGCTTTGCACGAATGCATCAGTGATCTCTGAGTTGCGGTATGAAGGTCAAGCTGGGCACCGACCGGGCACTGAACAAAGTGGATCTGGTTCAGGTGGGCCACAGACAAACTTTTGTGTGGTGCATGAAGTGTTGCGTTTGGTATCGACTAAGGATGGGTTGATTGATCGTAACTGAAGTGGTGAGTTGGCCGATTGGCTATCCGAGTTCTAAATAGAAGTGCGACTTGAGTTGGACTTGAAGTCGGCTTGAGTGTTCCATGACTATGTGGTTATGCTTTGTGTATATATGAGCCAGGCTCGAATGTAAATATTCATAAAGGATTAAGTGTTAATATGATCTAGAATTGTAGAGTTCTGTAGTTGATTAGTATTTGGGCATAGCTTGGGGGACTCAAAATGGATCTGTGTATCCAAGTTGATTCATAGGAAGGCTTACAACTCATGAGATGGGATGGGTTTCAGTTTATAGGCATGATAGTCTCGGATGGGACTGGAGGGCTAAACTGTTAGCCATGGGCTTTGTAAGGATTTCGAGTGCGGGCATTATCGGCTGTGTCCTACCCATGTTCAAGGTTTTGCTATTCTATGTAATGAGCTGAGGTAGTGTTGGTAATAGAATTTTATTTTGGTCCTATGCAAGTCATCCCTTGTGTTGTATTGAATTACTTTGCTTTGAGCTGAGCGTGTTTATATTTTCTGGTTGAATTACTTGCATGCATAAGTGTTTAGGTGTAACCTGGTTATTTGGCTCAAGTCATTCTTGTGAGCTCTCGGCGTCCACATAGATCAGTGCCACAAGGGTGATCCGCTGCACCCTTGACAGTTGGTATCAAAGCAAGATTTGTGATCTTCTTGGTTTTCTTGGCGTTCTTGGAAAGCTCGGCATGGCTACTGCAGAGAGCGAAAATGGCTCTTCTTTGGAGTGTGGTGATGACGAGTTCGATGGCGTCTAGACAACAAGAGGTAGACCTAGATCCAAAACGCGTGTTGTGATGGAACAACTTGATATCAAGGTTTCTTCCTTGGAAGACATTGATGTCAAGAGTTGTATCGAGGTTTTGGAGGTCGAGATAAAGAGGTTGCAAGATGATGCAGATGTTACCAAGGCTGTGATCGCGACCTAGTCTGGAAGAGGTCGAGTCCCCAAGCTCCGCGAACCTGAAACTTATGACGGCCAGCGAGATGATAAGCTACTGGAGAACTTTTTTGGGACATGGACGAGTTCTTGTCAAATATTCTAGATCTCTATGAATACGGCAAGATCAAATTGGTTGCGACGTTCTTGACGAGAAGCGCGAAGTTGTGGTGGTGATCTAGGTCTGAAGACTTGAAAGATGGTTGACCTGTAGTAGAGATCCATTCATGGGATGAGCTCAAGGAAGCTTTACGCAAGAAATTTCATCTGGATAACTCGACGTGGCTATGTCGAACCCAATTGATGGAGCTGAAGCACACTGGTAAAATCTGGGATTACATCAAGACATTCTCGGCCCTAATGATCGAAATCAAGGATATGAGCGAGATGGATCGACTATTTTTCTTTATGAAAGGATTACAATCATGGGCTTAGGCCGATCAAAGAAGACAAAATGTCCAAACTCTTGTTGTCGCTATCACTGTTGCTAATCACTTGCTAGACTTTAAAGGCGAGACAATAAAGAACCCATCTAGGAGTTTTGCTCCGCCTGTCAAGAAGAAGTTTAACCCACGTGATGAAAAGAAGAGTTCAAATCAGACTTCTACTAAGAAGTCGAACAATCAGAGGGTTGGCCAAAATTCATGAGATGCCGAGTCGACTACAGCTCGTCACAAGGCAAAGACATGCTTCATCTGTAGTAAAGTTGAGCATTAGGCTCAGGACTGCCCAGAAAAGAAAAGATTGAATGCATCCAAGGCCGAACCTGAGATAGGAGAAGTGTACGATATGGGTGCATTGAAGTTCCTCATAGCTCTCCAGAATGAAGGAGGTAGCTCAACTGCAGGAGCCGAAAAATACCATGAGCTATGCTACGTCGAAGTATTCTTTGGGGCAAAAAATATCATGATGATGGTTGACACGGGTGCCTCGCATAGCTATATTTCTAACAAGAAGGCAAGATCATTGGGTATGTCGATTTAGGCTGCTTCATCAAGTTTTAAGTCTGTCAATATGGCCAAAAGACTCTAGAAGAGCAGCGGATCACCCTTGCGGCACTGATCTATGTGGACACCGAGAGCTCATAGGAATGACTCGGGCTAGATAATCAAGTTACGCCTCAACATTTATGCACGCAAGTAATGCAACCAAAAAATATAAACACACTCAGCTCAAAGCAAAGTAACTCAATACAACACAGGGACCGACTTGCATAGGACCAAAAGTAAATTCTATTAACAACACTACCTCAGCTCATTACACAGAATAGCAAAACCTTGAACACGGGTCAGACTCAACTGATAATGCCCGAACTTGGAATCCTTACAAAGCCCATGGCTAGCAGTTCAGCCCTCCAGTCCCATCCGAGACCATCGCGCTTATAAACTAAAATCTATCCCATCTCATGAGTTGTAAACCTTCTTATGAATCAACTCAGATATGCAAATCTAGTTTGAGTCCTCCAAGCTATGCACAAATACTAATCACCTATAGAACTCTCTGCAATGCTAGATCGTATTAACACTTAATCCTTTATGAATATTTACATTAGAGCCTGGCTCATATATACACAAAGCATAACCACATAGTCGCACAACACTTGAGCCGACTTCAAGTCCAACTCAAGTTGCACTTCTGTTCAGGACTCTTATAGCCAATCGGCCAACTCACCACTTCAGTTATGAGTAATCAACCTAGCCTTGGTCGATACCCAACGCAACACTTCATGCACCATGCAAAAGTTTGTCTATGGCCGACCTGAACTAGATCCACTTTATTCGGCACTCGGTCGGTGCCTAGCTTGACCTTAATACCGCAACTCGGAGATCACTGATGCATTCACGCAAAGCCAAATCAAGGAACTCCAGTTCAAGTCCCACATCGCCCACTTATCAACCAATGCAACTATCTCATAAGCTCCACATTGTGTCAGAGCAATTCAGATCAGTTCGCATGCAAATGAACTCACCAGCTTGAGACACTTGTCTTCCAAACTACTGTTACATTCTCCCCCACTTTAATTTCGGCGACATCCTCGACGCCGGTGTGACCACATCGACCACATGAGATTCGCCCCTTCAACTTATTCACTTCGAAGGAAGAGCAAAGCGCCTATCTAGGTACTCCAACACCTTTTCTTTGGCCTACCACAGTGCCTCGACTTGTTCCTAGGTTGCATCCTTCGGCACCTTGTTCTTCTAGACAACAAAAAACTCTCAAACCCTATGCTTTCCAATACCCCGCTCACGCATGTCAATGAATTCCTCTACCAAGTACTTGGGTTTGTCACTCACATTGGTCGGCCCGCAAGTTGGTATGTTGCGAAGCAAGTCATCCATGTTGGCATGGTGAGGGCAGAGTTGACTGACATGAAACACAGGATGAACCTTCATATGCATTGGCAGCCTCAAACAATATGCGACCTTACCAATCCAACTCTGGATCTAGAAAGGACCATCGAACTTCCGAACCAGACTCTAGCTCATGCCCTTCTAAGGTCAAAATAGTAAAGGGTCCATTCGGAGCATAAATTGATCAATGAATTGGAACTCTACATTCCTTTTGCTAGCATCCGCCCCCATTTTCATTCTGTCACTTGCCTTGGTGAGGTAGTATCGAGCCAGATTGACCCGATCCTTGAACTACTTCAAATAATCACTTGTCTCCATGCCATCAGAACCCTGATAAGCACTCAGTACCATGTGTGGCATGAGAGGTTGTTGGCCCATAGCCAACTGAAATGGTGAGAACTGAGTAGCTCCTGACTTCTGTAAATTGTAACTAAATTGTGCAATGTCGAGCAACTCTAGCCAGCTCTTTTGATTCGAGCTGATGAAATGCCTAAGGTAATCCTTGAGGATCGCATTGACCCTCTTTGTCTAATCATCTATCTGGGGATGATAGGAGGTAGACATTAGCAACTCTGTACCCATCATCATAAACAACTCGCTCCAAAAGTGATTCGTAAACTTGGGATCTCAGTTGGATATGAAGCTAAGTGGTATGCCCTAGTATTTGATCACTTGGCTGAAGAAATACCCTGCAGCATCCTCGACGGAGCAACCCTATCAATAGGCAACGACAGTGCCATACTTGCTGAATCAGTCGACCACCACCATGATACTGGAGAGCTCATTTACTTAAGGTAGTTGAGTGATGAAATCCATGTTGATACTAGCCCATGGATGAATAGGCACCGGCAAAGGTTGCAGCATTCCTCCTAGTAATCGGTGAACTGTTTTGTCCTACTGACATATCAAGCAGGTTTTTACCTACTCTTTGACATCGTCCATTAGCTTGGGCCAAAAGAAGCCCCTTTCCAACAAATAAATAGTTATTTTCTAACTCGGATGCCTGGCCCAAATTAAGTTGTGACATTCCCTCATGAGATCACACCTAAGCTCTTTCCACTTAGGCATATAAACTCAGTTTCTTGAGAACATCAAAATTATGTTTTGCAAATAAAACCACCTTGTCTTACCCTGCTTCACCTAGTTGACCACTTGGAATGCTTGTGATTCCACCTCAAGTCCTTCTCTGATCTTGCCCAGCATCTCATCCGAAAGAACTACTCTAGACTCAGTATTGCTTGCTTCCTACGCCAGCTGTATAGCGGCCAGTTGAGCTTTTCAGCTCAAAGCATTTGCAACCACATTCTAGTTACCTAGATAATGGACCAAGTCCATGTCGAACTCGGCCTGAAACTCCTGCCACCGAGCTTTCTTGGGGGTGAGCTTCACCTGAGTTTTGAAGTAGGTTGAGCTTATGTTATCTATCTTGACTGTGAATGAAACACCAAGCAGATAGTTTCACCACACTCTAAGATAGTGAACGATACCTATCATTTCCTTTTCGTGAGCAGGATACCACCTTTCTCAGTCATTAAGTTTTCTTGACTTGAATGCAACTAGGTGCCCGACCTGCATTAGGACTCCTCCCACCGCATAATCTGAGGCATCCGTTTGGACTTCAAATGTGTCGCCAAAATTTGGCAATGCAAGGACCGGCTCCAAGAAGAGTCTTGCCTTCAACTCTTCAAATGCTTTATGGTGCTTGTTTGTCCACTTCCAGGCTTGGTCCTTCTTTAACAGGTCGGTCAATGGCGCAGTGATCTTAGAGTAACCCATCACAAACTTACAGTAATAGTTTGTCAGACCAAGAAACTGGCGTACCTCATGAACCGTTTGAAGTGGCTCGTAACCCCTGATTGACAAGATCTTCTTCGAATCTGGCTTAATGAACCCTACGCCAATGACATGGCCCAAAAAATACACCTCTTTTTGTGCAAAAGAGCACTTCGACTTCTTAACATACAAGTTGTTCTCTCTTGAAAACTGAAACACCTCAGCCTGGTGAATTTGTTGCTCTTCTAGAGTCTTGCTGTAGATTAGAATATCGTCTAAATAGACTACAATGCACTTATCTAGGAGGTTTCTAAACACATCATTCATCAATGTGCAGAAGGTGGCCTTGGCATTGCAAAGCCCAAACATCATCACTAAAAACTCGAAAAAACCATACCTTGTTGTGATGGTCATCTTTTCCTCATCACCAGCTGTGATCTGGACTTGGTAATAGCCCTACTTCAGATCCAGCTTCATGAAGTAGGTCGCCCCACCTAGACGGTCAAAATAATCTACTATAAGCAGCAGAGGGTACTTCTTCTTAATTGTGAGCTTGTTTAGAGCTCGAAATTCAACACATAAGTAGAGACTTGAGTCCTTCTTCCTTTGAAACAGGGTCGGAGCTACATAGGGTGACCTCAAGGGCTTGATGTAGCCTGCTTCAACTAGTGTGACTAGTTTCTTCTTGAGCTCGGCCATTTCTGGCCCCGAAAGTCTGTATGGCGATTTTGCAGGATGTCTGGCTCCAGTTTCCATATTGATACGGTTGTCCACTGCTCGGTACGGGGGCAGACCTGGTGGAATCTTGTCAAGCATCACATCTTCAAATTCCTTCAACACACTGGCAACCGCATTTGGATCCGTGGGTTGAGAAGCCTCTTCTTCATCCCAATCTCTAATCAACATGACCAGGTATGTCTAGTATTCCTTCTTACGCATGCCTTTGCTAAATCCCATAGCAAACAAAGTCTTTGATGCAGATCCTGATTTCACTATCTTGACTAGGTAAGTCTAGTTGCCATCCAAGAACATCAAGCTGCCCAACTAAGGAAAGATCGTTGCCTTTGCCTTATGCAAGAACTCTTGACCCACAATGAGATAAAAATCCTCCATCATAATAGCCACCAAGTTTGTCGAGCCTGCCAATTGTTTGACTCTTAGTTTTGCATTCTTCATATTACCAACACATTTCTATGCGGCTGTATTGATAGACTTAAAACTTGACGAAGTAGCCTGAATCGACATACCCAATGATCTCGCCTTCTTGTCAGAAATATAGATGTGTGAGGCGCCCATGTCGACCATCACCATGATCTTTTTTTCCCCAAAGAATACTTCGACGTAGCAGAGCTCATGGTCTTTTTCGGCTCCCACAGTCGATCTACCTCCTTCATTCTGGAGAGCCGTGAGGAACTTCAATGCACCCATATCGTGCACTTCTACTATCTCAGGTTCGTCCTTGGATGCATTCAAGCTTTTCTTATTTGGGAAATCTTGAGCCCAATGCTCAGCTTTACCACAAATGAAGCATGTCTTTACCTTATGACGAGCTGCAGTCGACTCGGCATCTCACAAATTTTTGCCAACCCTCCGATTGTTCGACTTCTTGGTAGAAGCCTGATTTGAACTCTTCTTGTCATCACATGGGTTAAACTTCTTCTTGACAAGTAGAGCAAAACTCCCAGATGGGTTCTTTTTCGTCTCGTATTTAAATTCTATCAAGCGATCAGTAGCAGTGATAGCGGCGACAAGAGTCTCGATGTTTTGTGTTCTTAAATCAGCCTAATCCCATGATTGTAATCCTTTCATATAGAAAAACAATCGATCCATCTCACTCATATCCTTGATTTTGATCATTAGGGCCGATATTCTATTTAGACGATATTCTAATCTACAGTAAGACTCTAGAAGAGCACCACGCACACTTGGTCGAGGTGTTTCGGTTATTGAGAGAGAACAACTTGTATGTTAAGAAGTCGAAGTGCTCTTTTGCACAAAAAGAGATGCAATTTCTAGGCCATGTCATTGTCGTTGGGTTCATCAAGCCGGATCCAGAGAAGATCTTGTCAATCAGGGATTGGGAGCCACTCCAAATGGTTCATGAGGTGCGCCAATTTCTTGGTCTAGCAAACTATTACCATAATTTTGTGATGGGTTACTCTAAGATCGATGCACCATTGACCGACCTATTAAAGAAGGACTGAGACTGGAAGTGGACAGACAAGCACCATGAAGCATTTGAAGAGTTGAAGGCAAGACTTTGCTCTGAGTCGGTCCTTGCATTGCCAAATTTTTGCGGCACGTTTGAAGTCCAAATAGATGCCTCAGATTATGCGGTGGGAGGAGTCCTAATGCAGGCTGGGCACCCAGTTGCATTCGAGTCAAGAAAATTTAACGATAGAGAAAGGTGGTATCCTACTCATGAAAAGGAAATGACAGGTATCGTTCACTTTCTTAGAGTGTGGTGACATTATCTGCTTGGTGTTTCGTTCACAGTCAAGACAGATAACATAAGCTCGACTTACTTCAAAACTCAAGCGAAGCTCACCTCGAAGCAAGCTTGGTGGCAGGGGTTTTTGGCCGAGTTTGACATGGACTTGGTCCATTATCTAGGTAACCAGAATGTGGTTGAAGATGCTTTGAGCCAAAAAGCTCAACTGGCCACTATACAGCTGGTGCAGGAAGCAAGCAATACTGAGTCTAGAGAAGTTCTTTCAGACGAGATGTTGGGCAAGATCAGAGAAGGACTTGAGGTAGATGCACGAGCATTACAAATGGTCAACCAGGTGAAGCAGGGTAGGACAAGGTGGTTTCATTTGCAAAATGGAATTTTGATGTTCTCAGGAAACCGAGTTTATGTGCCTAAGTGGAAAGAGCTTAAGCGTGATCTCATGAGGGAATGTCACAACTCAGTTTGGGTCGGGCATCCGGGTCAGAAAATAACTATTGCTTTGTTGGAAAGTGGCTTCTTTTGGCCCAAGCTAATGGACGATGTTGAAGAGTATGTGAAAGCCTGCTTGATATGTCAGTAGGAAAAAATAGTTCACTGATTACTAGGAGGGTTGTTGCAGCCTTTGTCGGTGTCAGTTCGTCCATGGGCTAGTCTTAATATGGATTTCATCAGTTAGCTACCTTAAGTAAATGAGCTCTCCAGTATCATGGTGGTGGTCGACCGATTCAACAAGTATGGCACTTTCATTGCCTGCCAAAAGGGTTGCTCCGCCGAGGATGCTGCAGGGTATTTCTTCCGCCAAGTGATCAAATACTAGGGCATACCACTTAGCTTCATATCCAACTGAGATCCCAAGTTTACGAATCACTTTTGGAGCGAGTTGTTTATGATGATGGTTACAGAGTTGCTAATGTCTACCTCCTATCATCCCCAGATAGATGATTAGACAAAGAGGGTCAATGCGATCCTCAAGGATTACCTTAGGCATTTCATCAGCTCAGATCAAAAGAGCTGGCTAGAGTTGCTCGACATTGCACAATTTAGTTACAATTTATAGAAGTCAGGAGTGAGTCAGTTCTCACCATTTCAGTTGGCTACGGGCCAACAACCTCTAACCCCACACACAGTGTTGAGTGCTTATCAGGGTTTTGATGGCACGGAGGCAAGTGATTATTTGAAGCAGTTCAACGATCAGGTCAATCTGGCTCAATACTACCTCACCAAGGCGAGTGACAGAATGAAAGTGGGCACGGATGCTAGCAGAAGGATCGTAGAGTTCCAAGTCGGAGATCAGGTTCTGCTCTAAATGGACCCTTTATAGTTTAGACCTCAGAAGGGCATGAGCCAGAGTCTGGTTCAGAAGTTCGATTGTCCTTTCCAGATCCAGAGTCGGATTGGTAAGGTCGCATACCGTTTGGGGCTGCCGATGCATATACAGGTTCATCCTGTATTTCATGTCAGTCAACTCTACCCTCACCATGCCAACACGGATGACTTGCTTCACAACATACCAACTCGCGGGCCAGCCAATGTGATTGAAAAACCTGAGTACTTGTTATAGGAAGTCATTGACATGTGTGAGCGGGGTATTGGAAAGCATAGGCTTCGAGATTTTTTGGTTGTCTGGAAGAACAGGGTGCCGAAGGACGCAACCTGGGAACGAGCTGAGGTACTATGGCAGGCCAAAGAAAAGGTGTTGGAGTACCTAGACAGGCGTTCTGCTCTGCCTTTGAAGTGAATAAGTTGAAGGGGAGACTCCCGTGTGGTTGAGGTGCTCGCACCGGCGTTGGGGACATCATCGAAATTAAAGTGGGGGAGAATGTAACAGCAATTTGGAAGACAAGTGTCTCAAGCTGGCGAGTTTGTTTGTGTGCGAACTGATTCAAATTGCTCCAACGCAATGTGGAGCTTATGAGATAGTTGCACTGGTTGATAAGCGGGCGATGTGGGACTTGAACTAGAGTTCCCCGATTTGGCTTTGCACGAATGCATTAGTGATCTTCGAGTTGCGGTATGAAGGTCGAGCAGGGCACTGACTGAGCACCGAACAAAGTGGATCTGGTTCAGGTAGGCTATAAACAAACTTCTGCATGGTGCGCGAAGTGTTGCATTGGGTATCGACCAAGGCTGGGTTGATTGCTCATAACTGAAGTGGCGAGTTGGCCAATTGGCTATCTGAGTTCTGAACAGAAGTGTGACTTGAGTTGGACTTGAAGTTGGCTCGAGTGTTGTGCGATCGAGGGATTGGGGGTTTGAGGACCGAGGGGATTTGGAAACTTTGGAGAGATCCTCATGAACATGGGAACCATCAAGGGAGTCAACAAGGGAGTCAACAAGGGTGGGGTTCTAGGATTCATCATTCAAGTTGTCAAAAGTAGAGATAGAAATTCAGGTGGGGTCTAAAAATGAGACACATTTTTAGAGGCAAGGGTAGGGACTATAGTGGCAAGGTTTTCCTCTCACCTTAATAGTTCATAATGAGGGGGATGTGGTCAATTCAAAGCCAAGGGTGAGAGGTGGCCTCTCCAAGGGTTTAACAGTGTCACCAATCACAAGGGAATTTTTTTATCAAAGGCTAGGGAAGGGTTTAGGGCCACTTAGAAGTGACATAACCTAAAGATCAAACATTTGTGTAATAGAATTTTTTTTCCTTCATCCTGAACAACATTAATCGACTACTCTAGAGAAGATAGTCTAAAATATAAAATTCATCTTAACATTGTAACAAAAATGATTTTGCATAGGGAAAAGCTGGACGTGGAATATTTTGAACCTACTTTCCAAAGTTACATATCACATGAGAACCTCCATCATTCTACTCCACACCCCTAGAAGGTCTTCTCTATTAAATCCATTCTTCAACCAATTCACTTTTTCACCTTTATTTATGAACCTTTCTATTTTATTTTGGTGATGCCCCTTCAACTTCTAAGGTTTTCATGCCCCATATAAGGAGAGGACAATAAGATTGATGATGAGCTCCATGTTGACAAGGAAGGAGTGCTCTCCAATAGTAGTGTTGCCCCTCTTTCCATGAATTGGAAAATTCCATGGACAAATTGGGGGCGTGCACTATCATACCTTCAACATAGGATGCCAACTTGCCCCTTTGGAGAATGGTCCAGAAATCCTTGTCATTCTTCCAAATCTTATAGGATGTGGGCTCATTCTGCACAATATCTCCTCCCATGGCAATATCCACAACACGAAGAGAAAACCAAAGAACTCTGTAGAAACACCCAAAAAAATACATAATCAAAAGCCAAGGAGACTTTTAAAAATACTACGTAGGAAGGAAGATTGTCATAAATGCAATCTATGGAGGTTGTCACATTGAGTTGAAAGGAATTTCAACATGAGCTCATAGTTCTAGCACATTTTCATCATTAGATAATAAGTCATATACAAACTTTGGGATTAAAGAGATACCATCTCATATAATGACTTTAGATGTGAAAGCTCCTAAGTTGATGAGAGAATCCACCACTTTATTGCTAGCCCTAAAAACATGAGTAAATCTACTAATTTTTAGGTTCATTATGGTATTTCTTGCCAAGAGTATGAAGTTCCAAAGGGACCAGCATGGGTTCACCTTCCAACTCATCAACATGATGGTATTTCTAGAATCACCTTTTATTGCCAAGTTGGACATACCAGCCTTCATGGCAATACAAATTCTATGGTAAGCGGTTGCCACCTAAGAAAAGTTTGAGGTTTTCATTCCCAAATTAGAGGTATAAGCCAAAATCATCTTTCCACAATGGTCACAGATAACAACACCCCCACTTTCTCAACCCGGGTTACCTTTGGCTGAGCCATAAAAATTAGAGCTTAAGCCAACTAGGATTGGGGGAAGGACAAGTTCTATTTTCTACAAGATATGTTACTAATATTATTGAGCATATTTTGTCATTGATGTCAAAGGAATGTTAGTTATGCTAGTCAGTTATGTCAATGATGCAATGGCATTCAAAAGATTAAAGAATGCATAATACTATCATGCCATATAAGAGCATTTTGAACTTTAGATATATATGTGGCTTGCTATGGTGATTGAATTAGATGAGGAATGTCTGTAGTATCATACTCCACCTATTTATGTCAATGTAAGTGATCCAGAATGTTTGAGGTAAGTTACCGAAATAGTGAGATTGTTCTGATAGCATGTTTTGATTTGCATTTCTTCTTCATGGATGCAAATTATGTCTTGTGGTGTGAAAGGAGAGTATGTATACACATGTTTTATATTATTCTTGTGTTTCTAGAATGGATGCACATCAAGAATTTTTTGAAGTGATAGAAGGGTCACTATGCTGGTTAATTAACCATGATGGTCTGAATTGGTACAATAGAGGCTTGTAGCATGTGCTATTTGTAGGTTGTGTATGGATGACTGTTAAGACAAGATAAGTTTACATTGGGAACCACATAGCATGTTCAATCTTTTGGAGTAGTGTGTGGGCTATTGTACCTAGCCTATCACACATTTGGACACGTTTGGTTAAGGATTTTTTGTGTGGCTGACATATAGATATTATTTCTATGTTTTGGATCGACACATGAATGTAATCGTAAATGTAATTCATATATATATATTTCTAGGATTCGTCCTTTGTGGTGGTTGCTAGAATGCTATGTAATTAGGGCTCCAATGTGAATATTAGAGTGATGTAATGGGAGTTGCATTCCAATCATTGTGACATTATTAGAAGATTATATGTTGTGTGGGAGAGTGTCTGAAGGTTGATTAGATCAAGTACAAGTTGTGTTATTAGTCTTGAAGGTCCAGAAATCATATCTTTGTAATCCGATAGGACTAGTGTCTCACATATTGAGTTGGTGCTCAAGTCTCTGTGTCGGGGATTGGTGTCTCTAGTAGGTTGGTGCCTGCAAACATAATTGGGGATTGGTGTCTCTGGTAGGTTGGTGCAAACTTCATGATTGTAAGTGATTCATTATTTTGTGATGTTGGATTTGGGTAGTAGATCCAAATAGTTACTCTCATTGTGGTTTTTCCCATCTTGGATTTCCATGTATATCTTGTGTTCTCATGTGTGGATGTTTGTTTATGTCTATCATTTGAATAGCTATTTTAATGATAAAGTAAGATCCAAAAATGCTACTAAAGATAATTTGGATTTGAAGTAGAGATTTTGCATATACTGATTACTTAGATTTTATTCATTACATTTTTATATATTGTAAGCTCTCAAATTATGTAAGGAAAGAAGATTAGTCTTAAAATTCTAAGTTACAAATAAATTTTCAACAATCATTCTATTAATTTAATGCATCCATTTTTCATTTTGTTGGATACAAATTACAATTTTGTAATTCTAAAAGAAATATATAGAAGATATTGATGACAAAGATATTGATTTTCTATATAATGAATTTGATACTTTCTAAATATCATAAAAATCAACAGTCAACAATCAACAATCAACAATCAATGATTAAACATTAATTTTGACCAATAAAAATAAAAATAAATAAATGAAATGTAATACTGAAATTAACTATTTAAAATGATGTATTTATAGAACATAAAAGAACTATCGACCACGTTTTATTGCCTGACATTTTTTGTTTTACTGCCTGAAATGTAATACTGAAATTAACTAACCTTGAAATGGGTGGAAGTGTTTTTATGACGCGAGGAAGTGAGCTTTGAAATGATAATCTTTTGTTTTATTAAGAAAAAACTCACCGTCAAAATGCTTTACCATGTGGATTTTAATCCGATTGAAACTTAGTTTCAAAGTAGTTTAGAGACCAACAACCACACCGACTGCACTTAGACACTTTTGATTAAACTTACTTTGACTGAAACACAAAATACAACTCATCGCCTGGATAACCTTTGTTATAATGATGTAAATAGAAATTAAGATTCCCATGTGATGAAATAAATGCATTAATTTTAGGATTTACTTTAAACGGAATATAAGCGGTCTAGTGTCTCAAATTACTAATTACTATTTATGAACGATCATTTAAGGCTCGTTTCTACTTCAGCTTCCGGGTCAAATTAAGCATAAACGAGAGATATCTACAAGATTTTCATCGCATGTTTGGTTTCTTGTCTTCATATTCATGCTAGTGATGCAATTGTGCACAAAAGTCTCATTTTGTATGCAAGAGCTAACTGAAATATCGACCGAATCCTGCTTATTTTTTCTCACTTACACACACTATCTCAGAAGAATGATCCTTGAATAAAATTTAACAGTTAGGATTGTTGATTATATCACGGCTTTAGAATTCAAAACAGAATGGGTTACACTGTAGACTTTGAATTGCATAATGGCACGTTTACTTTTGAAACTTATCTTAGTTGCGTCGCGCTGAAGCCGCCCTACAGTAGCTCGCCAGCTATATAAATCTCCCTTGGAGACCTATAGTTGTAAACAATCTGATGGAGTCAGTCATGGCTAATTCGCGCGCATTATATGCAAACTTGTCCCAACCAGGGTGCAATTTAGGAGGAGTTTGCAGATCGAATAGGGCAGCAACTAGACGGAGAAATAATGTGGTTTGGTGCAAAGGAGGAGAGAGAATGAGGTTGGACCGGCGGGAGCTGCTGTGGGCCTCGACAACTGCCATTGCTGTGGGCGTTGCAGAGAAAGCAGCGTCCAAGCCAATGCCTCCACCCGACCTCGAAAAATGCCATAAGCCCGACACTCCGACGTCTGCTGAAAATGTCAACTGCTGCCCGCCTTTTTCAGAAAAGGCCGTGGATTTCGAGCTCCCAACCAATCTGCCCATGAGAGTTCGTCCTTCGGCGCACGATGTCGGGGAAAAATATGTGGAAAAGTACTCCCGGGCAGTACAGCTGATGCGCGAGCTTCCGGATGATGATCCGCGGAGCTTCACCCAGCAAGCCAATGTTCACTGCGCCTACTGCGACGGAGCGTATTACGAAGGGTCCCTCCCAGTGGAGCTTCAGATCCACAACTCCTGGTTTTTCCTGCCATGGCATCGCTGGTATCTCTACTTCCACGAGCGCATTCTCGCCAAACTGTTGGGCGACGACAATTTCGCTCTGCCATTTTGGAACTGGGACGCGCCTGCTGGCATGACCTTCCCGCCCATCTACTCCCACCAAGGCTCACCTCTTTATGATCAACTCAGAGATCCCAGCCACATGCCGCCGACGAAAATCGATCTCAACTTCGGCCAAGACGACAATGCAACCAGTTTAACTGACGCAGAGCTTCTTGCCTCCAACACCAATCTCATGTACAGGCAAATTGTATCCGGCGCAAAAACGACGAAGCTCTTCCAGGGACAACCATACCGGTACGGCACCCAACCCGACCCGGGCGCCGGAACTCTAGAGAATGCGCCTCACGGGCCCGTGCACCTCTGGACCGGTTCGCCCGCCCAGCCCAACAGCGAAGACATGGGAAACTTCTATTCTGCAGCTCGTGATCCGGTCTTTTTTGCGCACCATGCCAACATCGACCGGATGTGGACCATCTGGAAATCACTCGGAGGCAAACGGCGCGTAGATTTCAAAGACCCGGATTACTTACAATCTGAGTTTCTTTTCTACGACGAAAATGCTCGTTTGGTGCGCGTGAAGGTGGCGGACGCTCTCGACCCCAAGAATCTCATGTTTTCGTACCAGAAAGTTGATATCCCCTGGATAAACGCGCGGCCAAAGAAGAGCAGCCCAAAGCAACAAGTTGCCTCCTTGGGTACGCCCGCAGCCTTGGCCGCGGGTCAGGCTACCGCATTCGGCTCAAAGGCCAGAAAGCTGGTCGTTCCCATCACAGCTCTTGTTAAGAGGCCGAAGAAGAAGCGCAGTGACAAGGAGATCGATGATGAAACGGAGGAGGTGCTTGTGATCGACGGAATTGAGGTGAAGAGAGGCGTGGCTGCAAAGTTTGACGTGTTCATAAATCTGGCCGAGGCTGATTCCAGCACAGCTATTTCGTGTCAGGAGTACGCAGGGACTTTCTCAAATATTCCCCACCATCATCAGCACAGCGACAAGAGCGACCAAAATGCTAACCAAAAAAATCCTGTCAGAAAGTCTTCGTTTAGAGTTGGTATTACAGAGATATTGGAAGATTTAGGTGCAGACGAGGACGACAATATTGTGGTTACTCTCGTTCCGAAAGGAGATTACAAGGCCAACCCCATCAAAATCTCCTCCATAAAGATCGAGTATGATTGATATTCTTTTTCTCTTTCTATATTACATATTCTAATTGTTCAATGTAATATCATGCAGACGTAGACAAATAAGTGGTTTAGGTTAGGTCATGGCGGAGACTGTTCCACAGTGAACTATCATGCACTTCAAGGAAACTAATTTGTAGAACAGAGCACACCAGTGGCTCATAAATAAAAGGGAAGGACTTCTGGCATAGAATGCCTATCATCAAATTATTAAGAATAAAGAAGTTCCTATGTTAGGAATATGAACTTTATGTATGTTTTAAAAGTTATTGAGTTATTTTCATGAAATTCAAAATGTTTTAGAATTCGGTTGCTAAATATTAAGTTGCTGCAACATTAAAAGCTAAACAATATATTTAATCCAAGTTTCCCGTTAATGGCTAGTGAATTTTAAAATATTTTTATCAATTAAATATATTACAAGATTTTAACATATTTATTTATTACTTTAATAAAAGTAATTTTAAAATTTAAAATTGTTTGAAACGCATTTTTTGTAATAATTATAAGAATTATGTGTGTATGCGTATGGGTATGTGTATGCATATATTATACATAAATACATATACTAATATTATTGATGTTAATTAAATAATACTATCACTTATATAAAACAAAAAAAATAAAAAATAGATGGAGTATAAATAAAAATGTAAAATTATTTATGAAAGATAAATCAAATGGTATACTTAGCTTGAAGTTCAATGATGAAAATTTAATGTGCAAGGTGTTAGATATTGATTTAGAAGATATTGGAATTTTAGGACTTGAGATGATGATTATCATGGAATCTAGAAATTGATTGTGTATGTTTTGGTTTAAATCTACATGTGCATTTAGAACTATTATGAAAACCTAAAATTTTACTCATACAAATGAATTGGTAGAAAATAAATTATTAATCTCCATATTCAAATGAGTTAATAGTGTTTATAAATATTTTTTTGAAATTTGTTGATATGAGAAGGTCATGTTCTCCTATAGTCAAACACCTAGTTTGATTGATTCAATGGAAATAAGACAAGGATGAAGGACAACAAAAAATCATGTAATGGACCTAAGATGACATATGAGCATTGGTGTAATTTTCTTATAATGATACTATACTACCCTCATAAATGCTAAAAATAATGTTCTTCAACAACTACTAGCTTGTCCTTGGTGATTTCAAAATGAGTGAATAAATGTATTTAAATACAACATAACACATAATTCAACATGAGCATATGCTAAGGTGGTTTATAATACCTAGTGAAATGTTAGACAAAGACCTAGTCCACATCTATGCTCATGGATCTAATATAAGGAAATAGATGGTGCTAGGGATCAATATTAAATATCCAAGGGTAAGTGACAATGGGATTCAAATATGGTGATGTCATGAGATATATTTATGCAAGAATATCTAGTTATAAACTAGTTACTAAACTAATGAAAATCTAATAAAAGTAGGCCCTAGTTCACATCTATGCTCATGGATCTAATACAAGGAAATAGATGGTGGTAGGGATCAATATTAAATATCCAAGGGTAAATGATAATGGGATTTAGATATGGTGGTGTCATGAGATAAATTTATGCAAGAATATGCTAGTTATAAACTAGTTACTAGACTAATGACATTCTAATAAAAGTAAGTCCAAAACATAAAAGAAAAAGGTGTGTGAGTATACAGTTTTAACCATGTTATATTTTGCTTCCTCTTTCACATGCATGAAAACTACTAAGTCGATACATATTAAAATAAGACAAATAGCCAACATATACATTGAATATTTTTAACATAAAAGGATATAGATCTACATAAAGTATGTAAATAATTCTTAATTTATTATTATAATGAGTGTTTGATTGTAAATATTTAAAATATAAAAAATGTACAATGAGTAATGTATACATTGGATATGTAAAATGAGCATCATTCTTGAACATAATAAGAAAAAAATTCAAATGACATATGAGTTAGGAATTATAAAATATTGCATAAAGGAAATGTACTAACATTATAAGTTATATAATATATTCATCTACCATTATTAAAAATTTATGTAAATATAAATAGTAAAAAATAAATATAGGTGAAAAAATAAGGAGCACATTAGAGAACAAAAGCTAACAAATCAACATAAAAAAAATGTATAGGAAAGAAGTATTTAGAATAATCATGTCATTGTTGCATAGATGGTTGTTGTTGCACCAAAAGATCAACCTATTAATGTATCATACAACTGCCAGAGTTAATGAATTCACAGGAGGCAATTAAGCCATGTCACAAACTTGAGCACTATATTGCACAACACAAGGAGACCAAGGGTGCACACCTTGCAACAATACCCTAGCATAAGTGAGGGGTTTGAACCTATGACCCAGGCTTTGATACCAATTATTGCATAGACTATTGTTGTTGCACCAAAAGATTGACATGTTAATGTGTGATACAACCACTAGAGTTAATGAATCCATAGGAGGTGATCAATCCATGTCACGAACCCGAACACTACACTGCACAACAAAAGGAGACTAAGGGTGCACACCTTGCAACAACCACATGGGAAAGAATATTAGCATAAAATAGCGAAATCAAAAGGAACTAATTCACTCAAGTAGGAAAAAAATACGAAAGCATAATATATATATTATAAAATGGGAGTAGGAGATTAGATTCATAATTTTCTTACTAATGTGTTGGATACTAAATTGAATATAGCTACATGTAAATGGAATGCTATTTGATTAATAATTACTTTAATTGCTACTATTGATGATTTTATAAAAAAAATGTTATAACTAAAATTTTGTCTAGTGTAGAAGCCTAAAAATTGACCATACTAGACCATAATTAACTTTATCATATCTGAGTCATTAATTAAATAAATATTTATTAATTTTTGATATATTAAAATGGAATTAAGGAAACCAAACCCCATAATATAAATCTGAAATTAGCATTCATTTACAATATTTTCAAAAAATAAAATGTGACTCCAAATACTACACTTTGTCTACCCTTATTCTTTTTCTCCATCCTATCACTCCTCCCTTGACTCCTCTTGACGTGCGAATAACAATAGCATAGTTTGTGTTTCCATCAACTAGTAAGCTCTCATGATTTATTTTGGTACCATAATGTTCCTCGCCACCTCCAACATATTTGCCTCAATATCCTCCCCGATGCTCCACACCACACGGGGAAACCATGGACCATTTTAATGTAGAGTAAGTTGTAGCTACACAGCTGCCATAGGCCTCAAACTTCATCCTATTACCACCATCTCTAGATACCTTTACATTCCTTCCTCCCACCTTACCTTGACCATCTTTCACATTAGTCACCTCACCATCTAGATTTCGTCCCTCGCCTATAATAAAAGGACTAGAAACATGGAGGAGTTTTCATTGTTGACATAATAGTCATAATCAAAAGCTAAGAATTTTTAGCCTAAAATAGACTTAATGGCATTTCATACCTCTATCTCTATCACCATAAATATCTTCCTTAGCCTATGCTCTATTATCCTCCCTCTAAATGTAATTTTCATATCCTTGGCATTCAAGTGAATGGTTGAATCCATTTTGTTTATGCCATTTTGGCCACACTTAATCCACCCTTATAGCCCCTTCTTCACCGTTGATCCTCCTTCTTCATTTACTCTCTCTTTATCTCCATTACTCCATCATCCTCTTGGGCCTCATTGTGGTCATTCATCGCATGTGAGAAGGACTATAAATCTCCATTGAAAGTCCCATCCAAATTTTTCATCATTTCAATCATTTATTTTGACAACCCATCTGCTTCCCCATAACCTTCACACTACATACAATAAATTTTGAAATCGTCCAACTTATCAAGGCTCTCCTGATTCAGAGGATGAATTTCTCAATCCTCAAATTGGGTGTCTCCTTTATTTTGACCATCCTTATTATTATTATCTATAACCTCTTAAAATAGGGGATTAAGTATTATTGTATGGTTTAGGACATAGAGCATACCCACTTTCAAGATATTTCACCCAAGGATAACCCTAGAGATCTCAATACAATGGAGAAAGAGATATTACAATAGGGTTGTCTTATGGGCTGAATGTAAACTAATAAGGGGTTCACCACCAAGTAAGAACTTGGAAATACAAATGAAATGCAAAGTATAATGTAAGATGAAATGAAAAACCCTAATATGATGCAAACTTGAACTATATGACCTGGAAATGCAAATGAAACAACACAAAAAGTTACGTAAAGGACTATGTGCTCTTGGAAATTAGGAGATGGTTGGATGGAGGTCTAGAACACTAGAAAATCCAAATTTAATGTTGATTGGGACTCATTCACCATGTTTGACGAATCGGTCCATAATCTAGTTTTTTGTGCGGGAACAAGAATCTACCATATGGGTATCTGAATCTGCAAAAACTTGAATTTTGACTAAAATTGGGACTCATTCGCTAGAAGTGGTGAATCAGTCCAGTTAGGCTTTTTTGAAGCTTCAAATTTTGAATTTGCTCCTCTCAGTCCACTAAATTTATCTATGCAAGTTTCAATATCTATATCTTTGTAAATCAACCTGTAGGTGTTCTCCAATGTTCTCCAAGGCTTGATGAAAACTTTGACAACTTTATGCACTTGAAAAAATTTCTCCAATCTTGCTCCTTAGGAAATCTGCCACCTAGACCTCCAAATCATACACAAAGGAGAGGGAAAAAAATTGTTGGTTTAGTGGATAGGAGTTTGCCTTGGTCAAACCCCGTTTTGGTAATCAAACCTTGAAATAGTAATGGACAATGATAAAAGAATAAAATAATATGTTGCAACTCACCAAACCTTATCAATAATATGCTACAAACATGTATGAAATGACTCCAAAGGATGTCGATCTTCAATCTTGCTTGAAGGTGATAGATCTTGAATTGAACACTTGCTTGAATCATAAAACCCTACATCAAAATTATTCGCTTCAAAGAAAACATGATGCATGAAATCCTTGACATGATGATTCATGCTTGAATTTTTCTCTAAAATGCTTGATAATCTACCATTGAATTCTCTTGAATTCTCTTGTAAACACTTGAATGTACTTGTGAACACAAAATTGCCATAATGGTGAGTGCTTGAATGCTCTTGAATGCTCTTGTAAACACTTGAATGTACTTGTGAGCTCAAAATTTCTATAATGGTGAATTCTTGAATGCTTGGGGGTTAAAATGAGTGAAATAAACTTGTATTTATACTTAATTATGCAAGAATTCCTGAAATTACCACACTACAAGTCGCCATAATATCTAAGAGGATAAAATCTTGCCAAAAATTTAAATTAATTTATATTTTGGGCCAAAAGGGACTCATTCACCCAAGATGGTGAATGAGTCCCATTAGGCATTTTTTAGGACAATTTTTTAAAATGCTTAGAAAGGTTTGAAATCAAGTTCGAGACCCAAAAATCTAGGTGGGACTTCTTCACCCAAGGGTGTGAATGAGACCCAGATCACTAAATCTAGGCCACACAAGTTGAAAACACTTGAATTACGATTCGGTAATGATTTGTGTCAAGATTATCCTTGAAAAGATACATGAAATGACTCTTGTGGATGCAATTTAAGGATAATTAAAGCATTAGAAATCCTAATTATTAATGAAAATCCTAGAAAAGTGTGAAAGTGTGCTACAAGATTTTACAGGACTTTAGATAAGGCATGCTTAAGGTTAAAAAGAGGTTTATTAGGTGTAGTTAATTAACAAAACCTTTGAAAAGTGTGAAATTATGTTACAAGGCTTCACAAAAAATTAGAAAGGTACCATTTAAATTCATTCATTCATAGAAAGTTTCAAACACATTACAAGACTAAATGAAGATGCCATGCTAAGCCTAGTTAACAAGGAGGTCCCAAACTATTGAACATTCAAAATACTGAGAGGGGAGGCCTGAATTAGTATTCCTCTAAAAATATTAAAACCTTTAAATAGATACATCCACATAACATAGTTAAAATTACTGAACAATAACAAATATAACACAACACCAAATAGCACCAAGATTTTTGTCATGGAAACCCAAGATGGGAAAAACCACAAAGAGGGTTAAATATCAAGTATTAAATAACCAGTTATAGAATACATAGGTGGCTCACTACTAGGTTGGCTCACTGTCAGGTGGATCACTACCCAAGATACAAAAGCCAACTATTACAACTAAGAGACGACCTACAACTAAAGTATATGTTACAAAATTTAACTGCTATAATTGCATCTGCATATGTATGAATATAGTTCTCGTTGAAGCACAAATTTATTTTGTAGAAACACTACACTAGGCCACTATAGCACATATATCAATTCACAAGATAATATCAATAAGTCGCTACCATACATCACATGCCATAAAACTATCTTTTATTTTGCTTCATATATGTATTTATATATATACCGAATCTACATTTCCACTAGTCAGCTTGCATCAAAGATAGAGTTGGGTGATCACATTACGTAAAGTTTTGGGGATGTCAACATAGATACAAAAAGGATATCCCACACTATACTGAATAGGGCCAGACCAAAAAAAAAATTGGTACAACATTGCATAGACCAAAAATTGTTTCAGTAACAATGTTGTTGGATCAAGGGATAAGCCGAAGGTAAGAACACCAAATATACGTGTACCAAACTAAAAAATTACATCAATGAAAAATATCAAAAATCTCCCCCTTTTTCTTTGATGTCAAACAAAATTTTGAAATATCGAAGACTTCAAAAATAAAATCCTGAAGCCCTCCTAAGATGACTATATTTGTTTACTTTTCTTTTCATTTATGTGTCTCCCTCTTTTGGAATCAATGAACAAGGGGTATAGGGTGAAAACATTAGGATGCGCCACTGGAGAAAGACTACTTGATTTTATAAAGATGGGTGACCCACTTACCCTTATTATCATTCCACTATAAAATTTCTTTGATTACAAGTTGTGCATGGACTTGAATGGATGCAAGTAGAGATTCTCTATCTTCAATGATAGAGAAAGGATTAGAGATATTTTCTAGTTGTACCTTTAGGAGGGCACAATTCATCACTGAATATTTTTCTACACACATCTCTTAGAGATTTCCTAAGGGAAAAATGATGTTGCCACATTTTTTTTGTAGTTTAAAGTACTTTTTGTGTAGTTCCTCAATTAAGGATCTCTTGGATCTAGACAAGTCTTCAGATAACTTAAAAGAATGGTATGCCTGCTTGATTATTGACTCGATTGAGTCAAGCTCTTTTTTGATGATGGTTGTGGCATTCGGCCACTATAGGCTATACAAATATAAATAATTTCTTTCCTTGAGAAGGTATTGACCTTTTATAATTAGATGATGAAGATTGGAGAAGGAATTTTCACATCAATTTTTAATTCTCGTAAGATCTTATTCCTTTCGGCTTATTTTTCCCTATGGAGCTTTTCATTCATACATGCAGAGAAGTCCTTCACAACATTAATGAGTTTTCTTCATTTATCTGTATTGCTTCTAGACTGATCTATATTATATTCTGGAATTATACTTTGGAGAGAAGCAATAGTCTCTTCAATCAAATTATATTTTTCTTCTAACTCCTTAAACATATCAATTTTAGATGAAGCGTAAATGGACTCACTGATTTTAAATTTCTAAAAAGGATTAATCTTTTCAAATTCAAGGATTAACTTGGAAGAGGTGATGGGTTGAAAAATAAGTGGTTAAGTGAGTAAGTTCTTCAAAGTCATCAAAGTAGGTACCAGTGGAGTTGCCAACAATTTCTTCTCTTGTCTTAGTTGTCCTTGCTATCCATTCTTCACCTTTTTCTTGCTTTGTGTTCTCTTCGTACTTTTCACTATCAATTTCCTCTATAGTTATATCTTGTCCTTTTCTTCTAGTTTCCTCTCCTTCATTTTCAATTCTATCTTCTTCTCTTTTAATTTATTTTTCTTGTTCTTCTTTTGCATTCATTGGAAAAAAATATTTGTCTAGAGAATGAGTGTGTTTAATTTCTGGAGGATTCATATCAAGATTGTATAATTCTACATTAGTGTTTTCTATTACAAGATCTACAACATTTTCAATATCCAATTCCTCATGAGAGCATGTGGTGGCAAAAAATGATGGGGTGGATCCATCACTAGATATCATCCCAAGTTTTCTTGCCATGCTTGTAAGCTTACCAATGATATCTACTTTCAATTCATCTACAACTTCTTTGTTCTCCATAAGGGTATGTTCCTTTTTATTTGTTCTCAACTCTAACTAATTGAGTTCCTATAAACTTGCTAAGTCTTCCTCTTTTATGAGTTTAGAAACAATGGAAATAGCTTCATTGACAATGTCCTTATCTATTTGCCTAGCATTTGCTCAAATTATATTTAAACCAACACAAAGACTATTAGGATTATTCTTTGAAATTATCTATATTTCCATCTAATCTTCCAAAGTACTAAAAAATTCTTGTGTTATGTTTTATTTTCCCTTGGAAGTAGTAGAATTTTACAAATCACCAACCTCTTTAAAGTTTCCTTCGACAAGTAGTTCAAATAAAGTATCTACATTAGGAGGACCATGAGTTCCCTCTTTGGATTTCTTCTCCCTTAACTTAATTTGGAACTTGTCTAGGTCTGATTCTACTTTTGATTCTGCATGAACAAGATTAGCCTTAGTGGCTTTCACTTATTTCCCCTTCTTGCTTGGAGTAGGTGGAGGAAGACCTTCCTTCTTCTTACTAGACGGAATCTATATTTTTACCAAAGGTTCAACTACTTGTGCGGAGGTACCGAATGAGCTACCAATTGTACTCTGCATAATTCTTTTGAGTTCTGCAAGACCTTCCTCTACCGTACCCCCTTTTTCCCTAATCTATTTCAGAGTCTTTTGTACTCTCTTATTAATTTCCTTTGATATCTTCTCTTTATAGATTTCTTTGGACTTTTCTTCTATTGTGCCAAACCTCTTCTGAGAGGTGTCCATTAGAATATCTAACAAAACTTTTGCAGTTTGTTTTATATGTTCTTCTGACACTTCATACCCCAATTTGAGAATTCTTGGTACAACAAATTTCATTATACATTTGTCAACCGTGAATATGAATGTGATATCATCCCTAAATTTGGTGATTAAATATTTAGGTATTCTCTCCCTATTGTGCATCTTATACTATAAGGGTATACATGCAGGATCATCATGGAAAAAAAGGCCCTTAAGTGGCAAAAAAATCAGAAAAATCAGAGTTAGGCAACTTGACAAAGAAATTAGAATAAGTTATCTATATTATTTCAAAAATATTTAAGAATAGAATCTGTACAAAATTGAATTTAGTTTCAAAATTACTAGTTTTATTTACAAAAAAAAAAATCTATTTGGTAAAAATTAGAAATTTCAATACAATAGTACTTAAATTTCTTTGAAAAAATAAGAAGTAGGTATTTGTCTAACCACCCTAACCACATTAAAATGATTATATTTTTTTATAATATTTTAGTTTTAAGTAGAGGACTCATGTCCCAATGTGATGCATATTTTTTTGTAAATTTTTGCCAAGTAAATAATTAATTATAATTTTTTTATGACAACTTTTAAAAAATATAAAGACTCATATGTCTGACCACCTTAACTTGGTCAAAACTTCATGAAATTTAGTTTTTTCTTCTTTAATCTTATAGTATGAAAAGCATAGAATGTGATGCATATTTTGGATTAAAAAAATATGATACCGTTTGAAAGCTATAGATGTTTTTCAATCAACCTAAAAATCAGGAACTTAGTCATAATTCAATACAAAATAAATAATAATTATTTATTAAATTAAAATTAAAGCATAATTTATATTGGTGGAAAGTTGAGAATCTCCTTTAAAAACCCTTTTCATTTCATCAATTTTGGTAAAAGAAAAGTCATCAGCCACATACCCATCATATTGCCACTTTTTGTCCCATCATGATCCTGCACATACCCATAATAAAGAGAAAAAATAAGTAAATTTCATTTCTTGTTTAATAGTGTTAGCATACATTCTCATTCGCTCAATAATTTGGTGAGCAACTAGTTCTTTAGATGACCACACTACCGGACCAAGACTGGGCATCTCACACATGAAGTAGAATAGAAAACAGAGTGCAAGGGTTCCAAATCTGAATGTGAGTTTCTCTTCTTACTTCATTTTCACTTATTCAAATTCTCAAGGAATTTCTCTCCAATGAGCTCACATAAGTCATAGTTCACTCCATTAACTACCATATCATAAGTAGTGTAGACTACAGTAGTAGAGATGGATTTATCTTTGTTGGAGTAGTAGAATTTATTTCTAATAACCTTGGTAGCATACTTCACAACTACATTTATAACTATATGAATCACCAAAGACCTACTATAAAAAATGGCCTGAGTTAGGTTTTCAACTTCCTTTTTTTTTACTACCTTTGCTGTTAGAATAATGTCAATGTCATTCAGCCCAATGACAACCTTCATTACTTATTTTTTGATTAGATGAGCTTCATCTAACCATAAGAATGTGTCATGAAACCTAATCATAGAAATTCATACCCATTTATCATCAAAGCAGAAACATGGGAAATTGTTCCAGACATACAACTTATTTTCAACTAGAACCTTGTATTTAAGTTTGACATTGAAGTCATCAGTAGTGATCTCATTTATCCACACATTAAGTAATCTAATTTGATTAAATTATTTGAGCTTCAAATGAATGTTAGCCCTAACATCTTCCATAGGAAGGACTCCATGTGTGATTTTTGATAAATAGCCATTCATATCATTTTCAATTGATATATTCATATACTTCTTGAATTCAGGATGAGGTTGAGATGTCACTTTGACCAAAGTGGGAGTAGCCATAACTGTAAGTATAGAGAAATATAAAAACTCAAGAAAAATACCTCTTGTCGATTCACAAACCCTAGGATGCAAGTCAAATTCTTTCTTCTCCTTAGCTCCTTGTAATCCTTTCGCTTGAGTGATCAAAATGACTTGATGGTTTTTTTTTTTTATGCCAAATTCATTAATAATGCACCATAACTCCTTTTGTGATTCCTTTTCCATCGGACAGGTGTGACTTTACCAGATGTGTACAAGTTGCTTGTTCATAGCTCCTATCTACTAGGGACTCCTTGATCAAGAAAATCTTACATTCTTGCAATATTTTTACTCTTGAAGGAGGAGGAGGTGGTCTTTGAACTTTCCTCCTCCAAGAAATAGCTGGAGAGAGGTTAATTACCAAAACAGATGTCTACATCATAAATGGATCCATTATATTGTTTCTTTCTCTAGATCTTCTTCATTTCATCCTTAAGTTCTTCCTTATTGATTTTCTTCTTTGGTTCGGTTGGCTTGACTACATCATTTTTGTAGAATCTTGCAATGTGTCCAATTTTATTGCAATTATAACACTTGTTGGTTTTATTCTTTTGTCTTGACCTGTAGTGGTTAGCCTTATGTCCATATACATAACATGTATAGAAATAACCACTAAAGTAATTATTTCTATTTAAATTGATTATCTTTGTGACCATAACCATTTCAATTATAACATCTACCAGAGTAAGACTTGGCTTTCAAATTCATATTTTTCTTGTAATTTAATGCTTTATGACCTAATTTATTATAATTAAAACAATGACCATTAAAAGAGAAGGGTTTCCTACTTACCTGTTACTTTTTTAGAGGCTTACCTTTGTCTTCTTTCCCGAATTCAATTTTAGCTTATTTTACTAGCTTAGGTTCCTTCTTTTCATCGAGTTTATTGAGTGAGAATTCACCAATTCCATCATCTAGGCCTTTGTGTTAGTGTAATCAATTATTTATTATAGTAGCATAAGTTAACTTAGGCTTAATTAATCATATTAGTCCTAGGTTTCTTTTTATCATTTAATAATGTTGTTGAGATAAGATTCCCTTCTAGAAGATGAGTTGTCTTTTCTAGAAATTATCTCCATCTTGTTATCATTCCCTAGGTAGTTGGTTAGGGTTTCTTGTTGTCACATGAAGTGTGATTTGAACACTTGGAAACATCCTTTGCATTCTAGTTTTTGCACTTTCCTATATAATCAGGCATATGTACTCTTTGTAAATCATTCTAGAATCAATATAGCAATCTCTATTTGAATGCCATTATCATACTTTCTATGTGGTTGAATATTTCTTCCTAGAAAATTTCCTCCTTTGAAGACTGCAACTTCATCAAGGACACCTATGCATCCATCATTCCAACATGGTATCAAAGCTATTCCAATGAAGGTTCATCCCAGGATCAGGAAAGTTTGGCTAGTGAGTTTCTTTGTAGGCTTGAGGGTTTTCATTGCAGGCTAGTTGGTTCTACCCAGGGATGAAGCTATTTTCTGGTGCATATCAGGCTCTATCCGACCTCTCCATTGCGCTCAGAAGGCCTCAAAACCTATAGATCGCCTGCCCATTTGTCTGATTTGGACATATTTCATCCGGGAGCCATTTGAGGTATATCTAGGGTTTGCAAAATCAACAGTACAATCCATACAATTTGCAGAAAAAAATCGTCCTTGGCAAAAAAAAAAATAGTTGCAGCCATTTTTTATTTCAAAAAAATCAAGCTCATATTTGGCAAAAAATTATTATTCTGGGTATTTCTCTATAGTTTTTGCAGAAAAATAAAAAAAATCGGACCGACCTGGTAATTTATTCATCGGTTGGCATCATCCTTTTTTAATTCTATAGACTATATTTCCATCGGCATTATTCATATGGGGTTTGATTTCTTTTTAAATCGGCATCAAATATTTTTATTTGATTTTTTAATTGCTTTTTAAGTGATATTAAAAAATCTGTAGACCTTCGGTCGGCTGCATTCATTTCCTGCAGTGGGGAGGTACATTTGTTAGCCCATTTGGGGGGCCCACCCACAAACCATCGGGCCAGTCACATCACCCGGTTCCACATTCTTCCCATCGACCTCCCAGAGATCTTCATTGCCGGTGCCCTCCACTTCCGACCAAGCCCTCATACGCCAAGCCCCTAGTTCCATCGAAAACCAAGGGGTCCGCTCTATCCGAGAGAAGAAACCCTTGCCCGGCTGCTCCGCCAAGGCTGCTCAGCCCCATCGCTGCTCCCAAGAGGGGAGCCTTTTTTGCTAGCTTTATGCCTAGCAGTCATATCAGTGATCAAGGGCCGAAATGTTTTAAAGCCCGAGTGCTTATTTTTGGCACCTGTTTAGCCTGCAGGCCCTAATAGGGCAGATTTTTTCAAATCGCCATATCTCCACACCACGATGTCAAAATTTGATAAACAAGATATCGTCGAAAAGAGGATTCATCCTACTTTC
This sequence comes from Sequoiadendron giganteum, assembly GCA_007115665.2. Classification (NCBI taxonomy): domain Eukaryota; kingdom Viridiplantae; phylum Streptophyta; class Pinopsida; order Cupressales; family Cupressaceae; genus Sequoiadendron; species Sequoiadendron giganteum. The sequence continues at coordinate 137,171,681 of CM021110.1, read as the reverse complement.
TAGTGGTTCAGTCTAGTTTGCATAATTTCTCTTTCAAAACAATCTACATTCAACTGAAGTCAAAACCCTAGTTTGGACATAAAGGCTCATATCTTTGCAACCGTTGATCAAAACTCAATGATTCCAGTAACATCAAGAAGGTAATTCAGAGCTCTTTTCATCCATCCATTAAATTTTATCAGTTTCAGCTCTAGGTACTCTTGCATTGGTTTTGTTCAATTTGGTGCATTTGTTCAATAACTTGGATATCCTGAAGCTTGGGAAAAGGTATTTTGTTTTGGGTGGCATCACTTCAGTTGCATAGATCAGTTTTGGAAGTTTCTATTTTTTGTTGAAGGTCATTGTCTTTATATTTTGGAGAATTTTTTTTGTACATTATGGGGCTTGCATATTATCCTTCTTTGACTATGTTGCACATGGGAAACTATAAACAATGGCAAGATGGGATCATCCACCATCTCCAATCACTTGTATTGTTGTCACATTTGTATGATATAGCTACCCATCTGAGTGAAGGTATTCATGAGTTTGCTTTGAGTTACAATAGATACACTGTCTTAGAGATCATTTCAATGCAAGTTGATTGTGATGTTTTGAGTTCTATTGATCATTGTGATAGTCCTCATAACCTTTGGACTAAACTTTGGGAGATATATGGAGATTTAGATACTCCACCCTTCCTTGATGGTCATGATTCTAAATGTTAGGTTTTAGATCAAGTACCCCATGATGATATTGTTATTCAGGAGGTTGTTTGTTTGGATTGCCTTGAATCTTCCAAAGAGGTTGGCAAGGTTGCTTCAAATGATTCTTCTTCTCCATCAGAGAAAGTTGGTATCCCTTCACATTCAGTGATTCCTTGTCCAGAGTCATTGATTGAGGCTTCCATCATCATCATTCATTAGGACACATGCAGTTTTCTAGGCTTGACATCACAGGATGGCTTTGTTTTAGGTATCATTGACTTGGCTATTTCTATAGGTTTGGAGGACATTCTTGAGGAGATATCACTCCTCTATCTAGATCCTACTTTGGATAGTTTTCAAGAGTCTCCTCATCCTTGTGTCTCAACCTTGATTGGGGATCCTGAGACTATCTTGGAGGAACTTTCTTTCTCTTCATAGATTTTATATATGAGACTTCCTCCATCTTCATCGGAGTTTCTTCTACATCTACCATTGGATTGGCTTCAGTCTTCTCTCAGTGGTTTTGAAGACACTTCATTATGGCGGGGCAATCAAGTCTCCATCTATTCCTTTGATGGAAGGATCATTGCATCACAGTCTTTGGATCTTGTTCAACATCAGTTTCCACATCATCTTGATTTGTCACCTTCTACATTGATTGGGTATGTACCTAAGTGGGTTGTGGCATCTTCATCTTCATCAAGCAAGGAGACATATAAGCAACTTTCAGAGACATCATCATCCATATTCATTATTCCTTCATTCAATTCCTATCCGGAATGGGAAGCATCTATGCACTTACACTTGGTTTTGTTTCTTCTGAAAGGGAGACAAGTTGTTTGTCGACATTGGATCTTGTTTTTTCTACGTACACTTAACTTTTTTGCAGGTGATCACTTGTTCTAGGGGGGCTATATAGTCTCTCTATTTCACTCCTATGGGGGGACCATTTATTATATTGTATCCATGAGATGATTTTTGTCCTTGGGGAGATGATGTTGAGTCCTCCAATCATCACCCTTTTGCATTTCATCTCCTCTTTTGGAGAGGGGTTTTCTTCCCACTAGGTTTTCCCCTTTTCTCCATTTTTGGGAGATTTGTTGCATTTTCATCCTTTGTACACGGGTACCTAAAATGGCCATTAGCCGGGACCCATCTTCATCATGCATAATCATTGAATTTTATTTTCCTCCCTAAGTTGCACTTATGGGGGGGTGTTAGTGTAATTAATTATTTATTACACTAGCATAAGTTAACTTAGTCTTAATTAATCATATTAGTCCTAGGTTGCTTTTTATCATTTAATAATGTTGTTGAGATAAGATTCCCTTCTAGAAGATGAGATGTCTTTTCTACAAATGATCTCCATCTTGTTATCATTCCCTAGGTAGTTGTTTAGGGTTTCTTATTGTCACATGAAGTGTGATTTGAACACTTGGCAACATCCTTTGCATTCTAGGTTTTTCACTTGCCTATATAATTAGGCATATGTACTCTTTGTAAATCATTCTAGAATCAATATAGCAATCTCTATTTGAATGCCATTATCATACTTTCTGTGTGGTCAAATATTTCTTCTTGGAAAAGTTCCTCCTTTGAAGACTGGAGCTTCATCAAGGACACCTATGCATCCATCATTCCAACACTTTCTTCTTTGTCGATGATCTTTGAGCTGCTATAATTTCATCAAGATTTTATGAACATGCTTTTTATTTGACCTCTTGCTTCTTTGATTCTTCTAAATCTGATTTGAGAGATACAATTTCTTGTTCCAGCTTCTTGGATTCATCAAAATTTTCCTTGATTACATTATTCAGATGTTCCTTGGTCTTTTCATCTTCTTCACTCTTAGCTTTCAAATCAAGGATTGTAATATTTGCTAGCTTGAGTTCATTACTGACCTCCTTATGCCTTAGCTTGAATTTTTGAATCCAAACTTTTAGCTTAAAGATACAATCATTTCCCATTTGAACATTTTCTAATAGTGAGTTATTTCATCTTTAATAGATTCAAGATCTTCAAAGATGAACATGAGTTCTTTTTGATCCATAGAAGATCTAGGTACCATATGTTCAACCTTCTAGATATCCTTTGAGCTATTAGAATTTTCTAAAGGATCTATCTCTAATACCGATTTTTGAACATTTGAAATACTAAGAGGGGAGGGATGAATCAGTATTCCTCTAAAACTATTAAAATCTTTAAATAGTTTTCCACATAACATAATTAAAATTATTGAATAATAACCAATATAACACAACACCACATAACATCAAGATTTTTATCATGGAAACCCAAGATGGGAAAAACTAAGGAGAGGGTTGACTCTCATGTATTAAGTAATCGAGTATAAAATACATAGGTGGATCATTGCAGGTTTGGCTCATTGTCGAGTGACTCATTTTTGGTGGGCTCACTAACCAAGATAAAAAACCAACTATTATAGTGGAGAGACAAATTACAACTGGAGTATATATTACAAAACTAAAATACTATAATTGCATCTACATATGCATGAATATAGTTCTCGCTGAAGTAAAAAGTTCTTTTATTCAAACACTACACTAGGCCATTATAGCACATACATCATTTTGCAAGATAATATCAACAAGCCGCTATCATACATTACATACATGTCATACAACTATATTTTATGTCTCTTCATTTATGTATATATATCGGATCTACATTTCCACTAATCGGCTTACATCAAAGATAGATTCAGGTGAGCACATTACACAAAGTGTTGGAGATGTCAACATAGATGCAAAAAGGATATCCCATTCTATACCGAATAGGGCCAGACCAAAATAAACTTCAATACAACATTGCACAGACCAAAACTTGTACCAGTAAGAAAATTGTTGGATCAAGGGATAAGCCGAAGGTAAGAACACCAGAGATAGGTGTTGAGAAGTTGTTGACTTGGTATTGTTATTATTGATGTCAAAACCTAGGATCTAGGAGGTTGTGCTCTAGATGATATACATAAATGATCTAGACTATTATATGTTATGATTTTAAATAGTGTGGATGTTCTCCTTGATCCAAATATGGAAATAATTATTTTTGGGACATCTATGGAAGACAATTAATGTAGAATAATGAAGACTAATCTTTTGATATTGGTTGTTGTGCCTAAAAATTATTCTAGTACATTTATGTAGCATACATTACAAGTTTTGGTATGTCTAATTGCATTCCTCCGGTTGGTACTGAAATTTATAATGATCAAGATTTGGTCTTGATTGTGGCATTCCTATTGGATCCAAAATATATCTCATGTAATTCAAAGTTAACTATATTTTTGTAATTATGCTATGTGATGAACTTGTCTTATGTATGACCTATTTATGGGTCTCGTGGTAATGTGGTAAGAAGATCTTTATGTGTGACCTATCCTTTGGGTTTGATGCTAGCGTGCCAAGCCTTATTTAATATTTCAAGGGTGTTCTTCAACCACACATTTTTTTCTAGATCGACTCATTTTGTTATCTAGGTATATATATATATATATCTATGTAGAACATCTCTTTTGTACCAAACAAGAGTAGTGGTGTGTGTGAATAGTGATCATAGTGTAAAGGATACTATGACAAGAAATAAATAAGGAAGTTAAGGAAAGTGATAGGAATAAGTAATCTATATTATAGAGGTTGTGCAAGGAAGGAAAGTAGAAGATTCTTGATTAGATATGTTGCAGATAGATATTGTGCTCTTAATCAGAAATGACTTCATGCACATGTAGATGGAGCTTCAACAATTCATGTTTTTTTTTGTATTAATCAAGCAGTGAGCCTTACCTTCAAAGAGAATTTTGGCAGTGTGCCCTTGTAAAAATCACCTTAACTGGTGTTATATAATTGAGAATTAGCATTCTCTATGGTTTTCCCTTAGTTTCTACATAAATTTTGGTGTTCATTGTGCATGGTTTTGTTAAGTTATTTCGTGTTCAAAGATGTTTTAATTATTATTTAATTGATTTAGGATTGCTCTAGATTAAGTAAAGTAAGGGAAAGTGTTTTGTGATAATTAATTCACCACCCCTCTCAATTATCAAGACTATTCAACAATTGGTATCAAAGCTTGGTCCCTTGCAGATAGAGCTTAATTTCTTGAGGGAGATCTTGGAAGTTTGAATAGATGGTAGGAGATCATTACTTTGATAAAGAACTGAAGACAATGTTAGATGATATGGAAAGCATGAAATCTGAAAATGAGGAATTGAAATAAAACATCAAGGAGGCAAATGCTTGTATCTCAAAGCTAAGCGATAAAATCTAGAAATTCAAAGCAAGACATAGAGAAGTCAGTGAGGAATTAAAGGATTCAAAGGAAAGTGTTGTGAATCTAAAGCTACGATTGTATGAATGCAAGAATATTGAAGAAAATCTCAAAGATACCATGAAACAAAAATTGGAAGAAAATGAGAAATTAGATCAAGAGTTAAGAAGATAGAAATCAGAAGCAAGAGTATATGAGAGTAGCATGATTTTGGATCAACTTTTGTCCCTACAAAAATGTCACAAGGATAAGGAAGTACTTGGCTTCTCAAGTGAAAGATCAAATCAAAATACTCAGGGTAAATACAAAGCAGTTAAAGCTAAAGGAAGATCTAATGTAAAAATCAAGGTTCAGAACTCTAGAACATCAACCAAAATACCTTTGATCAGACAATCAAATGTTCAAAGTTAATTTCCTTTTAATGGTCATTTTTTTGTATTAAGAAATTTTGTACACAAGGCTATAGATTTTGAAAGGAAGAAGGAACTGAGTATCAAATTCTTTAATTATCACAAGTTTGGTCACAAAGAAAGTCGTCACAGAAATAAATTATCTAACCAGGCTAGAAGGAATGGAATGAATAATCTCTTTCATAGTTATTTCTACTTATGGCATGGTTATGGTCACAAAGCTAATCAATGCAGATCTAGGTTTCACACAATTAAGTCAGGACAAAGATGTTACAACTGTAATCAATCTAGACATTATGCTAACACATGCAAATATGTTTCTCCAAAAATTTCTAAAAGAAAAAAGAAGGTTGTAGAATCAGATGAATCTAAGAGGAAGACCATCATGGTTTGGAAGAAAAAGGAAATGAGTGTGGGGAGCTCTTCTATGGTATTGGATCTTAGTAAAATCTCTTCTGAAATCTGAGCCAACTTTCTTGGCTTAGGGGGGGTTTTGTAATGCATATCATATTGGATCCCCCTCTCTAAAGTAATATTCATGTGTTTTTGGCACATGACTAAGTTTGATTAAGTTGGTGATGTATGATGAAGCTTAATCTAGCTGATTGAAAAAGTGAAGTATAATTTCTAGCATCATCAATGTATGTTTTGGTGGTGAAATCATCATGTGCAATTAAGGATAAAATATGGAGTTTCAAATCATTTTTCACAGTTTGAAAATAAAAAGAAGAGGGTTTTATTGAGTGATAAAAGGATTGAAGAAGCTAAGTGCAAAAATGGAATCCATGTTGGTTGACAGAGAATCTAGTTCAGTATTCCATTGAAGCTGAAGGGAGTAGAGTTGGTCAAATTTTATCATTGAAATATGAAGGAAATAGAACTAGGGTTGAAGACTAATGAATTGTAGAATGTAAGTGCCTTGGTTATGGATATATGGAGATAATTCCCATGGTTTTTTGACAAAGATTCTATCTTGTTCCTATTGAGTCGGTTCAAGGATGTTAGCATTGTTTTGGACAAACCCTGTCCAATCACTAAGGAAGGCATTGAAGATATTCTTGGATTGTGTAGAGTCAGTGACCTCCCTAGGAAGAAAATAGTAAAATACAGTGACGTGGAGGAACTTACTGGTATCAAAAATTACCCCCAAGCTCTACTGATAAATGCCATTTTTGATCCTGTAGTAAGGTATGTTGCTTATGGTATCTCATTCAAAATATATTTATGAAATCATGAAGGTTATACATCTTATATTTCTATGTATCTTACACATAAGATGGTGAAGGAAAATCAACAATTTGACCTATGTAGCTAGATAATGGAAAACCTAATTGAGAATGTTAGAATGTCTTTGGTTGAGATTTATCCCGTCTAGTTTGGCTCTCTGCTCATGTGTGTAGTATTATACTTTCTCAATTCATTACCATCAAAAGAGAATGTTAAGTGGAAGTCTGAAATCCCTGTGAAAAAGAAAGCTTACAAATATTTGGAATGTATGGAAGATAAAGAAAATTCATGCAAATTTTATTTCTCTTCCTTGTAGATGAATTTGTTCTTCAATGTGATAGTGTTTAGTGTTACACCTATCAATCAATTTAAGGTGGGTTCTTCCTCTAGTAAGGAGTTAGAGGTTATTATTGGTGGTTCCTCCTCTAGTAAGAAGGAATTAGCGGTTTTCATTGGTGGTTCCTCTTTGAAACTGAAAAGGAGGAAAGTAACATAAAATATGTCATTACTATCTCAGAAGAGAAGGAGAAGGAAGAAGAATCTCTGCTTGATACAGATAAAGTTCATTCCATGTTGGATGAGGGTGATATGAAAAATATTGGTGAAATGTAGAATTCCTTCTCTCTGGTCAATAGGCCTAGAATTGAAGATACCTTGGTTGATTATCTACTCAAAAAGGGTATTACCATTTCTATTGTTTTCGACTCATTATTGGATGATCTTATGGAAGTAGTTGAAGAAAGGTTTATGCAAGAAGGATATGGAGGACATAAGATTCAAGCTATGATTGAAAAAAGGTGTGTCACATCAAAAAAAAAGTTATCCAAACATATTGGTGAGACAAGAGATTTTATTATGGATATTTTTGACATCTACAAATACTATCTTTGATGGCCTATTACTATTGATAATTTTATAGAAGAATTGAAGCTATTGAATCTGAATTGAATGATATTGAGAAGTGTTTCAACTTATTCAAAGATAAATATGGAAAAAAATAATAATATTTAGTGAGTCACGAGATGAATTATTTTCTACTCAAAAACAAAGGGGGGAATTTGGTTAAAACATTCTGGTTGGTCAACGAAAATTTTGGCATTTGGTTGGATCATCTCTTTGCGATAATTTTTTATGTAGAGGATTGTGAACAATAGTGCCTCTCTCTAGACTAGTCATATTTGTTTGGGCTGTTGGTTCTATAGGACAATATGTGTGCCAAAATGGATTTTGTATTGCAATCTTCGAAGAGGATTCTTCCAATTGTGAAAGACAGGTACAAGAAAATATTTCGTGTGAAAAGTGTTATTTTTAATTGATTTTTTGAATGCTCTTATTTGGCCCTTTTCCTTTGATGGCATAAAGGGGGAGAAAATTAAGAGAAAAACAAAAATGAAAAGAGGAATTGAATTGCTTGACAAAGGGGGAGCACTTGGAGTTTTTGTAGTTTTTTTGTTTTTGAGTTGTTTTTTTTTTCATCAATGCCAAAGGGGGAGATTGTTGAGAAGTTGTTGACTTGGTATTGTTGTCATTGATGTCAAAACCTCGGATCCAGAAGGTTGTGCTCTAGATGATATAAAAAAATGATCTATCCTATCATATGCTTTGATGTTGCGTAGTGTGGATGTTATCCTTGATATGGATATGGAAGTACTTCTTTTTGGGACATCTATGGAAGAAAGTTAATGTAGAATAATAAAGACTAATATTTATATATTGGATGTTGTGCCTAAAGATTATTTCATGTATCCTTGCTATCTGGAAATTCATGTAGCATGTTAGAAGTTTTGGTATGTCTAATTGCATTCCTCCTATTGGTACTAAAATTGATGATGATCAAGATCTGGTCGTGGTTGTGGAATTCCTATCGGCTCTGGAATATATCTCATGCAATTCATAATTATGCTATATGATGAACTTATCTTATGAATTTCCTATTTATGGGACTTGTGGTAACGTGGTAAGAAGATATTTATGTGTGACCTACCCTTTGGGTTTGATGCTAGCGTGCCAAGTCTTATTGAATATTTCAAGGGTGTTCTTCAATCTGACATGCTTTTCTAGGTTGACTCATTAAATTTTTCTTTGGGTATATATATAGAACATCTCTTTTGTGTCGAACAAGAGTAGTGGTTTGTGCAAACAATGATAAGGGTGTGAAGGATTGTGTGACAAGAAATAGAGAAGGAAGTAATGTAAAATGATAGGAAGAAGTATTGTTTATTGTATAGGTTGTGCAAGGAAGGTGGGAAGAAGATTCTTGATTGGATCTGTTGTAGACAAATATTATGCTCTTAACTAGAACTGACTTCATGCATATGTAGATGCAGGTTCATCAGTTCATTTTTTGTCTATTTTGTAATTAGATGTTTTTGTATTAATCAATTAGTGAGCCCACTAGTAATGAGCCTTACCTATAGTGAGCATTTTAGTAGTGAGCCCTTGTACAAATCCCCTTAACTAGTGTCACCTTAATCGACGTTCTATAATTGACAATTAGCATTCTCCGTGGTTTTTCCCATCTTAGGTTTCCATGTAAATTTTGGTGTTCCTTGTGCATGATGTTGTTAAGTTATTTCATGTTCATAACTATTTTTATTATTATTTGATTGATTTAGGATTGCTTCAGATTAAGTAAAGTAAGGGAAAGTGTTTTGTGATAACTGATTCACCCCCTCTTAGTTATCCAAATTGTTCAACAATAGGCGTACCAGATTGAACAATGACATCAATGAAAAATATCAACACAAAAATCCAAGAGAAAATTAGAAGGGATACTTTTTCCATTGCTCCATAACTGATACCCCTTCTATAGATGAAGTTATTAATGTCCATACTCCCGCATAAATTTATTCCTAACCGTTTTGTTTGCATCTCCACTTCATAATTTGTGTCCTCTAGAAGTTTTCTTGCCACCTCTTTAATAACTATACTAAAATGGTCTCTTAGGATACTTCCTACCCCTAATGGTCTCAAATTATCACTAGAGGCTCCATTGAAATTGATTTTGAACCATCCCTCATCTAGTGGTTTCCATTTTACTTCAAATATTGGATTGAGAGGATTATCTTGACTCTTCCCATAAATAAGGGGATGAGAAGCCCAGGCCACCCTTTCTTAAGTTTTTCATCCCAAAGAGTAAAAACACTTTTTTAATATTTTTCCTCCCTACAACATTATTTACTACCTCTACAATTGCCAAGTACAATTTTTTGATGAGTATCTTCACCATTCTCTCCTCTTGAAACAACTTTTTATTATGCTCCTTCCAAATTTCTAATTTTATTATTTATGGGGCCACATTCTAATTACTTGAGAACATAGTCCTCCTCTTGATAATCATCAATACATTGAATATATCAATGAGTCTTACAAGGTTGGTTTCATCCACTATAGTTTGTTCATCACCCATTTCAAACATTTTTCTTCCACGTCACAGTTTAGCAATAGGAAGTTCACTGATTCTTCCTCTTTACACATCACACATCTATGCAGACCCTTGATTCCCAATATTTGAATTTTTTCCCTAGTAATATATTTATTATAGATAGTCAGCAAGGAAAAAACTCCTTTTGATAAACATTATTTTCCCTAGCACAATTATGTTGTACATTCTTTCAACCTTTCTGCAGCCTCCTCCACTCCATAATCTATCCTCAAATTATACCTCCCTATTTTGGAGGCACATCATTTTAAATGATATGTTCCTCCTTTGATGTGGATGTTTTATTTATTGATAATATTCTCTAACTTTATTATTTTCTCCTCTAGAATTACCATGTGTCTAAGTGATTTCCATTTCTAGGTTCTATTATCATCCACTATTATTGTCTTTGCATAGTTTTCCACCATGTATCCCCATTCTTCGATCAACCCTCTTTTTCCTCCTTTCATTAATCATATGTGACCTATGTTTCTCAAAATATTTTCTTTTCTTTGGTTTGGCGCATCCATTTTGTTGGAGAGAAAAAAATTTAAATAACACATTGCCATTTCCCCTATCCTTTGGGTCTTGGACCTCTCTCCCATTTGAATCTTTTAGTTTGATAGTTCTATTCAAACTTATTTTATCCTTTGTTGATAGATGAAAAAAATAAGTGTTCCTTGTAGTGTAGAAAAATTTATCCCTTTACATTTTCACACTTGTTTGGGCCCTCCCTGCCAAAACTGGACTTCTTTATGGCTTAATTGGTCCTATTTTGCATCCACAAGCCTACTCAAATACATTTTTCCGAGGATGATCCTTATATTTAGTAATCAAGTAAAAACATAATTCAATGTTTTAGGTTATGTGTTATAGATCTAGTGATTTGGGACTCATACTTGGGTGTATGGGTCCCACCTTGGTCTCGAGACTTGATTTTAAACATTGCATTGAACTTAACACTTCTTGGAGTTTGTGTCCCATGTTTAAGACACTGGGACTCATATGCCCCAACTAGCATATGAGTCCCGATTTAACCAGGACCTATTTCAAATCAAATTCTTTGTAGGATTTTATTACCCTAGATCTGATGTTGACTTGAAGTGTTGTAAATTCAAGAAATTTGGCATAAACAGTTATAAATTCAAGGTTATTTCACATAGTTTCATCTAAGCAATCCTAACAAGAAATCTAGCAATCTAATAAATTTTCGTGAGAGAAATTTTATGAGATCTGGAACATTCAAGAGAAAATTATTAAGCATTTGGAGTAGTATTTAAGATTCAAGCATCATGTGTGTTTTTGATCTAACATTTGTGATGTAGGTTTTCATGATTCAAGAAAGCATTCAAAGACATTATCTCATATCAAGATCAAGATTCAAGATCCACATCCATTGGAGCCATTTCATACCAGATTGTAACCTTTATTTCAAGGGTTTGGTGAGTTGCAACATTACATTTTTTCATTAATCATTCCTTCATTCTATTTCATTTCATTTCAAGGTTTGATTACCAAAGTGGGGTTTGACCAAGGCAACCCACTATTCCCTAACACATTTTTTTTTCTATCTTTATGTCTGAGTGAAAATCTAGGTGATTTTTTGCTTGAAGATCATTTGAAGATAAAGTTTCAAGATTGAAGAAATTTGTCAAAGTTCTCAAGAAGTTGTCATCTTCATGAAAAATCACCTATAGATTGAAATGCATACCTTTCAGACTTGGAGATCAGACAAGACAAAAGCTATAGAAGATCACTTGAGGCTACAAAATTTTTATTCAAAACTTAATACTAGGAATAAATCACCTCTCTAGGAATATGAGTCTCAATATACCTCTTTTTACTAGGCTTTATAGATCTTGATTTTCCAGCAAAAGATTCCATATCCTGCCCAAATTCCTGTAGCAGGACTAAATTGCCTAGTCTGGCATATGAGTCCCAATGTACTTTAGAAATATAATTTTTTTGGGTTTACAAATTTTTTTAAGAAATATCCTATCCTCTGAGTACTTTTATGTTTCTCTCTATCTAGTAATTTGAATTCATCTTTTAAGATTCTAGGGTTTAGTGCATTAGATTTTGTATTTCTCCTTTGAATTTTCATTTCAATGGTGAGCCCCCCTTTTAGTCACACCTAAGGAAACCTCCTACTAGTCCTATTAGTAGTCCAGTCCTTCCCTCAATTGAGTCACTTGGTTTAGGGATCTTATTTCCTAATGAATTGAGAGTGAAATAGGTCCTAATCCTTAGTTCCATCTCCAAAAATGTTGAACCCTATTTATTCAGCTCATTTTTGTGAACTTGACCTTTGGACATTTGTATTTTTTATTTGGAGAGAATTATAAGTCCTAGATCTAGGTTAACTTTGTATTAGTTGAATTACATTTGCTCCTAAATCTTGCATTAGTGGAAAAGTGCATATAGGTTGTATTTTTGCATCTTGCATCATTGAATTTCATTGGAAAATTATAGTTACAAGTAGTCATTTGAGCATATATACTAGAAACCTTAACATCAACTCAGATTTTTCTGAATTTTGTTTAAAAACCCTAATTCAAGACTCAATCACCCATCTAGGCGATTTAGTTCGTATACATGTGGTTTTTATAGAATTTTTGGAATTTTATTCTTTTTATTTTTCAGTATTCAAACCCTCTAGAAAACCTAACTAGGACTCATTTTCCCATATGGGAAATTTAGTATAGTATCAAGTCTAAATCTAAATTTTACAACATTAAAAACTTCATTTCTATGCTTTTATTTTTTATTATCAGATCTAGCTTAATTTGGTTTCATTTTAAGTGCATTTCTAAGCATGATAATTAGAATTAAATTATATCATTTATCTTGTGTTCATTGGATTTATCTTGCATTCATTGATTGTCCTTTACATGACCTTTACAGCTTGGTTCCCTATTGTTAATACTATAGTGAGACGTATTTCGAAACTCATGCCATCCCACAATAACACACTCCTCATGGACCTTGGGTTATCTATCTCTTTCACTCATTGTTTTGACACTAGTTCCCTAGGTATGAACCATACCCTTTAAAACTCTTTACCTTCAAGTAATATGACAAGTGTTGAAACACTAGTTTCTAGTGTTCCTCAAGAAAACACAATCCAAATCCATGAAGAATTAGAAAGCCTACAAAACCTAGTGAGTACTAAAAAAAAATTTGGCATTGCTATTCCTACCATAGATAGCATAAATTGAATGATTGAATGTGATAAAGGAATAGAGATTGTGTGTAACTTAGCTCGGATTTTTTGAAAACATCTTACCTCAATGACTAGTTGTGCTCAAAATTTGAACAATACTCAAAGTTAAGAGGAACCCAAATTCATCCTCCTATAAATATTGCCTCTATTCCCACCTATACCAACCCTCAAGTTACCACAATGATACAACCTGTACTAGTAATTTCATTCCTACCTTGGGTATTTCCACTAGAAATCCTAGTACCTTTGTGGAATCTCACATCATATCTCCTACCACTTTTCCTCCCATAAGTATTCCATTCACTTCCCGCTCAAACACATATACACCCCCATCCCAAAACACAGCCAATGAAACCATCCTTAACCAAATTTCCACCATAAACCAAAATAAAAATGGCCAGCCTTCATACTATGTCGAAAGAAATCCCTTATCCTTGGATATATTAAGAATGTTGATACTACAAGGTATATAGAATCATAGGTTTGAGAAATATGGAGGGAAATTAGATCCTTCTAACCATGTTTCCACTTACACCATCTTATGCAGTGATTTCATCTTGAAGATAAGCTCTTGGCTAATATTTTCCCTAGGTTCTTGAAAGATACCACTTTAGAATGGTTTTCCTCATTACCAAACAACTCAATTCGTTCATTCAATAAAACTTTTTAGACCTTTATCAACCATTTCCATGTGTATATGACCCCTAAGATGAAATTAGATGATTTGATGAGATGTAATATAAAGGATGATGAAAAGGTTACTTCATTTCACACTACCAATTGAGTTATTCCAAAATTTACATAAAGATTCCTTATCCTCACCTTCAATAGATTTTCATTGATAACTTACAAAATAAGATGCAAGATAAGCTTTGCATGATGAAATTTCCTTCCTTCATACACTTGTGTACCACCCTTTTTGATTATCAAAACTTGATTAGTAGTCGTGAGAAAAAACCCACATCTAGTTGTCCTAAAAAGTCTGAATCCACAACTCAAAACAATTACCAACCTTTTAGGAAACAAAATAAAGGATTTATTCAACTAAATCCCCCTCAACCAACCCAACATGTTGATACCCAAGTATCTTCTATAAAGAAGACAAATCATTTTACATTTGGGGATCCAAAAAGATAATTTACTCCCTTACCCAATACCCTCTATAATAGCATGTTACAACTTCTAGAGAAGGAATTGATTTCCTTACCTCTCGTTAAAGATCTCGATCCTAATAATCCATTACCTCTAAACTTTAGATCAAATTCCAATTGTCATTTTTTCCATAAAAATGGACATTATACAAAACATTGTAAGTGTCTTCAAATCATAGTCCAAGACCTCATTGATTCCAATCATATTCATATTGGTGGTGTCAATGATCGAGGTAACACTTGTCTATTGCCCCTCCCAACCAAAACCTACAAATCTTTTCCAAACCATTGCCAAATCATAATATTTAATTTGTCAAAGCTACCAAATCTAAGAATGATGTGATGAATGTTGACACAAATTATGATAACATGGATACTAATGAACAAATTCTTGTGGATATTATCATCGAATTGATTGAAATTCATTCTCATAAGTCCCAAACTAAAATTCCTCTTGATATTTCTTTCTCCCAAAAACACATACTTAAACATGCATCTAATGGTCCTCTTTACATAGTTAGATGAATCAATTTCAAGACCAATAATGGGATATTATTAGATCACTAAATAATTATTACTTGTGCATGAGCTATATATATCAAGATACATATGATAGACCAAAAGCATGGATAAAAAATGCATAATGATTTTTCTTGCCCTACAATAGGTTTGATCATCCTTACTTTAAAATTTGGACCGAAACAATTAGATGTCTCATTCTCTATTATCTCAAAATCGGATCAATTATGTGTGAAGCTTGGTTACCCATGACTATGCTCCATGGAAGTTATCCCATCGATTGTGCATAAATGTTTAAAGTTTCCCCTTGAAAATTAAATATTTATTGTGCACCATAGTGGATTTAATCTTGTCTCTTCCTATGGGAATTTTTCATTTGATTTCTTTTGGTCCAAGCCTATTAAACCTATTATACCTCATGAAGATTTCAATTTCAAATATTATCAAAATTTTAAGGAAAAATTCATAACATAATCAACCCTTCGAAACATGCCTCAACCCATGATTGAGCCTCCTATCCTTGACAAAACCATGATTGAACTAAAAACCCTTCCAACTAACCAAGACCAACCCAAGAAAAATCCTTTTCCTATATCCTACAAACAACCAAGAGACAATTGAAACAATCCCATTGTGCATCCTAATACAAAACAAGTTTGCAAAGCTAAAAATAAATTGGTTCAATAGCCTCTCATGGTTCCTTTCATTCCTCCTCTAAGGATAGAAAAGAAACCTATGGTTGATAAACCCACTCCTACACAAACACAAACTGAAAGTTGTACCAAAATAAACTAAAATTCTAGAGAGTGTAGGCATAGATGTCATGCTATTTCTTTAAGGTTAAATGAAGAAACAAACAAGAAAATTCAACATCCAAACTCAAGTGAAGAAATACAAAATGAGTCTCCCTCTTCACCACAATAGGAAAAACCTATATCACAACCACAACAGGGACTAGAACCTTCTTTGTACATTATCATTCGACCCCTATTGTGATTAACCTAGATGACGATGATGAGATTGCTAAAATAGGAAAAGAAGCACGTAATGAATTGAATTCATTTTTTCCTCTTATATGAGCTAAAATTATAATTCTCCTAAGAAGAGTGTTGAACTTTGTGATGCCCCTAGTTCAACACTTGTTTTTGTCCCTTTGGCAGGTTATCTACCTTTCATATATGATGAACAAGATTGGGATGTAGACAACCTTCTATAGGTTAGCTAGCATGTGCCTTACTAGTCTTGCCTTTGTTAAAAAATTTCATGTTATGTGTGTGATTGCATGTGAGTAATGTGATCTCCCTGTACCATTTTGTTTGATGTATCTCTCTCTTTGTGATATTCCTCTATGTGTATCTACATTCTTCCATATGTCATAAACTTTTTATCCTTTTTCTTTATCTTGTGTTTTCCTTTTGAGGATGACGCAAGGCATCAAGACATTTAGGTCTCTTCCATGTTGACCCAAAAAAATAAAATTTCTCTTTGTTTCATTCTTCATGTTCCATGAGTATTTGGGGAATGATGATGTTTTCGAGCTTTCTAACAAAATTTTAGCAAAGAAATATTGACCCTAAATCCATGGATCCCTTATGTGATTTTGGGATTTCATTTTTGGGGAAACCCCTTTTCATGATGTAGCTTCATTTGGAAACATATGACTTGTCATAGGGATTTCCAAATAAGCTCTTGTGTCCTCTTTATTGTTATCATTTATCATTTGCTACTTTAAAGTAATTGCTCACAACACAATTTTTAGCAATTTCTTTAAAGTGGGGGAATACATTGGCATTATTATTTTTCATATTACAACTCATATTTCATTGTGGTCTTCTTACTTCATGCAATAGGTATTTCTCTTTGTAGTGATAGTGGGTGTGATTTCCTTCAAGAGTGTGATATCTCTTAGCACATTATATTCCCCTTAGTGGATTGATGTGACACGGTGCATCCCCTAAGTTGTGAATATTATATTATTTGATTGGTCCTCTCTTAGATACATTAGGAATGATGTTCCCTAAGTTAAGAACTTACGTGAACTAAGTAAAAAACCATCTTAATGTACCTTACACTATTTTACATTTATAACAATTTTTGTATGGCCACCTTGCATAACACACTTTTCTTTCTTGTGGAGCCATCCTGTTTGTCCATGGATGCTAGTATACAAATTTTTTCTTGAATAATGGACCCTTTTGTTAATTTTGTGTGGTTCCTTATCAAATTTATTAGGAGGTGATATAGTTAGTGTATGGGAGCCAACCTAGGCATGAATTTCCCATAGCTACTTTCTTATTTGTGTGAGTGCATACTAACCCCATGCATATGTGTCTCATTAGGGGATCACCTTGTAGATGGCCTAAGGTTCCACTATCCCATGTGAGCATGAATTTTGTATGCATAATGGACATCATGGTCCAGTTGTAAATTATTATTTTTGGAAAAATAGCTAAGGCTTGATCCACATCGAGTTGGAAAAAAAATTGATTCTTGATCCGCCCCCTTTTATTTTCATTTTCTTTCTTATGTCTTTGGTAGTGTATGCCTATGCCCTTATTGTTGCTCCATACATCATTTGCACGTGTGTTCTTTTGTGCCTATGTTGTTTCTACATAGGATCTCAATCCTAAGGTCTTGATCACCACTCTTGATTGTTGATTTTCCTATCTCACTAGTATTGGTACACTTGGACTTATCTTGATGCGAATTTGTCTACTTTAGTGTGATTTTGAAGCAAGTTCCTCCTCTCACTAAATTTGAGGCTAAATATAGCGTAAAAAAATGTATCCCTTTACATTTTCACACTTTTTTGGGTCCTCCCTTCTAAAAATGGACTTCTTTATTCTTTAATTCATCCTATTTTGCATCCACGAGCCTAATTAAATGTATTTTTTTGACGATAATCTTGAAATTTAACAATTGACAAATCATAATTCAATGTTTGAAGTTATGTGTTCTAGACCTAGTGATCTAGGACTCATACACCACATTGGGCATATGGGTCCTACCTAGGTCTTGGGGCCTGATTTTAAAAATTCCATTGAACTTAACACTTCTTGGATTTTGTATCCCATGTTTAAGACACTAGGACTCATATGCCTCAACTCACATATGAGTCCCACTTTAACCAGAACCTATTTCAAATAAAATTCTTGGTGGGATTTTATTATGCTAGATCTGATGTCAATTTTTAGTGGTTTACTTTCAATAAATTTGAAATAAACAAGTAAATATATTGAACCATAGGAAATAGGATGTTATCCACTATTTTAAGAGATGGAACACATAAAAGGGGGTAGGTCCTCCTATTTCACTCTTAGTTAATTCAAGGAAACCCTAGAGATATCAGCCTAATAATCCAATTGGCAAAAGAGATTGCTACAAGGTCTCATTAGGCATGATTAAAAGGGCATTCACCACCAAGAAAATTCTTAGAGAGAAGGAAATAATGCAATATGCAAATCTATCTATGTAACTTCAAAAATGAACTTGAAATAAGAATAAGTTGAGGCTAAACAAAGAAGTACCTAGAAGACTGGAGATGTCCAAAACAAGGTCTACAATCTTGAAATTATGAATTTTGATGTGAATTGGGACTCATATGTCAGACTAGCTTATTTAGTCCTAGTTCAAGGCTTTTGGCTAAATCTAGAATCAACAACTGGAAAACAAGGATCTATATAAAATGGTTTAAAAGTGGTATATTGGGACTCATACAACCAAGGTGGTAATTTAGTTCTAGTATTAGGGTTTGAATGAAACCTCTTTAATCCTCCAGTGATCTTCTGTAAATTCTCTCCCATTCAATCTTTGAGTTTGAAATTTTGAATTATGGCCTATAGGTGAATTTCCATGAAGATGACAACTTCTTGACAAATTTTCTTTGATCTTGCAACTTTATCTTCAAAGGATCTTCAAGCCTCGAATCACCTAGATCTACAATCACATGTGTAGAAGGAGAAAAATGTTGATTTTTTAGTGGATAGGGGTTTGCCTTGGTCAAACCCCATTTTGGTAACCAAACCTTAAAATGAAATGAAATAGAATGAAGGAATGATTAATGAACAATATGCAATGTTACAACTCACCAAACCCTTGATATGAAGATTGCAATCTTATGTGAAATGGCTAGCATGTTTAGACACTTAAATAGTACTGATTGATATGTTGTATTTTAGTTTGATAAATTAACATCATTTCCTTCTAAATCACTTCAGACTGACCATTTAATTAAATAATCTTTATTATTTAGTTAATTTAAAAAAATTCTACTATTAATCAATTAATTAAATTTATTGGATGAATTCATCCTCTTCTCACTAATGTTCATCCCATTTTATTTAATAAATCAAATTATTTAAAACAAATGTCACAAAGCCCTAAGTCACACAAGTTGATTAATTATGAATTAATTAACTTTAATCACCCCCACAATCTTCATTACCTATTTCTCTAGCTATTAACCTCACCAAGGTTAAATAAACCTATGATCAACTAACAAAATTTCAGATGAAAATAATTAATTTTAAGTAACTAATTAATCTATTTTCCTCAAAAAAGCATATTCTTTGGAATATTCCCCTCAACTACCCATTCATAAATTTTCCTCCAAAATTATTTAAATTCCTCCTACAAGAGTATTTAACTCCACTTACATGCCATCTTTCCCCTCTTACATTCTCAACCATATGCCTTCAATTCTCTTGCATCCCCTTACAATCTCACCTACATGCCTTAACTCTTCACATTCTTCAAAATATGATCCACACATATCCCCATGACCTTCATTAGCCTTGTGACAAGTTTCAAAATGCTATTGGTCCCCATTTTAGTCCCATATCCACAAATTTCATCCATTATTCGAACATTCTCTCCTATAAATATAGGTCTTCTCTATCAAATATGGATCCACAATCTCATTATCTCATGCAATCTTACTATAGGCACATTCACTCATAGAAATCACTCATTTTCATCCCTTCAACTAGGTTATCAACACATTTTGTATCACAATCACATCTACTTAGAATCAAAGGATCTTTGAGATTATCAAATGGATTGGGAAAGGGTCACTTTCCACATCAAAGTGACACCAATCCCCCTATGGGATTAGATTTGGGTAGCTTACATTAAGATTTCAATGCTTTCATTTCATTTTTTCTTTGTGTTTTGAGTTTTATTTTCATCTTCTTTGCATTCTTGAAAATTTTATAGGGCATGATAATTGTGCGTATTTTAATGACTAGTTCTCTTGTGTTTGTCCATGTTTATCTAGGTGGAGGTTATCTTTTACATCTTAGCACTATAATGAGAACTAACCATTTAAAAATTACAATTTTATCTTAGAAATAACTTTTTTTTGTAGTTCCAAGAAAGTGATGTCAATTTTCACAATTAGAGCTCTACATTCTCTTATTGCATCACTATTTTAAAGAGATACAATAATTCCTTGGACAAAAAAGTGTCACCATCATTATAGTGAGTCATTTTTGATGAATTACACCACTATCACTATTTATTTGCCATGTCGCCTTTGATATACCATTGCTTTTGACTTCTCAAGTTTTTATTATTTTACAAGTGTTCATCAAATTCTCACCTTCAATTAAACATCACTTTTACAAGCCCTACATTGATTTTGTGGTTTTTTTTGTAGCAAAGTGTTGCTTTTGTTTTTCACTAGAGCACCACTTCTATCAAAATAGGGATGCCTTTACAGAAAAAACACTGCCTTTGCTATCCAAAGTCACTTTTGTAGATTTGAAGAAGGAATCACCTTGGAAGATTAAAATTATTCATTAATTCTCATTGTAATAGCTTAGGGAATCCATTATTTCTTTTCATTTTCTATTTTAAGATCAACTAGCTTCATTTTGGGTTTAAAATTAACCATTGCTTTGAATTTTTCAAATTTGGTTAAAATTGAAATTACAAACTTACTAAATCATTGCTATGCTGGGCTAAAATTAAGCAAAAGAAATTCACACTCAGTTTTGGTGCTTAAAATGGATTCACTATTTCTTTAAAGGATAAAATGAACTAATGTCTTAAGTAAGTGATTTTGTATTGGACACACTTTAGGTGTGTATCCTCTCCCCTTGCGCTTCATCTAATCTTGGGTGAAGAGAAACACACAAAGGTGTATCTTTTTCTTGATATTGAGTCACCTTTAGAGGGACTTCCTCCCAACTTGTGAGATGGAATTATCCAAGTGGTACTTTTTTTTGGTTCTCTATATAAATAATCATGGTTATTGGGAAAGTATTCAATCACCTGATGTGGATGTTATATACCAATGAATGTCTCCCTTGTTATTTTTCGTGATACATAAAAACCTGCAAGGGATAGGAGGCCTCTTAATTGAGTGAATTACCACATGTATAGACACCAATTTATCCCAAAAATAGTGTCATTAAGAACCTTATTTGTAGTGGCCAACTTGTCCATCCAACAAGTTTATCAATATGGTGCAGTGGAAGTTAGATTTCAAGAAGTTATTTGCCATGTCTGATCTTGGCTAAAATATAGAGGTTAATACTTCATTCTTAACATACCCCTACATTATTTCGTTGATTGCATGTAAAATAATCTCAATATTCTACTATGAAGGGCATGAGGCAAGCCCACCAAGAAAAAATTACCATTGAGCTAGGATTGTGTTGCTTGTGAGTCAGTTTTAAAATATATTGCTTGGTTCCAAAACAAGGAGACAAACATTAAACAATCATTGAAATTTCAAACCCTTTGGATTTTGATGTGAATACCTTTGAAAAGTCAAATATTACTACTTTTTTGTAAAGATTCTATCTTTAGAGGCTTCTAAATTTTTTGACTTATATCTAAATTCACACCATATCAAAATCAACATAAGGAAACTATGGCCTTGGAATCTTGATTTCCACATGGGATAAAAGATGTTCAAATTTGTAGACATTAAGGTTGAAAATTAAGCAAGACAAGTGGATGTGGTAAAAGCAAGTCATTAATCAATATTAAATCAAATTGAGCCCCACACATGTGCTTGCTATCCATTGTCTTTTGATCTTCCATGCAAAACATTGATCTTTTGGGTTTGAGTTACACATAGGATAAAGCATGTTCTTCAATATCTTGTTCTTGTAAGCAAATTTATTCTTAGGTTCATTTAGGATAAAAAAAACATCTTCATCCAGCTCGAAACATCTATCACAAATTCATCCCACAAACAACTTTCTAGAGCTTTGGAAATATCATTATGCTATACTTGGGAAAATCATTTCAACCAAATCAAAATCATCTTGTTTAGCTAGGTGTGTGGGAATGAATTATTTCTCACATTTCTCACACATTTAGTTAAATTAGCATCTTTTCAATGAGTTTATCCAAAGATCACAATTCTATCCTATGATTTACGAGTTCATTATCCAAATCCAAGCTTTGAAATTAAATCCTAAAGTCTAGCATTGACCCAAAGTTATTAAAAGTTAAAACACCCATATGGGTATGTGCAGGATCACGATGGGCCAAAAAGTGGTGATATGTAAGTGATATGATGGCTCATGTGGATGACAACTTTTTTTCTTACCCATAATTGATGAAACGAAAAAGGTTTTTAAAGGATATTCTCAGCTTTCCACCAATATAAATAATTCTTTACTTTGAATTTAATAAATAATTATTATTCATTTTCTATTTGAATTATGACTAAAGTCCTTATTGATAGGTTGATTGAAAAACATTATAGCTTTCAAACGGTATCACATTTTTTGAATCTGAAACTATAGACACATAAAAATGACCTAGGCCTTCAAGCTCTAGTTTAATCCTTTTAGCATAATTAAGACATTTTAATTATGTCCTTGACTCACTTTCAACTATTAATTAAATAATTCATAATTATTTAATTAATTCATATCTATTTATTCTTCATGATTATTAAATAAATAAATTTTAATTATTTATTTAATGTGTAACTCATTATCTAATGTCTTCTTACAATTATATAAATTTCTTAATTTATTTAATTATTTTGTCCATTATGTCTTCCAGATTATTAAATAAATAATTCTATTTGTTTATTTAATTATGTCACTAATTAAGTCCTCTTCTTTCTAAAATTAAATAAATTCTCATTTATTTAATTTTGTCCACCTTCCACTATAATTAAATAATTATGTTTAATTATCTAATTATTCATTAGCCTCTTCTCTCCTAAATTAAATAAATTTCATTTATTTCATTTGGTCCACTCTCCTAAATTTTGAATTAAATCAATTTATTTGATTCAAAAGGTTCTCTTTGTCACATTCTTCTATAAACTAAATAATATCTTTATTATTTAATTTCCACCTAAATTAAATAACTTTTATTATTTAATTTTTCCTCTCTCCTACTCTACTCATTTTAAATAAAATGTATTTGTTTAAAATAAGTCCCACTTTCTAATTTCCCTCTTTGAGTAAATAATTAAAATTAAAATTATTTACTGTCACATGACCCCACCACTTTTGAATTAAAATAATTTTTAATTCAAAAATTCAACATCACCTCTTGAATCAAATAATTTTAAATTATTATTTGATTCTCCAACAACTTCATTTTGTGTGCCCAAAATCTCTTGTCACATGTATTGTCAGCCATTGATTTGATTTTCTAAAAATCAATCTTGTCCATTCATTTTGAATCTGACCTAATGTTGCCCTAACCCTAATTGTGGGTTGTTATATTGAATCCCGTTCATTGATTCTAGGGCACTTGCTAACTTTTAATCTTGGCCATTCACACAAAATTGCATTTTTTATAAAATGGCAATTTTAGTCTCATTTGGCAGATCTTGCATTTTCATATCTTGAAATTTGATATCTTGTAGCTTCATATTCTTGCAATTTCATACGTCTTGCATACTCCTTCATTTTTCATAGGCATATTTAGTTTTCATTTGACATTACTTTAGACATTTTAGATGCTTACTAGTTGTAGTAGGGCATAGTATTGCATTTAGTTGTTCAAAATACTTCAATGCTTGCTTAGGGCTTGTCATTTCCATTGGCTTTCTCATCATAAATTTGAGGGCAACAACATATTTCAGCAAGTTTGAGAAGGTATAATGGAGGTCAATCATGGAGGATGAAGATATCTGGTGAGATTGTTTCATCTATTCCTTGGCACTTCATTATTACTTTAGGTTTTTATGTTTTGCATATGATATTGCTAACCCTAGAAAAATCCCATAGTTACAAAAAAATTCATCACATTCTAAGCTTCGCATACTATAGGATTAAAAAAAATGAATTTCATGAAGTTTTGACCAAGTTATGGTGGTCAGACATATGAGTTTTTATATTTTTTAAAAGTTGTAATAAAAAAGTTATAATTAATTATTTACTTGGAAAAACTTACAAAAAAATATGCATCACATTGGGACATGATTCCTCTACTTATACCTAAAATCTTATAAAAAAAATTATCGTTTTATTGTGGTTAGGATGGTCAGACAGACACCTACTTCTTATTTTTTCCCTAAAGTTTAAGTACTACATTGAAATTTCAAATTTTCACCAAATAGATTTTTCTTAAAAAAAAAAAAGCTAGTAGTGTATAAACTACATTCAATTTTCTATAGATTCTATTCTTACATATTTTTAAAATAATATATGTAACTTATTCAATTTTTTGCATCAAGTTGCCTAACTCTGATTTTTTGAATTTTTATCACCACTTAAAGGCCTATTGTTTGCATGATGATCCTACACATACCCATATCATTCACCCCTTCATAGAATCATCATTTGATCTTAAAGCATCATAAAAATTATTTTTTTACATAAAGTTTAAATCAACCAAAGAAGCCAAATCCAACACAAGTACTCCTAAAATTTGATTCCAAATTTTATTGTCCAAACAAGGTCACAATACAAGAAGAGCATGGAGAAAAATAAGGAAACATCAACCATGAGTGATTTAATACAAACTAAATTCGATCCAAGGGAATCTACTAGCCCTCTACCTAATCTCCCTCAACTACCTCAATATTCTCAAGAGTGGGGGTGTCAAGTGGAGAATGTCACAAAAAAATACAAAGAGATGTCTCATGATGATTTGCTTGAATTGGTACAAAATCTAGACACCCACAAACTTGTCAACATGGTCACAAGACTAAGTCCCACCCAATACATGTTGGCACTGGCAAAAAACTGGGCTAAACTCTCTTCCACATTTGATGTGAGAACCATCATTGAACAACCTATGTGAACCATGCCATGAGCATCTTTCACACCATATTTTCCAGCCATAGTCCAACCCATCTCCCAACCACCATCATTAGGTGTGCCAATTCAACCCATAACCACCAAGGGGATCTCACTACTTTAAAACCTTCAAGGGCAACCACTTATCAACAATAAAAACTTGGAGGTGAACACCATCTTGGGTATGCCAAATTTTCATCCCACAAGACCCTCAACAACCATATGTATCACTTGTCTTCCATGACACAAAAAATCCATCCACATTTTTTGCCACAACTACCTTTGCGCTTGATATACAAGGTGATACTACAAATATTCAACAAGGACAAGTAGATATATTTGGTCAAGTTTGTACCTTTGATGCTTCATCCTCACTCCTACATGGAAACACATCACAAACATACCCACTAGCTCCCATCATAAATCCATCACCTACCTTAATCCAAAGTTTAAAACAATTCACTTCATCAAGTACCTTTCCTCCAAATCAAACCAATCAAACACAAATCAAATCAACTCATCCATCATAAATCCAATCTGCCACTAATATCGCAACACCAAGAGATCTCATCCCAATTGTTGATCACATCATCAACAACATCCCAAGAATTGCAATGTCATCTCCCAAGGCTTAGGCATTCCAAATACAATTAATAAGCCACCATCTATCACTCAACCTCTTGTCATCACACAAAAAACACCCCAAAAACCCCTCAACATATCATCAAAACAAAATCGACCACCCCTACCTCAAAATCCTAACACAATGAATTAGTATAGCATCACATTGCAAGAAACACAACAAGCATATCAAAAGACATTGCAAAAATTTCAAACACAATAAGCACAAGCCAAAGCCCAAGCCCAAGCACAAGCACAAGTGCAAGATCAAGTCTTGCAACAATAGAAAGCACAAAAATAGATAAAAGAATAATAGGGGCAAGTATAATACCAAGCACAACAACAAGCCCAAGAATATTCCTTATAACAAAAATCCTATGAACAAGCCCTACAACAAAATCACACACGAAAAGAAGTGTTGATAGAAAAAAAACAATGGGAATAGTAGTAGGCACTATTAGCAAAAAAAATAAAAACAAGAAGCCCAACAACAACAACAAGCATGCCAACAAGCATTGCTTGCACAACAACAAAATATTCAACAAAGCTACACGAACACACAACCAAATTCCTTGAACCTTAACATCCAATGAACATATGCCTCCTCATAATTCACACAACAAATCAACCCCCCCACACATCACAAAACACATTAAAATCATTGACCATACCACCCCAAAACATGTATGTATCATCGTCACCCAATCCATAAGATGGTCCTTTCACACGAGTCAAATTTCTCTCACAACAAATATAAGACATTCAATATAGAAAGATGAAAAAATAATATGACCAATAGGATATGTGACCCTATCCCTTTGATAGGAATATTTCCATGGTTCCATCCCACTAGGATTTGAAATACCAAAATTCAATAAATAAAGAGGAAAATAAAATTATGTGGACCACAATAGAGAGTTTCATATAAATTGCATGGAAATGGAATATGATGACTCTTATATAATGTGAATATTTCCCAAAGCTTTGTTGGCCCCATAATTGAATGGTTTTCCTACTTACCTCCTAGAATCAAAAAATTCCAAGATATCATAGACCTATTTATAAAATCTTCTCATTTAATCTAGACATGGATGTAAGATTGGAGGAGGTATCTGACCTAAAACAAGCTAGGGGAGAATTATTTTCAACCTTCTTACAATGATGGATCTCTAGAGCTAGCAAGATAAAATGTTCCATGCCAGAAGAGAAATAGACATGAACCATTAATTCCAACCTCGAGGGAGAATTTTCCTTCCTACTAAAAATGCAATGTATCACAACGTATAATCAATTAATCCATATAGCTCTCAAGATTGAAAGATCCATCATAGCACCAAGCTAAAATTTCTATCCAATTTTGTGCATTATAGAAAAATATACAAGAGGCTACCCATGGCTTATGACTATGCATACATCATCAAATTTTTCTACATCAAATATCTAATATTTCTCAATAATTATCTCTCATCCTTTGATCAACAGAACCACTCCTCTCACATTATTATCACAATCTCAATTGTAAAATTGGCCTTTTTGCTCGATCTCTTAAGGGGGGAATGTACCAGTGTAATTTATTTCATTAGGGCATCAATGCGACATCTAAAAATTTAAGAAATTGTTGAATTTTGATATTGGTAGTATCAATCATTGAACCAATGTAATAGGTACATCGTTGAACAAAGAGGAGAAAAATATAGACACTTAAATAGTCCTATTTGATATTACGCTTCTGAGTCTGATAATTTAAAATCATTTCCTCTTAAATCACTTTAGACTAACCATTTAATTAAATAATATTTATTATTTAGTCAATTTCATCAATTTTTACCATTAATCCAATAATTAACTTTATTGTATTAATTCATCCTCTTCTCACTAATGTTCATCCCGTTTAATTAAATAAATCAAATTATTTAAAATGAATGTCACAAACCCCTATCTGACTCAAGTTGATTAATTCTAAATTAATCAACTTTAATCATCCCATAAATCTGCATTACCCATTTCTCTAGCTTTTAACCTCACCAAGGTTAAATAAACCTATGACCAACTAACCAACTTGCACATGAAAATAATTTATTTTAATTAACTAATTAGTCTATTTTCCTCACCAAACCATTTTTTTGGAATATTCCCAACTACCCACTCATAATTTCCCTCCAAAAAGCTTTAAAATCCTCTTACAAAGTTCTTAAATGCTTCTTACAAGAGCATTTAACTCCACTTTCATGCCATCTTTCCCCTCTTACATCCCCTTACAATCTCACCTACATGCCTTAACTCTTCACATTCTTCAAAATTTTCTCCACACATATCCCCATAACCTTCATTAGCCTTGTGAAAAGTGTCACAATGCTATTTGTCTCCATTTTAGTCCCACATCCACCAATGTAATATATTCTTCAACCATTCTCTCCTATAAATAGAGGAATTCTCTATTTAATATGGATCCGCAATATTACTATAGGTAAATTCACTCATAAAAATCACTCATTTTCATCCCTCCAACTAGGTTATCAACACATTTTGCATCATAATCACATATACTTGGAATCAAACGATCTTGGAACTTATTAAATGGATTGGGAAAGGGCCACTTTCCACATCAAATTGAATCCAATCCCCCTATTGGATGATGTTTGGGTACCTTAGACTATTATTTCTATACTTTCATTTCATGTTTACTTAAAGTTTTGAGTTTTGTTTTCATCTTCTTTGCTTGCTTGAGAATTTCATAGGGAATGATAATTGCACTTATGTGAATGACTAATGCTCTTGTGTTTTTCCATGTTTATCTAGGTGTAGGTTATAATTCATAGCATGAATGCAGATGTTGACTCTTTATTGTTGATTTGAAAATTGATCTTGAATACTTGCTTGAATCATAAAAACCTACATCACAAATGTCAGCTCCAAAACACACATGATGCATGATAAATTTTACATGATGCATATGATCTCATAAAATTTCTATATGAATACTTGCATAAAACTTCTAGATTGCTTGTTAGGAGAAAATATGTGAAATAACCTTGTATTTATACTTTTTTATGTTGAATTTCCCAAAAATATAACACTACAATCCAACATTAGATCTGGGAGAATAAAATACTACCAAGAATTGAATTAAAAATATTTCCAAGATAAAGCAAAACTCATATTCTAGTTGGGGCGTATGAGTCCCTGTAACCTAAGCTTGGGACACAAATTTCAAGAAATATTAAGTTGAATGCAATATTCAAGATCAAGCCTCAAAACCTAGGTGGGACCCATATGCCCAAGGTGGCATAAGAATCTTAGATCACTAGATATGGAACACACAACCCAAAAACATGAATTATGATTGGTCATTTAATAAATTTTGAGATTATCCTCAGATAAATGCATTAAATAAGGCTTTTGAATAAAAAATAGGACCAAGTAAGGCATAAAGAAGCCCAATTTTAGCAAGGAGGGCCCAAAAAAGCATGAAAATGCAAAGGGATAACTTTTTGTACACTAAATTTATCCCCCACTTTAGTGAGAGGAGGAACTTGCTTCAAAATCACTCTAAAGTAAGAAAATATGCATCAAGAGAGGTCCAAGTGTACCAATGCTAGTGAGATAGGATGACAAATATAAAGATGGATGATCAATACCCTAGGATCAAGATCCTATGGAAATCCAACATAGGCACAAAATAACACACATGTGAATGATATATGAAGCAAGAACAAGATACAAGAATACACTGCCAAACACATAAAGAAGAACTTGAAAAAGAAAGGGTGGGTCAGGCCTTGACCACTTGTCCAATGTGATTTGGATCATATCTAAGTTTTTTGTCCAAAAAAAATTAAAATTGGAATGTGATTTCCACTATGAAGACAACATGCATACTCACAAGGGCTAATGAAACCTTAGGTTGTCCACTAGGTGAGCCCCTAGAGACACATATGCACACATCTAGTATGGACTCACATAAACATGAAAGTGGTTATGGGAAAGTAATGCTTGAGTTTGGATTCCATATGCTAACCATACTAAATCTATACCTCCTTTTAACGTTGATAAGGCGCACCACAAAAAATGAACACTAAGAATTCATGAAGCAAGAAAAACTTCATATGCTAACATCCATGAACAAATAGGATGCCTCCAAAGGCAAGCAAAGTGTGTTATGCAAGGTGGCCATATAATAGTTATTGTAAATGAAAAATAATGTAAGGGTAAATTCAAATGTAAGGTCTCTATAACTAAGGTAAAAATTTAGGTTATCATAAAATAGACTGCATAAAATAAACCCTAGCTAAACAATGAAGCACAAAGGAGGAAAATAGCATGAACAAAAGAAAAGTTTCACCAAAAGCCTTCATTCCCTCCATGATTGACCTTCATTTCCCTTCTCCATTTTCTATAAATTGATATTTTCTCTCAGATTTTGAAGAGAAACTAAGACCTATGATGAAGACAAGAAAATATTGAAAGATTTGACCCAAAATTGCAAGTGTACTCAACAATTTGCAAGTATAAATTCTATCTCCAAATGAAGCAAGGTTGTAAGATCAAGCATGGTTGTCCAAATGAGGTTGCCAAAGAATTTTTAAGGACTTTCAATTTTTGTATGAATGTCCAAGATTGAAAGCTGACAAAACCCTAAGATCAAAGGCTTAAATTACATGTGACAACTAGCAATTCAAGTTAGGGAAAACTTAGGTTAAAATTTGAAATGAAGGGCTTAGATTTGATTTTGTGAAAATCAAATCAAAGGTCAAGAATGCATGTGACAAGGAGATATTAGGCACAAAAAAAGAGGTTGGTGGAGAATAAAATAATAATTTATAATTCAAAAAATAGAAATTGGGAAATTTAAATAAATAACTTAATTTAAATTTAGGTAAAAAGTCAAATAGATAATTAAATAATTAATAACAATTATTTAATTGTGGAGGATATGGACAATGTGGAAAATAATTAAATAAATCATAGGAATTTATTTAATTATAAGAAGACATTAGGAATTAATGATACATTTAAATAAATAAATAAAATTTATTTATCTAAGTAATCAAGAGGAAATAATAGATAAATAATAACTAAAGAGATTTAGGAATTTTTTTAATTATAGAGAAATAAGAAATTAGTGAAATTTAAATAGAATAAATGTAATTTATTTATTCAAATAATCAGGAGGAATAAAAGATATGAATTAATTAAATAATTAAGAATTATTTAATTAATAGTTGAATCTGGACTATAGGACATAATTAAATACTTTTTGTTGAGATGAAATACGGGAAAAATAAAGTTTGTAGGCCTCGGTCAATTGTATGTGTCTATATTTTTTCCCTCATTGTCATAATGTGACTTATCACATTGTGACAAATAAAATTCAATCTAGGATATGCCCAAGCGAAGGTATGGAGTATTTATGCCCCCTTTAGAAAATTTGAAAATTTTGGCTAGGTGCTAAAAAAAATTGGAAAGTATCCTTATAAGTCAATTTGATGACTAGAAAAATGATGGCACAACCAGTTTTGAATTTCGGCAAGTTTAAAGTAACCATAAGGGTGTTTGATCATGCCAAAAAGTGCATCTAGATATAAACCCTTATTTTCACCCTATAAATAGGCTTGAGGAGGGTAAAAAGGTAATTGATTTTCATCATTTCCCTTAAGAGATTCAGAGCTTAGAGTGAAAGGAAATTGCACAAAGATGACTATTCTAGAGGCTGATCACTGCAAATACCAAGTACAGACATACCAATGAGTAGATGGCTTAGGAGTAGTGGTATGTACGATGTACCCACTTGGTAATTTTATCGTTTTATGAGCTTTTTAGGGCCTTGAAGTTAGGGTGTCAAATGCATCGTTATTATCTTTGATGCATCTACGTGCATGAAGCACACAAACATGTTTGTGTTGCATGCATTTGATGTGTCACAATGCAAGTGAAAGGGTAGATTTGGTGCAAGTTAAAATGGTGCAATCGTGAATTGATGAAATGCAAGTTCCATAATGAAACACAAGTATTGGGTCATGCAACACAATTGCTAGATTATGACACAAAAGTGGGTTGATTCAATGCATATTCCCAAAAGCGATGCAACAAATGGGGGAACAACACAATTGCAATAAAGTGGCACATCTGTGTGGCTAAATGAAACAATCACTGTAGCCCTGTGCATCTCTAGGATGAAACAAAGCATGTGATTTTAGTGACGCAAGTGAAGGGAAAAGTTACGTAACTGACTGTGGCTAAAGTTTGCTCGATTTAGGCTCATTTTACTTGTGCACTGCTGATTAGTTAGATGACAGGGATGATATTAGAAAAAGTGCTAACCTTTTTTTGTGTGTGCAGAGATGATTACTATTGATATATGGGTATATATAGGATCATGATGGTCCAAAAAGTACTAATATGTAAGTGATATGATGGCCCATGCGGCTGATGACTTTTTTTATCCAAAACTGATGAAATGAAAAGGGTTTTTAAAGGAGATTCTCATCTTTCCACAAATATAAATTATTCTTTATTTTGATTTAATAGATAATTATTATTCATTTTCTATTTGCATTATGACTAGATTCCTAATTGATAGGAAGATTGAAAAACATCTATAGCTTTCAAATGGTATCACATTATTTGAATCCAAAACATGCATCACATACTATAGGATTACAAAAAAAAAAACATGAAAGTCTGACCAACTTAAGGTGGTCAGACATATGATTTTTTATATTTTTTAAATTTGTAATAAAATATTCATAATTAATTGTTTACTTGGAAAAAAATTGCATAAAAATATGCATCACACCAAGACATGAGTCCTCTACTTATATCTAAAATATTATGAAAAAAATATTATCATTTTATTGTGGTTAGGGTGGTCAGACAGATACCTACTTCTTATTTTTTCCCTAAAATTTCAGTAATATTGCATTGAAATTTCAAATTTTCACCAAATAGATTGTTCTTTTTAAAATAAACCTAGTAGTTTAAAAACTACTTACAATTTGATTATTCTTACATATTTTTAAAATAATATAGAGAAATTATTCAAATTTTTATGTCAAGTTGCCTAACTCTGATTTTTCTAAATTTTCATCACCACTTAAGGGCCTTTTTTTTCCATGATGATCCTGCACAAACCCATATACATGAGAGTTTTGACCAACTACATATGCATTTAGGGATCAGTTGAGGCCAAGTGAGTAGAGGTGATTAATGCACTTAGGATTTTTCATGTGACCTATATGCCTATTATCCTAGAAAATATGGGTCTCTTGATAGCGTTGGTAGAGAGATGCCCCTCTAAGACATGTTCATTTCAATTTTTGATAGGGGAGGCCACAGTGATGCTTGAGGATGTCTATAGGATCCTACATATTTTGATCAAAGGAGAGTGGGTGGTATATGATCCTCAAACGTTACTATAGGCCATCATAGAGTATTATGTGCATGAGTATATAGCACATGGATATGAGATTAGATGGGAGTTCCTAGCTAAGCATTATAGCCAATGGGAGTGTATGTTGTGCACCATGATAGGTGAGATAGTGATACCAGATCACCAAGTTTATGGTTTTTTGATAGGATGGGGGGATGTATTGATCCTGATGATGCATGAAAATTCAGTGTTTGCATGGGGACTATGCCTACTAGGGATGTTGTATCATCAGCTTCATGATGTCACGTACATGGAGTCTACCAATATTAGTTGTGGGACCACACTCCTCATGATATGGGCATGGGAGCATATTGTAGTGTTTTGCTCGTTGGTACAAAGATAGTTAGGCAAGGGGATGCCCTATGTGTATATGTATGTTAGAGTAGTGACACAGACTCAGGTGGGGGATACAGGGTACTAAAATCATGCCATTGATACTTTTGTTGAGTTTTTCTTGAGGCCATACAAAGACTACAGATAGTGGTTGAGGGAGGAGGAGCATCTATCTTTTTTCTGATAGTTCAGGTACCTTATTGGGTGGATGGTGTAGTCATATCTCATTATAGAGATGCACTTGCCATAGTGAGTACTAAGACAATTTGGTGAGAGGCAAGATGTACCTATAGGAACTACAGAGTATGCATGGTCATCTCAGGAGTTAGTGTGAGGATCACTGATATCAATGACAATGGTTGTGTAGCATATTGATGGTTTGGTGGCTCAGTAGTGGGGATGGAGCAAGGGACCAATAGATGCATGGATTACCCATAGGCCACTTCCTTTGATGGATCCTGATTAGCCTAGTTGATTGATGAGTAGTGTTACCAAGGGTGCATTGAGCATGGCAAGGAGGTAGGGATAGTGGCAGGGGGAGAGGGAGACATGGAGGTAGAGGCAACAAGGATTATGATGGAGGGGATGGGGGATATGGATGGAGAGGTGAGATAGGTGATAGTGTGGATGACGGAGTAGATGAATGAGATGGATGAGAAGGGGGGAGAGTTTGGAGTCAAGCGAGGAGAGTGTGACAATGAGTTGTGTGGGTGTAGTTATCACTCATCTAAGAGGTAGGTGAGGGAGAGGTGGAGGAGAGGGTGGTCAGAGTAGAGGGAGAGCAGCTAGAGGAACCTCATCAGGAGGGAGTGGGGATAGAGGAAGATTACCTAGAGATGGAGGTAGAGGTGGAGGTGTCCAAGGAGGAGATAGGGGGAGAGGATGGGGAGATGGATGATGCCGAGAGGAAAATTAGAGATCATATGGTGGAGGGTGAGGAGTTTCTAATTGGGATACCACCACTACCTTGAGATGTGACAATCGATCAATGACTGACATACATACAAAGAAGGCTAGATGAGGCCCTCACTTGGATCAAGACAATAGAGGCTTAGCTAGAGGTTACCATGGTGGAGAGAGATCAAGTAGTGGTGAGGCAGTAGGATACATAGTAGTGGTGTGCAGATTTTGCAAAGTTGTGTGCTAGGCTTGTGGGAGAGGTGGCGAGAGAGCTAGAAAGGGTGAGCATTGGATGAGATTATTACAGATGATTGTATGAGAGATTCATGCCAACAGAGCAATGAGATGTGAGTTTCATTAATTCTTAGAGTTGGATAGGTAGTGGGTCCAAGAGTAGTGGTAGGAGCCATAGCAATGTTAGCCCTTCCTCTTCCTTAGGTTTGCCGTTAAGACATCAGTTTTTTCACAATCACATGAATTCATCAGGGCATAGATCCAATCATAACCATGCATCATCATCAGGGCACATATCACACCATAGCCAGCCATAGGCCACCACTATTTTGAGATCATCACGGAGGCAACTGACTGGGTCTGAACAAATATCATCAACTCAAGAGAGGGAGCATTAGTCACCCCATCCCTCATCCTGAGGGGATGAAGAGAGCACCAGTTAGGACATATGATATTATTATTATGTTGAGACACTATGATATATTGACCATCGAGCCTGTGAGCTCTATTTTTTGGATTCCTTAAGACTCTATCTTGTAACATTATTTTGAGATTATTATATATATGATGCAGATTTGGCATAGACTCTATGCTATGTGTTGTGTTATGATGCATTATGATTCTATTGTGCTCATGTGATGTGATCTATGTTATGATTCCTATGATGATTAATTATATGTTATGTGATGTATGATGGTAATTTATGATGAGATATCATAACGCCATTGATGATGTTACTTTATGTATGATGGTCACTTTATAATGTTGATAATTTTCTATATATGCATCATATTTTAACACTAATGGACGTCATGCTTATGATTATGAAAGAATTTATGTATGATTGTGTATGTATCTATTATGTGATATATGATGCTTTATGTTATGATCATGAAATTTTGTGCATTAATGACATGGATGATGTATGCAAATGAAATGATGTACTTATAGGTTATGTAAATGAAAATATGAGAATGTATCTATGTAAATGTGTAATATAATAATGAAATTTCTATAAATGAGCATGTATTCATTTACTTATTTGTATGTCACATGATATCATTAGGGGACAAAAGAAAAAAAATTATCAGGGGATTTCAATATTTTTCCAAAGTACTAATAGGTGTTGCATTAATCATCATTGGTTAGATTATTGCAATGGACAATAAATCCAATGATATGACATAAATCAATGGTGTGCATGATCTCACCATTGCATAGTCTAAGCAAACGCAAAAAAGGATGATCATGAATCATATGAGGAGCTCAATTGCCCCAATCTTTTTGCCACAACCAACCAAAAAAAACAAAGAGAACCATTAAATGTCATTTCTCCATTAAATCCTATATAAGGCATCCTTGAGGAACTAGTGACATGAAAATTTTGAATATTTAAGAGAATCATCATGATACGACATTGCTCCTCTAAATCTTGTTGTCAAAAAATCCTTGAGGAACTAGTAACATGATGAAAAATCGAATAAAAAGTGTGGCAAGTTTAAAGATAGTATTTTCCAAAGTGTTTGGCAAACATGTTTGAATTTAAAGTGTATTTATGTTGAGATGCGAAGTTTGATGAAGCCTAGGTTTATGTTGAGTAGGCTAATGTGTTAGGTAATGTCAAGTGAAAGAAGGAAACATCCTAAATGATGTCGATGTCAAGAGGATCAATCCCAAAATATCAAGGGAATCCCTAAAAATTTTGAATGATAGTGTCGATTCTTAGGAAGGACATATCCCAAAGCATAAATGAATGACAAGGATTGTTCTTTAGAAAGACGTATCCAAAGAATAACAAGGAGTTGACAGGTTGAATTGTTATGACAGTTTTACCAAGGCTGACTAGGTGATCCAATTGGTCGCATGTTGGTGCAGACATGCCAATTTACTTGAAATTCCCATTAAATGATTGCCAAGGTTTTTTAAGATTTACTTGATTTAGGACATTTGCAAGAAGGGAAAAAATGATTCAACAGTCCCTAAGGGACTAGACCTAGGGGCCTCGGGGGCTCATGAATGATGGCCTTGCCTACATCATTTACTCAAAGACCACGTAGTTCAATAGAGATAGGACATGACTGTCTATTTACTGGAGCCTAATTGGCATGCCTTAATTTGAATCATTGAGCCCTAAGGGGGCCTCAGAGGCTCATCGATGATGGCCTTGCCTACGTAGAAAATGTACAAAGACCTCCTAGTTTGACATGACATTATCATGACTTTTATTCTAACAAACCTACAGGATTGGCCTAATACCTTGGGGGCACACTGATAGATGGCCTTGCCTATGTTGAGTAGTAGAGGCAACATAGTTTGGTGATGACGAAGACTGATGTAACTGACATGATAGAATTTGACTCTATTTTTGGGAATTTTAAGTTATTTGGATGTTTTTGTGTTTTCAATATGTTTTTTTTTTTTTAATTTTTTTTTTATGGATATTTGATTTTTTTGTATTTTTTGTAGGATATTTTATGATTTTTAGGGATTTTCTATATATATGAGACCATGTGCGATATCCACTATAGTCAAATGATAAAGGTGGTTCCCCTAGTCAGGTTGAGGATGAACCAATATGGGAAAGAGAGAAAACGAAGAAAGGCAAGTGATGCGTGAGCCATGAGGCCAACCATTTTTAGCCATGGCAAAAAATAGAGCTTGATGACAAATGAGATGTTGATTATTTATTATGGATGAAGGTAGATGGAATGATAGTAGATGGTGAAGAAAAGGATGCCTATGCATGGTGCTTTTTTTCTAGGTTTTCACCATGGTACTTATCCAAAGTGCCATCAAAGTGGTTTTCACTATTGGATGGATCATTTTTCTTTACTATTTTTGGTATTTTTATTTTTTTTGTTGTCAACAAGATGCTTGTTTGCCAAGTTTTCATTAGTGTGATGATTTTTTTTTTATTTTTCAATTTTTTTTAATTTTTGTGGTTTTCATCCAAACTCTTTGATGCTATGTGTAGAACTTGGGTAGATGAAAACTATTGATAGGATCCATCAATTATTCCCCATCTAGAGTACCTAATTGATAAGCACGGGAACCAAATAAGGTAGTGATGATGTATGAGCCCAATCAATCAAGCTCGAACTTGTTGAGATTCTCACAGTTAGCTTGATTCTTTGGATTTTGCATCAAGACCAAGATGCCAATGTCAAACTTTTAGACCATAACTCTTTTGTTGTAACTTTGGCAAAGGTGATTTTGGTATGCCTATAAGTTAGTCAAGGAATTTTGTCTTTGTTTTTCTAAGAATTGCAGCTCATGTAATCAAGACTCTCAATATTCCTCATCATTAATCAATGCCTTCGTGAAGACTTGTAAGGAGGGGATTTTAACCTTGATGGGTAGGATAGATTCTGATCTGAAGACCAAAGAAAATGGGGTGGTGTCGTTAGGTGTACAAATGCTAGTGTGATAGGCCCATAGGCAGGAATTAAGTTGGAGATGCCAGTCATGACCAGTTTCATTAAAATTCTTCTTAAGAATATTGATGATTGTCTTGTTAGATGCCTCAACTTGATCATTACCTTGTGAATAATAGGGTATACAAAAATAATGTTGAATATAGAACTGTTCACAAAGCTAACAAAAATCCTAATTGTTTAAAGGATAACCATTATCTGTGATGATGGATTAGGGAAAACTATACCAATAGATGATGTAGGTAAGGATGAATTTGGCAATTTTATTATTAGTTATGTAGGTGAGGGGAATGGATTTTTTCTATTTGGTGAAATATTCAATGGTGATGATAATGAAATTGTGGTCATTGGATGAAGTGGGATGGATTTTACCCACGAGGTCGAGTCCCCATTGTGCGAAGGGCCAATGGTTGAATTTCTTGTGTGGGAGCATGAATGAGATCATTGTGTGCCTAACATTGATGACATGTTCTCATGAACTAAAGGGCATCTTTTTCCATGGCTGGCCACTAGTACCCAAGTCTCATAACTTTCTTGGCTAAGGTTGGTCCACTCGAATGAGATCTACATATACCCCCATGCACCTTATGTAATGTTGTTTGTGCTTCATTTGTGTTGATAAATCGAAGGAGGTTATTGTCAAAGTTGCTTCTATATAGGATGTCACTGATGATGTTATAGCAGGAGGATTTTAAAATAAAGGACTTGCATTGGTTACTAGAAAGGTTTGATGGGATAGTATTTGAATGTAGGTAAACATATATGTCTTGGCACCAAGGGGAATTGGGACCAATAAGATCGCAAACCATTTTGGACTTAGGAATATCATAAGAGAGAACTAATAGATGTTCCACTAATAACTCAAATTGTGGCAACAACATTATTAGTGTAGGGGAAGGTGATCCAAAATTAATTTGGAATAGAATCTCCTTGTAGTGTAATGAATAATAAGCTTTCTCCTGAGCCATGATCCATATGTGACCCATCAAAAAAGCGTTTCCAAGGCAACTTAGGGCCTACATGAAAGATGGATTCATCTGGGAAGTCAGCTACCAAAGGGTGATCACCTTGCATAGGTGTCTCAATGAGTTGATATTCTATGGCCCATCCTTTTCTTCTTTGTGTTCCATGTACTATATGTCATACTCACTAAGTATCATGACCCATTTTGCTAATCATCTTGTTAATGTTTCCTGACTGAGAAGATACTTCAATGGATCTATCTTAGCCACTAACTATGTCTTATGGTTCAACATATAATATCTCAATCTTTGAGTGAAAAATATCACTACGAGATAAGAATGTTCAATGGGAGTATAGTTGAGTTCATACCCAACCAAGGTGTGACTAATGTAATATATGACTCTTTCTTTCTCATCTTAGTTTTTCTATGTGAGTAATTCCCCCAATGTGGAAGTGGTTGTACAAATATACAAGATTAGAGGTTTTCCATCAATCGGAGGCATTAGGATTGGTGGTGTCAAAATAGTCTTTTATTTGTTCAAAAGTCACTTGACATTTGTTAGTCCACACAAAGGGGATGCCCTTGCATAGCAGATATTGGAAAGGTTGACATTTGTCAGCTAACAATGTAATGAAGCATTTGAAGGACTATATTCTTCCCTACAATGTTTTAAGCTCATTGATTCCTTTGGGTGGAGGCATGCCCAAGATTTATTTTACTTTAGCTAGGTCAACTTTGATGTCGTGATGAGAAACTATGTACCCCAAGAGTTTACTTGAAGTCACACTGAAAACACACTTCTTACAGTTGAGACATACCTTATACTCTTTCAGCCTTTCAAAAAAAAATTCTAGCACTTTTAGGTGATTGTGGTGTGTTAAGGAATTTTCCAGGAGATAATCAACATAGTCTTCCATAAATGTGTGCATAAGATCATAAAATATTGTGCTCATGTATCATTGATACGTATCACTTACGTTCTTCAAGCCAAAAGGCATATCATTCCAATAGTATGTACCCTAGGGATAAGTGAATGCTATCTTGTGTTGATCTTTTAAGGCAATGTGAATCTAATTGTATCCAAAGAAACCACCCATAAGGGGCAACATCTCATATCTTTTTGTGAGATCTACTATGATGTCTATAGTTGGGAGTGGAAAATCATCTTTTGGATATGCCTTATTCAAATCCCAAAATTCAATACATATGTGTATTTCCCATTTGGTTTTGTGATGGGTACTGGATTAGAGATCCATTTTACATAATCTATCGATCTTATGAACCCTGCATCTAGTATCTTTTTGAGCTCAGCTTTGACAACCAAGGTAATCTACATATGTGTATTTCATAGTTTTTTCTTGATGGGTTTTTCCTTTGGAAGCAAGGTCAGATGGTCCAAGACTAATGTTGGATCTAATCTTGGCATATCAGCATAGGACCATGCGAATTTGATCTTTTGTTCTATGAATAATTCTTCAAACTCATATTTTTCCTCTTCTATCAATGACGCTACAAAGAGAATCATTTTAGGATTTTCAAGTGTGGCTACATTGAATTCTATGGTATCCTCAATTAGCATGGCTGAGTTCTCTTAAGTAATAGGAAGAAAGTATAATCCTCCATCCTTGGGTTCCTTAGAGAGGTTTTCACCCTCAAATACCTCCTTTCTTTTTACTTTTGTATTGTCATTAGGTACCTTGCAGTTTTCACCTAAAGACTTGTCTTTTCTTGTTTTTTCTTTACTAATTTTGCAACTAGAGGATTGAACAGTCTCCCTAAAGTATGTTGTAGAGTAAAGATTCATAGTGAATCCAACTTTATGGTCCCCACTATGTATTCCTTCATGGAGTCCCATGAATTCAACAATAGCCTTCTCATTCTCAAAAATGTCCATGATAGGTGAGCCCTGTTGGCCCTAATCAATAAGCTATGGGTACATAAGGGAAATTCCATCATTAGTGTTGGTGAAAAGTGGAGATGATGTTGAAAGCATGTAAATGAAGGCTAAAAGGGTAAATGTGGAAGTTTTCTCGAAGTCCTAGGAGGATTCCATCCAATTGTCATCTTCATTAAACTCAGGAATATTGGACTCATTGTAAAAATAAGGGACAAACAAGTTGGAATCATAGAAAATAGGGTAGGTGGCAATTTAGGTTCATCATTATCCTAGGGCCAAAATATTTTTACCTAGGCTTCTCTTTTCATTGGGATTTTGGGAGGGTCTTTAGAAGGTTCAATGTTAAATGTTTGTCTAATTTTTTCTATCAAAAGAATGTTCACCTGGTTCTTGAAATATTTCATCAAGCTCATAATCACTCTAGGACATTTCAAAATCATATTAGCACTCATGCGAGTCAGTTTCATATTAATATTCCTCAATTTTCTTGACACTTTCAAAATCACTTACGGACTCACCCAAAAGTACATGGGTATGTGGACCATGAATCTTGATTGGTTCAAATCCTAACACTCGATTCTTTGGTCTTTGTGATGGAATTATGGGTTCTCCTCTTCCATTTTTGTTTATACCAAGGCCATTAGTTCTATCATAGAATTTTTCCTTCATCATCTCATATCATTTTCCATATTGTTGCATTGGTAATGGAGATATATCTTCCATGTCTTCAATATCTTCTTTATTTAAATCTCCATAGTTTGTAAAATTCATTGCGAGAGGAACTTTAAAAACCACTTTTGGTTCCATTCTGAAACAAGGCCTACCATAAGAACTTGGAGACTTGGGTATCTTGGTGATATAGTAGGTAGTGTGTAATTTTTACGTGTGGCAACCATGATCATGGATCTTGATGTTCAGTTCAAGAATTGGGGTGGTGGAAGTAGATGGTATGATGGAGGTCGAAGGAGTGGATGCGGATGATTTGGTAAGTGTAGAACGATCGATGTATTTGGAAGAGGTGGATTTCAAAGCTTCTCGATTAATAGGAACCTAGTGTTGAGAAATTCCCCTCAAGTTTATGCAATATTAAAAGGGGTCAGGATCATGAGGTAGGGTAATCTCAGTGCCATTGAAAGGAAAATTCAAACACTGGTGATAGATGGATGGTACGGCCTTCAGTGCGTGATTCCAAGGTTGACCAAGTAAGATGTTGTAATTCAACTCAAGATTTAGGACCTGACATGTGGTATCTACAATCAATACCCCCAAATGGATAAGGAGCATGATATTTCACTTAGCAGAGTGTTCCTAATCATTGTAAGCTTTTATGACTTCTTTTTGTGGAATCTACACTTGCATCAGAGAAACCTAACACCTTGACCACTTTTAAGGAGAATATGTTCAATCTTGCTCAACCATCTACTAGGACTTGTTTGACCTTGTGTTTGTGGATAAATACTTCAATATTTAATGCATTATTATGAGATGGTTTAGGCAAAGAGTAATCTTGGTCTGAAAAGGTGACATGATGGGAAGTAGTCAAATATCTTTCCATAGCTTCAAAGCGGTTGACATCAATGTCAGTAGGAATGGAAGACTCCTTTAAAGCCTTATCAAGGATAGATTTATGGGTGGGAGAGATGTGCAATAGTTCAAGTATAGAAATTTGTGTAGGATTTTCACCCAATTGGTGAACAAGGTTGAATTTTTCATTAGGTTACAACTATTTAGGAGAAGGACCAGATATTGTGATCTTTCCTCAACAATTGGTGACATTAAATTCTAGTCTTTCTACTGGTGATGGTACTAACATGTTCATCAACAGCCCAAAGGTGATTAATTATAGGTCCTCTTAAGTATTCAAATGCAACATGAGTTTAATTGGCTCTATTGTTAGTCTTTTGTCCTGATGAAGAGGGATTACCTAAACCATGATCTTGTAGTGGATTTTTTTGAATGGTATGGTCTAAGTTAGAATAAAATTGTTTACCTTCAACTTCAATGACACGACTTTCAATAAGGTATTATATGAGTTTCCTCGACTATCTACAAGATGAGGTTTTATGTCCTTTTATTCAATGATAATCATATAAGGCATTATCATCCCACCATGATGGTTTGAATTTCCCTTGGTCATATGGTTTAGGATCTTGCAATGTTATGATGTTAGATTGGACAAGTTTCTTGAGGATAGATTCAACTAGTTCTCCCAAGGAGTGTGCATGCATATTTTAGGAGATTCTTAGGTTTTTCATTATTGTCTTTGGTCCTAATTATTTTGAATGGAATTTTTTGTTTGTATCTAGGTGGTCAAAGGAGTGTTTTTCAGTTGAGATCCCCTATGGGTGATTATAGGACCTGTTGTATTTACTACTTTAGCATCGACGATGCCATCATTTGTAATATGTTTATTCTTGGCCCAATATTTTATCTTATCATTAGTTGGGTTTGTGTTTATGTTCTTTCTAGCATATTTAAGTTCTCCTTTTCCAATAAGAGCATTTTCTAGTTGAATTCCCTTTTTGACAAGGTCTTTGAAGGTAGTGCAACAACAAACTTACAAGTTGTATTGCAATGGTCCCACAATATTTTGAACAAACATTTTTACTTTCTCGTTTTCAGATATCTCAACAAGACATTGACTTGATAGACCTCACCATCTTTGGAAGAATGGAATGAATGTTTCCCTAGTTTCTTCTTGAGTGGTTTTACATAATGTGGCAATAGTAATGTAAGTGTCAATTTTGTAGGCATAATTTTCCATAAATTTATTGGCGAGTTCATCCCACAATTTTATCCCTTTGGGAGAGAGTGTGAACCAATCAAGTGCAATACTTGTGAGGCTCCTAGAAAAGAGTCTCATCAAATAAGTGTGTTCATATGCAACATCTACATAATTGGTCATGAATTCTCTTATATGCTCAATGGGATTGGTCTTTCCTTTGTATTTGAAGAAATTTGGTACCACATATCCTGGAGGGAATGGTCACATGTGTAGTATTGTATCAAATGGATATGGACATAAATCAAAGGATGTGTAGGGCTTCTTGTTTGTGTGAATTATTTGCCTAGAATTTCTCAAACATGAACAAACAATCAATCATTAGTCAATAAAGAGGTAGAAACTGAGCATTACTTATGAGATTCTTTGAACATATGAACGATGAAAACAAAGCAAAATATCAAATAAATTACTAATGAACCACTATTATAATGCTCAAACTAGCATCCCATAGGGAGGTTGGTGATGCTTCAATGTGGAAAGAAGCCCTTTCCCAATCCATTGATAAGCTCTTGGATGAAATGTGTGATTCTTGATGCAAAATGTAAATAACCTAGCTATGGATGATGAATTATATGCCTATAATAATCTAACTTGAGGATGATATTGTGGATAATAGTCTTGCATCAGATTGTGGATCCTCTTTCAATAGAGAAGGCCTCTATTTATAAGGATGAAGGTTTGAAGAGTGAAGAATGGGGAGAATGTGGGATTAAAGATTGGACCAATGGCATTGTGCCACTTGTCAACATGCTAATGAACCTTAGAGGAGATGTGCTCACACACATGTGAGCACATCTTGGGAGATGGGATGTGTAAGAGGAATGAATTCCAAGAGGTGGCTTGTGTTAGAGGAGGTGTAAGAGCCTTAAATGCAAAAGTGGCTAA
Organism: Sequoiadendron giganteum; assembly: GCA_007115665.2. Classification (NCBI taxonomy): domain Eukaryota; kingdom Viridiplantae; phylum Streptophyta; class Pinopsida; order Cupressales; family Cupressaceae; genus Sequoiadendron; species Sequoiadendron giganteum. The sequence continues at coordinate 137,127,052 of CM021110.1, read as the reverse complement.
AAAAAGAGCACAAAAGTCCTTTGGGAGGGAAAAGTCAAGTTGGTGGAATATTCCAAGAATATGTTGTGCAACTTGGTTAGTTCACCAAGGTTGACTTACCCTAGGGTGGATTTAAAAGATAGAGGAATGGGGGATTAGTGTTAGGAGTTAATTAATTTAGGATTAATTAACTTGAATTAAATTAATTGATTTATGACATTTAATTTAAATGCTTTGGTTTATTTAAATCAAATGAGAGGATGGAAGAACATTTTTATTCTAATTTAATAAATTGATTTATTTAATTAATGGAAGATGACTTAATAATCTAATAAAGTGTATTATCTAATTTTTAGGAGAAAATTGAATGAATTCAATTAATTAAATAAAGGTCAATCGATTAATTGGTTAGTGTGGAAATTATTAAGGAAGAATCAGTGTTAGTTAATCAAAATCGGGTACATGATATCGATCAGGATATTTTGAGTGTCTATATTTTTCCCCTATTTGAAGCAAGGTACCTATTGTGTTGGTTCAAATAATAACAATGGCGAGATCAAAATTTAAAAAAAATCTGATTTTTTAGATGCTCCAATGGGAATAAGTACACTGGTACATTTACCCCTCAAGAGATCGAGTGAAAAGTTTGATTTGAGGGTTGATCTCGCAAAAATGAGGTTCAATATGGATGTATGGATGGTTAGACTAACCTATCTATGTGGTAATGATGATGCAAATGAGATGAATTAAGATGTTGAGAATACCAAATATATATTATCCTAAACATCCTAAATTATGATGTAATTCATGTGAGATGGATGGTGTTACCTATTATAATGATATGTATGAATATGAAGGATGCAAACAATTTTTGGATGACATGGCATCATGTTAGTGTGAAAGAGGATAGAAGAAATAAGATGATGAAAAAGGATCCAACAAGTCTATGATCTATCAAGACTTTGTTAGAGATGATGATGAATGATGATGACGTATTTCTTATCTAGGGATTGGGATCATATAGATCTTACTTTCCTTATGCTTGATAAGATACATAGATACAATGCGCCAAGGTATAGACAACTAGGATGAAATTGTATCTAGTGAGATGGAATTTGAATTGACAAAAAAATAGGAGTATCCTTGTTCACACCTGACATATGGAAACCTTACTAGGATGTACTTCAAAAATTTCAAACATATCAGAACAAGTCATAGAAAGACATAACCTCCCAATGTAATAGTCAATAATTTTTCCAAAACACCTTCCATACACACCTAATACAACAAGTATTCATTGAGGTTATATAACTAGAATATCCAAAAAGCACAAAAAATGAATGATATAGATCAATGCCCCATTCCTTTCTCTCTAATTACTTTTGATAGAAATCATCGACAGGTCATTGGAATGAATGGAATAAGATAAATCATCAAGACAAATATCAAGTAAACAAACAAGTTAATGTTCTTCATACTGCTAGCCAAGACAAAACTACATTGATGTCTGATGTTGATGTCCATTGTAGGAAGGATGTATCCTAAGACATGGTGTTATCAGATGATGGTGAGATTGATTGCATGATGGGCTAGTGATACCAAGAGCTGACCAACCTATTTACCTACTAACCTAGACTTTAAGACCCAAACATTGGAGTTCACAATTTCAATTTTCTATACCTTTTTTTATTGTGTTGCCAAAGGGTAAAGGTGATGATTGATTTATTGTGAGTGGAAGTTTATTGTTTGTGAAATCTAAATGGGATGGATTATTTTTTGGGTTTTTTAAATGTTTTTGGTATTTTGTAATGTTTTGACGTTGTTTTGGGTTTTTCAAGATGTTTTCCAAATGTTTTGATTTTTTAAAATTTTTAATGTTTTTGGTGTTTTCTAAGATTTATGAATGTTTTTAGATTTTTTTCTCTCATGGGTCTATCAATAATGGCCTTGCCTAAGTTTAAGATTAGAGAAAATGTAGTCTGCATACCATGTTTTTGATGTTTTTTGACTATTTGACCTGTGTTGGGATTTTGACATGTTTTGGATGTTTTTGGATTTTAGCATGATTTTGATGATTTGGATATGGATATGTGATGATATTTGTGCTTTGTTTTGGGATTTTTGTTGAAAAAGAAGCTAAGGTTGATTTATTAGATTGATATATTTGTGATGATAACATCATTAAGGATACACAACAATGCAAGAATAGTGTTAAGGAACACAAAGACTGGGAAGGATATCCCAAGATGATGATGGATTGGTTGGATTTGATTGATTAAGATTTTGAAGCTTGATTTGGAACAAAATTATTTTGATGATTTGATGTGATGCTGCAGTGAAAGTTAGATGCAACTAATATTCATTGTTTGGATTGATGTTCAACAAAAGATAAAGCTTGATAAGGAATATATTCTCATCAAAATATGCCATGGGAAAGTGATTTCAATTTTTTTCTCATAAATTATTGGACCAATTTAATATTGTGTTTGCTAATATTTGGATTGCCACATAAGTTGGAAGATGTAGATAAAGACTTATTCCCGAAGCAATATGTAAATATTTGCCCCTAGTTTCTAGTAATGTATGGAATGCTATGGGTGGATTCTTGGATAGATGTATGGATGTTTCGATATGGTCAGCATGCAAAGGATTCCAAATATTATCTTGTGATAAGATAAGTTGTTCAAATAAATAATTCTCATTTGGACTATGCTTCATGGCTTAGATAATGTTGGATAGGATATGATCAATGAAAATGACCTATTTCAAGATGTTTACCATAATCAAATGTAAAGTGTACGCCAAAATTTCATCAAGATAAAGATAATATGGAAGATGGATGCATATATATGAAAATGGACTAGAAAAATGATTCTTCAATCAATGGATTTATTATGGATAATATAGATAGAAAGTTGGGTTTATTATGGATGAGATAAAATTGCTTCTCCTAAAATGGAACATGTAGATACTTGATTCTACACATGACACCTATTTTCTAGTTTTTAATCATGGTACTTGTCCAAAGTGCCACCATAGTGGTTTCACTGAAGGATTTTTTTATCTTTACTATTTTCATGATTTTTTGATTCTTTTGGACTTCTTGCTGAAAGATTTTAAGCTCATTTCAAATCACCTGGTGGTGCTGATGTAGATGCCTCTATCATAATGTGACACTAGTATCCTTCTTGAAGAATTTTCTTTTGCAATATACCTGCACTTGAATGAAACTTTTGAGATTCTTGATTTACTTTTTTGATACGAGAGTTAACTCTATTGCTATGCACACATCACAATAGAATGCCTTTTGAATCCTTATGATGAAGGGTTTCTTCCAATACATGGTCAATGTGAGAATTTGATATCATGCCTCAAGGATTGGATGGTGTTGTGTGTTTAGGAACAAGAGATGGATTGGTTAACAGCTTGGAACCTTTGACTCCCAAAACTTCGGAAGTTGAGAAATGATGGATGTATAAGAAAGTGTGCATGAAATTAGGATCAACAACTTGATATACTTTGTATGTTGCTTGAGAATCTTAATTTTTCCTTTGTGTAAATATTTTATGGACACTTTTCCCTTGATTATTTTTCCCCATAGTTTATTTGACTAATGGATTTTTATAGGGGTAATCGTTATTTGTATTCTTTGGTATCCACTTGTATTTGATTTATCCTTCATGCTTCACTACTTTTTCTTTGATAAAATTATTTGTACTTTTATTCAAATATTTCTTTTGATTTTGGTCCCACTTTGCAGATGAGGTGATGGGTGGACGAATATTCATGACATGACAGTTGTAGTATTGGCATTGATTTCATCATAAGGATTCTTTGTGCTCCCTATATTGACATTCTCTTGAGATGAATTTGCCCCTAGTTTTATAGAGGTATCACTGATATGTTTAGATCCCTTAATTTTCAAATAACCAAAACCTTGATACTTAGGATTTTCAATAATATGAACTAGTTCTAGGATACCCTGTTCATGTAGACCTAATCCTTTTCCTTGATAATTTATTTGTTCAAAAAAATATTTGCAATAGGATGTGATTTTCCTTGGAAACAAGGTGCTAACCCTTCTCTGCTCTATTGTGGATCTCCAAAGGTGACAAAATCTTCATTGATAAGATAGGTTTCCCTAAAATAATTAAGTGATCTAGGTTTATAAGTGATATAATCCTTCATATGTGGGATAAATTCTTGATTGATATCTTTGGCTTGATCTTGTGAAATGTCAAATTTTAATCCTTCTTCAAGAGGTGTTGATGATCCACAATCCATGCAAAAGTCTTCCTCATGATTCATTTTTGATATGTCTTCATGGGATTTTTTTGAATCAAAACTTATGGAAGCCTTCTTCATGACCCCTTTCTAATATGTCTCTAGATTTTTCTATATCTTGATCTGGTGTACAAATGTTAAGAGTATGAGACTTGTTCCTTTGTAATGATATCACGAGTATGAGACTCTTGTTTTGAATGAATATCATCCAACTTTGCATCCAAAGAAAGAATCTCATGGGTAGATGGAGGATTATGTTCTATGTGGATATGATCATCATTTGTGACATATTGTATAGATAAGAGAGTTCCCATTAGATCATTTTAGTATTGTGGGGATACAAATTCTTGATCTTGGTTAATATTGGAATTGCTTTTGACATAATTTGGATCAATTTCTTGACATTGGTTAGTTTCATAGGATGGATTACTTACAAAGGGTTCTTGGACATAATAATTAGGCATGGGAAGTGGCTAAATATCATGTTGATATTTGAGTGGATTTCGAACAAGTGTTGACTTGAGGATTCCTTCAATATTTGCAACCATGAGGTTGAAGTGTGTCAATATGTCTTGGAAAGGACCACTGTCAAACTTTGGTGAAAGATGATGATCATGATTTATAATAAACTCTTGAGATATGTCCTCTAACGCATTAGGTGATGTAGATACATTTTCAATATGATCATTGGTGGATGGATCGTGGATTGTGTCAATAGGATCAAATAATTCTAACACTCTCTAAAATAGATCATTATGGGGTATTATTGATGAGTTTTGATCATGATCGAAAAGTGATTGTTGATGCATGTTGATTTGATCATTGGATGGGGTGAAAAAATTAGGGTGCTCATTGATGGATATATCTTGATCATTGTTTTCAATAATTATGGTGGGGATATTATCAAATTTTTCAACCATACGATCCAATGATGTTCAAATTTCTTGAATTGGATCATTGTTGGGTATTGTTGGTGGATTTTGATCATGATTGAAAAGTGACTCTTGATATATGTTTATTTGATGATTGGATGAGGTAGAAAAATATTCAAGGTGCCCATTGATGAATTGATCTTGATCATTGATCTCAACAGTTGTGGTGGAGAGATTGTGACTATTACCTATAGTGGTTGAATCTTGATCATTTCTCTCAACATTTATTACTTCTTGATCAATAAGGTCTTGGATGAGATTTTTGAGTTGAATACAATTTGATATTTTATAAATATTTTCTCTATGATACTCACAATAAGATCCACCAATATTCCAAGGGAAGTCTAGGATAGAGTTTAAATCTCTTAATTTTGGAAGAGTGATGAGCTTTGCATTAACTATCTTTCTTAGCATTGATTCGATTGACTCTCCAAAAGGAGTGTATTCATGTTTGTTCTCTTGTGAGATCTATGCTTGTTGAGGTGATTTTTATTGTGATTGATCTTGGAGATGTGGTGATTGAGGTTTTTGTTGATACGATTGATCTTTGTATTTGACCTCTCAAAATTGTGGATATTATTCTTGATGTGGTTGTGGAGACAAATCAATGTTTTGATGAGATAATCCTTCTATAGTATGTAGATTTTTGGGTGGAGATTTTTCTTGGTGATATGAATCAATGAGTTTCCTAAGTGTAGCAATTTGATTTCACAAAATTTGATCTTGATTTTTATCTTGATATCCTTGATATAGTTCATTTGGTTGTTGGTCAAGAATATTTGGAATTTATACTTGTGGTGTTTGTATGGGATTAGGGACAAATTGATTTTGGATAATGTTCTAATTTGGGATGATGTTTAGATTTTGTATTATAGGTTGACACAGATTATTTTTGTGGTTCGAAAACACATTGATTTGATTTAGGTAACCTTGATTTTTCATGGTGTTACCTTGAATTGGATCAATACATGGAATTGCTAACATATAGTTTGGACTTTGAACAACATTGGTGTGATTCAGAAAAAATTCTTACCCAAAGTTCACCAAGTGTGGGTTTGATATGTTCATGTTTTGTAAGATTTTATTTGGCATAGTCACATTTTGCATGTATGTATCTAGTGGGATAATGTTGTTTGGAATAAGACTCATGCATTGATTGTTTGGTTGATAGATTTTTAGGTTCTGAATTCAATTTAAATCTACCATAGGGAAAGGTGGTCCAAAATTTTGATTGGGAAAAATAACATTTGTTTTATCATTGTGGTTTGTAGGAGATAATGATCCCATGTATGGATTGTGTAAATGCGAGTTTTGATAATAAACTAGTATTGTAAGGCCTTGATAGTTTGGATGACTTGGATTACACATGATGTACGAAACAATTTTATATTCCATGTTTTTATTGTTCTTTGACCTTGTTGCAAAAGTGAACCTCTAAGTTTTTTAGGACCAATGATGAGATGAAAGATGAAAAGATGAGTGATATAGGTGTTTGAACTTTTTGAGAACTTTGGACCAATACTAGACTTAGGGTTTTGGATTTGGATTTGGATTTGGTTAGAATTGATTTGGATAATGGAATTGTAGATCTAAGATGTTAAATGTGATATTAGGATGAACTCATCCAAGAGGTTCTAATTTAATTGGAGGTATGAGAAATGGTGCATTCTCATACTCCCAATCAAACAAGGTTATTTTGATTTGGTTTAAGGATGTACCGAAGTCTAGATAAGGATGTTTTCAAAGCTCTAAAAGTTGTTTGTAGTATGGGATGATAAATTTTTGGGGATGAACTATTTCATTTTGATCCTAAATGAACCTAAAAAAGAATTTGTTGACCAGACCAAGGTAGTGAAGAATATTATTTTCCCTATGAGTATTTCAGACTAGAAGACCAATGTTTGCATGGAAAACTATATGATAAAAAGATAACAAGCACATGTGTGGGGTTAAATTGATTTAATATTGGTTACATTGATTATTTTTACCACATCAACACTTCTTTCTTAGATTTTCATATTGAATGTCTATCTCTCAAATCCTTTTCATTCTGCAAGGTCCATTGTGTGAAAATCAAGGAATCAAAGGCACAATTTTCATCTTGTTGACTTTAGAGAGAGAAAATTGAGATATAGGTCTCAATATTTAGAAGCCTCTAAGGATAGAATCCTTAGGGAAATGTAGTAATATGTGGGCTTTTCAAAGGTATTTTCTCTTTCCAAAGGGTTTGAATTTTTATGATCTTCTTGAATGTTTGTTTCCAAGTTTTGAGATTTCAAGCAATTTTTTTGACTGACTCACAAATTGCACAAACCTAGGATATAAAATGCTAATATTTGTTGAGTCTCTACTCAGATTTTACTCCAAACACTAGACAAAGTGAACAGTTAGAGATTTGGTGACACTGGCTCCCCTCTACAACACACACTTCTTGGAGCCCCCAAATCTCAAAATCCTTAAAATCCGGACATCAAAAGGATTTTTCTATTTCTACTATTGAATAGTATAGATGTGAAGTGGCTTCAAAATGACCATTATTAAACCAACAAATAGTTAGGGATTTTGGCTTCTATATAGATTGGTTCTTAATCAAGGCACCCATTCAAAAGGCCACACGAGAGGCAAGATCAACTCCTATAAGGAGAATCACCTACTTGTCCGTAGGAGCTCCTATAATAATATTTCTTCAACATTCAAATTTATATGTTGGTTGGGAGTAGCTTGGATTTTAGCTCATTACCAGTTTGAGTCATTCCCTTGGGTGAGTACTTTTTCCCACCAAGGAAAGCACTCTAAAGGTAAAAAATAGCGAAGAAGTACATTTGCAGTTTGACTGCCTAGATAACATAAAGTAATAGAAGGGAGCACACACAATGTCTTTTATTCACACTTGCATAATTTTTCCATTATAAAACCAAACTTAAAGTGTGTAGGTAAAATTTTAGGCAATCAATGTCACTAGGATGATTTTGATTCTCAATATCATTGTGAAGCATGAGAGAAGTTCATATGCATTTGAATGACACTAATTACAAATAAAAGAAAACAAAATTTTGCTTTAAATCCTCAAAGGCAATGATGATTTTTTTTTAAGCACCAAAACCAAATTTGAAGTTGTTTGTCCAGTTTTTAAAACCTAAAATAAAATCTAGTGAGTTTCTAATGTTGATATCTAATTCAACTTTGACAAAGCTTGTAGATGGTTAATTTTAATCCCAAAGTAATTCTAGTTAGTCCTGAAGCATGAATAAAAAGTAGCATATGATGGGTTATTTTCCCATGACTATTTGAAAACACTATTACAATAGATATCAAGTGCTTTCTCTTTCACTTATATGCTTCGTGTTCCTCTTAAAACCTACAATCAGTGCTCAAAATGTTAGATGAGATCAAGAAACAAGATATGAGGGTTAGATGAATGATTAAACATAAATACCCTAGAAATTAGACCAAGTTACAATGTGATTTGACTTTAGGTGTAAAATTAAAACATTTAACTCTACAAAAATTGAGAAACAACTATACCATTGCATAGCTTATGAAATTATACCCCATTTCAAATAAACAAGCTTTGAAAAATACCTTTGTATGACCAAGATATGGCCATTTTAAGATTGAATATAAAAGAAAAAAATAATAATAACATCACCACTTGAATAGGATCAACATCACTATTTGAGAATTTCAATTTTTCTATTTAAGACTTCTAGTGTTTCTATTTACAATTGTGTCGCTATATGAGATTTTTCAATGTTGATCTACTAAAACTAGCATCGCTTTGTCCTAGAAATATAGAAAAGGAAAAAAATGACGGAAATGGAGAAAACAATGTGTTAATTTTCAGATTTGTGTCCTCCTTCTATCATCAAATTGTGAATGTTCCACTTAGACCTAATCAAACATGAACAAACAAGAAATTGTTAGTCAATAAATAAGTAGAAACTAAACATTCACAATGAAGTTATTTGAACATATGAATAATGAAAACAAAGAAAAATATCAAATAAATTACTAATGAACCACTATTCTAATGATCAAACTAGCATCCCATAGGGGGATTGGTGCTCCTTTGATGTGAAAAGAGTCCATTTTCCAATCCCTTGATAAGATCTTGGATGAAATGTTTGATTCTTGATGCAAAATATAAATAACCTAGCTATGGATGATGAACTTTATGCTTATGATAATATAACTTGTGGATGATATTGTGGATAGTAACCTTGCATCAGATTGTGGATCCACTTTCAATAGAGAAGGCCTCTATTTATAAGGATGAAGGTTTTAAGAGTGAATAATGGGGAGAATGTGGGATTAAAAATATGACCAATGGCATTGTGCCACTTGTCAACATGCTAATGAATCGTAGAGGATGTGTATAAGAAGAATGAATTCAAAGAGATGGCTTGTGTTAGAGGAGGTGTAAGAAGCTTCAATGCAAAGGTGGCTCAAAAAAGAGGACATGTAAGAGACTTCAATGCAAATGTGGCCCAAAAAAGAGGACAAAAGTCCTTAGGGAGGGAAAATTCAAGTGGGTGGAATATCCCAAGAATATGCCATTTTGAATGAATATAGATTAATTAGTAGATCAAATAAACTGATTTATGAAATTTAATTTAAATGCTTTGGTTTATTTAAATCAAATGAGAGGAAGGGAGAACATTAGGATTTTAATTAAATAAATTTATTTATTTAATTTAAGGAAGATGATGAAATATTTTAATAAAGTGTATTATCTAATTTTTAGGAGAAAATTGAATGAATTCAATTAATTAAATAAAGGTTATTCAATTTATTGGTTAGTTTGGAAATGATTAAGGAAGAATCAGTGTTAGTTAATAAGAATCAAGTACATGATATCAATCAGGATATTTTAAGTGTCTACAGTTTGATACTTACATGTCCTCTACTTATTTTTGTAAGGCAAAAAGTTGGTTTGTTAGTGCATCTACTATAGGATCTTTGGTGGCATCACACATGCTGGTATTGGATATCCCCCAGGTTCCCATTTGTTGTGATGGTAGTTTTTGATTTGAAATGTATTGATGTTGAGCATATTGCACATTTTGAGTTGGTATTTGTTTATGTTGAGAATTTTGAGTGGAATTTTTTTGTTGTGTATGAATATGGGATGCATATGTGGGAATATGTGTCCCAACAGTGTTAAATTGCATTTGAGAAATTTGGTGCCCATGACCATTTTGATGACAAAGTGGATTCATGTGTTGTGACACTTGGTTTCCTTGTCCAAATTGATAAATATGGCCATGTGGGAAAAAAATAAATTCCTTTTGTGTCCACTAGTGTTGGTATTGACTTGAGTTCATTGTGATGAGGTACTAGTGTTGGGTTTAGGTCCTTGAATGGTAATTTTTCTTTTGTTTCTCCAAAAAGGGTGTGATGAATTTTTCATCATAGTATTTGAGGAGGACCCAAATGTGGACCCAAAAGTTTGTGATAGAATTGTCGATACTTGTGGCATTGATTGTATTGTGGTTTTTGCTATGGTTGGTGCCCCAAAAGTGAATGTGGTGTTGAATGTATTGGTTGTTCTTTTGTAGAACCAATGGAGGTAGTGTTTATTGTGTTTGTGGTATTCTGATTTGTTCTAATGGAGCTAGTGCTAGCATTATGTGGTTGTGTTGAAGGAGGTTGACTACTCTGTGTGCCATGGTTAGGTGATGCCTCTCTCAAAGTATTAACACAAAATCCTCATGGAAATTTACCTCCTTTGTGTATAAGCATGGTTAATACCATTCTAGATCTTGTAGGAGAAACTCTTCTACAAAGGAATCCACTTTGGGGTTTTGGGTAAAAACTTCTATGTCTTATCTTGGAACCTCTCAAAAAATTCTTGGTTCTAGTCTATAATTGTGCAAATCTTGGCTCAGAACTTTTATGTCTAGATTTTGGTTGTGTTCCTTGTACATGTTTTAGGGTCTTATGATTTAGAATCCTTCAGAATTGGCCTCCAAATTTCTAAAGACCCTTGACCATTTTAAAATTGTATTGACCTATTTTTCTAGTTCTTGGTCACATAGGTTGCCACTTATGCCATTAAAGGTCATTTTTTTTACCAGCCCCTGATCTTAGGTCTGTCAGTCACCTTGGTTCTTACCAATATTAATTTTGTTGTGATCAAAGGCTTGATTTTAATGACTTAAAAACTTATCCTTTGTTGTTATGGGTCAATATCTCATTTTCATAGAGATGGCCCCCTTTTATGATTAACTTTAGCGACATGTGAAAAAATTGAACTTCATGATGGTTGTCTGATTGTGGGAATTAATCCTAGTCATTCCCCGTATGCTTGCACAGTTTTTTTCTTCTTATTTTATTTAGATAGTATGGTGGGCTTCGAGCATGTGTCTAATATGCTGGTAGGTCGAGTCTCCTTGGTGAAGTGAATAACACTTTTCAAAAGAAGATCAATGACCATGGGATTGAAGACATCACCACATATCTACCACTCCCCGCATGCCCGTCTTGATTTATTTCATGTTATTTTAAGGACACAGACTATCAAGTGATGGCCACGTGCTACTACTTGATGGTGGGCCAAAATATTAATGGGGCAGTAGATGATGTCTGAGGGATGATCAACGATGGTTGTCACAACACATGTTATCATCAAAGTCATTCATTCTGTTCCCATTGATATACAAGTAGTAAGGAAAGGTAGTCACATGAGTTGGCGAGTGGAGTGACACTTATCATTTTGTGGGAACCACTAGGTCTTGGGGATGGTGATTTACTTTGTAAGAATTGAAACTGATAGTGGATGGCTAGTGATGTGGGAAATTTTTGACTACTCCTTGTCATCCCATGATTTTTCTTCCTGTATGCCATATCTTCCAATGGGCATGTAGACAAGTACCACATGGAATGCTCCTAAAAAATAGAAATTTCCTGGTAAAGATGGATGTAGTTGGAGATATTGGCTAAGACTATCCCAAGATAAAAATGAAACTAAATTAGAGATAATTCTTGAGCACACATGTGATATTGCTAAAAAAGTTATGGCCATGAAATCTGTCAAAAGCTAGTAAATGTGGGAAGGTAAAATTGAAGTAAGCTAGGGTATGAGTCGATATTCTCAAGATAAATCATGATCCTTGTGTTGTCTTTCTATGTTGAATCACAAGTGAGTTATTTTCTATGGGAAAGTTGCTAAATGTGACATGAAATATTTGGTTGAGAAATTAAGAATATGGTTAATATGCAAGTTAATAAAATATTTATCTCACTCAAGTCTCTTGATTTGGGATGAGTATCAAATGCATGTGTTTAATTTTTTCACCACTAATAATCTAGAGCAACTAACCATTGATTTGGTTCAAAGTATTATCAACATTTGAGATTTAAAACCAGGTTAATTGATTGCCAATGCTCTTGCATAAGGTTTCTTAGATAATTAATGCATATGAACACCAATTTCTCTATTTAATGAGATTCACCTACTTGATTATTCTCACCATCTAATTGTGAAAATCAGGAATCTGAGAGAGGAAGTAATTTTGAGTTTTTTAATTTCTGAGTAGGGTGGTAACTTTTCTCTGAGAAATTTTAATAAGTGGAAGAGTAAGAGAATGGGAAAGGTAGGTGTGAAAATCAGCCTGGTCTTCCATTCTAAGAGGCAGAACCCTCTTGAATTTTAGGACATTTCTCCCCAGGGTAAACAAGATAGGCCAGAGATACCTGTAACACCAAAGAGGAAAACTAGAGTTGTCAAAGATTCAACACAGGGTGTTCTCAAATGTTCCTATAAACTAAGAGGTTGATCTGTCTTAAAGGAATTAGCTAGAGGTAAGGAGAAGAATTTTGAGAGGTCAGAAAGGGAAGTTGCAAGAAGGAATAGGTATCATCGAGCTTACATGGGATGTCATCATTCCCGCATTGAGGTCTCATATGATTCCCCTAATAGTGGAAACAAGATAGATTCTAGTTACCATCAATATCTCATGTCTATGAAAGATTGGGTTGATTCTGAGGATGAGGTAGTGATTTCTTCTCCACCAAAAATAAGGACACCAAGTGGGCACATCTAGTTTTCTAGTGATAAGGCAAAGTAGAATCTTATTTATTTTCTTGGTGGATGCTCAAATTTTTTGGTCATTTATGTTGATTTTCTTTCATTGGTTGGTGTGTTATCAAGTGGGTCTCCAATTATTTATTCTCTTTTTGCTAATGGTGGCGTTTCTCGAGTTGGAATTGATTTACATGTTTTGATGCTAGCACAATGATACTTTTTGAACAATGGTGGGACTACTCTAGTTAATGGTTTCTTGAACTCTATTTTTTTTCTCACTTAACTTAAAAATTATGCTTCCCCCATCAATTGAGGAAAATTCTCTCACTTTATATTGAAATTCATTTTGAAATGAAAATGAAATGAAAAATGTAAGCGTAATTCAGCCCATTGCTTATTGCTCCCTTCTATTATAAAAGGGAATTTAAGGCTCGTTTCAAAGGAGAGGGGGTAAATAAATCAAGAGGTCAGTAGGTAGTTATTTATATAAAGGATAGATATAAAAGGTAGATACTATTTTTTTTTACATTCATTTGTTCTAGAAAAGGGCCAGCCAATATGTATGGTTTTTGATAACAATACAGATAACGAAAAATGATACTAAATTTATGTACACTTTCTCTCCTATGTACAAATTATACAATCTTTGAATAATATAATCAATGGTTATCTTCTTCATCTTTTTTGAATTTCAATAGATGTGCTATTTGATTCTCAATTATCCATTCAATGAATGTATGTAAATGGTTGAACTTAACACTGGGTTTGATAGAAAATTTGTGTGAGGATGCTAGTAAGAAGTTAATTATGGAAAAAACTAGTGGGAATATTATAATGTAGTATTTTCAAGGTTGTGGGTATTTTTATAAAATACAACATTTCTATCTAGTTATATAGGTTCATGGTTTGACTCCATTTCCCAGAATATGGCATTGGTTTGGCATAGTATTCATGCTCCAATTGTGGTGACCATCTTGACTACTGATCACAAAATATAATCAAATCACTTATGGATTTCTCTCTTGGTGTGTGGGAATGTTAAGGAATTATATCTTCTCTTGATATAGTTAGTCACTACTATGAAGATTAGCCAAATCTTCATGGTATGGTGCATCTAAACAATTTAAGGAGAATTCTTTGTTTTTTTTGTGTTTGATACTAAATATACACTGGTATCTATGAACACATTTTTTTAAGATCACCCTCCTAGGTTTCACAGAGCCTAAAGTGAAGAGGTGAAGACCCAAAATACTTTACTTATGTGTTTTCCAATCCTTGCTCTTACTGATAGTTTTCCTTGGCAATTTCACAAGTTTTTGGTGAGAACAAGTTTGGTTCTAAAATATAACCAACAAAAATGGTGACTCTAATCGGGTTTATTTGAATAAATATCTATGGTAGATCATCTTGCCTTGATAGATTCTAGGAAGTTTTGAATTAAAAGTTCTCATTAAGAGTGAATGTCGACTCCGAAGAACTTTGTACCAATGGAAAGTGTTGAAGAAAGAACTTAAAGTGAAAATCAACTGGTGAAAAATACTTCATATTATTAAAGTTTGGTCCTCTTCAAAGGAGGTGGAAAATATATGAAAATAACCTAATAAAGTTTGATACCTACGAATATATCCAGGTATTTCCCCTTGTTTTGATTTGCAAAAGAAAATAGGGGTATGTGCAGGATCATGATGGGCCGAAAAGTGGCGATATGTAAGTGATATGATGACCCATGTGGCTGACAACTTTTTTTAAACCCAAAATTGATGAAACGAAAAGGGTTTTTAAAGGATATTCTCATCTTTCCACCCATATAAATTATGCTTTACTTTGCATTTAATAAATAATTATTATTCATTTTCTATTTGAATTACGAAAAAAGTCATGATTGATAGGCTGATTGAAAAAAATATATAGCTTTAAAATGGTATCACATTTTTTGAATCCAAAACATGCATCACATTCTATGCTTCACATACTATATGATTAAAAAAAAGAAATTGAATTTCATGAAGTTTTGACCAAGTTAAGGTGGTTAGAGAGACGATTTTTTATATTTTTAAAAAGTTGTAATAAAAAAATCATAATTAATTATTTACTTGGAAAAAACATATAAAAAAATATGCATCACATCGGGACATGAGTCCTCTACTTATATCTAAAAGATTATAAAATAATATTATCATTTTATTATGGTTAGGGTGGTCAGACAGACACCTACCTCTTATTTTTACCCTGAAATTTAAGTACTATTGCATTGAAATTTCAAATTTTGACCAAATATATTTTAAAAATAAAAATAAAGGTCTAGT
Source organism: Sequoiadendron giganteum (assembly GCA_007115665.2). Classification (NCBI taxonomy): domain Eukaryota; kingdom Viridiplantae; phylum Streptophyta; class Pinopsida; order Cupressales; family Cupressaceae; genus Sequoiadendron; species Sequoiadendron giganteum. Next base: position 137,111,525 of record CM021110.1, on the reverse strand, counting down.
AGTTTAGAAACTAAATTCAATTTTCTATAGATTCTATTTTTACATGTTTTTGAAATAATATAGATAACTTATTCAAATTTTTACGTCAAGTTGCCTAACTCTAATTTTCTGAGTTTTATTGCCACTTAAGGGCCTATTTTTTCCATGATGATCCTACACATACCCATATATCTATATATGTGTCAATTTTTAAGAGATATAAAATTAATGCTATGTTCCCAATTAAGTGAATTGAAGCACTAAGAAAGGGAATATTGGATATTGTTATGCATGCTTTGTAAATTGGAATTTGTAATATCTAAAATAAGGAGCATGCATGTTTTGAGAATTTTCCCATTAGAAAGATATTACATATAAAAAAAATTGAGTTATGCATTGTAATATTTTAAGGTCATGATAAAATTAAGAAATAGGGTAGTGATCAATTGTAGAGTTGATTTTTTAAGTTTGTAAAGGTGTGTGAGTAAATGTATCATTCAATTTTGCATCCCTATGGGATGCATGATGTGAACATGAGGAGTGTGCAGCCCCTATCATGTCATCAAAGAAGTTTCTCTGTGGAAAGATATAGACCATTGAATTTTAACGGTATTCAAGGTTTCCCAAACCTTGTTCCTAATGAAGTTAGGGTGCATTTGCCAAAGTTCAAAGGGAAAAAATCAGAATGAGCATCTCAACATCTCCAACAATTTTTTGATTTAATAGGATATTATGAGATAAGCCAAGAAGATGTTGTTATGATGTTTTTTGTTCAAACTATAAAGAAAGATGCTAGAGATTGGTTTTCATATTTTCCAATGCTTTCTATCTCTTCATGGTAGCTTTCATAAAAAAATTTGAGAAATAAATAATCACATTCAGTGAGACAAAAATTTAATAACATGCAAAAAGAAGAAGATGAGTTGGTCCCAGCCTTCAATCTCATATTTAAAAAAAAATTAAGTTACATTCTTGAAAGCATGAGACCAAGTGATTTAGTATTTTTGGTTGTATACTTGGGTGAATTTGATGAATAAATGAGCTATCTATTAATAATTAAAGATCCCACAACATTACATCAAGAATATCAAATTTCCATGGATATTGAGAACAATCTAAACTATTCAATGATGAAAGGATGCATGACTTGAAGTGTTGGTTATTCTAGCACAACTCATACAAATGGAATTCATTGAACAGATAATAGAAATGATTGTCAATATGATAAGGCTTATATTGTTCTAACTTGTCCACCAATACAACATATAGATCATAGTGAGCTTCAAGTTGAACATCAACAAAATTTTAGAAAAGTTGATCAGATATCTTTTGTTCAAGAATTGTCTAACATGAAGAGGCACAAGGGAGAATCACCCTCTAATTTATTCTCAATATTTTTGGATTCCTTGTTCGAAGTCCCCAAAAATTTTAGACCTAAGGATTCAACATGCATTGATATATTTTATGAAATATTTGAGCAAGGGCTGAGTACCTCGCCAAAATAATTGAAACCTCACAGTTTTGATTAGGTACTTGTTTCAATAAAAGGTATAGAAGGATCCAAGTGTGACTATGCACAAAATATTATGCCTCAAGGTGTTGATGGTAGCTATCCTATTGAGAAAAATCAGAAAACAATGTAGACAAGTGAAAAGAGTATATTACAAAATGAAGATCCATGTTGTATCGATGAGGATAGTGAGTATGATCAGCCCACAAGTATCATATATGAAGATCTATATACTGATGATTGAGATAAAGATACACTTGCAAGTGTTTTTGATTTCTCATCACAAGTTAGTGGTCAAGATATTGAAGATGAAAATTTAAGCATTTACTCTGAAAAATCTAAGTATAGTTTATGTAGTGATGAGTTTCCTTGTGATGAAGATCATGATGATAGTGAACCTGATTATTCTTTTGAGGGTAATGAATGATCCTATGAGGAGGATATAGAGGTTTTTTCTTCACCTGAAGGATGCAATGATGTCAATGATGATGAAGTCACTTGTTCACAAGTAAATGAACAAGTTTCACATGATTAATACTTGGAGTGTAGCTCAGGTTTATTATCACTAGAGCATACTAGTTCAATGGATGATGACCACTTTGAAGATTTAAACTTGTGTGTTCAGTATATTGAACCTAAGCACAGTGTTAGAAATGATAAATATATAGATGATGCTAACTATGATGCTAATGAAAATAATTATGTCATTTCTCCTTGTAGTTGTTTTTGTGAAGAAAATATGGAAATATTTGTGATGCATGGAGATGATGATGATGTAATCTTGGATGAAAGAAGGGTTTAATTATTTATGATCAAGTTATACATTATGGAAAAAACAAGGAACTTAAATTAACATTATTACAAATTGATAATATATAAAATCTTGTTGATTTATCTAACAACAAAATTTCAGAATGTGTTGATACTGCAGAATTTTTTGGTATATGTGTATTGTAGCCAAATGATGCAACAATGGTGGATCTCATGTTAGTGAATGTGAAATTAAGTTCTTTTCCAATGTTCCTTATCTTCATACTATGATTATGGACATGTTTTCGTCCAATGAGGAAAGGATTTATGTGAAGGAAAACAAAGATACTTGTTCAAGGGATAATGATTAAAATTTAAGATATCAGTGATTCTTTGACACATAGGTCAATATGCCTATCAACTAATAGTGCACATGAAATTGTTTTTGTTGATCCTATTAATCCTAAAAGTTATGGAATTCAAAGTGATTCAGATGAAGGTATTGTGGGTGTTTGTAAATATGACTTTAGAAACTTGAATCATTTGATGATGTGACTGAGCAGTGTTGTTGGAATGATAATAAATTGACCTATGGTGGAATTTAGTTAAAGGAATTTCAAATGTGTGAGCATTTTTTGCTCAACACACAAGAGGATTGCATATTGTGTGTAGGACATGATATTTTTATTGAGTCTAATCACTATGAGGGTTTCAGATTTGATGTGTAGATGAATGATGAGAAGAAGTCTCATAGTGATCCTTTTTGAACACACTATGAATTTTTCCACTTTTCTGTCCAATTTGACAAGAAAGTGATTATGTATGAGAATTATCTTGTTAATGAAGGATATCACATAAAATGTAAGTTTCCTCTACTTGATAAGTGTGATATATTCTTGTCAGATATTGATAAATTTTAATCGGTGCTTGATTGCTAATGTTAGATTGACAGAGTTAATGGATTCATTGGAAAACATAGTGATGTGGCTAAGCATTCCAGGGGTGTTATTTGTTTTCAAATAGACAATGGAAGTGTTTTAGACTTGGATTAATACAAAAAATAGAGAACAATATGTTTGATAGAGGAAAACATGGATTCGTCTTTTCATTTGGTGGCCTACGACCATCAAATATGGTTTGAGAATTTGAATAAGACTATGTCACCCAATGTTTTGGCACTTGGTTTTCTCTCCTACAGATCTAGAATCTCACCATGACCACAAGGAGTATGCATCCCTAATCAGAGCCATTGTTGGAACCACTCAAAAAAAATTTCATTCCAATCTATAATTGTGTAAAACTTGGCTCAAATATTTTATGTCTCGTTTTTGGATGTGTTCCCTGTACATGTTTTATGGTCTTATGATTAGAAATCCTTCAAAATTGGCCTACAAAGTTCTAAAGACCCTTTATCATTTTAAAATTGCATTGACCTATTTTCCTAGTTCCTAGTCACTTAGGTTGCCACTTATGCCATAAAAGGTCATTGTTTTTACCGGCCCCTAATCTTAGGTTTGTCAGTCACCTTGGTTCATATCGATATTAATTTTCCTATGATTGAAGGCTTTATTTTAATGACTTAAAACCTTAGCCTTTGTCATTATGGGTCAATATCTCATTTGCTTAGAGATGGCCCATTTTTATGATTAACTTTTGAGGCATGTGCAAAAATGGAACTTGATGATGGTTGTATGATTATGGAAATTAATCTCATTCATTCCTCATATGAACACACTAGTTTTTTTCTTCTTATTTTATTTAGACGGGTTAGTGAGCTTCGACCACATGTCTAGTATGCTAGTGGGCCTGGTCTCCTTGGTTAAGTGACTGGCACTTTTCAAAATAAGATCAATGACTGTGAGATTAAATTCATGACCACAAATCTACCACTCCCCATGTGCCTATCTTGATTTATTTCATGTTATTTAAAAACATAGACTAGCTAGCAATGGTCACATGCTACTGCTTGATGGTGGGACCAAAATCTTCATGGGGCAACAGATGTTGCCTGAGGGATAATCAATGATGGATTTCACAACACATGTTCTCATCAGAGTCATTTACAACTCACCTATTTGTCTACAAACAGTAAGGAATTAAAATCACATGGGTTGGTGAGCAGAGTGACACTTGTCATTTTGTGGGACCCGTGAAGTCTTGGGGATAGTGATTTAATTTGTAAGAGTTGAAACTGACAGTGGATGGCTGGTGACATGGGCAAGTTTTGACTACTCCCTACCATCCTATGAGTTTTCTTCCTATATGCCATATCTTCCAACGGGCATGCAGGTAAGTGCCACATGGACTTATCCTAAAAACTTATAAATTTCCTAGTAATGATGGATGCAATTGGAGATATTGGTTGAGACTGTCCCAAGATAAATATGATGCTAAGTTAGAGCTAATTATTGAGCACACATGTGAGATTAGTAAAAAATTTATGGCCATCAAATCTGTCAAAAGCTAGTACATGTGGGAAGGTAAAATTTTAGGAAGGTAGGGTATGGGCTAATATTCTTAAGATAAATCATGATCGTTCCCCACTATCTTACTATGATGAGTTACAAGTGAGTTATTTTCTACGAGAAAGTGGGTGAATATGAAATGACATGTTTGGTTGGGAAATTAAGAGTATGGTTAATATGAAAGTTAAAAAAATACTTATCTCACTTGAGTCTCTTGATTTGGGATGAGTATCAAATGCATGCATTTAATTTTGTCATCATTAATAATCTAGAGTATCTAACTGTTGATTTGGTTCAAATTATGTTCAACGGTTGAGATTTAAAACCAGGTTAATTGATTACCAATGATCTTGCACAAGATTTCTTGGAGAATTAATGTAGATTCCCACCAATTTCTCTATTTAATGAGATTCAACTACTTGATTATTCTCACCATCTAATTGTGAAAATTAGGATTCTAAGAGGGAGTGATTTTGAGTTTGTTATTTTTGAGTAGAGTGGTAAATTTTCTCTAACAAATTTTATTAAGTGGTAGAGTAAGAGAATGGGAAAGGTAGCTGTGAACATCAGTCTAGTTCGCCAATCTATGGGACTAAATCCTCTTGAATTTCAAGACATTTCTCCCCAAGGTGAACAAGATAGGCCAAAGATACCTATAACACCAAAGAATAAAATGAGATATGCCAAAGATTCAACACAAAGTGTTCTCAAATGTGCCTATCACCTAAGAGGTCGAAATGTATTAGAGGAACTAGCCAAAGGTAAGGAGAAGAAGGTTGAGAGGCCAAAAAGGGAAGATGCTAGAAGGAATAGGTATTAGTGAGCTTGCATGGGATGTCATCGTTCCCCCATTGAGGTCTCAGATGATTCCTTTGATAGTGGAAACGATACTTATCGTGGTTACCATCAATATCTGATGGCTATGAAGGATTGGGTTGATTCTAAGGATGAAGTAGTGATGGCCACTCCACTAAAAATAAGGACATGGAGTGGTCACACCTACTTTACTGGTGGAAAGGAAAAGTAGCATCCTATTTCGTTTCCCAGTGGATGCTCAAAGTTTTGGGTCCTTTGTGTTGATTTTATTTCTTTTGTTGGTGCATTATGAAGTGGGTCTCTTGTTATTTATGTTCTTTGTGCTGATGTTGACATTTATTAGGTTGAAATAGATTTACATTTTTTGGTGCTGCCACAATGACACTTTTTGAAGAATGGTGGGACTGCTCTAGTTAACTGTTTCTTGAACTCTATTTTTGTTCTCACTTGACTTACAAATTATGGTTCCCCAATCAATTGGGGAATATTCTCCCACTTTATATTGATATTCATTTTGAAATGAAAATGAAATAAAAAATGTAAGTGTAATTCAACCTGGTGCTTGTTGCTCTCTTGTCTTATAAAAGGGATTTTAAGGTTGATTACAAATGAGAAGGGGTCAAGAAGTTGGGATGTCGGGATGTTGGTAGGTAGTTATTTCTACAAAGGATAGATATAGAAGGGATAGATACCAAGTTTTTTCAAGTAACATGTTCTAGAAAAGGGTCAACCAAAATGTATTTTTTTTTATAACAATACAGATAACAAAAATGATACTAAATTTCTATACATTTTCTCTCCTATGTACAAATTATAAAAGCTATGAATAATATAATAAATGGTTATCTTATTCATCTCTATCAAATTTAAATGGATGTGTTATTTTATTCTCGCTTATCCATTCAATGAATATATGTAAATGCTTGAACTTAACAGTGGGTTTGATATAAACTTTGTGTGGGGATGCTAGTAAGCAGTTAATTATGGAAATAACTCATGGGAATATTGTAATGTAGTATTTTCAAGGTTGTGGGTATTTTTCTAAAATACAACATTACTATCTAGTCATATACATTTATGGTTTGACTTCATTTCCTAAAATATAGCACTAGTTTGGCATAGTATTCATGCTACAATTATGGTGACCAACTCGACTATTGATCACAAAATATAATCAAATCACTTATGGATTTCTCTTTGGGTGTGTGAGAATGTTAAAGGAATTATATCTTCTCTTGTTAAAGTTAGTCACTACTATGAAGATTAGCCAAATATTTAGGGTACGGTGCCTCTAATTTTTTTGAGGAGAATCATTTGTTTGTTTTGTGTTTGATACTAAATACACACCAATATCTATGAACACACTTGTTTAGGATCACCCTCCTAGGTTTCACAGAGCCTAAAGTGAAGAAGTTAAGAGCCAAAATCCTTTACTTATGCATTGGCCAATCCTTTCCCTTGCTGATAGTTGTCCTTGGCAAGTTCATAGGTTTGTGGTGAGAATAATTTTGGTTCTAAAAAAATAACCAACATCTTCCATGTACACCTATCCATTTTCATCTCTATGCATGAATTATTCAAAGGGATTGTTGTGTGATGAAGAGATAATTTTTTTGTCACTAAAAGGATTTGTTGTTTGATGTTTTTGCATGGCAACTACTCAGACAAAATAAAATTTATCCTATCTCTCTTGAAAGGTTGATATCTATGAACAAAGAGATAACCCCAAGTTTTCTCGAGCTTTAGGTCATGACAATGCAATATAAAAAACTCAATGATAACTGTGAAAATGTTGGTAATCACAAGGGGCCTTACAAAAAAATGATGGAAGCTCTAAAATCATTAGATTTTAAGATATGGTGATGCTTAAATTTAAAATTCTAACCAAACAATAAAAGAAACAACAAAAGATGAGGGTTTCAGAAATCCTAATGTTAACATTACTTTTAAGATTAACCATGCAAATGATGAAATATTTGGAATGGACCGATCCCTTAAACTAATTTTAGTTCGACCTAGGCTATACCTCCAATCTTGTAGAAAATAGTGAAATCTTCTAAGGTGTTAAATATTTTTAGACTATAGGCATTCATTCAATAAAAATGGATGAATATCTATAGTTGAACTAAGCACATGAGTATTAGGTATAGGTTTACCTTGCACAACATTCCCATAATCAAGAAGCTACCCAAAGTATGAACCAGGGATTGCTACAATACTCCAAGAATTAAATCATAAGCATTATTAATTAAACCTAAGATATATTCAAACATTTCCAAGGGATTTAGAAGATAGAGCAAGAACCATGCAAGATTAGTTAACCCAAAGAAGGCACCAATCATAGCACAATGTGTTCACTTTGTATTAAATCATCACATTAACAACAATTCTAGTTTGTTACAACACTTTCTTGAAATGTAAAACTAACTTCTAATATTCTAACATGCTGCTCTATTGCTAAATCTACTACTAAATCTACTGTATACAAGTCTTCTCACTTAGTCTTCTCAATTAAATAGTGATATAACCCCTACAAATGAGGCCAAAGGCCATACTTATAGAAAATTTTCCCACGTGAACCAGAGCTAGGTTTATGAAGAAGGTTGGCCACCAACCAAATCGGCCCCAACAACCTGCAATAACCTATTGTCCATCATTGAATGCATCGAGCACCCATTTAGATCAATCTAGGATTATATAAATTTAGGGTATAGCTCCTCGATCCATGCCCGATACTAATGCTCCACCCGTACGAACAACAACATGCAAAAAACACCAACACAAATATTAGCCACCGATCAGACCCAGAGTTGAGCAAACGAACGACTCAGATCGAATCAAACCAGGTTGAGACCTCCATGTTAGGTCTTCCCACCATTAATGGCCACCAAACATGTTGAACTTGTGTGTAGGGATGGGTTTCATCAAACAGTAACCACAATACACTCGACTACACCTACAGATCTCACCAAATCTTCAAAGTACACCTATTCTTCCCTCAGCCCCAACAACAACCTTCATCTCAATCCAACCTGCATTGAAGAAGGAAACCATTAATGCTCAATACATCATCAAAATTCAAGTTGATCCATTAGAGTTCCTAAGGCAAGAAAATCACGCAAAAACCTAGGAAAAAGTGGAAACAAAGACAAATGGAGACAGAGCCATGGGTAGAACAGGAACAAAAACACAAAATAGGTGGAGACAAAAATGGAACCAATGTCGAAGGAGGCGGATATAGAGCCAAGATGGGAAAGGAAGGGAAACAAGTAGAGGCAGAAACATAACCTACCCTGGTGGAGGCGGACATAGAACCAAGACGGGAAAGGAAGGGAAAAAAGTGGAGGTGGAAAAAAAACCAATCCTGGCAGAGGTGGAGATGGAACCAAGATGGGAAAGGAAGGGAAACAAGTAGAGGCAGAACCAAGATGGGAAAGGAACCAACCTCGGTGGAATTGGAGCTAGAACGGAAACAGAAACTGAATAGTGAACTTTGTAAAAGTTTAGAGTTAAGTTCCATCTTGATTCTAGTTCTAGCGAAAGAAAGGAAAGACAAACCAAGGAAAACCTAAGGGAGGAAACCAACCCTTAGGCCAAAAATGGGTGAAGCAACGAAGAAAATGAGAAGGCGGGAGGCAGAGCCAGAATGAGAACTTGAACTGAACCGTGAAATTTGCCAAAGTTCAAAGTTCAGTCCCATTTCAGTTCTACCTCTGAAAAATGAAGGGAAAATAAAACCAAAGAAAACCTAAGGGAGGAAAGAAACCCTTAGGCCAAAGACAAAAAAAATGATGAAGAAAAAGAGAAGGTGCGAGGTGGAGCCGAAACGGGAACGAGAACCAAACCATGATCTTTGTGAAAGTTCAGAGTTAAGTTCCATCCCAGTTTCGCATCTGGAAAATGAAAGAAAAGGTAGGGAGTGGAGTCAAAATGGGAACTAGAATCAAACAACAATTTTTTTGAAATTTCAGAGTTCAGTTCCATCCTAGTTCCGCCTTCGGCAGAACAAAATGAAGAAGGAAAACAAAGGAAAACCTAAGGGAGGAAACCAACCCTTAGGACCCAAACAAAAACACTAAGGGAAAAAATAGAAGGCAAAAGAAGACCACCCCAAAGAGGACATCAACAAGACTCCAAAACCACTAGGAACTCAACACAAAAGCACCCATAACCAAGGCAAGCACCAATGACCAAAACCCCAAGATTTTCAAAGATAAGCACAAAAGAGGGGATAAGCCACAAAAATGGGCCAAAAAGGTAGGCCAAGAGAGGGTCCCTACCTTCAGTGAGGCATGTGTGCAAAACTACACAACAAATGGCGACTCCGCTGGGGAAATGCTCCAGATCATTTCGATGACAAACTGGAATAAAAACTCAGAATATCTAGTTTCAATCCAAGCATCAAGTTACCTATGACAAGTTTTCAAAAATCACTAACAAGCCAAACTTTCTTGTACCAGGGTCAAAGTTTGTTCATATGCATTCATTTCCCTTTCCCAAGTTGCAATAAGGACCAAACTTAGTCTGACAGGGCTACATAAGGATTCTAACTCCAAAAGCAACCTGGATAGAGCCTCACTATCAATCAAGCGTCCATAGACTTGGTAAGGTTATCACTGTGACCCTCCCCAACATAGCTCTAATGCCGGCCAGGCATCCATAGCCTCGATAGAGATACTAGGATAACCCTGATAAGGTGAATATTTCTTTTGATTTTCAATATTTTCTTTTCTTTTCTTGGTATTCTCTCTAATATTTCTCTTTTAAAGCTTTACTTTTCACCTTGCAGGAAATGAAACCCACACTCAAGGATGAGAACCACATCAAAACTGGAGTATAATTTAAGATTTTTCACCCAGTCAGACCTCCTAAAGACCATATGCAACTTTGGAATTTCTAGTATTTAAGTGAAGATATAAGACCCAAATACATTCTAGAATTTAAGTAAATCAAGTGACTCCAATTCCTAGCCCATGCAACATCAGATGAAGGAAATCTACAAGATCGAATGACTCCAAAAAGATGATAATATTTTATAAAATAAATCCTAGAGCATCCCCAGACAAGCAGCTAGTTGTATAGATTCAACAAGCCCAAAGGAAAGTACGACAACCCCAAAGCAACAATAGAGTAGCAGGGAAAAGAAAAAAGGTAACCAAAGTAAACCAAAACTAGAGAAAACCAAAACAAAATCAACAAACAAGTAGAGAAAAACCAAAAGAAACCCTACTCTAACCTAAACTAACCACAACAACAGCAAACCAAAAGCCATCTAAACTAACCAAAGAAAACTAATGGTAAAGAAATCTATCCTAAATAAAATAAAAACATACTAAAGCAAAATAATAGCAAGGCAAGCTGCATTTATTCAGATGAAACTATGTACAAAAAGACTCAAAATGTCTCATGATTAGACCAAGAAGACTGAGACCCATCCCTAAACAGTTCATCAATGCACAAACAAGAATAAGTGCAATGGTAACAGTCCTCGAGAATGCAAATTCATGTTTATTTTTAGAAAAATAGGGCTCAATGATGTAAAATTAAAAATTAACCCTATTGATAGGAATAACTAGGAATTGAGGTAACTCATCAGGCCCATGATCAATCCATATGCAATTTGTCTTTCCTAAATCTCCATAATTAAATTGATAAGCTTCAGAATTCACAACAAGGAAAGAGACAACCTGATTTTGAACTCCTGTGGACTAAGCATTGTATTCATCCTTTCCCAATCATGAAGAGTTGGTTCCCATGAATTCAAGTTGTCTCTACTGATGGTGTAGTATTCCTCTTTGTATTTATTCATTCATGTTTCCCTACATGTTAGTATGAACCACATTAGTTATCCCATCATTAATGCCTAAAATCTATAAACTTCCAATGCTTAATTCATCAATAGAAAGAGGATAAACAAAATTAGATGAATGAAAAAACTCCCTAAATTCTTTTGTTGGCATTGGTTCAGGCCTGTAACTGCAACCCTTAGGAACATTAGCCCCTTTATCATAAACATCAGTTCCTTCAATTTGTTTCATGGGACACTCATTGATATTCTATTGAGGCTCCTCAATTGAAAGCTCAACCCTCTCTAGGGCTACCTCAGTGTCTATTGCTATGCCTTTCTCAGATCCAATGCCAGTTTACTCTTCTATTGGGCATTCCTCATTAGCTTTTTGAAATTCTTCTATTGGAGGCTCATTCTTCATAGTTTGATGCACATCCTTTGTATGATCTAACAACTAGAATTTATCTTCCACCTATAGTGGACCATTTCCATTCTCCTCGTCACTTTCAAAAGATTGAATCGTAGATTCTTCATTGTATGCATACTTTTTTTCAACACTTTTGTCTTGTTTTTCTTCTCTTCCATTCTCCTCACTCCTTGGAAATGGAGCATGATCCACCACCAAGACATATATGTCATAAGGATTAGACAGTACTATATCTTGTCCACTCAAATTGTTATTGGTATGTTGGATCTTCTGTTGGAAAATAGATGCAGCAATCTGAAATTATTGAGAATCCAATTCAGAGTGTTAATTGGTGTTATGAATCATGCACCATCCAGATAGAGCTGCTTCTGCTAGATACACACCAGTTGGGGGTTTTTCTTGATTTTTTGGATGCTCCAAAGATGTTAGGACTCCTTCATTGTTATGCCTTATATTCCAAGTCCTATTTTGAGGTGGTATTTGCCTCTTGATAGATGTAAGCCCTAAGTATTGATCTTCAAAATACTGTCCCCTATAGAGATTCTACCCCTGATCTTGACCATGATTGAACTGATTTCCCCTTTGGATGACCCAAGGTTGGTTGTTTTGGTTCCTTAGGTAGCTAACTTCGCTGACCAGATTCTTTACCAAATCTATGAGTTCATCCAACCTCTCCTTGTCTGCATTATTTGATGGAGGAACACCACCAGCTAGATTCTAAATATAAGCAAAATGGAACCCATGGTTCAAGGATTGGTTAAATATCTCAGAGCTTTGCAAATAACTAGGTACATTAGCTTTCTAGTGAGGGAATGCAAGCTGATTCATATTTGGATAGTAATTTGGTATGGGTGGGGCTTGATTCAAGGGTTGAATTAGGTGTGAAACCAAAGGCAGCTAAGGAGTTGAACCCAACATAACTATTTGATCAGCTAATGGCAGGGGTCCAGACAAGTGTTGTCTCAAATGTGTGCTCACTTTAACAACCACATCATAAGCTTCAAGTAGGATAACAAGAGGTTTTTCTTTCCACTTAAGGCATGTGGATGTGAGACTATCAAGGGATTCAAAGTACACCCCTAAGGCAGTGGCATCATCCACAACATAAGGAGGTTGAAGCCTAGTGTATGCTTGGTGGAACCTATTGTTAAATGATCCTATTGGTTCATTGACCTCTCTCTTTACCCTAGTAAATTGTAGATAAAGTTCATTAGAACTAATAGGGATTTTAAACTTTAGTAGAAATGCAACCCCAAGTTCAGGCCAATTGTGGATGGATGTAGCAGGTAAATAATTGTACCAATAAAAGGCCTCCTCTCCTAGAGAATATGGGAAAATTATGCATGCAACATCCTAATGATTAATCCCTCTCTCTTAGAAAAGTTTTAAATATCCCAATGTGTTCTTCTACTATTCTATTAGGGTCATTTGTATGAAAATTAGAGAAAAAATGCTCAAGGTTCTTGGGCATAACATTGTAGTTGTTGAAGGACAAAGGGGATGTGTTACTTGCTAGGAAAGCCATCAATGGAGGTAAAGGTGGTAATGATTGATGGGTGACTGATTAGGTTTGTGGAATGGAACCAGCCTCAGAATTAGATGAAGATTAGGTGGATGAAGGTGAAGATGGTGGGAATGATGGAAGGCATAAAACAAGTGACAACCAGAGAAATGGATTCCTTCCTCATTAGGCCCTCCTTGACTTGGGTGGTGGTAGTAGTTCTTGAAACTCTTCTTCTTCTAGTGTAGATCTGACTCTCCTTTTGAGTCTCTCAGGAGAGATGGCATTTAGAAAATTCTCCAGCTTGCCTCTTCAGGACCTACTTCTATCGCCAATCTAGTTGTTTCATGTTTCTGCATGGCAACAACTCAAAAAGAATAAAAATTTATCCTATCTCTCTTGAAAGGTTGATCTCTATGAATAAAGAGATAACCCCAAGGTCTCTTGGGTGTCAAGTCATGATAATGCAGTAGAAAAAACTTAGTGATAAATGTGAAAATTTTGGTAATCATAAGGGGCCTTATTAAAAAATGTTGGAATCTCTAAACCCATCAGATTTTAAGATATGGTGATGCTTAAATTTCAAGTTCTAACCAAATAATAAAAGAAACAACAAAAGCTGAGGGTTTCAAAAGTCCTAATGTTAACATTACTTTTAAGATTAATGATGCAAATGATGAAATAATTGGACCAATCCCTTAAACTAATTTTTGTTTGACCCAAGCTATACCTACAATCTTGTAGAAAATGATGCAATCTTCTAAGGTGTTAAAGATTTTCAAATTGTGGGCATTCATACAATAAAATTGGATAAATATCTATAGTTGAACTAAGCACATGATTATCAGGTATAGGTTGACCTTGCACAACATTCCCATAATCAAGAAGATGCCAAAAGTATGAACCAGGGATAGCTACAATAGTCCAAGCATTAAATTAGAAGCATTACTAATTAAACCTATGATATATTCAAACATTTCCAAGAAATTTAGAAGATGGAACAAGAACTATGCATGATTATTCAACCCAAAGAAGGCACCAATCATAGCACAATGTCTTGACTTTGTATTAAATCATCACATTAGCAACAATTCTAGTCTATTACAATACTTTCTTGAAATGTAAAACTAACTTCTAATCTTCCAACATGCTACTCTACTACTAAATGTACTACTACTCTACTAGTAAATCTATTGCTTACAAGTCTTTTGACTTAGTTTTCTCAATTGACTAGTGGGAGAACCCCTAAAAATTAGGCCAAAGGCCATATTTATAGAAAAACTACCTGTGTGAACCAGAGCTAGGGTTACGAAGAAGGTCGACCACCAACCAAATCAACCCCAATAGCCTGCACAACCATCCATCCAACATTGAATGCATCAAGCGCCCCTTCAGATCGATCTAGGATTGTACAAATTCAGGGTATAATGCCTCTAGCTATTCCCGCCACTAATGCTCCACCTGCACGAATGACAACACACATGAAACACCAGCACAAATATGAGCCACCGATCAGACCCAAAGCTGGCAAAATGAATGACTCGGATTGAATCAAACCATTTTGAGCCCTCCACATCACGTCTATTCACTATTAATGGCCACCAAACATGCCTAACCTGCATGAAAGGATGGGTTTGGTTAGACAACAGCCATAATGCACTCGACTACACCTGTAGATCTCACCAAATATTCAAAGTACACCCATTCTTCCCTCGGCCCCAACAAAAACCTTCAACTCGATCCAAAATACATTCAAACAAGTAACCATTAATGCTCAATACATCATCAAAATCCAAGTTGATCCATTAGAGTTCCTAAGGCAAGAAAATCATGCACAAACCCAAGCAGAAGCAGAACCAATGATAGACGGAGAGGAAGCCATGAGCAGAATAGGAACAAAGACTCAAAATAGGTGGAGGTAGAGGTGGAACCAAAATGAGAATGGAAGGGAAACAAGTAGAGGAAGAAACATAACCAACCCTAGTAGACGTGGAGATGGAACCAAGATGGGAAAGGAAGGGAAAGAGGTAGAGGAAAAAACATAACCAACCCTGACGAAGGTGGAGATGGAACCAAGATGAGAAAGAAAGGGAAATAGGTGGAGGCGAAAACATGACCAACCCCGATAGAGGAGGAACCAAGATGAGAAAGGAAGGGAAAAAGGTGGAGGAAGAAATGAACCAACCCTAGTGGAAGCGGAACCAGAATGGGAATGGGAACCACACCATGAAATTTGTCAAATTTCAAAGTTTAGTTCTATCCCGGTTCTAGTTCCGGCAAAAGAAAGCAAAGGCAAACCAAGGAAAACCTAAGGGAGGAGACCAATCCTTAGGCTGAAAATGAGCAAAATGAAAAAGAAAATGAGAAGGTGGGATGTGGAGGTAGAGCTGGAATGGGAAAAAGAATTGAACCATGAACTTTGCCAAAGTTCAAAGTTCAATCCCATTCCGGTTCTGCCTCAAAAAAGCAAAGGGAAAAGAAAACCAAAGAAAACCTAAGGGAGGAAAGAACCCTTAGGCCAAAGACAAAAAAAATGATGAAGAAAGTGAGAAGGTGGGGGGTGAATTTGGAACGGGAATGAGAACCGAACCACAAACTTTGTGAAAGTTCAAAGTTAAGTTCCATCTTGATTATGCCTCTGGAAAATGAAATAAAAGGCAGGGAGTGAAGCCAGAACGGGAACACGAATCAAACAACGAGCTTTGTGAAAGTTCAGAGTTCAGTTCCATCCTGGTTCCACTTCCAAAAGAACAAAAGTAACAAGGAAAACAAAGGAAAACCTAAGGGAGGAAACCAACCCTTAAGACCCAAAAAAAAACACCAAGGGAAAAAACAAAAGGCAAAAGAATACGACCCTAGAGAGTACATTCACGAGACTCCATAACCACTAGAAACTCAACACAAAAGCACCCATAACCAAGGCAAGCACCAAAGAACAAAACCCTAATATTTTCAAAGATATGCACAAAAGAGGGGGTAAGCCACAAAAATAGGTGAAAAGGGTAGGCCAAGAGAGGGTCCCTACCTTCAGTGGGGTGTGTGCAAAACTACACAATAGGATTGTTGGAAGTTTTCCCCATATTGGTGTTGTTGTTAATGGTGTTTAAGTCACTATGATAGTTGTAAGGATTGTTTCCTTGTCCAAGGGGGTCCATTTCTCTTCTCTTTCTTTGTAGTCTAGTCTCAACCATGTAATATTTTCTCAAATAAAAGATGGATAATGTGAATGATATGAAACCAAGTCTATGTATGCGAATGATATGACACTAAATCTATGTTTTCTAGATGTTTGGTTATAAGGAGACAATGCTAATGCAACTATTTTTTTGGTCTTTTTGGATTAAGGAGTGGAAGAATGTATGATGCAAGGTGACAATGCAAAGTCATAATGAGGACTAAAAGGACTATCTAATGATAAATGATGAGAGACAAAAATTATATTGGGATATGCTATGACAATGTACATGAAAATGCATGGTACAAGAAGACTATAAAAGATAATCAACTTTGGGAGATTTTTAAAAGAGGTTGCCTAACCATCCAAATTTTGGCCAATGTTTCAATTTTGATTGTCAAAGGACTTTTTGTAGGATCAAGTGAAATGAAAAAGTGACCAAGTAAGTTTACAAACTAGACTTATGAGCTGGGGATATCTCACATAAAATGACAAAGACTAAAAGAGTGATTTTTGACATGGTCCAATGACAATCTACTTTTGAGGCAATGGTTTCACAAAGTATGGAAATTTTTCCTATTCTAAAGTCTATAAAGATGAAGACCTAACAGTTTGTCTATACTGAAAATGATTGTGGATTCTAAGATGAAACTAAAACTTGTGATGGTAAACCTATGATAAAAACTAAATGCCAGCTAAAAGATGTAAAGATGGACAAATTTGAGTAAATATTTTTTCTAGTTTCTACACATAGACCATTGAGAAAATATGTTTATAAATAGACTCTGAATATTTTATTTTGAACTAGGACAATAACAGTTGTTTCCCTAAGTGATAGGAAAATGCAGTTTTTTAGATAAAAGTTGCATCTTATATGACAAATGCATTGTTTGAGACAGTGAATGTATTGCAGAATTATCAAATGCATTGTTTCAGATAGTGAATGTAGTTTACCATAGTAGATGTGTTATTTAGTGTATCAAATACATTCTATAATAGTTGTTACACGTTACAGAGTCTCAGTTGTGTTGCAGTTTGAACAAGGTTTGATTGTCTTGCAATTTTGACAAATTTATGAAGTTGTTCTAGTTTGATTGTGATTTTCCAAATTTTTTAAAGGTGTTTTATGTGTTCAAACACTTGGTTTTGTCTTGAATTGTTGGAGACAATCACATTGAAAGAAAACAAAAATCCTATGGTTGGCAAGGACTATATTCATTGGATTCCCACTTGGATTAACCAACCGCACTTATTTTTAGAAGATGACCTAGAAGCTTGGGCACATTGGATCCCCCTTATCAGTACTCACTTCTCAATTCAACCAAGCTTCGAGTTCTCATGAATCTCCCATGAAAAAATCTTCATCTCCACTAAAAACTACGAATATGTGGGACGACTTCAGAAGTTTGACCTCCTGCACCAACAAATAGAAGGTTTTTGGAAAACTAAACAAATGATTCTTAATTAGTGCACCTATTCAAAAGGCCACACGAGAGGCAATATTTTATCCCATAAGGAGATTTATTACTTGTTCGTAGGAGTTCTTGTAATGTTGAAGTTTCCTTAGCATTCAAATTTATATACCCATTGGGAGTAGCTTGGCTTTAACTCATCACCATTTGGGACATTCCCTTGGCATGAGTACTTTTTCCCACCAAGGCAAGCCATCTAAGGGATACACAAAATAAAAATGAAATTTTTTATTTTGATCATCCAAGATCAGACAAAGAAGTGAGGAGAGTGCATACACAAAGCTTTCATTCCACACTCAAAAAATTGTTTATTTTAATGCCCAAATTGAAATATATGGGTGGTAAAGCCACAACCCCTAAGTGTTTTTGATTCTTAAGATCGCAGTAAGGAACGAGAGAAGTGCATAATCACTACACCACAAGACATCTCAAACACTTATTCATTTTAGCCCAACTTATTATGAGACAAGAAAAGTTCTTTTTAAGCCAATGCTATGAAAATGCATGTAAATTTTTAACCTTGATGAGTGTAGATGCAAGTTGTGCTCATTTTAATCCCCATGAGTGTGAATGTAGTTCATTTTAATTGAAGTGTGATATGGAAGTTGAAATTGTTTTTGGTTGTTTTTTTGTTGCTTTAGAATTAAAATATATTTGTAAAAATCCACAAAAAAACAAGGGCTAGTATCTCCTTCCAGCTTGCCACATCCTACCAATAGTAGATCAGTAACCAAAAATCCCTAACATACAAAAATAGAAAGGATTTTTTTTGGAAAATGCTACCAAAATTGAGAGTAAACTTGCAATAGGAAGATGTGTCACTATGCCTATCAAATATGGCTCAAAAAAGATGCATTGTTCGAGATGGTAGATGCACTACAACACATCATATGTGTCTCTATGGAGGTCGAATGTGTCTATAGATTGTAGATGCATCATTACTGAACATAGATACATCACAACACATCAAATGAATCTCTAAAAATAACATTTGTGGTCTTCCATACCCGTACCTGTAAAAAATAATGAAAATACTATACAAAAACAATAAAATATGTTCTTGGCATCAGGTTCACCAATGTAACTAAGGTAAAAATATAGGTTAGCATAAAAAAAAATGCATAAAATAAACCTAGCTAAATAATGAAGCACAAATGAGGAAAATAACATGAACAAAAGGAAAGTCTCACCAAATAGCCTTCATGCCGTCCATGATTGAACTTCATTGCCCTTCTCCATTTTTTGTTAAATAATATTTTCCCTCAAATTTTGAAGAGTGACTAAGACCTATGACAAAGACTCAAGCAAATATTGAAGGATTTGACCCAAAATTGCAAGTGTACTAAAAAATTTGTAAGAATGAAGTGTATCTCCAAATGAACCAAGGTTGTAAGATTAAGCATGATTGTCTAAATGAGGCTGCCAAATATTTTTTAAAGACTTTCCATTTTTGGATGAATGACCAAGATTGAAAGTTGACAAAACCCTAAGATCAAAGATTGAAATTGCATGTGACAACTAGCAATTAGGGTTAGGGAAAAATTAGGTTAAAATTTGAAATGAAGGGCTTAGATTTGATTTTGCGAAAATCAAATCAAATGTCAAGAATGCATGCAATAAGGAGATATTGGGAACATAAAAAGAGGTTAGTGGAGAATAAAATAATAATTTAAAATTGTTTGATTCAAGAGGTGATGTTGACCTTTTGAATTAAAAATCAATTTAATTCAAAAATGGTGGGGTCATGTGATAGTAAATAATTATTTCAAAATTATTTACTTGGTGGGAAAATAGAAAGTGAGAAATTTTAATAAATGACTTTATTTAAATTTAGTGAAAAATTCAATAAGGTAGTTAAATAATTAATAACAATTATTTAATTGTGGAGAAAATGGACAATAATTAAATAAATCACAGGAACTTATTTAATTATAAGAAGACATAAGGAATTAATGACACATTTAAATAAATAAATAAAATTTATTTATCTAAATAATTAGGAGTAGATAATAGATAAATGATAATTAAATAGATTTAGGAATTTATTTAATTATGGAGAGACATAATAAATTAGTGACATATTTAAATAAATAAAATGTAATTTATTTATTTAAATAGTCAGGAGGAATAAAAGATATGAATTAATTAAATAATTAAGAATTATTTAATTAATAGTTGAATTTGGACTATAGGACATAATTTAAATATTTTACTTATGCTAAGATGAAATATGGGAAAAATAAATTTTGTAGGCCTAGGTCAATTTTATGTGTCTATAGTCTCAACCTAGGGAACATTGTGTCTAGTGTCTCAAAGAGAGGACCAATTGAATAATATAAGATTCAAAACTTAGGGGATACAATTTGTTGCATCAGGTCACTAAGATGAATATAATATGCTAAGAGAGATCACAATCTCGAAGGAGATCACACCCAATGTCACCACAAAGAGAAAGACACATCACATGAAGTAAGAATACTACACAACAAAACATGAGTTGTAAAATGAAAAAGAATAATGCCAATGTATGCCCCCACTTTAAAGAAATTGGTAAGCACCATACTATAAGTAATTAATTTAAAGTAGAAAATGATAAATGCTAACAATAAAGAGGACATGAAATGTTATTTGTAAATACCTATGCCAAGTCATATGTTTCTAAATGAAGCTACATCATGAAAAATGGTTGCCCCCAAAATGAAATCCCAAAATAAGACAAGGGATCCATGGATTCGGGGTTAGTATATCTTTGCGACAATGTTATTATAGAGCTCAAAAATGTCATCATTCC
Organism: Sequoiadendron giganteum; assembly: GCA_007115665.2. Taxonomy (NCBI): domain Eukaryota; kingdom Viridiplantae; phylum Streptophyta; class Pinopsida; order Cupressales; family Cupressaceae; genus Sequoiadendron; species Sequoiadendron giganteum. Next base: position 137,090,851 of record CM021110.1, on the reverse strand, counting down.
CCAAATACTCAAGGAACAAGAAGAATGACACAAAGAGAGTGAAAACAAAGAAAAAAATTGGTCAAAAAGGAAGAGACCTAAATGTCTCGACGCCTTGCATCATCCCCAAAAATTAAACATGAGACAAAGAAAAATATAAAGGTTTAAAACATATAGAATAATGTAGATACATATTGAGGAATGTCACAAAGAGAGAGATACATCAAACAAAATAGTATAGGGGATCACATTATACACATGAAATCACAGAAAGAACATGAAAAATAAAACAAAGGAAATACTTGTAAGGCACATGCAAATAAACCTATTATCAAGTCTTCCACATCCCAATCTTGTTCATTGTATACAGAAGGTAGAAAAATAGCCAAAGGGACAACAAAAGTTTGGTACTAGGATAAGGCTATAAAATTCTTGCCCACATTGTGCAAGACAATAATGGGTTGGGATGGGTGATGATATGTGGCTCTTTGCAAAAAGGAAATGACTTTTAATGAATATAAAGCATGCAATAGTGAGCATGATATGATCCTACAACTATTACATGGAAAGTAGTAGCAACTATTGTTATTGATTGTGATGGGTCAACAAAGTATCAACTTGATGCATATTTAATGAGATATCTACTAGTTTAGGATGCACCAAAGTTAAATTTGTATTGGAAGAATATTTTGTAATAGTGTTGAAATTGAATGAAGGCTTGTTTATTTCTTATAGGGACAATAACTAAGATCATTAGTTGTTTCTTGTGTTTTAGGCTCTATAAGGATACAACTACCTTATTCTCTAGCACCACATCCTTTTCCACTATACCTAGGTTGTTTCATAAGTTCATAACCTCTTCCATAATGGTTTTTAATTTCTTTCAAATTTAGTGGTTGTTCATAATCAACTTCATCATAGTTTTTCATGTATGTTGTCTTTTCTTATAAAGTGGTTGAAGTGGATTCTTTCAAATTTTGTGTTGAAATTACCACATTTTCTTTTCCATTTTTAGATTATTTTATTATGATCTTGTATTCTCCCATGGATTTATGTCTGAAATAAAAAGAACTTCAAGAATCTTCTAATAACTTTGTGACTTCTTCAATATGATTTTCTTTTTCTTTTTCTTGTTTTGGTTCTACATGTGTAGTTGGGTTCAAGGGATATCTAATGTGGATAACCTCAAAAGACTTATCCTTATTTTCATGATCTCTTAGTGAAGAGGAGTCTAATTTCACTTTAGCATCTTCATCTAAGGAAGCCATATTACTATTTTTTGAAATAAATGTTTCAATGTTGTCATTTTCTTAAACCATCATACCTTCCCTACTAGGAGAGCTTTTAGGAGAGCTAAAAGCTATATGTTCATGACATTAAATGTTTGGTTCCTATAAAATAACTTCATAAAAAGGGAGTTATGAATGGTTGGACATTATTTCTTATCAATTGTGGAATTTTCTTGTTCAATAATTTTTTCCCTAGGGGAAGAGTGACAAATAGGATTATCATGACTCTCATCTTCTAACACCAAAATATCATCTTCACCAATAGGAGAGATATTAAGAGAGGGATAAATTTTATTGTTGTCCATAATTTCATCCTTTTTATCTAAGGTCTAATTATCTTGTGCCATAATATCTATCCTAATAGAAGAGAATTTAGGAAATTTACAAACAAGAGGTTCATCACAGTTCATGGATTCATAACAAATAAGTGAGCCATCAAGAGAAGAATAACTATGATTTTCATTCTTACCAATGATTGGAATTTTTCATTCAAACAAGTTTTTCCAAATGGTAGGGATATTAGGAAAGGGAGAAATAATATTCTCATGACTGCCAATAAGTGTATCTTATAACACCAAACTATCTTCTTCATATCTAGAAGATATATTGGGATAAGGAAAATTTTGATTTACATGGCTATCTAAAATTGCATCCAAATGTTTTATAATGTCTTCCCAAGTAGGAGAGGTAGTATTTTCATAGATTCCAATCATTTAATCTCTTAATATCAACATATCCTCCACACAAAGGTGTTTTTCATTATCATTCATGATTCTATCCTCTTTCACTAAATAATTCTCACAAGTAGGGGAGGTGTTGGGGGATGAATGGAATTTAGGTAAAGTAGTGCCAATGATATAATCTTCTTGTTTCATAATATATTCCCAAGGGGTAGGAGGAGAAGGAAAAATAAGAATTTCATGATTCTCAATGATTGTATCTTCTTTCACCAAGATACCTTTGTCACTAATCGGAGAGGTATTAGGAGAAGAAAAAATATGATTATCATGATTATCGATGCTTGCATCCTCTTGTATGAAATATTTAGTGGATGATATAGGGGATATTAATTCATCAAGGACTTCATATAACAAGTCAAATTCATCACTACTAAGTTTTTTGAATGATATGCTTTCTCCAAGGTTAACCATTTTTTGTTTGTTTCTTTTGATGTTTTTGGTTTTTTTTTTTTTAATGAATGTCAAATGTAATCTAATCTAATAAAATTGTGAACTAATGTGAGAATGAAACAAAAGTGAATTAATCTAATTCTATCCAAAATTGAAATGAAATTAAATTAAGCTATATCTAATGAAATGAACGCAACAAAAACTCATTAATCTGAAACAAATATATAATAACAACAAACTAAAACAAAAAAATAAAGCTTTCAATATTGTAAAATGTAGTTTCAGGTCTGATATGAGACTAAATCACCTAGAGGGTTGAATGAGTCCCAAGTAGGGTTTTTAGAAGGTTCAAATAGTTAAAAACACACAACACAAAATTTTGAGAAATCAAATAAAACAACTTCTACATTGACTAAATAACCTAGAGGGGTAAATGAGTCCTAGATTACACTAAATTCAACAAATTATGAGTTGTGTTTAAGGTTTCTAACTTGTATGTTGTCTTGGTTGTGTGCAATTACAATTTTTTAGTGAATTTGAATGATTTAAGATGCAAAAATGCAATATCTATGCACTTTTCACTAATGCAAATTTTAGAAGCCTTAAATGCAAATTAACTAATGCAATATCTAATGAAAAGCTAATGTAAGCTAGATATAGGACTATAATGAAATCCAAATAATAAATAAAGGGTTTGAAGGTTGGGTCCACCAAAATGAACCATAGGAAATAGGGTTCCACCTTTTGGGGGATGGAACTAGGGGGTCCTATTTAACTCTAGTTCATTAAAGGAAACCCTAGAGAATTCACCCTGAAAGATTCAATTAGGAAAAGAGATTTCTACAAGGTCTCCTTAAGTGTCATTAAAAGGGGGTTCACTACTAAACAAATTTTTAGAAAGAAGGAAATGAATGTAATATGAAAATCTAGCTATGTAACCTAGAAAATGAACTTGAAATCAAAAATAACAAACTGAGGCTAAACATAGAAGTACATCGAATACTGTAGATGTCCAAAACAAGGTCTATAATCTTGAAATTATGAATTTTAATGTGAACTAGGACTCATATGCTAGACTAGATGATTTTGTCCCAATTTAGGTTTTTTTGGTAAAATATAGAATCTACAAGTGGCAAACCAAGATCTACAAAAAATAGTTGAAAAGTGGTATACTAGGACTCATACACCCAAAGTGGTGATTTAGTCCCAGTATTAGGGTTTGAATGAAACCTCTATAGTACTCTAGTGATTTTTTTAGCTTCTTTCCCATCTGATCTTCAAGTCTGAAAGTTTGAATTCTGGCCTATAGGTGAATTTCCGTGAAGATGACAACTTCTTGACAACTTTTCTTCAATCTTGCAACTTTATCTTCAAAGGATCTTCAAGTCTCAAATCACCTAGATCTGCAATCACACATGTAGAGGGAGAAAAATGTTGACTTTTTTGTGGATAGGGGTTTACCTTGGTCAAACCCTATTTTGGTAATCAACCTTGAAATGAAATAGAATAAAGGAATGATGAATGAACAATATGAAATGTTGTAACTCACCAAACCCTTGATATGAATTTTTTAATCTTATGTGAAATGGCTAGCATGAATATATATCTTGACTCTTAATTGTTGATATGAAACTTGATATTGAATACTTTCTTGAATCATAAAAACCTACATCACAGATGTTATCTCAAAAACACACATGATGCATGATGAATTTGACATGATGCTTGAATCTTGAATGTAGCTCCAAATTCTTAATGATCTTCTCTTGAATGTTCTTGAGTACTCTTAATCTCATAAAATTTCTATATGAATTATTGCATAAAAATTATAGATTGATTGTTCGGATAAAATATGTGAGACCTTGTATTTATACTCGTTTATGCCAAATTTCCCAAAAATACAATACTACAAGCCAACATCAAATCTAGGAGAATAAAATCCTACCGATAATTGAATTCAAAATAGGTACAAGCTAAAGTGAGACTCATACACCAATTAGGGTGTATGATTCCTAGTAGCCTAAGCTTGGGACATAAATTTCAAGAAGTGTTAAGTTCAATGCAATATTCAGGATCAAGCCCTAAAACCTAGGAGGGACGCATATGCCCAAGGTGGTGTATGCATCCCAAATCACTAGATATAGATTAATGCACAACCAAAAAACATGAATTATGAATGTTCATTTAATAAAGTTAAGGATTATCCTCATAGAAACACATTAAATAAGGATTGTGGATGCAAAATAGGACCAAATAAGGTATAAACAAGCCCTATTTTAGTAGGGAGGGCCCAAAAAAGTGTGAAAATGTAAAAGGATACATTTTTCTACACTATAATTAGAAGGTTATTTCACATAGATTCATTTAAGAAATCCTAACAAGAAATCTAGCAATCTAAGCAATTTTTATGAGAGAAAAATTATGAGATCAAGAAAATTTAAGATAAAATTACTAAGCATTTGGAGTAGCAATCAAGATTCAAGCATCATGTCAAAGTTTCCATGCATCATGTCTTCTTTTGAGATAATATTTGTGATGCAGGTTTTTGTAGCTTAGGAAAATCAGAATTAATATTGTGAACCCCTAAACCTACAAATGCACAAAGACAACAAACACGATTAGATGTTAGTTCAAATGCATGAAAAGAGTGAGGGATTCCCCATGAAATCCATCTATTCAAACTAACTTTTAGGAAATAAAGAACAAACTAAATTAACATGAAAGTAAATCCTAATCTAGCCAATAGAGTGATGATCCCATGGGGGAATTGGTGCCAATGGAGTGTTGCAATTGACCCTTTCCCAATTCCTAGGTTGCAATGAAGATGAATCTAGAAATGGTCAAATCTCCACAGAATATTTGAGCATAACCTTGATAAAATATGTGAAATATGGTGAATACTTGGATATTATGAGGAAAATTAGTTCTCAATTGGAGAGAGTAACTTTGCATGTGGATTGTGGATGATAAGTGAGGAGAGGAATCTCCAATTTATAGACTTCAATTTAGAAGAAGTGAGAAAGATTGAGAAATGTGGGACAAAGGATAATCCAATGGCATTGTGCCACTTGTCCACATGTGGTTGGAGGAGGAGTGAGCACATTTTGGCCAATGTGCATGATAAATGCATAAATTTGAATTTGAAATTGTTAGTTGACTTGTTGAAGAGGGAAAAGAAATGAAGTTAATGTCACTTGGCTCAAGGCCAAGGACATGTAAGAGGTCTTAAATGCCTTGTTGGAAGGACTAAGTCCACTTGGCTTTTTGAATTCAAATGAGGGAATACTCCCTTTTGATGCTTTTTGAGGGAAAATAGATGAATTAATAAATCAAAGTATTTGATTTATTGTGCAACTTGCATTCTCTAGAGAATTTTAGTGAAAGGGATTAACTTAATCATGGTTTTGATTAAATTAATGAAGAATTAGGTGATGTGACAATTTAGACTTAAGTTTTTGAATAAATTTTAAGTCAAGAATTGGGAGGAAATGATTTGATTTATTTAATCTAGAGGGAGCATGTTGGATTAAATCAAATAAGGTTTAATTTATTCAATTTAATAAGAGGAATTTAGAGATTTTAATTAAATAAAATGATTTATTTAATCAAACAGTGATGTAAGGTTAATTAAATTAAATTGATTAATTTAATCAAAGGAGGTGATAGACTTAATCCAATAAATAGTGATTTATTAAATTAAGAGATGGAATGTGATGAGATGTTGAGAGTGTGATTTAAGAGGAAATTTTGTTAGTAATCGGGATCAGGTGTGCCAAAATGAATATGTATATTTTCTATGTCTACATTTTGCCCCTCTTTGAAGCAATGTACTTGTTCCATTGATTCAAAGAATAAACTGTTGTGATCAAAGGTCTAGGATTTTCTTGAATTTTTTCAGATGCCCCACTATTGCCCTAGCAGAAGGATATTGCTGGATATTGCCCCCTCGAGAGATCGGACGAAAATTTTGATTTTTTGGATGATCTCGCGAAAAAGATGACACGGTCCCTGACAGGCCAGAAATGCCCCAAAATGCTAGAAAAATGGATTAAAATGCCAAAAGGGATGCAGAATGCCTTTCGGTTGGACGAAAATGAGTTCAGGGGACCAAAACCCCCTCTGGAATGTCAAATTAGGTCAAAAAACCCTAATTTTTAGGTTTAAATAGACCTTGAGGGGTCACTTTCAAAGCATTTGCAATCTTAACCTTGAAAAATTTGACACTTGAGATCTGAGTCTTAGAAAAAATGGTTCAACGAGAGCTTCCCTTGCACATCTTGAAGCAGGTATGAGTATATCAGTAACCAGATGCCGTAGGATCCGTGGTATGTACTCCTATCCCACTTTTATTTTTCTCGGTTTTTGTGCATTTATTAGGGTTAAGATATGGTCGAGTCGGTGTAGTGCTATATTGCACCATGGAAAAGTTACAAACAGGCCCGCGCGGTCCTGTATAGGACAGCGTGTGCATAGAGCGCAGCGTGGGCCAGTTTGTCAACTAGGGATTTTCACTTGGTAAAGTCGGTCGCCCGCTTAAACAATGCCGCATGAGCTGATTTGTGCAATTCGCTATCTAAGTCTGCCGTGCAACACAGTTTGGAAACTTTTTGCTATAGAAGTCTGCTGTGTGGCACAGTTTACAACCTACAAACTGTGTCACTTTTGCAAACAGTGCCACTTTTTCTATTTCAAAAGCCAAAGGTAGTACGAAAAACATATTTTTTCTAGGGAAGCTGACGCGATACTTTTCCTTGCACAGGAGAGACACGAGGTCATCCATTCGAGAGAGCACCGATGGCCCGTACTCAAGAGACTATAGGGTATGCATATATTCCTTTAGGAGCAACTTTGGATGCTTGGCTTGTGGTTTGTTGCCTATGTTCCTCCTATTCGAGTGCATCTGGGTATGCTGCATGCCTTGGCCAAGCGGTGGCATAGCGAGACGTCATCTTTTCATCTTCCCACTAGTGAGGCTACCATTACTTTGGAGGATATCTGGTACATCCTGCGACTACCCATTCATGGAGAGTGAGTGGTTTATGATTTGGAGGAGGGGAGGGATGCCTGTTTTGGTGTCATGGGTGTGGACGAGCTCATGCTCTACAATGGTCAGATAGATTTAGAGAGGTACCAGGGTATAGCCCCTATGTACAGTCTGATTGTGGCCGCCAGTATTTCTGGCCTCGTAACTCCTGATCAGCATGGATGATATTTTAGTCTAGGTTGGGGACTAGCATGGCAACAGATGTGCACTCGCTAAGTGTGCTTTGCTTGGGGACTAGTACTATTGGCCTCCCTGTACCAGGACCTGCATGAGTTTTCTTACTTATAGGGCCATGCTCTTGGGGTTGGATTGACTCTTCTGCATATTTGGGTATTTGAGCGGATTCCAATGCTTCACCCAGTTTTCATTCTAGTTGTTATAGATATTGATTATCCTGTTGTATGGTGGTATGGTGGGGAAGAGTTTTCCTTTACCCATATGGGCACAAATGGCATAGCCCATTGGCGGTGGGTTTTGGATGAGATGACAGTATTCATTTGGAGACCATATATGGATATTGGCCCATGCATGGATGATGCAGAGAAGCTCTTCTTTATTCATTAGGATAGATTCATGTAGGGTCAAGAGCATTCTATGGTACAGAGGTACCTTCTAGAGAGAGTGGCCAAGCAGTTCGGGGAGGTGTAGGATATACCTGATGCCCAGTATATAGCCATTTTTTCCCGTACGGCCAGAGAGATAGCATAGGGCCTGCCGATTCCAGCAGATGAGGTAGTGACCTCCTTTAGGCTGTTGGTGGCCTAGCCATGGGCATATGATCAGGGGCTAGTAGACACAGGGGTGACTCCAGTGTACAAGGCATGGTTCAGGCCACCAATGAGACTGACAGTTCCCGGGATAGTGCTCCCACATCGCAGGTCGAGAGGTAGGCTAGCAAGTAGGGGTCGGGGAGGTGTACCACCTCCTCAATAGTCACCTCTGAGGGATACTACACAGCATGCAGTAGGACAGGATGGAAAGCCCCATGCACCAGCACAATAGTAACTAGCAGTACACCTAGTAGTGCAACTAGTGGGACAGCCAGCAGGCCAGCCAAATCCTCATGACACATTGATTAAGCAGTTACAGGGCTAGGTATAGGTTCTGACAGTTGAGTGGGATGAGGCTCGATAGTAGGTTGCTATAGTTATAGCAAAGAGAAACCTAGCATGATCTGAGAGGGATCAGGAAATTGGCTAACAACGGTAGCTAGAGAGTGCAACCTCCACATCTCGGGGTTGATCAGTAGATATTTGGGAGTACAAAGAGGCCATCAGAGAGGTCGAGTATTATCAAAAACATTACCGATAGGTAGTACCATCAAGCAGTAGAGTGCTAGACTTTTCCCAGTAGATAGGAAGGCGACCAACAAAGGCCCTTGGTGAGAGACAAGATGGGGAGGGCAGCAGCCAGCAGGGCCAACCCCCCTTTTGATCATAGGACAGTTTGTTTCATTTTTTGATATACGGGCTGCAGTATTTTGGCCTTATTGTACCATGTATTTGATGTACACCTAATCTGATTTGTATCATAATAGTATTTTTTGATGATATATATGAGATGATTCGCCCTTTATGATATGTATGGTGCACATGTATGATATGCAGATGTATAATATGCTAATGATATGATGCAATGTGTTTTTTTTTTTTATGCTAATGATCATGTGGATGCAAGGTGTATGCATGGGTGATGTTTTGATTACTATTATGATACCATGTTAGTGTGAAAAGAAGATAGAAGATTTGCAGAATTAATGAATTAGTTAGAATGGTGATGGCGATTTGTATTGCTAGGAATTGGGATTTTCAAAGGGTCAATTGCGTTATGTTTGATAACACACATAGGTATGATGCATCAAGGTATAAAGGACCAAGATGGCATGGTACCTAGTGTGATGGACCTTGACTCAACAATCAGATTGGAGTATTCTTGTTCACACTTAACATACATACTTCATTTAGGATGTAGTTCAGACATTCTAAACATCTCGGACCAAAACACAGAAAAGCAAGTTTTCCTATGTGGTCAACAAGATATCTAAAACATCCTCTCTACAAACTGAACAAAATAGATATATGACCAAGTTATTTTACAAGGGTATCCCACAAGCATAGCAGATAAAAAAGATAATGATCATTGCCCCATTCCTTTCTCTCTAAACCTATTTTGTTTAGGCACTATTGAGATCCTTGGAATGAGCACAAAATACGATAAGTCAACAAGATCAAGATAAAGTAAAAAAACAGGCTAATGTTCTTTGTACCACTAGCAAAGACTAACTACTGTGGGGTATCTGATGCCTATGTCCATCACAGGAAAGACTCATCCTATGACATGTAGTGATTAGGGTTTTGATGGGACTGATTTGGTGATAAGCTATTGATATTCTAAGTTGACCAACTTGCTTGCTTACTGACCTTAGACCTTCGCAACTTTTGATGATTAGAGTGTTCACTTTGGAACCTACTAGACTCACTTCTGATTGACTCACCAAAGGGTGATAGTGATGATTGAATTTATTATGAGTGAGATGATCACAGGTGAAATCGAGATGAAATGGATGCCCCATTTTGGGTTTTTCAAATGTTTTGAGGCTGTTTTTTGGTATTTTCACATTTTTCAATGTTTTTGGCATTTTCAATATTTATGAAAAATAGACTAACTTAAAGACCTATCCTAGGGGTCTCGGGAGCTGATCCATAGATTAGCCTTGCCTACATTATACACGCAGAGACTACGTAGTTCAATTGACTAGAGATTGACTTGATGACAAGATGGACAAATGAATTGCTCCCTTTTATTGCTTAAAGGACCAACTTAAGATGCAGACTAGATGGGCAAGAGGATTGACAATGCAACAAAAGCCTAGAGGACCAACCCTAATTGTAAAAAAAAATATGGGCAAACGGATTGCCAATGCGATGGATGCCTATGGACTAACCCTTACTATCTCGAGGGATGATCATAGATCAACCTTGCCTACGTTCAAGCTCAGAGACAACATAGTTTGACAAGGTGAAAGACTGACAAGATTTAATGATGAATTTTTTGAAGATTTTCTACTATTTTGGCATGTTTTTGGATTTTTTGAGTGACTTTGGAGAAGATTACGAGAAAATACATGAATCTGATCCAATGTATGTGAGAACTTGCCCCTAGTGTGGTGTGATAGACTACTTCGATAAAGGTAGGAAAAACTAACTTTAGGAATATGACAAGTAGTACCATGGTGGAATATGATATGTACACCAGCTCAGGCTATGGTATGGATGCGAGCGGATGAATGGCTAGATGGTTTATTGTGATGTGATGGAATGAGTAGTCATGCAGATCCTGGTGGATGGAGTATTTACACTTGGCGCCTGTTTGCTAGGTTTTCACCAAGGTACTTGTTCGAAGTGCCACTGAAGTGGTTTTCACTAGAGGACAATTTTTTTCTTTACTATTTTCAATCCTTTTTCTAATTTTTTTTGGATTTTTGGATTTTTTTGTTGTCACCAAGATGCCTATTTGCCAGGTTTTCATCAAGGTAACCATTTTTTCAGGACTTTTTCTTATTTTTTTTGGATTTTCTAGTTCTATACCTTACAAATTTTTTGGGCATAAAACTTTTTGAGGTGAGAGCTATTCATGGGCTCCTATAGAGGCTCGCCTTCTGGTGTCGACAACTGATATGGCCCCAATTTGTAGCTTGTGGTGATGATGAAGGGTCCCAGCCAGTTGGGCTCAAACTTTCCTCTAGTATTTGGGTTTGGCACATTCTTTTGGTTTTCTTTTAGCACAAGGTCACCAACTTGGAAAGTGTGTTGCCTGATCCTCTTATTGTACCTTCATTTTACGTGATTCTGGTAGACCTGTAGATGATTCAAGGCATCCATGCACTGTTCATCTAGTAATTCCAGCTCATTCTGTCTTGTAACCTTGTATTCGTCATCCGTGATGAGGTTTTATAGTGATATCCTCAGTGACGGGAGCTCGATCCCGATAGGGAGGATGGCTTCTGATCCGTAGACCAGGGAGAATGGGGTGATGCCTATTGGTGTACGGATGCTAGTGTGGTGGGCCCATAAGGTGGGATTTAGCTACAAATGCCAGTCATGACTAGAGTCATTGACTATTTTTTTGAGGATTTTCAAAATGGTTTTATTGGTAGCTTCTGCTTGGCCATTGCCTTGTGGGTAGTATGGAGTGGAAAAGTAGTGTTTGATTTTGAAATTTTCACATACATTATGGACATCCTGATTCTTGAAGGGCGTCCCATTGTCAGAGATAATGGATTGGGGAACACCGTATCAGCAAATGAGGTAGTTCAAGATGAAATTGGATATCTATTTTCCAATGATGTAGGTCATAGGAATTGCTTCGACCCACTTTGTGAAATATTTAGTGGTGGTGATGATGAACTTATGGCCATTGGATGAGGTGGGTGAGATTTTACCTATGAGATCAAGCCCCCACTGGGAAAAGGGCCAAGGTGTAACTATAGGATGTAATTCTTGAGCTGGTGCATGAATGAGATCTCCATGTTGTTGGCACTGTAGACACCTTTTGACAAAGTTATGTGCCTCTCTTTCCATTGTTGGCCAATAGTATCTAGTTCTTAGCAATTTCTTAGCCAAGGTTATACCACTCGAATGTGAACCACAAGTGCCATTGTGTACCTTAGTTAGAGCAGTTGTGGCCTCATCAGGTTTTAAACAATGTAACAAGGTTCCATCAATACTTCTACGGAAGAGGGTCTCTCCCAGGATGACAAATCGTAAGGCCCTTTTGACAAAGGTTCGCTTTAGGTTCAGGGTGATGTCAATTAGGAGGATTTCTAATCTTAGGTAGGTGTATATATCATGGTACCAAAGATCACCGGGACTAATGATTTCACACATGTATTGTGACTCTGGTACCTCAAACGTGGGTACGAGAAGTTATTCTACAAGGAATTCGTGTTTCGAGACATTGCGAGGGAAGTCTAGCAAGGATCCAATTGTTGCCATTGAATTGACTACTCTATTGTTTGTCCTTGGTATCTACTCAAAGGTGATGTTGATGAATGATTCCTTAAGGCTTTCTACCACCTTTTTTTATTTTGCGAGTTTATCATCCTTAGTTTGGTATTTTCCATTGACCTGGTTGATGATAAGTTGTGAATCTCCATAGACCCTTAATGCCATGATTCACCACTGTGCTACAATCTTGAGGCCTATGGTTAAGGCCTCGTATTATGAAATATTGTTGGTACGGGGGAATGGCAATTTATATGATCTAGGTATACAGTGTCCTTGCGGGGTGATGAAGAACACACTAGCTCTTGATCCATGTTGTGTGTGAAAGCCATCAAAGTTAAGTTTCCAGTGGTTGGTTACATTGAGATTGAAAATGGACTCATCTGGAAATTTTGATATGAGTGGGTTGTATGTGTAGAGGGGAGCTTCTGCTAGCTAATCCGCAATGACTTGTCCCTTTATGGATTTTTGTTCTAGATACTCAATATCATGCTCGAACAATTTCATTACCCACTTAGCCATTCTACCTGTAAGCATTGCTTTTGACAATAGATATTTTAGAGGGTCTATCTTGGCAATTAGCTTAATTTGATGAGCTAGCATATAATGCCTAAATTTTTGGGTTGAAAATACCAATGCCAAGCAACCCTTTTCTATTGATGTGTAATTGAGCTCATGCCCTACCATTGTTCTGTTGATATAGTAAATCGCCCTCTCGGTTCCCTTTTCATCATGTTGGGCTAAAAGGGCACCAAGGGCGGCTGTTGTTGCTAAGATACATAGAATCAATGGTTTCCCTACAATTGGTGGCATCAACATAGGTGGTGTAAGTAGATATTCTTTTATTATATTGAATGCTTGCTCGCATTTGTCATCCCATCTGAATGCTACTCCCTTGTGGATCAGGTGTGAATAGGCAATCTGCTTGTTTGCTAGTTGTGCTATGAATCTCCGGATGGAATTTTGTCTACCTTGCAATCCTATGAGTTGCTTTAATGTTCTTGGTGCTTCCATTTCAAGGATTTATTTTACCTTTGTAGGGTCCACCTCTATCCCTCTCATCGAAACTATGTATCCCAGTAGCTTTCCTGATTGTACTCCAAATACACATTTCTTTGGATTAAGTCTAACCTTGTATTGTTCTAGCCTGTCAAAGATAGCACTTAGAGTTGCAACATGGTCCTGTCTCTTCTTCAATTTAGCCAGTATATCATCCACATATTCTTCAAAAATTTTGTGAATCATGTCATGGAAGATCAGTGTCATGGCTCTTTGGTATGTAGCTCATGCATTCTTCAATCCGAATGGCATTACATTCCAGGAATAAGTGCCCCAAGGACATGTAAAGGTTGTTTTATGCTAGTCTTCCTTTGCTATCATTATCTGATTATATCCCGAGAAGCCATCCATCATGTCCACTATCATGTCAATGTTGGGTAGTGGAAAGCCATCCTTAGGACATGCTTTGTTTAGATCTCTAAAATCTGTACAGATGTGGATGCCCCCATTTGGTTTTGAGACTAGCACAATACTTGATACCCATTCTAGATATTCAATTGGTCGTATGAAGCCAGCATCTAAGATTTTTTGCAATTCAATCTTCACAAGAAGAGCTATATGTGGGTGCATTTTTCTTAGCTTTTGTCTAACTCATTTCACTCCGGGGTGAACGACCAAATGATGAACTAGTACTTCTGGATCTAGCCCTAGCATGTCAGCATAATTCCATGCAAAGTTTACCTTTCTTTCTCTTAAGAATGCTGCCAAAAATTCTTGTTCTTCTATTTGAAGTGTTTGAGGATAGAATGTGATTTGCAGATCTGTTTCTATTCCCAAGTTGACAGGGTTGCACTGTTCTTCCAGGACTATTGATTTCTCGTAATGTAGAGTAGTAGGGGGGAGATTGAATCCTTCATCCTCTGGCAGTTCAAAGAGGTTTTCACCATTGGATGCATCATTTATTTTTATTGCTTTATGGTTAGAGAGTGCCACAGTGTGGTTTTCACTCAACAACTCCGAGCTTATTCTTGATATTTTCCTTTTGTGACTAAAGGACTCAATCATCTCCCCATAGTATGCATGTGTGTCCAGTGTAATTTTGAATCTAGACTTGTGATCCCAGTATGAAACTATGTCCCTCAATCCCATGAATTCTAAGAGAGCCTCATCATTCTCAAATGAGTCAAGAATTGGTGGTCCTCGTTGATCATGATCGATGAGTTGCAGGTGTACTAGGGTGATTTGGTGGGTTCATTGGTTTGACTTAGTTGTGGAGGCACTAATCATTAATAGGGTGGAATCTTTGAAAAGCCTAGGGATACCTAATATGGTATCATCATCGTCACTACTGGGACAAACATTAGTGACGTCAAAGGTGTAATTATCGAGTGGGATACCTAGGAATACCAGTGGTCTAGGAATGGTTGTTGTTACCTGAGGAGAGAACTTGACTGCTCTTCTGGGAGTACCTCTACCACGTACGGTTATACTCAAAGGAGTATACCCAAGGCCAAGGTTCTGCATTCTTCTTTCTACAATGATGGGCTCCAACCATCCATCACTATTTCTTCCAAGGCTTTCATTCATGTTATAGCCCATACCAAACATCATTTGTAACCCTCTATTAGTTTCCTCCATGGGTAGGGTGGGAGTGGGTCTTTCATCTTGGTATAGTGTGTTTGAGATGTGTTATTCATCCACATTCTCCCAACTGAGATCCCCCCAATGGTGGAATCCAGAGGGTTCTGCCCTAATAGTGCAGAGAGGTGTTTAAACTAGCTGGGGTTGTCTGTGTGACCTAGGAGATTGTGGTAACTCTCCTACAACAAATGCATTTCTTTTCATTATGTAATCACTGCATCCATTGTCCTGGATTATGTTTTTGATTTCGGATATGTCAGGGATGGCAAGTGTCTCTGTTGTAGAAGTGGAAGCAAGATTAGTTGGGTCTATGTATGAGGTAGATGGTCCTTCATCATTTTTGGGTACTTGGGGGATCTTATAAAACTTGGCTTCCAAGTTTTTGCAGTAGGCAAAGGGTTCAGGATCCCCATATATATTGACCTCCTCATTCTAATGTGAGAACTTGATGCATTGGTGGTAAGTCAAGGCCACTGCCTTCATTCCATGTATCCATGGGCATCCCAAGAGGATGTTGTATGGTAGGTCAAGGTCAAGGACCTGATAGGTTGTTTCCATAGTTGCTGACCCCACTTGGATGGGGATTTTTATAGTGCCTTGAGAAACTCTTTCTTGGTCATCATACTCCCTTATTGTGATGCTTTTTTTCTTATTGATGAAATCCTCAGTGAATCCCAAATTCTTTATGAGCTTTAGAGAAAAAATAGTAAGGCATGCACCTCCATCCACCAGGACTCATTTGACTTTCTTTTTATGGACTAGTACTTGGAAGTGGAGTGTGTGGTTATGATATGGCTGTGGGGTGAAATCTTGGTCTGAAAATGTAATGAGATTTGGGGTAATGATGTTACCCACCATAGCCTAGAATTTTTCCATGTCAAGGGTGGCTCAGGCAGTGGATGCAGCTAGTGCTTCATTAAGGATCTTCCTATGGGCGGCGGAGATTTTCAATAGTTCCATGATGGATATTTGGGCAGGTGTTCTTTTCAGCTGGTCAATGATATTTTAGTCATAGGGGATGGCCTTTGTACTAGAAATGGGGGTCTTATCTAGTGCCCTGACAATGGTAACCTTTCCACTTCGTGTGGTGACTCCATAGTCATTGTTGGCTCCCTTGACATTTATGATTGTGACCATTTCATCAACACACCTGACTATCTCCTCATACACTAGATTAGCACTAGCATACTTTTTCTTGCCTTTATTGTTCCCTTGATTATTTCCTTGATTGTTCCCTTGGTTATGGTTTGGCATCGAATTTGTGTAGATTTTCAGGTCTTGGTTTCCAACTAGTTGTTCGACGTTGATGACCTTATCCTCAATGAGGTCTTGGATGATGTTTTTGAGTCTCATGCAATTGGCGGTGGTATGTCCTTTGATTTTGTGAAAGTCACAAAGGAGGTTCTCATTATACCATGGTGGCTTGGTCATGGGTTCCATGTACTACTCAGAGCTAGAGATTTTGATTAGGTTCTCTTTGACCAACTTTTTCATTATGGACTCAATTGATTCACCAAGAGCTGTGAATTTGTGCTTGGGAGGATACTTGTTGCGGGGAGGTGGTCATCCTTGATTAACCAAGTTGTTGATTTGAATGGTGGGCATTGGTTGTTGCTATGCTACTAGAACATTAGTTTTCACATTTTTGTGATTGTGATTTTGTAGTTGATGATGGGTTTGGTTATTCTGTTTACGAGCACTAATGACCACTTTAGCATCGACCACGTCATCGTTCATGATATTTTTATTCCTCGACCATGTTTGAGGTTTATCATTGTAGTTATTAGATGGGCAGTTATCCTACATTGGAGTGAATTTTGGTGTACCTCCTCACTCAGTAAGGGCTCTTTCGATGTTGAGTGCCTTTGGGATCAATTGATCATAAGATGTGATGCATTGCATTTTTAAGTAAAATGCCAAGTTTTCATCTATATTGGCTATGATGGTGCAAAATTGTTGTTCTTTTGGCATGGTCCACTTGCTTTGATTGGCCTTGGATCACCATCTTTGAAAGAAGGATGCGAATTTCTCTCGTTTTCTTTGTTTGAGTGTAGACAATTCTTCCAAACTAACATCTGCACCCATATTAAAAGCGTAATTCTTAAGGAAGGCTTCCATGATTTCCTCGAATGTTTTAATGCCCATGGGTAGGCGAGAAAACCATTCCATGGCTGGACCAGTCAAGCTACAAGGGAAGAGCCGCATTAGGTATGTGTCATCATATGCGACTTCCATGCAATGCACCTGAAATTCCCTGACATGGTTTTTAGGGTTACCCATTCCATTGTACTTGTCAAATTTGGGGATCTCGAATCCCTTTGGGAATAGTATCATGGTGAGACTTCTGTCAAAAGGGTAAGGGCACAAGTTTCCTGGTGCTCTCATGGTTTTTCCTTCTTGTAAGTCCAACACTTGTTGTGAAAGCAGTTTGATTTTTATTGCAATATCTTTGCTCGGATTGGGAGGTGGAATGAATGAGTTGTGAGGTGTTTGAGATGTTTGATGGGTGGGGAGAGTACTAGTAAGCATTTTATACAAGCTCGGTTGTGCGTTCAAAGCCTGATGGTATGCCTGCATTTGTGTCAACAATGCTTGCTGTTGATCTTCTTGTTGTTGTTCCAACAATGCTTGTTATTAGTCCATCTGTTGTTGTTCCCATGAAGCCTGATGTTGATCAATCTATTGTTGTGTTAGTAAAGCTTGTTCCTGGTCTAGCTGTTGTTGTGCCAACAAAGCTTGTTGTTGGTCGAGCTGTTGTCGTGCCAATAAAGCTTGTTTTTTAGCTTGTTGTTGTGCCTGAAAGTCTTGTAGGGCTTGTTGGTAGGATTGCAGATGGATCGCTTGCAATTGTGCTTGGTATTGTGCTTGTGCTTATTGTTGGGCCTGAGCTTGGGCTTGAGCTTATGCTTAGGCTTGGGCTTGAGCTTGTTCTTGGGCTTGAGCTCATGCTTGGGCTTGGGCTTGTGCTTGGGCTTGGGCTTGAGCTTGTGCTTGGGCTTGGGCTTGGGCTTGAGCTGGGGCTTGTTGCTTTTGCTGGAGTACTCTCTATTGGTTGGCCTTTTGAAGGGTTTGGATCATCATGGTAAATGAGTTCATCATATTGGCTTTTGGTGGGATTGGTGGTGGAACAGGAATCATGCCAACTGTTGTGATGGGTGGAGGGATTGTGGCGGCGATTGGGATTTGGGTTGTTGGAGGGGTGGTTGAGATGATTGGTCCTTGAGATGGTATACTTTGGGATAATTGAAGACCAATTGCAGTGGTGGCTTGTATGGTTGCCACTTGTTGTTTTGATGATGTGGGTAAGAAGAGGGAATTGGGTGTGATGTTTAGATTGCTAGGTTCCAAGGAACCATCGATGTTGAGATGAGGAAAACCCAATCCTAGAGGTGATGTGTTTGGAAAAGAAAATGGGGGAAGGGATGCAATGTTACCTTGGAAAAAAGGATCTGCAATTCCAATTGTTTCAAACAAGCCTCCTTCTCCAAGTGGTAGAGAGGCTTGTATGTTTGATTGACAAGCTGGTGTCGCATGGAACAAAGATGAGCCCACATGGTTATGGAAGGTGAGCAGGATGTATGGGTGGGATGGATTTTTTGGGATAAACATAACTGGCATGGTGGTGATGACTGCCTCTTTGTTAACCACCAGGTGGTGCTTTTGCAATTCTTGGAACATGGAACTCCCCTTGTTCACATTCGGCAAGGTTGGTGTGATGGCCGATGTGGTGCAAGGTACTTCTTGATTGATATTTGACATCGGGGATGCATTTGTAAGAGGAATATCTATACTAGTGCTTGCATCAAGGTTAGGAGGGAACTAGAATCCTCCTCTTGGTAGCGTATTTAAGTATTTGAACATAGCACTGAAAATTTTGCGGTTCTCTATATTTTGAACCATCTTCATGATTTCGGATTTTGTCATCCCCATGTCTTCGTTCATGATGTCCTCTTGATGACTCTCCTCTTGAGGATTTTGTGATGATAAGGGAGAGTTACTTGGGGGATTACTTGATCCCGCTAGGTTCACTTCAGAGTTTAACTAACTCATGTCCACATAAGTTGATATTTCTCTGATATTCTCCATGTTCTTCTTGTATTGAGATCTTGTTTGGACCATTAAAAATAGGGATTTGTTCGATCCTAACCTTTTAGGCCCAAAAGTGAAGAACTAGGGAAGCTAAATGATCAAGGATGGTGGTAATGGTGATGGACTAAATGGATGGGATGAGTGAGTGAAACCTTTTGAAGAAATTTTGAAGGTATATGCTAAAATTGTAAGGGCTTTTAGATTGATTGTGATAATTTGACTAGATGCGTTAAGTCAAACATGATTGTTGTGAAGTTGTATTCCCTAGGAAGTTGCATTATACTAGGGGAATTTGCACAAATGGATGAATTGGCTAAGTGTGTTAAGCCAATGTAATTGTGAACTAATAGACTTTAAGAAGTTGCGTAATCTTAAAGAAAAATTTGTCCAATGGTTTGACTATTTTGGCTAGGTGTGTTAAGCCAAGATAGGGTGATGTTGATTTATCCCTCTATGTTTAGCGTGGTGATTTTTTCTAGAGTTCACAAAAGGTTTGATGATGAAATGAGATTTGGTTGATGGAGGAATGAATGAGAATGATGACTTTGATCTTGAACCTTATCCTAGACACGACTCTCTCTACAAAACCTCAGTATTGAAGAACATGCTAGACTTCCTATGGGAGAAAAGAAAACCTTTCAAAAAGTTTGGGATATTGTTGACAATAAAATGCATACAATGCTGGATTATTCCTTGAGGCTTTTTTGTAAAATTTGTATACAAGTATTTCCCTTACTTCAAGGAGCATCTCAAGGCATCTCTCATAGAATTTTAGACTAATTTTGTTGAACTTTGGCTTTGGGATTTTGATCTTGTGGGAAATCATTGGAAACAACACACATGAAGTTCAATTTGTCTCTTTATCTTGGTTTAATGAAATTATTTTTTATCCAAGACACTTGCTTGCTTAGGTTTCAAACTATATTTCTAGTGTCCCACTTTCTTTCTCATCCCACAAGATCCTTTCTGTGGAAATCGAGGAAAATAGGGCAAAATTTCCTTATGTTTAACCTTGTTGAAAATAAATGACGGTATAATTTGTGCACTTAGAAACCTCTAGGAATATGATCCCTAGGGAAAGCAAGAGTGCCAAAATTCGTCAAGAGTATTTGTTTCTCACAAGGGGTTTGAATTTTGAAGGTCTTGTGAATGTTTGTTTTCAAATTTTTTTAAGACCAAGCAATGCATTCCTTTCTTCAAGAACTTTTACACTCCTAGGATGATGAGACAATATCTTGTTGGGTTCCCACTTGGATAAATCCAGCTGCGCATATCTTGTGTGAATGGCTAAATGCTTGACCACACTAGTTCCCCTCCACGACACTCACTTATTCGGGTCATCCTAGCATTAGTACCCATGAATCTCCCATGATATACTTTCCATTTCCACAACAAGACTACATGTATAACGTGGGGTGGTTTCAAAGGACATAACCTTTTGCACCAAAAAGATAGACAAGGTTTTGGCCTTTTTCTGAACAAGGGGTTCTAATTCAGGCATTCCATTCATGGGGGATTATCCAACTTCAACAAGAGTCCATTTCTGTCTATCTTGTCAGAATAATCCTCGTGATTCTTGAACTTTCCTCAAGAATCCACACTTATATATCGGTTGGAAGTCACTTGGCTTTAGCGTGTTCCTGGTTGGGTCATTCCCTTGGGTGAGTACTTTTCCCACAAATCAGGCCCTCTAAGATAAACAATAGCGAACAAACATTAGTCGTAGTTCGATCAACCTTTGTTTAAAAACAAAAGGAGAACACTCACAATAAGTCTATTCACACTCACATGCTTTGTTCATTTTTAAATGCCCAAATTGAAATGTGGAGGCAATATTTTTAACAACCTAATATCACCAAAATGTTTTTGATTCTCAAGATCACAATGAAGCGTGACAGAAGTGCATACACATTTTAAATGATATTAACTTGTGAAAAGGATTGCAAAACATTGAAAACACTTGTTCATTTTAGACCTCACAACAATGATGAATTATTTTTAAGCACCAAATGAAGTGTGAGTTTGCTTTGTTCAATTGTTACCTTTTAAACAAAATCTAGTGTGTTTGCCTAAAGTTCTTTTTAGCCCCTTGACAACTTTTGAAGGAAATTTGATTGTTAATTTTAGAACCCAAAAGAAAACTAGTGTCCTAAAATGAAAGAACTTATCAAATCCTTTATAGAGTGTTAAAAAAACACTTTAGTGTTCAAAAACACTTTGTACAAAATAGGCATGGTATCCAAAAAAAAAATTTGCTTTTTCTTTTTATACCCAAAGTAAATTTAGTTTTCATAAGGTCAAAGATATTTAATAGATTTTTAAGGAGAGTTAAAGAACACTTTTAGTGTTTAGGAATACTTTGGGTTTGTGAGCATGATATCATGATAAAATTCTCCCTTTGCTCCAACCTGAAAAATAACAAAAAACTAGAGAGCAATAAAGACAGAAAACTAGATTAGAGATTAAAAAAAACTTAAATTAAAACAACACATGTCAATTTAAAACTTCACTGTTTCCCCATGGAAAAGTTTGTAAAAGCGGCAGAGTTTGGAAAAGAGGCAGAGTTTGGAAAAGTGACAGATTTTGGAAAAGAAGCATTGCTATATAGAGCCACGTGGGTGACTTTGGACGATTCTCTACAGAGACAAAGAGCACAAAAGCGGTGCGACAGAGGCCAGCGGCGCAGTTTGGAAGTGGTATAGTCTGGGAATTTAAAATTTTTAGGCAGGAAGAGTGACATGGCGGAGTTTGGAGAAAGCGCAGTGATAAAAGCAGTGGTGTATGGACCCATGTGGTGGACATAAGAAAATAAAATAAAAACAACAGAGGGGAACCCGCGGCGAAATTTGGAGAATTTGAATGTCGGTGAATATGGCACCGCCTCCTTGAAAGCGATGAAGTATTGCATTGCGGGGCTGAAAGCAGCGCAATATAGAGCCGTGTAGTGGAGTTTTCTATATCTGCACAAAAAGCGTTAGAAACTGCAAATTTTTTTGGAAAAATGTGATTTAAATGTTTGAACTACCCTCCTTCTAGCACCAAAATGTGAACCCCTAAACCTACAAATGCACAAAGACAATAAACACAAATAGATGTTAGTTCAAATACATGCAAAGAATGAGGGATTCCCCATGAAATCCATCTATTCAAGCTAACTATTAGGAAATAAAGAACAAACTAAATTAACATGAAAGTAAATCCTAATCTAGCCAATAGAGTGATGATCCCATGGGGGAATTGGTGCCAATGCAGTGTTGCAATTGGCCCTTTCCCCATTCCTAGGTTGCAATGAAGATGAATCTAGAAATGGTCAAATCTCCAAAGAATATTTGAGCGTAACCTTGATAAAAGATGTGAAATATGGTCAATACTTGGATATGATGAACAAAATTAGTTCGCAATTGGAGAGATTAACTTTGCATGTGGATTGTGGATGATGAGTGAGGAGAGAAGTCTCCAATTTATAGACTTCAATTTAGAAGAAGTGAGCAAGATTGAGCAACTTGGGACAAAGGATAATCCAATGGCATTGTGCCACTTTTCCACATGTGGTTAGAGGAGGAGTGAGCACATTTTGGCCAATGTGCATGACAAATGCATAAATTTGAATTTAAAATTGTGAGTTGACTTGTTGAAGAGGGAAAATAAATAAAGTTAATGTCACTTGGCTCAAGGCCAAGGACATGTAAGAGGTCTTAAATTCCTTGTTGGAAGGACTAAGTCCACTTGGCTTTTTGAATTCAAATGAGGGAGTATTCCCTTTTGATGCTTTGTGAGGGAAAATAGATGAATTAGTAAATCAAAGTATTTGATTTATTGTGCAACTTGCATTCTCTAGAGAATTTTAGTGAAAATGATTAACTTAATCATGGTTTTGATTAAATTAAAGAAGAATTAGGTGATGTGACAATTTAGACTTAAGTTTATGAATACATTTTAAGTCAATAATTGAGAGGAAACGATTTAATTAAATAAATGATTTGATTTATTTAATCTTGAGGGAACATGTTGGATTAAATCAAATAAGGTTTAATTTATTCAATTTAATAAGAGGACTTTATAGATCTTAGGTAAATAAAATGTTTTATTTAATCAAACAGGGATGTAAGGTTAATTAAATTAAATTGATTAATTTAATCAAAGGAGGTGATAGACTTAATCCAATAAATAGTGATTTATTAAATTAAGAGATGGAATGTGATGAGATGCTGAGAGTGTGACTTAAGAGGAAATGTTGTTAGTAATCGTGATCAGGTGTGCCAAAATGAATATGTACGTTTTCCATGTGTACAAATATTATTAAAGATAAAAAATAAAATTGAAATTCCTAATCTAATAATAGAGAACAAAGAAGTGCATGAAAGTAAGAAATAAAGAGAAATTTTACCATAATATTCATTCCTCAATTGAATGAACTCCATAATATTTCATTTTTATGTGAAGCTCCAAGTGCCCTCAATATTGAAGATGCTACTAAAGCCTATGACTAGTGACTAGAAAAATATCAAAGATTAACTATTATCTCAACAACATGATAGCCTATGAATTCAAGATTTTCTAAGATGATCTCAAATGGTGAAAATGATAAATAGTTGCACTATTTATAAAGGGCTAAATAGAAGATGGATGGTGAATACTGATAAGACATTAATTCGATCAATGACCAAAACTGGATGAGACAAGATGAGATAAGATCAACAGTGAAGAAGAAAGAGAAAATTGAATGATTTTTTGATAAAATCAATTAATTTGAAGAGGAAAGAAAACATAATTAAATAATAAAAACATTATTTAATTAGAAGAGGAAAGAAAGCATAATTAAATAATTAAAAAAATAATAATTAGAAGAGGAGAAGGTGAGCTATCTTTTCTTTTTAATTGAATAGAAATTTAATTCAAAAAACGAGGAAAAATATAAGTCATTAATTAAATAATATTTAATTAATTTATGATAGAAAAACTAACAGTGAATAATTAAATAATTAATATAATTATTTGATTGTAGTGGAAAGTTGAAATAATTAAATAAATAAAGTTTATTTAATTATAGAGGAAAGACATTAGTGACATAATTGAATAAATATAATTTATTTAATTAATCAAGATTAATGGAGAATTGAATTAAATGAACTAATTAAATAATTAAGGATGATTTAATTAATAGCAAAATTATGACCCTAGATAATGGAAAAATTGTGTTAGTATTGCTTAGGACATTTTTAGTTTCTACATTTGCCCCTCTTTGATACAATGAAGTTTATCACACTGTGTCAAAGAATAAGATGTTGGAATGTGATGCTATTGATTGTTGTTATTAATGGGTGTCATTTATGTCAACATATCTTGGTTGATGTTTAAGGTTTAGTTGTGATGCTTTAGTGATCTAAACTGGCATGCTTCAAATGGTGTGTTGTGATGATCTATCTTTGGTCATGCTTGTCCTGGTCCAATTCATTTTGCAACATAATGAGATACACTCTTATGGGTCTGGACCGATCTGGAAAGTGGTTAGTGTGTCTTGGAACATTGTTTGCATTGTAATGTGTATTTCATATTCCTTGGTTTTGGATATCATGAGTAATATGTACCATTTTGATTTACGTGAGGAGCTTCTGCATGGTCCACATTTCATTCCCTTCCACCATGTGAATTTTTTTGTGGTGACCTAATTCAAATTGTGTTTGTTTGACTTAGGAGTTTATGAAAGCATGAAATGGAATTGTGTTTGGCCGACTTAGGAAGATTATGAAGGCATGGAATGGTATAAGTAAAATTTGATTTTGTTCAATTAAAGTAAGTGTGGTGAATGTTAATTTGAAAATCTAGACATTGTGTGAAAGTATACCAAAGACAAAAAAATAGTGAGTTTATTTTGGTGTGACTATTGGTGATAGTTATTTCTGTGGTGGATTCCCTTTCATCATTATTCAGGCAGTGAGCCATTTTATGTAGGAAGTGAGGCTTTCTCTTTTTCGAGTGAGTCTTTTTATCTTTGGTTGTAATAGCTAGGTAGTTAGCCCATTAGTAGTGAGCCTTACCTGTAGTGAGCACTTTTGGCGGTGAGCCCTTGTAAAATTCACCTTATTCGGTGCTTTATAATTGAGAATTAGCATTCTCCATGGTTTTTACCATCTTGGGTTTCCACATAAATTTTGATTTTCCTTGTGCATGGTGTTGCTAAGTGATTTCATGTTCATATTTGTTTAATTGCTAGCTAATTGACTTGAGCTTGCTCTAGATTAATTAAGGTTCAGAAAATTATTTTATAATAATTGATTCACCCCCTCTCAGTTATCTGAATTTTTCTACAATTGGTATCAAAGATTTGGTTCCTCGAAGAAGAGCTTAACTTCTTTAAAGGGTTTTTTTGATGATGTGCAAACTAACAATTCCTATGTTTGATGGATCTGACTATAGTTTCCAAAAAGTGTAGATGAGAGGTTACTTGATTTCTCTAGGGTACAAAACTTTGAAAGTTGTTGAGAAAAAATATGTTGAACTAGTAAATGGTCCTTCTAGTGCGGATGAGATTTCTACCTATGAAGAGAATAAAAAGGAAAGGTATGCAATCTTTAATGCTTTATCTAAGACCGAGTTAACAAAATTTATTTAATTGGAAACTACTTATATGAGGTTTTGGGAAATTTGAAATAAATCTATGAAAGAAATGATAGAGTCAAATTATCAAAGAGTTGATAGCTAAGCGTAGATATTAAAACTTGAGAATGAAAGAAGGTGAGAAAATAGGAAGCTATTTTCAAAGAGTTGGCACTACAGTAAATGAAGTCAAAAAACAAGGAATCACTCTAATAGATGAAGATGTTATGGAGAATATTCTAATGACCCTACCAGAGAGCTATAGTTACAAGATCTCAGCTATTGATGAAGTTTAGGATCTGAATAAATTCAGTAGAGAGAAACTATTTGGCACCTTGACTGGACATTTGAGA
Organism: Sequoiadendron giganteum; assembly: GCA_007115665.2. Taxonomy (NCBI): domain Eukaryota; kingdom Viridiplantae; phylum Streptophyta; class Pinopsida; order Cupressales; family Cupressaceae; genus Sequoiadendron; species Sequoiadendron giganteum. The sequence goes on along the minus strand of CM021110.1, from coordinate 137,064,727 downwards.
TGAGAAAATTTAGAAAAGAAAGGAGAAATCTGAAACAACCTTCAAAGCCACAAAAATAGAAGAAGATCTAGAAAGTGAAATTTTAGATGAGTTGGAAGAAAACTTCACAAGAAAACTAAAGAAATTTAACATAGAGTACAAAGGTATGCTACCTCTTAAATTCTTTACACATGGAAAGATTGGTCATTTAACAAATAAGTGTCCAGAGAAAAGAACAAGGATTTAAAAAAAAAATATCAATAAGAAGGCCTATTATGTTAATGAGAATGCCAATATTTTAGATGATGAATTAGATGATGAGGATTGTTTGTTTTAGGTAGAAACTGATAAATCTAGATTTGATATCTCTAATATTTGTCTAGAATCTAATGATAACACTGAAGCTGTATTATTTTTCAAAGGAAATAGAGATGAATGGTTGATTGATAATGGATGTTTGAATCATATGATCAATGAAAAAAGTAAGTTTATAAAAGCTGAAAAATATGATGGAGGTTCTATTATATTTGGAGATGATAAAATAGCATAGATTATTAAAATTGGTTCTATTACCTCTGATAGAAAATATAACACTAGAAATGTTTACTATGTGAAGGGATTATATCATAATCTTTTGAGTGTCAGAAAGTGTGAACCCCAACCCTACACCTGCACAAACATGGAAAACAAGCACATTATTAGATTGAAATGCAAGTAAGAATAAGGATTACCCATGAAATTAGATTGAAACATTAACATAGGAAGAAAATGAAGAACAATACAAATGAAATTAATTGAATCCTATTTTAATGAACAATTTATCAATCCCATGGGGAATTAGTGCCAATTATGTGTATAAATTGGCCCTTTCCAAAATCCTTTGTAAGCCTTGATTAGTTGATCCACTTGATGGTGAATAAAAATGATGAGCTCCATGAGAAAACCTACAATAACCTAGCTATGGTGATGAAAAATTCTCAAGAAATGATATAAAATTGCTCTAATGTGAAGATAATAACTTTGAATTCAAACTGTGGATGATGAGGAATTATAGTAGACTTGCTTGGATTGTGGATGATATTGCAATAGAGGAGGCCTCTATTTATAGATTTGAAGAATGGAAGATTGAAGGATTTGGGTGAATGTGGGATAAAATACCAAGCAATGAGAGAAGACCACTTTTCCACATGTGATTGGAGGAGGAATGAGCATATTTTGGTCAATGTGCATGATAAATGCTATGAGATTCAAATTTGAAGTTTGAAAGTGACATGTTTAGAGGGAAGGGAAATGGAGTTAATGTCACTTGGCTCAAGGCTAAGGACATGTAAGAAACACTAAATGCCTTTTTGGAAGTACACATCCCCTTTTGGAGGGAATTTTGAATCGAAAGAATATTCCACAAAATATGCCCTTTTGAATGGAAATTGATGATTTAATAAATCAAATAAATTGATTTATTGTGAAAGTTGCAAAATCTAGAGGATTGAAATGATTAGGATTAGATTTAATCATATTTTGATTAGATTAGGTGGAAATTAGATGTTTGATAATTTTGACTTAGATTTTAGGATTTAAACAAATCAAAGTTGAGATGAATAATGATTTTAGATTTAATTAGATAAAATTGATTTATTTAACTAAGGAGAATGATGTTAGATAAAATCAGATCGAAATTTATTTATTTATATTAAGGAGGTGATTTTAGAGATTTAATTAAATAAAGTAAATTATTTAATTAAAAGAGGGATGATAAGATTAATTAAACAAAATGATTTGTTTAATTAATAGAGGAGAATGACATAATCAGATAAATTTGATATATTTAATATAGAGAGGGAATATGATGAATTTAATCAAATTAAGATTATTTAATTAAATTGATTAGTAAAGGAGATGATTCAAGATGAATTGATGTTAGTAAGATCGAGATCAGGTATGTAGGATCAACTTGTATATTTTTCATGTCTACATTTTTCCTCTCTTTGAAGCAATGCACTTGTTGCGTTCGTTCAAAGAATAAATTATTGTGATCAAAATTCAAAAATTTCTTTATTTTTTGGAAGCCCCACTGCTGCCCTAGTGAGAATGATTATTCTGGTATATTTCCCCCTTGAGAGATCGAGCAGAAAGTTTGATTTGAGAATCGATCTCACGATAAAATGCAAGAGGAGTGGTTATATTGATCAAAGGATGAAGGATAATTCTTTGATGTAGAAAATTTTGATGATGTATAAACAATCATCGACCATGGGTAGCCTTATGTATATTTTGATACAACACACCAATTTTAGATAGAAATGTTAGTAAAGCTAAGAGAATAATAAGAATAAGATGATGAAAGGAGGATCCACTAAACCTACACTATTAAATGACGATGATGATTATTTTCTTACTAGGAATTAGGAGTTTAAAAAGGGCCAATTACTTTATGTTTGATAATACACATAGGTATGATGCATCAAGGTATAAAGAATCTGGATAGTGTTGTACCTAGTGTGATTGACTTTGATTCGACAATCAGATAGGAGTATTCTTGTTTATACTTGAAATACGGAAACCTTACTAGGATGCACCTAACAAAGAAAGTATTTGCCAAGTTATCTTATAAGAACATCCAACAAGCACAATAGATAAAAAATATAATGATCATTACCTCATTCCTTTCTCTCTAAACCTATTTTGATTAGGCATCATCGACAGGTCCTTGGGATGAACGCAAAAATAAGATAAGTAAAAAATACCAGATAAAGTAAACAAACAAGATAATGTTCTTCGTACCATTAGCCAAGACTAAACTACAGTGATACTTGATGTTGATGTCCATTATGGGAAGGATGAATCCTAGGACATTTTGTGATCAGGTTTTTGATGAGTTTGATTGGATAATAAGCTATTGATACTCTGAGTTGATCAACTTGCTTGCTTACTGACCTAGACTTGAGACTCTGATGATTAAGTTCTCACTTTAAAACCTTCTAAACTTGCTTATGATTGACTTGAAAAAGGATGAAGGCAATGTTGATTTATTATGAGTGATGATTATGGCGGGTGAAAGCAAAATGAGACAAATGCACCATTTTGGGTTTTTTTCAAATGTTTTGAGGTTGTTCTTGGGATTTTGAGATTTTTCAATTTTTTTGGTATTTTTGAGATTTAGACCAAGGGAATAACTTAAAGACCTATCCTAGGGGTCTCAAGAGTTGATCAACAGATTAGCCTTTCCTACATTATACACACAGAGACCACATAGTTTGACTGACGACAAACTTGATTACTGATGAGATAGATGGCCAAATAGATTGCCATTCCATTGTGACATATGCCTAAAGGAATGACCTAAAATTTCTTGAGGGATGATCCAAGATCAACCTTGCCTACGTTCAAGCTTAGAGATGACGTAGTTTGGTTGGATGACTCTATTTTTTATTTTTTAGATATTTGACATGTTTTGGGTTTTGATATGATTTGGATGTTTTTGAATTTTTGCATGATTTTGATGTTTTGGATGATCATATCAATGCTCTATTTTGGGATTTTATTGAAAGAAAAGATAAGGTTGATTGATTCGATCAATGGATTGATGATGATAACATTGTTGAGGATACACAACAATGTAAGGATAGTGTAAAGAAACATGAGGATTATGATGAATTCATGATGATAAAATTGTTGAGGATACTCAAAAATGCAAGGATAGTGTTAAGAAACACAAGGATTGGGAAGGATATCCTGAGATCATGATTGATTGATTAGATTTGGTTGATCAGGATTTGGAAGCTTGGCTTGGAACAAAATTTGTTTTGATGATTTGATGTCATGTTGATGTATGCATTAGATGCAACTGATGTTCGATGAAAGATAAAGCTTGATAAAGAACATTGTCTTGTCAATATATGCCATGGGCTAGTGATTTGGCTTTTGTCTCACAAATGCTTGACCAATTTGATTTCATAGTTTCCAATGTTCAGATCACCACAAACATTAGAGGTTATAGATTGAGTTTTATTCCCAAAGAAAAATTTAAACATCTACACCTAGTGTCTAGCAATGTTTGAAAGACCATGGGAGGATTCTTGGATAGATGGATGGATGGATGGATATGGTAAGGATGTAAAGGATACAAAGGTTTATATTGTAACAATATTTTTGAATGGAGGATTCTCATTTGGATAATGCTTCATAGTTCAAACAACGTTGGGTAGGATAGGATCAATGAAAATGACCCATTTCAAGATGTTTTCCATAAGAAAGTGTAAAGTGTACACAAAACTTGCTCAAGATCAAGATAATTTGGACTATAGATGTAGATGGATGAAAATGGATTGGATAAATGGTTCATGAATAAATGGATTTATTATGGATAAGATGGAGGGAATTTTGGCTTTATTATGGATGAGATGAGATGCTTCCAACTGAAATAATACACATAGATGCTTGATTCTACACATGAAATGTTTTTACTAGGTTTTCATCATGGTACCTATCCAAAGCGCCACCAAAGTGATTTTCACTAGAGGACGATTTTTCTCTTTACTATTTTTTTCTTTTTTTTTTAATCTTTTTTCTGATTTTTTGGATTTTTTGTTGAAATATTTTAAGCTCATGTTGAACCACTTTGTTTTATCGATGTAGATTATTTTTTCATAATTTTCCATCGATATCTTTCTTGAAGAATTTTCTTTGCCAAGATATGTGCACTTGAATGCAACTTTTGAGATTCCTAATTTGCTTTGCTAACACTGGAGTTAACTTCATCTTTGTGCATACATCGCAATAGAGTGCCTTTTGAATCCTTATGATGAAGGGTCTTCATCAACACATGGTCAATGTGAGAATTGGATATTATGCATGGATGCATGGATGGTGGAGTGTGTTTAAGAATAAAATATGGACTGGTTGATAGTTTGAAACCTTTGACTCTCCAAACTTGGGAAGATGAGAAATGATGGGTGGATACAAAAGTGTGCATGGAATTAGGATCAACTACTTATAATTTGTACGTTGCTTGAGAAGCCTGATTTTTCCTTTGTGGACATCTTTGATAGATACTTGCCCCCTTTTCATTTTTCCCCATATTTTCTTTGACTAATGGAGTTTGATAGGGATCATCTTTATTTGTATTTTTTGGTATCCGTATGTATTTGATTTGTCTGATATGCTTCTTAGCTTCTTTTTATTTGATAATTTTCTTCATGATTTGATTCAAATATCCCTTTTGATATTGCTCCCGACTCGTCAATGGGGTGATGGGTGTATGAAGATTCTTGATGTGGATGGTTGTAGTATTGGTGTTGGTTTAATCATAAGGATCATTTTTTCCACCTATCTTGACATTTTCTTGAGACAAAGTTTCCCCTAGTATGGTGGCAGTATCATCTTTGTTCTCTGATTCTCCCTATTTTGAGATGTCTTTTTCAAAATGCATTCTTTGACAAATGACCACTGCAAATGATGTCATTTCAATTTGTTACTCTGCTGACTCTAGAATATCCTATTATGTCTGACATGTTATCTTGAGTGGATAATACTAGATATCTTCATACACAATGTCCCTAGTCTAAATCTGGGATATATTTGATCCTGATGTTGACAACTGAGTTTTACTGTAGTAATCAATATCTTGCTCTTTTTATGTAATAATGTCAGGAGTATGGAATCGTGTTCTGAATGAAGATCATTTACATGTCCATCCATGGGAATCATCTCATGGGTAGATGGAGGGGTATGTTATATGTGGATGTGATCATCTCATATATATAGGAGAGTGTCCATTATATCATTGTACTAGCTTGGAGATACAAATTCTTGATCTCAAATGATTTTAGAATTTCTTTCGACATGTTTTGGATCAAGTTCTTGGCATGGGTCAATTTCAAAGAATATATTTCTTATAAAGGGTTCTTGGATATCTTCATTAGGCATAGGAAATTTCTCAAATGTCATGAGGTCAAAAAATGTCCATATGTTTTGGAAAGGATCATTGCTAGAACTTGGTGAAATATGTTGATCATGCTTTGGAATAAATTCTTGAGATATGTCCTCTAGCTCATTAGGTGATGTAGAGACATTTTTAACATGATCATTGGTTGAAGGATCTTGATCATAATTTTCAACAATTGTGGTAGGATTCTATTGCAAGCTTTGTTGAGGGAATAATGTTTGTGTTTGTTGTGGAGCCAAAAACGCTTGTTGTTGGCTGTGTTGTTGTTGTGCCAAAAATGCTTGTTGTTGAGCTACTTGTTGTTGTGTCTAAAAATCTTGCAGGACTTGTTGATATAATTGTTGATGGATTGCTTACACTTGTGCCTGGTATTGTGCTTGCACCTGTTGATCCTAGTGTGGGGCTTGAGCTTCCAACCTATGCTTGTTTGGTTTCTTGTGCCGCTTGCCCAACTTATGTGGCTTGTGCAGCTTATGTAGCTTGTTGGGAGGCTAATTGTGCTTGCGCTTGCTGAGAAACTAGTTGTGAAACTTGTTGGTTTTGGAGCACCTTTTGATGGGAAACTTGTTGAGTGGTTTGCAGCATAATGGAGAATGAATTTTCCATGTTGTGTTTTGGCGGTGGTGGTGGCAGATTGGGAATGGTATTGACCATTTTGATAGCAGAATAGTCACATTGATTTGCATAGTTTGGGTGGTGAATGGTGTGATTGAGATGCTTGGTCTTTGAGACACTTAAGGAATGGTGGTTGCATTGACCTTTGGGGTTTCTTGGATGGTTGCAATTTATTGTTGTGATGTCGATGGAAAAATGGGAGGATTTGATATGATGCTTTGAATTATGAAGGGGGTGTTGCTTGGATTTAGTTGATTGATGGTTGGTAAAGGGGGAAGGCTCATGCCTTGATTGTTTGGTTAATAGATTTATAAGTTTTGAATTTGATTTAGATCTACCAAAGGGAAAGGTGTTCCAAAATTTATATTGGGCATGCTCACTTTTGTTGTACCATTGAGGTTTGGAGGAGATAATGATCCCATGTATGGTTTGTACAAATGCAATTTTTTCAAATCAATTGGCATTGTAAGGCTTGGATAGTTTGTTTGAATTGGATTACTCATGATGGATGAATCAAGTTTATATTGCATGCTCCTCTTGTGTTGTTACCATTTTGACCTTTGAGGGGTTTAGGACCAATGATGAGATGAAGGATGAAAGGGGTGAATGATATGGGTGTTTAAAATTTTAGGAACTTTGGATCAATGCTAGACTTTAGGACTTGTATCGATTTTGATTGATTGATAATGAACTTGTAGAATCTAGGAAGTTGTGTTATCATAGGGTAAAATCACACATGAGAGGATATTTTGACTAATCGTGTTAATTCAAACAAGATGATTTTGGATAATGAACTTGTAAATTCTAGGAAGTTGTGTTATCCTAGAGTAAACTTGTACACAAGAAGATAATTTGGCTAGGTGTGTTAAGCCAGACAAGGTGATTTTGGATAATGATCTTGTAAATTCTAGAAATTTGTGTTATCCTAGAGTAAAATCATACACAAGAGGATAATTTGGCTAGGTGTGTTAAGACAAACAAGGTGATGTTGATTTTTCCTAAAATTCTAGCATAAGTGATGTTTTCCAAGGATCCAAAAGTTGTTGGTGAAATGAGATTTTGATAAATGTTTGGATGGGGTGAAGTGTTTGAATTGATCCTAGATGAACCTAAGAGGACTTGTTTACTAGACCAAGATATTGAAGAATATGTTTTCCCTAAAAGTGGTTCAAACCAAAATACCAATGTTTGCATGAAAACCAAATGACTCAAAAGGGACCAAGCACATGTGTGGTTCAATTTTTTGTTATCTTGCTTAGGTTTGGTTCTTTTTCCCACAAAAACTTTCCTGATCATGTTTTTCAAATTGAATGTATATGTCTCAATTCCTTTTCATCTGACAAGGTCCATTATGTGGAAATCGAGAAAATCAAGGCAATAGTTTCCTATTTGTTGACTTTAGTTAAAACAAATGATGATTAAACCCAAGAACTTAGAAACCTCTAAGGATGGAATGCCTAGGGAAAGAAAGAGCACTTAGATTCATCAAGGGTATTTGTTTCCCCCAAAGGGTTTCAAATTTCAAAGCTTTTGTGAATGTTTGTTTTCAATTGTTTTGAGACCCAAGCAAAGTGTTGTTTTCTTCTTCCAAGATCATGCACAATCCTAGGATGAAGAGACAATATTTGTTGGGTTCCCACTTGGATAAATCCAACTGCACATATTCAGTGTGGATTATTAGATGCTTGACCACACTAGCTCCCCCTTACAGTGCACTCACTTCTCAGGTCAACCAAGCATCAGTACCCATGAATCTCCCATGACATACTTTTCATCTCTACAACAAAACCACATGTATACATGGGGCAGCTTCAAAGGACATGAATTTTTGCACCAGAAAATAGATTAGGATTTTTGGCTTTTTCTAAACAAGGGTTTTGATGCGGGTATTCCATTTATGGGAGACCATCCATTCAGCGAGTGACCATTTTCGCCAACAATCCTCATGATTATCGAACTTTCCTCAAGAATCCACACTTATATACCAAGTGGAAGTTGCTTGGCTTTAGCATGTTCCCAGTTGAGTTGTTCCCTTGGGTGATTAATTTTTCCCACAAGGTAGGCCCTCTAAGATAAATGAAAATGAGCAAGTATATCTCGTAGTTCAATCGCCCTTCATTGAAAAACAAAGGGAGAACACTCGCAATATGCCACATTCACACTCGCAAGATTGGTTCAATTTATATCCCAAAATTAAATATGGAGGTAATACTTTATGCAACTTAATATCACCAAAATTACTTTTGATTCTCAATATCATTGTGAAGTGCAAGAGAAGCACATACACCTTTTTAAATGAGATTATTTTGCAAAAAAGATTACAAGACACAAAAACAAATGTTCATTTTTTAATCCTTCAAAGCAATAGTGAATTATTTTTAAGAACCAAAGGAAATATGAAATTTTCTTTATTCAATTATTAATCCTTAAACCAAATCTAGTGAGTTTGTCCTAAAGTTCATTTTAGGCCCTTTGTTGCAAAAATTGAAAGCTTTTGTAGTGTTCTTTTTAGAGCCCAAAATAAATTTAGTGTCCTAAAAGCATGAAGGTAAAAAATCCTTAGAAAGGGATTATAAGTTCTCCAAAAATTTTTAAAATCACTTAACATAATGAGATAATAAAATCATAAATAGCCCTTGGCCTTTGTATTCCTTCCTTCACTTTTGATCAAGAAATTTTCCTTTTTGGCAGGCTTCAATAATTGTCAGATTTTTCCATTTTTGGTAATTTCACATGCATAAATTTGAGAGTCCTATTTTTTACCAAAAACTTTCTAAAACTAAGATAGGATGAATTTCCAACTAACATCCTAAATTGGAAACATGGGTTTTGAGTTATTAGCAAAACTGACTTCTAAAAAACTAGAAAAAAAACACTAAATTGCCATTTTGAGGGCCAAGATGAAAGTTTCAAGCCTCGAAAATGTGCCAAAATTGACACCAACTTACAAAAGGTAGTTGGAAATCCGCATGCCACCTCAAAATGAAATCGCCTATAGAATTTCAGCCAAAACCCACATCTGAGTGAAAAGTTACGACTTTGGGAAGTTCTTGCATCACAAAAAATATTAAAAATAATTATAAATTTGCCTTTTGCCCAACTCCAGCAGTGCAATCCGTAGGTGCAACACATTTTGAGAAGGCCAGTGGTGTAATATAGTGTCGTAGATGAATGAGAGTGATGCTTTGAAGAAAAATAGTGATTGCGATTCCAACACTATTTGGCAAGCGACGCTATTTGAAATTTGGAAAACCTGTGATTTTGTTTGAAATTTGAATTTTTCGGGTGGGAAGACTCCAACAACAGACTTTAGAATTTAGGAGCGGTGCAATATAGCATCGCTGGACTGGTACCAGTGTAGTTTGGCACCACTATATTGATAGCGGTGTAGTTTTCTATAGACACAAAAGTTAACAAAAAACCACATAATTTTTGAAAAAACATGTTGAAATCTTTTATATTGCCCTCCTTCTAGTGCCAAAATGTGAACCCCAATCCTACGCCTGCACAAACATGGAAAACAAGCACATTATTATATTGAAATGTGAGTAAGAATAAGGATTCCACATGAAATTAGATTGAAACATTAACATAGGAAGAAAATGAAGAACAATACAAATGAAAGTAATTGAATCCTATTTTAATGAACAAACTATCAATCCCATGGGGGAATCGGTGCCAATTATGTGTAGAAATTCACCATTTCCCAACTCCTTTGTAATATTTTATGATTTGATCCACTTGATGGTGAAGAACAATGATGAACTCCTTGAGAAAACTTGCAATAACCTAGCTATGCTGAAGGAAAATGCTCAAGAAATGATATAAAATTGCTCTAATATGAAGATAATAACTTTGCATTCAAAGTGTGGATGATGATGATGTATAGTAGACTTTCTTGGATTGTGATTTCAATAGAGGAGGCCTCTATTTATAGATTTGAAGAATGGAAGATTGATGGATTTGGGTGAATGTGGGACAAAAGACCAACCAATGAGAGAAAACCACTTGTCCACATGTGATTGGAGGAGGAATGAGCAAATTTTTGTCAATGTGCATGATAAATGCTATGAGATTCAAATTTGAAATTTGAAAGTGACATGTTTAGAGGGAAGGTAAATGGAGTTAATATAACTTGGCTCAAGGCTAAGGATATGTAAGAAGCATTAAATGCCTTGCTGGAAGTACCCATCCCCTTTTGGAGGGTTTTTTGAATTGGAAGAATATTCCACAAAATATGCCCTTTTTAATGGAAATTGATGATTTAATAAATCAAATAAATTGATTTATTTTGCAAGTTGCAAAATCTAGAGGATTGAAGTGATTAGGATTAGATTTAATCATGATTTGATTAGATTAAGTGGAAATTAGATGATTTGACAATTTTGACTTAGATTTTAGGATTTAAATAAATCAGAGTTGAGAGGAATAATGATTTTAGATTTAATTAAAATTTAATTAAATAAAATTTATTTATTTAACTAAGGAGAATGATCTTAGATTAAATCAAATAAAGATTAATTTATTTAATTCAAGGAGATGACTTTAGATATTTAATTAAATATAGATAGTTATTTAACTAAAAGAGGGATGATCAAATTAATTAAATAGAATGATTTGTTAAATTAATAGAGGAGAATGAATTAATCAGATAAATTTGATTTATTTAATTAAGAGAGGGAATATGGTGAATTTAATCAAATTAATATTATTTTTAAATTGATTAGTAAAGGAGATGATTCAGGACGAACTGATGTTAGTAAGATGAGGTTCAAGTGTATAGGATCAACTTGTATATTTTTGTGTCTACAAAAAGATGTGTTAAAATGGCTATAATGTTCTATTTCAGGATGATGGTTGTGAGATCTGGAAGAATTATAGAACTATTATTATAGCAAGAAAAACAACAAGTGGGAATATATATCAAAAGGAAGGAGCTACAAAGAGATTCTTATTTTCTTAGAGCAATGATAGTTGGCTCTAGCACTGGAGGATGTATCATATCAACTTCAACAACTTGGTAAGGATAAGTTCAACAAGATAAGTCAAAGATTTTCAAAGACTAGCCAAACCAGATAGCATTATCTATAAAGGATGTCAAGAAGAAAAACAAACCAAAGGAACATTTTGAGGAAAAGAAGCATCATCTCCTAGATTGTTGAACCTTATACACACTGACCTATGTGGTCAAACTAAAATGTTAAGTTTACAAGGTGAGAAATATTTATGTTCTTAGTAGATGATTATTCTAGATTAGGGTTACATATTTAAGAGAAAAATTAGAGGCTCTAGAAAAATTCAAGATTTTCAAGGCAAGAGTTGAGAATGAAGTTGATAGGAGAATAAAATGCTTAAGATTTGAGATCCATGAGGAGAGTTTACTTTTGATGAATTGAAAAATTTCTATGAGAAACACAACATTAAAAGACAACTATCTTCCCCTGGAATGCCAAAACATAATGGTGTAGTGGAAATAATGAACTAGATAGTTCAAGAATAAGCTAGAACAATGACCATGGAAGCAGGTTTACCATAGGTCTATTGGAGAGAAGTGATACACATATAAGTATACACTCTTAATAAAGTACTATTCTAGAGGAAATATGGAAATACATCATATGAGCTATGGCATGGAAGATCTCCCACAGTAAAGTACTTCAAAAAACTTGGAAGAAAATACTACATCTAGAGAGATGAGGAGAATCTTGGAAAGTTTGATAGAATAGCTAATGAAGGTATTTTTTTGGGTTACTCTACAAGAAGCAAAGCATACCGGTGTTACAACAAGAGGTTGGACAAGATAGATGAAAGTGCAAATGTGAAAGTAGATGAAGATGTTAAATAAATCCTAATAGGCATATTGAATATGAATCAGATAAATCAGATGACATAGAATAAAATGACAAGAAAGAATAAGAAGAGAGAAAGGAGGATTTGACAACTAAAACCAAAAATCCAAGGTATATATAGAGAAACCATTTAGAAAATCAGATTATTGGGGATATGAATAAAGGAATCATCACAAGAAGAAAAGTAGCTCAAGAGAAAGTGATACTATGACTACTCTAAAAAATTGAGCCAAAGACCGTGGAAGAAGCATGCAATGATTAGAATTGGGTGAAGGCAATGAAAGAAGAGCTTGATGAGATAGAGAAAAATCAGACTTGGGAACTTGTGACAAGTTAGATAGATAAAAAAGTAATCGAAACAAAGTGGGTATTTCAAAACAAGCTGAATGAAAATGGAAAGGTAATGAGAAACAAGGCAATATTGGTTTGCAAAGGTTACACTTAGATCAAAGGTATTTATTTTGAAGAAGCATATGCCTTTGTTGCCCAAATGGAAGTGATCCAAATATTCTTATATTTTGAAATTTTTAAGGATTTAAAATTCTATCAAATGGATGTAAAATCAACATTCTTGAATGGTGAACCAAAGGAAGAAGTCTACATTGTGCAACTAGAGGGATTCAAGTCTAAAAATAACTTGGATGTTGTTTGTAGGTTGAAGAAATATTTATACAGATTGCATCACAATCCTAGAGCCTGGTATGATAGATTAGACAAGTACTTGATTAGATAAGGGTTTCAAAAGGGATCTAGTAACAATGATTTATACTACAAAATTCACTCAAATCAAATATTGATTGTTGTGGTTTATGTTGATGACATAATTTTTGAAGGAAATGATGGCATGTGCAAAAAATTCACAGATGAAATGTAGAAAGAATTTGAAATGTCTATGATAGGTGAGTTGAATTTCTTCCTTGGATTACAAGTAAATCTGAACAACAAAAGAATTTTCATTTCTCATTCCAAGTATACCAAAGAATAATTGAAGAAGTTTGGATTGGAAAAATACAAAAAACATTGTATAGCTATTGTTACCAAATGTAAGTTGAAAAAAGGTGATTCAAATAAATTTTATTCAAGTATGTATAGGTCAATGATTGGAGGATTGTATTTGAATGCTACTAGACTAGACATTATGTATGTTGTTTTTTTAGTAGCTATATTTTAGCAAGAACCAAAGGAATCAAATTTTTTTGTAGTAAAAATAATTTTTAGATATTTGAAGGGTACAAAAGATATTGGGTTATGGTATCCAAAGGACTCAGATTTCACGTTGATAGCATACACTTATGTGGATTGGGTTGAATGTGTTGATAAAAAATGGATCAAAAGTGATGGAGCTTATTTCCTTAGTTCCCAGTTGGTTGCTTGGTCAAGCAAGAAACAATATTGTTTATCTTTATCTACTGTTGAAGTGGAATACATTACAACATCCTCATTTTTCACTCAGGTACTATGGATGAAAAAAAAATGAAGGACATTGGAATGTCATTTTATGAACAAATCTCAATTATGTTTGATAATACTAGTTCAATAAACATTTCCAAGAATATGTTACAACACTCCAAAATAAAACATATATCCATAAAATATCACTTCTTGAGAGAGAAGGTATTGGAGAATGAGGTGAGACTTGAATATGTACCCACAAAAGAGTAGTTGTAGATATTTTCACAATACCGTTCATCAAAGATACTTTTGAGTATCTCCAATAGAAGTTAGGGGTTCTTCCCCCTTGGAGTCCATAATTATTTGCACTAGGGTGTATATTTTTCTAGGGTATTATATTCTCACTCTTATCTGGATAAATACTTGGTGGCTTCCTCATAGGGGGAGAGGGGTAAGTTTTTTAGGGGGAGTTATTTTTTTGACCTTTGTCTTTGATGTCAAAGGGGGAGAACAAAAGAGGTTCCTTATTGATGTTAATATTATTGTTGAGTTGTTTAGTTTTTCACTAATGAATGTTTCCATCAATGAAAAAGGGGGAGATTTTTGGAATGTGATTTTGTTGATTATTGTCATTAATGGTTGTCATTGATGTCAACATATCTTGGTTGACATTTAAGGTTTAGTTGTGATGCTTTGGTGATCTGGATTGGTGTGCTATGAATAGTATGTTTTTATGATCTATCATTGGTCGTGCTTGTCCTAGTCCCATTCATTTTGCAACATAATGAGATACACTCTTATGGGTCCAAGCTGATTTGGAAAGTGGATAGAATTTCCTAGAATATTGTTTTTATTTTAATGTGTATATCATATTCCTTGGTTCCAAATATAATGAGTAATATGTAGCATGTTGATTTAAGAAGGGAGGTTCTGCATGGCCATGTTTCATTCCCTTCCACTATGGGAATGTTTTTGTGGTGACCTAGTTCAAATTGTGTTTGGACAGCTTAGGATTTTATGGAAGAAGGAAATGGAATTGTGTTTGGTTGAATTAGGAATATTATGAAGGAATGAAATGGTATGAGTAAAATTTTATTCCTTTTGATGAAATTAAATGTGGTGAATGTGAATCTAAATATCTAGACATTGTGTGAAAGTATACTAGAAATAACTGATAGCGAGTTTCTTTCGATGTGACTATTGGTGATAGTTATTTCTATTGTGGATTCTCTTTCATCATTCTTTTGACAGCGAGCCATTTTTTGTAGGTAGTGAGTCTTTCTCTTTTGGTAGTGATATTTTTTTATCTTTGACTATAATAGCTAGATAGTGAGCCCACTGGAAATGAGCCTTACCTATAGTGAGCACTTCGTTAGTGAGCCTTACCTATAGTGAGAACTTCAGTAGTGAGAAATTGTAAAAATCACCTTAACCAGTGATTTATAATTGAGAATTAGAATTCTTTGTGGTTTTTCCCATCTTGGGTTTACATGTAAATTATGATGTTCCTTATGCATGGTGTTGTTAACTGCTTTCATGTTCATATCTATTTAATTTCTATTTGATTTATTTGATTTTTCTTTGGATTAATTAAGGTTAATAAAATTATTTTATAATAATTGATTCACACCCCCTCTCAATTATATGGACTATTCTAAAAAATATATGTTTCAGTGTAAGGAAGAATGATGAGAAGGTAGTGGTATGCCCCCTCGAGAGGACAGTTGAACTCAAAGAATAAAAGTGTGCTCTCAAAATCAATGAGAGGAATGGAAGATGAAGGATAAGAGATTATGGGAAAATAGATAAGGATGATGAAGATGTGGAAAATAAAAATGTTAGAGAAAAAAAGATGAATGTTAGCATAGAAGACATGGATGTTAGCATGGAAGACATGAATGTTATGATGGTGCTAATTGAGATAATTTGTAGATATATATTTTTCTATGCAAGGCTTGTGCATTTAATCATCATTGGGTGGTAAAATATGTGAAATGGACAACAAACACCATGGTATGTCATAGAACAAGGTGTGTAAGGTCATCCATCTATAAAATAGACAGTCACAGATAAGGAATGTCCTAAATTATACTAAGGTCCATTTTGCCCTAGTCTTTTTTTCAAGTCAAACCGCATACAACAATCAAATTAAAGACAAGTCATGAGACATCATCGCTCTTTTAAATCCTTTGTGGGACATCCTCAAGGTAGATAGTAACATGACCAACTAAAATCTAAAAGATAAGATAAAATAGACCAACAAAATCAATATTCATTCAAATTATTTTCCAATAAGTGTTGTGTTAGTGTGGTAAGGGATAAAGTGAGTGATGGGTTGATTATTTTGACAATGCCTAATTTCATGACAAGACACATGTCGTATAAAATGTCAATTTTGGTTTTGATCATGCAACTAATTGTGTAAGGAAAATGAAAAATCTTGATAGTGATGGGGTGTAGTTTCAAGAAGAACACATCCTATATAAGACCATTGGTTCTGATCGATTTGATTGGTTTGATTGATTTGAAAAATGACTATTCTGACTTGGAAAATTTTTGGACTTCTTTTCTTGTTGATTTATGATTTATGTTTGAAGTTCATATGATTATGTCATATGTGAGTTGACAATTTCCAATTTATTTTGATTGACCTAGGAGGCCTTGGGGCTCATCGATAGATTGCCTTACCTATGTATCAATGCATAGAGACGTCATAGTTCAACATTACCATTGAATTTGTTTCAATGAAAAAGGACCGAATCATTATTTGATTTGACAACACCTAAAGTACTGACATAATTCCTTAAGGGCACATTGATAGATGGTCTTACCTGCATCTAGCCATAGAGGCCACATATCTCAAAAATGAAAAAGACTAACATGACTGAATCTGACTCTACTTTTGGTATTTTGAAAGATATTTGAATGTTTTTTGGTTTTTTGGAAATTTATCTGAGTGTTATTATTGACATATTTTTTTTTTTTGTAGATTTTGAAGTTTTATGATGTTTTTGGATTTTTTGGAATATTCAATTTTTTTTGTTGTTTTTTTAAAATGTTTTCACATCCAATGACAAGTGTGGAATCCAATGAAGACAAGTGATACAAAATTTCCCCGATGAGGTGTAAGGCTAAACATTAGGGATGGGATGGGATAGGGGTTTATTATGCACATAAGATGGAGGAGAACGGAAGCAAGACATTGACCGCTCGGAAGTCATGATAAAGATGACAAGGCTAGATGATGCATGTCAAATGGTGGATGATGAAAGGCAAGTGAATCATTATGGATTAGGTGGCATACAAAATAGAGTGATAGTAGATGACAAAGAAAATACTGACTACACATGGATCCTATTTGTTAGGTTTTAAACATGGTACTTATCCAAAGCGCCATTAAAGTGGTTTTCACTATTGGACAAAAAAAATTGTTTAGTATTTTTTTTTCTATCACCAAGACACTTGTTTACTAGGTTTTCATCAAGGTAATGATTCTTTTCAAGACTCTTTTCTCATTTTTTTGTATTTTTTAAGGAATTTTTCTCATTTTTTTGTATTTTTTCTAGGACTTGATATTTTAGATGATCATTGAATGTTCTAAATCCATTAATGATGTTGATGTAGATAATGACACCATGATATAATAGTAATGATCTTTATGAAATAGTTACCTTATTAGGATCATTGTGCTTGCATACAAGTAATTGATTTCATTGTGATCCTTCTTGGTACTAGGGTTGTTGATAGGGTTAGAGTTGGATGGAACACTCACTGTTCCATGCTTTGAATCCTTGTTTGCAAGATCTCCTTGGTGTATTTATTCACCAACTGAACCTTTAGGACCTTCCTCATATCTAGGTGCCCCTGGTTCTCTTGGCCAACCCCACTATCATGACAAGTCAGCTTACCAAGTCAAACTTGGTGTACTACCTCCTATTCTTCCCTTAGCCCTTAATCTTCCCTAGAGGCCAAATACTCCCAACTCTCAATTTGTTCTTTGCAGAGGTGTGGAGATTATTTCTATAGCTTCACACCATCATATATTAGCTCTTGAAACTCCACCTTTCTCCCTTTTGTCCATCGCTTTCCCCAAACCCTCATCTAGGGTTAGAAAGGCTACTAGCCTTTGAGCCCCAATTTGGCCTCCAATTCTGAGAAAACTGGTTGGTTCTCCAAACTTTCCCAAAGCACCCTAAATATTTTCTATGGAATCATGGTCCTAATTCCCATCCCTCAAAGATTCTGGAGGTCTTAATCCTCACCTAACCATACATAGGCCTAGCCTTCAATTTAGAAAAATTTAGGTCTTTTTGAGCTATTTCTTGACCACACAGTGAACTGTCAGTTTGTTCTCCAATCTAAAGGACTGGTGAAGTCTCATCTTTCATACCAAACCTTTTCAAGGCTTCCATCTACCTTTCCAACATGTGATTTTTTCAGGGAAAGGTCACCCCTGCAAACCAAGTGATTTGCACTTTCTGTCTTTACTAGCTAGGCATGATCAAGCTTGCCTAGGAGAATACTTTCATAGTGACTCCCTGAATCCTAGCCTCTCCTAATTCTAACATATTTACAAACATGGAGTCTATCTCCAATCCCAAAAATCCCATACACCAGGTACAGTGGGGATGTGGACTAGTTTTCCATTCTTGACAGTCTGCCAGTCAAAACAGCAGTTACAAGAAATGAACTAACTACCAAAAGAATGCTTGAATCGAAGAAACTCAATATCTAATATTCCACACAATGCTTGAAAGATAACTAATATACATCCTACACTACTCACAGTGCAATGATCAATCCATTAACACACTCAAACAAAGAAAAATAGGAAATTCACACTAACAATCTCTTTCTTTCTTGATTTTCAAACTTCTACTCCAACTCGAATGAATCCAACCTTGCTCTTAGGTTGAGGCACCCCCTTTATAGGTTATCAAAGGTATGTATGCCTCTCCTTGGTTAGACAGTACATGTATCCTATGGAAAAGGTGCAAAATGTACCATTTTGCCACTTTTGCCAATTCCTAGAGAACTAAGAAAAGTGAGTTCCTAGCCTCATGAAACCTTTTCACTCCTTAACCTACTGATCACTCCTAATCAAGACATATTATTAAGCCTCTAATTATAACTCAATGGTCAACATGACCTTCTTTGCAAAATATTAAAACAAAAATTCATCCTAGACTTCCTAATGCCTAGTGTTTCCTAGGTTTCCTAGGTGCTTCTGCACCATTCTCCCCCTTTGCACAAACTCTAAGGAATGTGAGGAGAGAGTAGAGAGAAATCTATGCCTTGCTTCTTGTACTAAGCTTCATCCACCCATGTGGCCTCAGATTCTAGCTTGTCCTTCCACTTGATGAGATGCTCCATGTATACTCTATTCCTTCTGGATTTCTGCACTCTTGACTCCAAGATGCTCTCTGCTTGTAGTTTGTCTTTAGTAGGTAAGGCTATGTTGCTGAATTCCTTTAATATCTCCCAACTGGTCTCATCCATATCATTGATTGATCCTTTGCACCTGATCAAATCAGCAACATTGAAAATTGGTGAAATTCCCAAATCTGTAGGTAACTCCACCTTGTATGAATTCTTTCCATACTTGGCTAATACCTTGCATGGTCCTACTCTTTTCATTTGCAACTTGGTTGAAATACCCTTTTTCAACCTTGATTTGTTAAGTTGAACAATGAAATAACCTCCTACTGCAAATTGCAAATCCTTTCTTGACATATCTACCTTGTCTTTCAACTTTTGTGTAGCCTCGGTGACTGTCCTCTTTAGCTGCTCCTAAATCTCTTTCATCATTTGAGTGAAGTCTTCTACATGTCCACTCCTATGTTCCATAGCTCCAAGATCCTTGAGCTCACATATACCTCTTGGGAGCATTCCATACACAATCTCAAAAGGACTCTTCCCTATGGTCTGGTTTACACTATCATTATAGGAATACTCAGCTTGTGAGATTACCATATCCCAAGTCTGTCCATATTCTTTAGTTAGACACCCTAGTAGGTTACCTAGAACCCTATTAACCACATCTATTTGACCATCACTTTGAGGATGGTAAGCTGATCCAAAAGACAGGTTCGTACCTAATCTGCTCCATAGAGTCTTCCAAAACTGACTCATGAATTTAACATCCCTATCTGAAACAATGCTTAAAGGCAATCCATGGATCCTGAAAATTTCCTTAAAGAAAAGGTGAGCTATATAGCTAGCATCATGAGTCATTTTATAAGGAATAAAGTGACTCATCTTGTTGAATCTTTCTACCACGACATACACACTATCAAATCTAGTCTTGGTCTTAGGAAGCCCTACCACAACATCCATGCTCACACACTCCCATGGTCTGTTAGGAATGGGTAGGGGTTGATATAGGCCAGCATTGCTAGCTCCTCCCTTAGCTTTCATACACACAACACATTGCTCCACATACCTCCTGATATCTCTTGACAACTTAGGCCAATAGTAAAACCTTTGCACTAGTTCTAATATCTTGTTGATGCCAAAATGTCCACTAAGACTACCATTATGCTTTTCCTAAATGAAGTTTTCTCTCATTGACCCTTTTGGAAGACATAAATGATTCCCTTTAAACAATAATACACTTTGCAAAGTATACTCTAAGTATTGGCTATGAAAATGATTCTCAAAGTTAGAACATACCTTGTAGGCCTCTGAGAAATCTTCATCCTCCCCATAGAGATCATTGAAGCTCTCTATTCCAATGCTCTTGATTTGTATCTCTTGCACTACCAACAATCTTCTACTTAATGCACCTGCTACCTTGTTCATTTGTCCCTTCTTGTGCTTGATGGTGAAATTAAAAGCTTGGATGTACTCCATCCACTTCAAGTATCTATTGCTCAACTTCTCTTGGGTGTTGATATAACTAAGTGCCTGATTATCTATAAAGACCACAAACTCCTTGGGTAGAAGGTAATGCCTCCACTTCCTAAGTGATTGAACCAAAGCATAAAGTTCTAGGTCATAGGTAGAATACTTCTTCTTAGCTTCATTGAGCTTTTCACTAAAGAAAGCTATGGGACTTCCTTCTTGACTGATCACTCCTACTGCAACTCCACTAGCATCACACTCCATAGTAAACAATTTGTGAAAGCTTGGTAATAAGAGAATAGGTTGAGTTTCCACTTCTTGTTTCAGTTTCTCAAACCCTTTCTCAGCTTCTTGAGTCCACACAAACTTAGTTTTCAAACCACCCTTGATTGTTTCTAGAACTGGTGCACATATGCCACTAAAGTTAATTATGAATTTCCTATAAAACTGAGCCAATCCATGGAAACTTCTTACCTCAGTTCCTGTGGTTGGTGTAGGCTAGTGTAGGATAGCTTCCACCTTGCTTGGATCCATTTTCAATGATCCTTGAGACACTAAAAAACCCAAATATACAAGCTCTTGCTTGAAAAACTCACACTTCTCTAGGTTGATGGCTAGCTTCTCCTCTTGCAATCTTCTAAGAACCAACTCCACATGTTTTAGGTGTTCTTCTGTTGTCTTGCTAAATATGAGTATATCATCAAGATATACCACCACAAATATCCCTATAAATTCCTTGATCACTTCATTCATGAGCCTCATGAATGTACTAGGTCCATTAGAGAGGCCAAATGGCATAACTCTCCACTCATACAACCCATCTGTTGTCTTAAATGCTATTTTCCACTCATCTCCATCCTTGATTCTGATCTGATGGTATCCACTCTTGAGATCCAACTTGGTGAAGTATTGAGCTCCTCCAAGACAATCCATCAAGTCCTCAATCCTAGGAATAGGAAACCTATACCTAATTGTGATTATGTTTATTGCTCTAGAGTTGGTGCATAATCTCCACTTGCCTCCTTTCTTGGTTGCTAGGACGACTGGTACTGAACATGGGCTGATGCTCTTCCTAATCAATCCTTAATCTAATAACTCCCGCACTTGTCTAGCTACCTCTAGATTATGATCCGGTGTAAGCTTATAAGCTGCTTTTTTAGGAAATGATGCTCTAGGTATGAAGTCAATCTGATGACTAATGGCCCTTTTAGGAGGTAAATTTGTAGGTGCACCATCACTTACTATGTCCTTATACTTCTCAAGCAAATTTTGGACTACTTCGGGTATGACTATTCTCTCAGTCTTGTCTTCTTATTTGGACTACAACATGATCACATAACCTTCACCCCCTTGATGTAGGTTGTTAAGGAACTCCTTGCCACTACTTAACAGGACACTTGGTGTCTTTGACCGTCCTTCATCTTCTTCTGACAGTGACTACAACTTAAAGGTCTTCCCATCATTTTTAAAAGAGATAGTATTCTCCTTCCCATCATACATGGCACTTATGTCATACTGCCATGGTCTGCCCAATAGTAGATGGCATGCATCCATGGGTAATACATCACAAATTAGCTTATCCTTGTACCCTCCAATAGAAAACTCCACTGTTACTTGCTCATTAACAAGAACACTCTGCCCTTGTTTAACCATGTCACTTTGTAGGGGTTAGTGTGGGGTACCTTCTCCAATTTTAGCTTCTTTACTGCCTCTTCTGAGAATATTATCTATTGAACCTGAATCTACAATGACCTTGCATACTTTCCCAAGTATTTTGCATCTCACTCTAAATACAACTCTTCTTTGTTTTGGTTCTTCCTTGATTGATTGTCTGATCAAAACTCTCCTAAACATAAAATTCTCCCCCATTCCAGATTCAATATGACTGATGCTCATGGTTTCCTCTTGTGCATATGCCACTCTCTTCTCAGCATTTGATGAAGATGCTTTCTCTGGGCACCTATAAGCTGGATGTCCTACTTGCCCACAACAGTAACATTTCATGGTAGAAAAATATGAATTGCTCCTGCCTACTCCTCTTCCTCTATTTGATCCTCCTTTAGAACCTCTACCTCTTCCATAACCTCCTCTAGAAGGTGTTTCACTCCCAGGCTCAGTGATTTTAGACTCTCCTTGGTTTCTTTCCTCATTTCCTCTACCTTGGTACCCACCTCTATGTCCTCTTTGATCGCTTTGATCTCTGCCTTTGCCTCTACTCTTAGAAGCCTAATCATGTTTCCTCTTGCTCCTTTCCTCAATCTTGATAGCTAATTGATAGCATTGATGTATTGTCTTAGGACTTACAAGAGTCATCTCTTCTTGGATGTTTCACTTCAAGCCGTTTAGATACCTAGACACCTTGAGACTTTCATCTTCTAAAACATTGGACCTCATACAAATTTTTTGAAACTCCTCAATGTAAGTGTTCACATCTTGGTCTCTTTACCTCAAAATTTTCCTCTTCTTGTGTAACTAAATCTCATAATCATCTAGTATGTATGCTTCTCTCACTTTTGCCACCATACCTTTCCATGTTGAAATAGGCCTCTTGCTTTCCTTTTCCCTCTCTATCTGAATGAATTTCCACCATGTCAAGGAATATCCTCTCAATCTAGACTTGGCCACCTTCACCTTCTATGCTTTAGTGACTCCATCACATTCAAAATGGTTCTCCATGCCTTCTATCCAATCCAGGACTAGGTCAGCCTCCAATTTGCCACTAAACAGTGGTATACCTTCTAGTGCTTTCCCACTCAAAGCTTTCAATGCCTTCAAGAAAGGATCCTCTTGCAAAACAGGGTCAAGTTCAAGGGTCTTATCTTCCTCTACAAACTCTTCACTCTTTGGTTCCCTTCCCTCCAATCTATCACTGACCTCATCGGCCTTGATTTGCACATTGTTCAATGCTTGCTCTAGTTGAGCTAGTCTTTCTCTCAACCTCCTATTATCCTCCTCCTGATCTTCAAAATTCTTTGCCAATTCAATGTTTGTCACCATGGTTGTGGAACCATTGGATTCAAAGTCTGACATACAATATTCTCTCCCAAATCTTTAACTTGCTCTGATACCAATCTGATAGGGTTAGAGTTGGATGGAACACTCACTATTCCATGCTCTGGATCCTTGTTTACAAGATCTCCTTGGTGTATTTCTTCACCAACTGAACCTTTAGGACCTTCCTCATATCTAGGTGTCCCTGGTTCTCTTGGCCAACCCCACTATCATGACAAATCATCTTACCAAGTCAAACTTGTTGCACTACCTCCTATTCTTCCCTTATTCCTTAATCTTCCCTAAAGGCCAATTACTCCCAACTCTCAATTTGTTCGTTGCAGGGATGTGGAGATTATTTCTATAGGTTCACACCATCATATCTTAGCTCTGGAAACTCCACCTTTCTCCCTTTTTCCATCGCTTTCGCCAAACCCTCATCTACAGGTAGAAAGGCTACTAGCCTTTGAGCCCCAATTAGGCCTCCAATTATGAGAAAACCGGTTGGTTCTCCAAACTTTCCCAAAGCACCCTGAATCTTTTCTATGGAATCATGGTCCTAATACCCATCCATCAAATATTCTAGAGGTCTTAATCCTCACCTGAGCGTACACAGGCCTAACCTTCAATTTAGCAAAATTTAGGTCTTTTTGAGTTATTTCCTGACCACAGTGAACTGCCAGTTTGTTCTCCAATCTAAAGGACTGGCGAAGTCTCCTCTTTCATACCAAGCCTTTTCAAGGCTTCCATCTACCTTTCCACCACGTGATTTTTTAGGGAAAGGTCACTCCTGCAAACCAAGTGCTTTGCACTTTCTGTCTTTCCTAGCCGCACACTGTCAAGGTCGCCTAGGAGAAGACTTTCATAGTGACTCCCTGACTCGTAACCTCTCCTAATTCTAACATATTTACAAACATGAAGTATATCCCAAATCCCCAAAATCTCAAACACCAGGTACAGTCGAAACTTTGACTAGTTCTCCATTCTTGGCAATCTGCCAGTCAAAATAGCAATTACTAGAAATGAACTAACTACCAAAACAATGCTTGAATCGAAGAAACTCATTGTCTATTGTTCCACACAATGCTTGAAAGATAACTAATCTACATCCTACACTAATCATAGTGCCATTATCAATCCATTAACACACTCAAACAAAGAAAAACTGGAAATTCACACTAACAATCTCTTTCTTTCTTGATTTTCAAACTTCTACTCCAACTCGAATGAATCCAACCTTGCTCTCAGGTTGAGGCACCCCATTTATAGGTTATCAAAGGTAGTTATGCCTCTCCTTGGTCAGACAATATAGGTATCCTATGGAAAATTTGCAAAATGTACCATTTTGCCACTTTTGCCAATTCCTTGAGAACTAAGAAAAGTGATTTCCTAGCCTCATGAAACCTTTTCACTCCTTAACCTAATGATCACTCCTGATCAAGACATGTTGTGAACCCATAAACCTACAAAAGCACAAGAAAGTCAAACATTGTTAGTGTTAGTTCAAATATGCATGTAAAGATTTAAAGAATTCCCCATGAAATCCACTTATTAAGCTAAAATTAGGAAAATGAAGAGCATAAAGCAAGAAACTTGAATTAAATCCTAATTAAGAAAATAAGTTAAAGATCTTATGGGGGAATTGGTGCCAATTATATGTTGCAATTGACCCTTTCCCAATTCCTATGATTGAAAATGTGGATTGATGAAGAAATGATCAAATCTCCGAAGAGATTTGAGCATGACCTTGATGCAAATGTGAAAATATGAAGAGTGTTTGGATGAAATGGTGCAAAATCAATTCTCACTTGAAGAGAGTAACTTTGCATATGAGTTGTGGATGATCATGGATTTGAGTATAGTAAGTCTACTCAAATCATGGATGTTTGAATGAGAGGAAGAGTCTCTCATTTGTAGATTTCAATCTTGGAAGAATGAGTGAAAATAAGCAATGTGGGATAAAAGATAATCCAGTGGCATTGTGCCACTTGTCCATATGTGATTGGAGGAGGAATGAGCACATTTTGGTCAATGTGCATGATAAATGCCACTGGATTCAAATTTTAATTTTGAATGTGACATGTGAGAGGGAAAGAGAAATGGAGTTAATGTCACTTGGCTCAATGCACAAGGACATGTAAGAGGCATTGAATGCCTTGTTGGAAGGACCAAGTCCACTTGGCCTTTTTGAATTCAAATGATGGAATATTCCCTTTTGATGCCTTGTGAGGGAAAATAGATGAATTAATAAATCAAAGTATTTGATTTATTGTGCAAGTTGCATTCTCTAGAGAATTTTAGTGAGAGAGATTAGCTTAATCAAGGTTTTGATTAATTTAATGAAGAATTAGGTGATGTGACAATTTAGACTTAAATAGATGAATTAATTTAAATCAGAATTGAGAGGAAATGGTTTATTAAATAAATGATTTGATTTATTTAACTGAGGAGGGAAGTATTAGATTAAATCAAATAAGGTTTAATTTATTTAATTTAATAAGAGGACTTTAGATAATTTAATCAAATAAAACGATTTATTTAATTAAACAGAAATGTAAGGTTAATTAAATTAAATTGATTAATTTAATCAAAGGAGGTGATAGACTTATTCAAATAAATGTCGATTCATTAGATTAAGGGATAGAATTACAATGAAATGTTGAGAGTGTGATTTTAGAGGAAATGATGTTAGCAATCACGATCAAGTGTGCCAAACCAGAAATGTACATTTTCCATGTCTACATTTTGCCCCTCTTTGAAGCAATGTACTTGTTGCATTGATTCAAAGAATAACTATTGTAATCAAAGTTCAAAATTTTATTGATTTTTTAGATGCCCCACTATTGCCCTAGTGAGAAGGATTACGCCGGTATACTGCCCCCTCGAGAGATCGAGTGGAAATGTACGATTTTCTGATCGAGATCGCTATAAAATGTGATAGGAGTGGTTCTATTGATCAAAGGACGTAAGATAATTCTTTGATGTAGACAATTCTGATGATGTATAGACAGTCATCGGCCATGGGTAGCCTCGTGTATATTTTGATACAACGCACTGATTTTAGATAGAAATGTTAGTAGAGATAGAAGAATAAGAAGAATATGATGGATGGAAGGAGGATCCACACAAGCTCACATTATTACCGATGATGATGATGATTTGCATTGCTAGGAGTTGGGATTTTCAAAGGGTCAATTGCTTTATGTTTGATAACACA
Source organism: Sequoiadendron giganteum (assembly GCA_007115665.2). NCBI lineage: Eukaryota > Viridiplantae > Streptophyta > Pinopsida > Cupressales > Cupressaceae > Sequoiadendron > Sequoiadendron giganteum. Next base: position 137,037,897 of record CM021110.1, on the reverse strand, counting down.
TAGAGGTACGATGCATCAAGGTATAAACCACCAGGATGGCATTGTACCTAGTGTGATGGACTCTAACTTGACAATCAGATAGGAGTGCTCTTATTCACACTTGACATACGGAAACCTTGCTAGGATGGACCCAACAAAGCAAGTATTCACCAAGTTATTTTACAAGAGTATCCAACAAGTACAATAGATAAAAAGATAATGATCATTGCCCCATTCCTTTCTCTCTAAACCTATTTTGTTTAGGCATCGTCGAGAGGTCCTTGAAATGAGCGCAAAATAAGATAAGTCTAAAAAGACCAAGATAAAGTAAACAAACAAGCTAATGTTCTTCATATCGCTAGCCAAGGCTAAACTACTACGGGGTACCTGATGCTTATGTCCATCATAGGAAAGCTTCATCCTAGGACATGTAGTGATCAGGGTTTTGGTGGGACCAATTAGGTGATAAGCTATTGATACTTCGAGGTGACTAACTTGCTTGCTTACTGCTCTAGACTTGAGACTTTGACAATTAGGGTGTTCACTTTGAGACCTGCTAAACTTGCTTCTGACCGACTCACCAAAGGGTGAAAGTGACGATTGACTTTATTATGAGTGAGATAATCATGGGTGAAAGCGAGATGAAATGGATGCACCATTTTAGATTTTTTAGATATTTTGAGGCTGTTTTTGGTATTTTCACATTTTTCAATGTTTTTGGATTTTTGTGTCTCGGGGGCCAATCAAGGATGGCCTTGCCTATGTTTAAGCTCAGAGACGACGTAGTTCAGACTCTGATTGACTTGACTGCTAATGAGATAGATGGGAAAATGGATTGCCAATGCGACAGATGCCTAAGGACTGACCCTAATTGTCTCAGGGGATGATCAAAGATCAACCTTGCCTACGTTCAAGCTCAGAGATGATGTAGTTCGACAAGATGACAAACTGACAAGACTCGATGAAATTTTTGATGATTTTTTCTGATAGTTTGACCTGTTTTTGGATTTTTGAATGATTTGGATGTTTTTGATTTTTCACATGATTTTGATGATTTGGATATGATATGTGATGATATCAATGCTCTATTTTGGGGTTTTTGTTGAAAACCAAGCTTAGTGTTGATCGATCGGGTTGATGAATTGATGGTTTGACTAAGTGTGTTAAGTAAAAAAAAAGTGATAATGCACTTGTAAATTCCAAGAAGTTGTGTTATCCCAGAGTAAACTCGTACAAAAATGATAATTTGGCTAGGTGTGTTAAGCCAAACAAGGTGATTATGGATTTGATAATTTGGCTAAGTGTGTTAAGCCAAACAAGATGATAATGAACCTGTAAACCCAAGGAAGTTGTGTTATCCTTGAGTAAACTCATGCACAAGATGATAGTTTGACTAAGTGTGTTAAGTCAAACAAGGTGATGATTGATTGGATTCGATTGATCAAGATTGATGGAACTTGATTTGGAACAAAATTGCTTTGATGATTTGATGTGACACAGATGTGCGCATTAGATGCGACTGATACTGATTGTTTGGATTGATGTTCGACAAAAGATAGAGCATGATAAGGAATGTCTTCTTGTCAAAATATGCCATGGGCTAGTGATTTGGATCCTTTTTGGTTTGCAAATGCTTTAACCAATTTGATTTCATGTTCACCAACGCTCGGATCACCACATAAGTGTGAAGGATATAGATCAAGATTTATTCCCAAAGAAAGATGCAAATATCCTCCCCTAGTGTCTAGCAATGTTTGAAAGGCCATGGGTGGATGCTTGGATAGAATGAATATGGATTATCTTGTGATAAGGTAAGGGTGTTCAAATAGAGAAACACTCATTCAGATAATGCTTCAAGGCTTAGATAGCATTGGGTAGGATGGGATCAATGAAAATGACCCACGTCAAGATGTCTACCATAAACAAGTGTAAAGCGTTTACCAAACCTTCATCAAGATCTAGATAAGGTAGATAAATGGCAATGTGTTGGATAACTGTTCATGGATGAACGAATTTATGTTGGCTTTATTATGGATGCGATAAGATGCTTTATTCTAAACTGTCACACGTAGATGCTTGATTCTACACATGATGCCAATTTGCTAGGTTTTCATCACGGTACCTATCCAAAGTGCCACTGAAGTGGTTTTCACTAGAGGACGATTTTTCTCTTTACTATTTTCAATCCTTTTTCTAATTTTTTTTTTTTTTGGATTTTTATATTTTTTGATTTTTTTGTATTTTTTGAAAAATTTTAAGCTGATGTTGAACCACCTGGTGGTGCTAATGTTGATGCTTCTATCATAACAGAAGCGGTTTTCGCTAGAGGACAATTTTTCTCTTTACTATTTTCAATCCTTTTTCTGATTTTTTATTTTTTTTGGATTTTTATATTTTTTGATTTTTTTGTATTTTTTGAGAAATTTTAAGCTGATGTTGAACCACCTGGTGGTGCTAATTTTGATGCTTCTATCATAACCGAAGCGGTTTTTTCTAGAGGACGATTTTTCTCTTTACTATTTTCAATCCTTTTTCTGATTTTTTCTTTTTTTTGGATTTTTATATTTTTTGATTTTTTTGTATTTTTTGATTTTTTTGTATTTTTTGAGAAATTTTAAGCTGATGTTGAACCACCTAGTGGTGCTAATGTTGATGCTTCTATCATAATGTTCCATCTATATCCTACTTGAAGAAGTTGCTTTGCCAAGATACATGCACTTGAATGTAACTTTTGAGATCCTTGATCTGCTTTGCTGATACTGGAGTTAACTCTGTCTTTGTGCGCACATCTTGATAGAGTGCCTTTTGAATCCTTATGATGAAGGGTTGTTGCCAACACATGGTCAATGTGAGAATTGGATATCATGTGTGGAGGCATGGATGGAGTGTGTTTAGGAGTAAAATATGGATTGGTTGATAGTTTGGAACCTTTGACTCTCCAAACTTGGGAAGATGAGCAATAATGAGTGAATATGGAAGTGTGCATGGAATTAGGACAAACTACTTCATACACTTTGTATGCTGCTTGAGAAGCTTGCTTTTTCCTTTGTGGACATCTTTGATGGATACTTTTCCCTTTTTGATTTTGCACCATAGTTTCTTTGATTGATGGAGTTTGATAGGGATAATATTTCTTTGAATTATTTGGTATCCATACGTATTTGATTTGTCCTTCGTGCTTCGCTACTTTTTCCTTGATAATATTCTTCATGCTTCGATTAAAATATTTCTTTTGACATTGGTCCCAATTTGTGGATGGGGTGATGGGCAGATGAAGATTCACGGTGTGGCGGGTAGTAGTATTGGCATTGGTTTCATCATAAGGATTCTTCATGCTCCCTATGTTGACGTTTTCTTAAGACGAAGTTGCCCCCAGTATGGTGATAATAGCACCTTTGTTTTTTGAATCTCCTTGTTTTGAGATGCCTTGTTCAGAATGCATTCTCTGACGAATGACCATCGTCGATGATGTTATTCCAATTTGCTGCTCTATTGACTCTGGAATATCCTGTTCATTCTGACCTATTTCCTTGAGTGGATAATGTTGGATATCTTCATACATGATGTCCTCAGTTTGGATTTGGGATATATTTGATCCTGATGTTGACAATTTAGTTTGACTATAGGAATCAAAAACTTGCTCTTTTTGTGCAATAATGTCAGGAGTAAAATAATCCTATTCTGAATGAAGACCATCTACGTGTCCATCCAAGGAAAGCATCTCATAGGTAGATGGATGAGTATGTGCTATGTGGATGTGATCATTATTTGTGAAATCTTCTAGGAGAGTGGCCATCACCTCATTGTAGTATCTTGCATATAAAAATTCTTGATCTTGATTAATGTCGGAATTGCTTTCAACATGCTTTGGATCAAGTTCTTGACATGGGTCAATTTCAAAGGATGGATTTCTTTCAAAGGGTTCTTGGACATTGTCATAAGGCATTGGAAGTGGCTCAATATCCTCTTGATCTTTGAGTGGACTTGGATCAAATGGTGAATTGAGAATTTCTTCAATATCTGTAAACATGAGGTCAAAGGATGTCAATATGTCTTGGAAAGGTCCATTGCTAGACTTTGGTGAAAGATGTTGATCATGCTTTTGAATAAATTCTTGAGATATGTCCTCTAACTCATTAGGTGGTGTAGAGACAATGTCAACATGATCATTCATGGATGGATCTTGGTTCATGTCGATAGGATCAAATAACATCAACACTCCTTGAAATAGATCTTTGTAGGAGGGGTCTTGATCATGACTAAAAGATGGCTCTTGATGTATGTTGATTTGATCATGAGATGAGGTGGAAACATCTTCAAGGTGTTCATCGATGAATAGATCTTCATTATTGTTTTCGACAACTGTGGTGGGAATCTATTGCAAGCTTTGCTGAGCGAGTAATTCCTGCATTTGCTTCTAAGCCAACAATGCTTGTTGTTGGTCATGTTGTTGTACCAACAATGCTTGGTGTTAGGCTTTTTGTTGTGCTGCTTGTTGATGGATTGCTTGCAATAGAGCCCAAAATTCTGCTTTCCCCTATCGGGCTTAGTGTTGGGCTTGAGCTTGAGCTTGAGCTTGTCGAGCTACTTGAGCCACTTGCACAACTTGTGTGGCTTGTTGGGCTTGGAGTGCCTTTTTACGGGAAGCTTCTTGTGTAGTTTGCAACATGATGGAGAATGAATTGGTCATGTTGTGTTTTGGCGGTGGTGGTGGTGGTTTTGGAATGGTGTTGATTGTTGGGATTGCTTTGATGGTTGCCACCTATTGTTGTGATATCGATGGAAAAATGGAATGATTTGGTGTGATGTTTTGATTTGGCATTGTTGGTTGATATTGAACATTGTCATGATTGGGAAACACATTGCCTTGATTTAGGTAACTTTGATTTTTCATGGTGTTACCTTGAATTGAATCAACATATGGAGTTGCCAATATACTACCAAGATTTTGAACAACATTAGGGGGATTTGAAAGCATATCTATCCCAAATTTCACCAAGTATGGATTTGAAATGGTCATGTTTCGTAAAGTTCCACTTGGTATGTATGGATTTGGTGGGATAATGTTGTTTGGAAAACTCATGCATTGAGCGTTTGGTTGATAGATTTGCAAATTTGGACTTGGATTTAAATCTATCATTGGGAAAGGTGTTTCAAACTTTAGATTGGGCATACTCACATTCGTATCATTGAAGTTTGGAGGAGATAATGATGCCATGTATAAATGTGAGTTTTGATAATCAATTGGCATTGGAAGACTTGGATAGTTTGGTTGAATCCAATTACTCATGATGTATGGATCAAGTTTATATTCCATGTTCCTCTTGTGTTGTGATCTTGTTGTGAGATTGAACCTCTAAGGTGTTTAGGACCAATGATGAGATGAAAGATGAAAGGGGTGAATGATATGGGTGCTTTGAACTTTTAGAAACTTTGGATCAATGCTAAACTTTAGGAGTTGGTTTGATTTGATTTTGATTGTAGATAGTTTGACAAAGTGTTTTGAGTCAAACAAGATGATTATGCAACCGCAAACCCTAGGAAGTTGTGTTATCCTAGAGAAAATGTGTACACAAGATGATAATTTGGCTAGGTGTGTTAAGCCAAACAAGGTGATTTTGATTTTCCAAAAGTGTAGCATAAGTGATGTTGCAAAGTTCTAAAAGTTTTTGGTGAGATGGAAATTTGATTGATGTTTGGATGGATGAAGTGATGATTTTGATCCTAGATGACCCTATGAGGACTTACTTACAAGACCAAGGTGATAAAGAACATGCTTTTTCCCTAGAAGTTATTCAAACCAAAAGACCAAAGTTTGCATGAAAACCATATGACCCAAAAGAGAACAAACACATGTGTGATCTATTTGTTTATCTTGCTTAATGAATTATTTGTTACCAAAGGCACTTGCTTGCTTATGTTTCAAACTATGTGTCTAATGTCCCACTTTCATTCTCATCCCACAAGATCCATTGTGTGGAAATCGAGGAAAAAAAAAGGCAAAAGTTTCTTATGTTTAACCTTGTTGAAAACAAATGACGATAGTATGTGTGCACTTAGAAACCTCTAGGAATATGATCCCTAGGGAAAGCAAGAGTGCCTAAATTCGTCAAGACGTATTTGTTTCCCACAAGGGGTTTGAAATTTGAAGGTCTTGTGAATGTTTGTTTTCAAGTGTTTTGAGGACCAAGCAATGTATTTCTTCCAAGCACTTTTACACTCCTAGGTTGATGAGGCAATATCTTGTTGGGTTCCCACTTGGATAAATCCAATTGTGCATATCTTGTGCAAATGACTAAATGCTTGACAACACTGGCTCCCCTCCACGACACTCACTTATTCGAGTCAGCCAAGCATTAGTACCCATGAATCTCCCATGGCATAGTTTCCATTTCCACAACAAGACCGCATGTTATGTGGGGCTGCTTCAAAGGACATAACCTTTTGCACCAACAAGATAGACAAGGTTTTGGCATTTTTCTAAATAAGGGATTCTAATTCGGGCATTCTATTCATGGGAGTTTATCCAACATCGGCAAGAGTCCATTGCTGTCCATCTCATCGGAATAGTCCTCATGATATTGGCCTTTGTTCCAATATCCACACTTATATCCCAGGTGGAATTCGCTTGGCTTTAGCGTGTTCCCGGTTGGTCCATTCCCTTGGGTGATTACTTTTTCCCACAAGGCAAGCCCTCTAAGTTAACAAAAGCAAGCTAACATATCCCATCGTTCACACAACCCTTGTTGAAAAACATAGGGAAGAACCTCCGCAATATATCGTGCTCACACTTGCATGTTTTGTCCAATTTTAAGCGCCCAAATCAAATGTGGAGGCAATCTTTCCGACAAGTTAATATCACTAAAATGCTTTTGATTCTCAAGATCCCTATAAAGCGCGAGAGAAGCGCATACGCATTTTAATGATGTTAATTTGTTAAAAAGTTTTCAAAACATAAAAGACACATGTTCAATTTTATGCTTCAAAGCAATGATGAGTTCATTTTAGAAGCACCAAAATGAAATGTGAAGTTTTCCTTGTCCAATTTTAAATCCAAATTGAAAACTAGTAAGTGTCTAAAATTCTTTTTAGCCCCTTGGCAACTTTAAAAAAAAAAAACAAAGTTTGTTTGTTCATTTTAGATCCCAATGAAAAATTAGTAGCCTAAGGTCAAAGATTTTAACAAATTTTCAAGAAGTGTTGAAGAAAACTTAAGTGTTTAGAAACACTTTGCACAAGATGAACATGAAAATTTAAACATTTTTTAAAGCCCCAAAGTAAAGTTATTTTTTCCTAAGGTCAAAGATTCGAAAAAATTTCTCAAGAAGTGTTAAAGAACACTTTTAGTGTTTAGAAACACTTTGGGTTTGTGAAGATAACATGATTATGAACTCCTCCTTTTGCCTCCATCTTGCAAAATAATAGAAAAACAGAGAGTGAAAAAAGGAAAAAATAGCAAATCAGGTTAATATTAAAAAAAAATTCAAATTTTAAAAACCAGACTGATCCCGCGGCGGAGTTTAGCAAATGTGGTGCTCCTTAACGGGTGCGGTGCTGCTTGAAAAACACATGCGATGCTATACAGCGCTGTGCAGTGGACTGTATGTGGTGATCTGCAGAAACAAAGACCGCGGGTGCAATGGAGTTTTACATGTGGTGGAGTTTGGCAGCAATGATATTTGGTAAAATTTCAAATTTGATGCACAGGAAGCAGTTGTGGTGATATATGGTGTCGCGGGCTTCGGGAGGTGTAGTGCAATATAGCACCGCGTATGAGGCCATGGTGCAATACAACGCCATGTGTTTGGTATGCGGTGCAATTTCCTATGTATGAAGAAAAATGTGAAGAAAACTATGAAAATTTGAGGAAAAACGTGTCAAAATGCTTCAACCCCTCCCTCTAGCACCAAAATGTGAACCCCTAAACCTGCAAATGCACAAGGAAGTCAAACATTGTTAGTGTTAGTTCAAATATGCATGTAAAGATTTAAAGAATTCCCCATGAAATCCACTTATTAAGCTAAAATTAGGAAAATGAAGAACATAAAGCAAGAAACTTGAATTAAATCCTAATTAAGCAAATAAGTTAAAGATCTTATGGGGGAATTGGTGCCAATGATATGTTGCAATTAACGCTTTCCCAATTCCTATGATTGCAAATGTGGATTGATGAAGAGATGGTCAAATCTACGAAGAGATTTGAGCATGACCTTGATGCAAATGTGAAAATATGAAGAGTGTTTGGATGAAATAGTGCAAAATCAATTCTCACTTGAAGAGAGTAACTTTGCATATGAGTTGTGGATGATCATGGATTTGAGTATAGTAAGTCTACTCAAATCGTGGATGTTTGAATGAGAGGAAGAGTCTCTCATTTATAGATTTCAATCTTGGAAGAATGAGTGAAAATAAGCAATGTGGGATAAAAGATAATCCAATGGCATTGTGCCACTTGTCCATATGTGATTGGAGGAGGAATGAGCACATTTTGGTCAATATGCATGATAAATGCCATTGGATTCAAATTTGAATTTTGAATGTGACATGTGAGAGGGAAAGAGAAATGGAGTTAATGTCACTTGGCTCAATGCACAAGGACATGTAAGAGGCATTGAATGCCTTGTTGGAAGGACCAACTCCACTTGGCCTTTTTGAATTCAAATGATGGAATATTCCCTTTTGATGCTTTGTGAGGGAAAATAGATGAATTAATAAATCAAAGTATTTGATTTATTGTGCAAGTTGCATTCTCTAGAGAATTTTAGTGAGAGAGATAAGCTTAATCAAGGTTTTGATTAATTTAATGAAGAATTAGGTGATGTGACAATTTAGACTTAAATAGATGAATTAATTTAAATCAGAATTGAGAGGAAATGGTTTATTAAATAAATGATTTGATTTATTTAACTGAGGAGGGAAGTATTAGATTAAATCAAATAAGGTTTAATTTATTTAATTTAATAAGAGGACTTTAGATAATTTAATCAAATAAAATGATTTATTTAATTAAACAGAAATGTAAGGTTAATTAAATTAAATTGATTAATTTAATCAAAGGAGGTGATAAACTTAATCAGATAAATGACGATTCATTAGATTAAGGGATAGAATTACAATGAAATGTTGAGAGTGTGATTTCAGAGGAAATGATGTTAGCAATTAGGATCAAGTGTGCCAAACCAGAAATGTACATTTTCCATGTCTACACATGTTATTAAGCCTCTAATTCTAACTCAATGGTCAACATGACCTTCTTGGAAAAACATTAAAACAAAAATTCATCCTAGACTTCCTAATGCCTAGTGTTTCCTAGGTTTCCTAGGTGCTCTTGCACTAGTTGTCCTTATCAGAATATGCACATCACAATAGAGTACCGTGATAGTCCTTAAAATAAAAAATTACTTCCGAAATGCGACATATTTGTGAGGTATGTCTTTTGGAACGATGGATGATTGGTAGATGTAGAAGGATTGTTTGGACATTTGGATGAATCAATTTTTATTTTCCAAAATTGGGATGTTGGACGGTGGAGTTTGGATTTTTGATTGGGATAGCATTTGAAACCAACACTTTTATATGTATTTCTTGATGACGATTTTGAAGGAGGTGAAAATTTGTCATATGTGAGAGTCCTATTTTCTTGTGGCTCCACATTTTGATTGAATTTAAATGAATTAGGAATATTTTATTTTCTTGATCCATTTTTATTTGGGATCTATTTTAACTTCATTTTTCCACTTGGAGTTTTGTTTGATTCAATGGCCTTTGACATTTGATTTTGAACTTTGGATTTTTAATAATTTTCTTTTTGTTGTGTTGGTGTTTTTTCATGTAAACCAGGTTTATCTCCTATTCTACATATGGAATTGCCAATTCCAATCAAGGGCAGCTCGGAGGACCTGGACCAATTGATGAGGATTTTAATAGTAACCTCCTACACTTAAGGCTCTGCAAGACCCAGGAGGGTGGTCCCTATAACATATTTATGATCTCTGCACCAAACTCATAAACATGATATTAAAAGTTCACAGATAATCTCACTTAATAGCTCAATAGAATGAGACAAGACTGAAATGAATTGGCTATTCATCAGTAATATCAACCACTTGGAGCATGAGATGGTTATAACATCATTTCGTAACTTATGATAGTCATTTTAATTGCAAGTTGGCAGAAAGCCCTAAGTGAAGACATACAGAAAAAGGATTTCATAAATTCATGCAATTTAGATCAGTGCCATATACCATTGGGGAGTCAAGTTTACAAACATTTAGAAAGAAACAACAAATTCAAACACATAACACATATGATCCCTGGAAATATTGCATTACAATATTGTCAATCCCTATCCTAGCCCAATACTTCTTTCCAAATCCTTTTACAAACATACCCATCTATGATTCCATCCAAGCATTTAATTTATTCTTTGAACTAAAGCCAAAACAGAAACATACTCATCACAACAATGAGATGAACACCATAATCCTTGATCATTTTATTCAAAATTATGATATGTCTATATATAGAAGAGACAAGAGCTCGAGATATATCATCGTAACTCAAATGCTAGTACTGTTATAAACCTTGGAATTTCATAAACATAAAACCCATTACAAGTGAACCCCAAACCTAAATTGCCTCAACATTCAGAAAACGAAATTCTTACAATATGTTCTGCAACTAGACCTAGACTCAACTTTCAAAATTTTTGGCCTGCCAACCCCTACTTCTGGCCTTGAAATCCTTCTTATAGAAATGAAGGAGCAAACAAGCATCGGGCCAGAAGTTACACATGTCATTAATCAATAGGACCACTATGCACCCCTACAAAACAATGATTAAGACTTCCCATTCCTTGAACATCTTTCCGTTGATCTTTTGCCTCCATACAACAACTGTTGCATTAGTTACATCTCAAACTCTGCGATCAAAAACCGTCATGGAATCAAAAAAATAATTAGTTACATTGTACCCACTGAGCTATAAGTTGCCGGTGGAAAAACTATTTCATTCCTCATCAGTTAGGTACTTGTCTACCCAAATTTGATACTCTTCATCCATGGGCCAGTTAAATTTCATCACCTCAATCACCCTAGTATTGTAAGGTGTGAATTTCACTACAACCTAGTTGGCTTCCCTTTCAAATGACTCCAGAAACATGCTAGTATTAAATATTTTATCCATGCTGCTTACTAACAAGTCATGATCTGAGTCATCACAAATCAATTTGATTTGTGCAGTGATAACTTCTTCTGCCCTTTCTTGCCACTGTTGAAGTGCCTTGATGTTTCCTTGTGCATCCAATATATTGGACAAAAAGGTATCACTCCAATCATTAAAACCTTTTACTAATTCTCTAGTTTTCTTACTCAAGTCATCAGGTAGGGCCTGGAATCCCTTCAATGATTTCACAAAACCTTGAGTAGGTTTTAATAATTGAGGCCTATTATTTGCATCAAACTTGGAAGCCCTAAACATAATGTCCAAGTCAGTGGCATGAGGGATCCAGTTCTCAACCAAGGGTAAGACAACATCCCTATCCCTGTTAATATTTTGTAAACCAGACAAAAATAAAGAATATAAAGAATGAACATATGGCAGCCTAGAATTAACCTTCTCATTCAAATGCCTCAACAGGGTGTCCACCACCTCATTGTGTTTGGCCATGGCATCATTCTCACTAGTTTTTAGGGCAGCCTATAACTCTGTCATCTTACTCATCATCTACTTTTTGGTGGGGTCCACAGAGTATTCCATTTCCTCTTCAAGCGGCTCTGGCACATGACTAGGATCTGATGTTTGAATTGGGGATCTAGGGATAGAAATGATTAGGACAGTAGGGGGTAATGACCCCGAAGTAGTAGGTATTTCTCTAACAATAGGGGCATTGGAAGATTCTCCTACCTGCCCATACTTTAACCTATCTACTTTAGACTGTCGCTCAACATTTCTTTGTTGCATTTTACTGTATTCCCTGATTATTGCATTATATGTTTCCATCAGACTCCTCCTTTCAGCTTCTTCCCTTTCTATTGTCCTCTGGGCCAATTTGGCCACATTCAGTGTCAGGCTTGTGGCTTCTGTTACTGAGATTTCAAAAGCTCTTTTGATAATGAGCCCGCCTCTTAGATTTGTGCTAATATCTACCACATTTGGTTTTCTGCCCTGAGGTGCTAGTGCCCATATGGCTAATGTCTCATATTCTTCACTAAAAGCAGAATCCTACAAGGCTACCTTGACCTCTTCTTTACTGCTCTGCATAGGATGCTTGGATTGCATAATGGCATTGAATTCCATAGCATTAGCTATGTCCCATTCAGGGAGGAGTAAGACACCTGCTTGTGTCACAAGTTTCATTCCTTCCTCAGGAGTAATGTTTTTGAATTGCTCCATCAATTCAGCCTTTTCTTCATCATCATTCTCCTGGTCTGACCTATCAAGTCTTGACTCCCTCCTACTCTTGCAGTTATCCTGATATTCTTCTAGCTTAATTCTCCAAATCAGTTGCAAGAATACAAGATTTTTCACAAAGGCATCATCATCCACGAATACCTTACAAGCTTCCATCCTGGCATCTTGCACATACTTCCCCTTTATATCCATATCAGTGAACACCAATTGTGTTGATCTAGGAGGAGAGGGGATACCGACCTGCTTTTCTTGGTTAGTTATGACTATTTCATCCACCAGAACCTCCTGTGGTTCTTCAATCCTTTGCCTCTTAGGGCTTGGCTCTAATGATAGCTCCATAGGATCATTATTCAGTGATGAATCCAAATCTATAATTTTTATCCCACCAAGTTTCCTGATCCCATGACTTGGCAGTGATGATGTTTTCATTATTTGTTTTCCCTTTTTATTTCTTGCCTCTTCATCACTGCTACTATTTTTCTTCCTCTTGTATAGAGGTCTATCCATTGATGGCTAGTAAGTCAGCCTTGTTTCCTCAGGCCTCACCTCTTATTCCTAAATCCCCAAGTCTAATTCTAAATTAGCCTTCTTGGTCCTCAAGATGTTCATAATCTCCTTGAAACTACTCATCAAAAAATCAATTCTTTTATGAAATGGAGTAAACTCCATCAATGGATCATACCTTGGATCCAATTTATGTACCATGGCTAGCATTTTCTCATATGCAATCCACTTCTCTTTATTCAATTCTTGCTGGTTCAAATCAAATTCATTTCTTATTAAATCCTCAGGGAAGTTGAAAACATGAATAAATTTACCACCCTTAATCTTCTGCCTAAATAGGGCAAAGAATCTCTCAGGGTCATGTTGTCTTCTAGATCCATTCTTCAAATGGTATTCATCATAATAACGGTCAAAATGGACCCATCCCCCCTTTGTGAAAACAAAGTCAGAGACAACTGTATAATCAGGGAACAAAGTCCCTTTTCCCCTTCCTGTCAAATTTTCTTCATGAATGCATCCTAATTGCCACATCACTTCTGCAAACCCCATTCTTGATGGCACATTATATTGGAGAATATGAGGAGCTCCCTTGAAACCATAAACCCTCAAAACAGTACTCACAGGGTAAAGAATAATGTCACCGCAATTGTGGCATACCTTCAAATCAGGTTTCCTTATTTTGGGTCAGACGAAATCATGCAAATCCTTAGGAATTATTGGCACATTTACCACCAATTTAGCCCTAAGCCTAGAGGCAAAGCAGTTATCAAACCACACAAAACTAGCACCTCCCTTGTTACCAGACATGTCTGTGCTCCAAGCTTGTACTGGTAATCTCTCTCCATTTACATCTCGCCTCAGCTCCATTTTTTCTGAGAAGAAGTTAGCATTCTCATGCGAAAACATATGCATTAATAAGGAGTACCAAAAGAAAGGAGTACCAGAATCTCCATTGTGCAACTTCAGCAAACCCTCATGTATCCTTTCAGCAAGGAATGAAGCATAGTCATAAATCACAGAGAAATTAGGGTGTTGAATTTGAGCCCCCATGAACATATAAGCGATGGGAATCATAGTGTTAGGGTTGAAACCAATAATTTGGCAAAGTGAATAGAGCGTTGCCAAGAAATGATCAACAAAACAACTTAGCTTGAAAGGCTCTTGGTCTCTTGGGCTGATGTGAATTGTTGAACTGCCCACCCTGGCCAAATGAGGGGGAAGCAATCTTGACCTAAAAAGAGGCTGAGATCTGGCATATTCTTGCCTCATCTCCTCAAAGTTAATTCAAACTAGAAATGAGCTATACTCACTCATATCAAAGACCTAACAAATTGTATCTGCATTCACACTCAATAGACCATTGCCATCATTATCTCTGATAATCTGTGTGACAGGGTCATATCGTGCAACAACTGCCCTAAGTAGGTCAACATCCAAAAACACGTTTGGTACCATAAGTTTTCCCATATCATATCTCCAACTATTTGAAAGAGGGTGAGACACATTGCGTTGCCCATACCATCTTCCGAACAACTCCAAACCTGTCACAAGTACTCTGGAATCTGCAATATTATAATTTTTACATCTTAATCCCTCACTTAGGGTTGTCCCATTCATTAAGACCAAACCTTTCTTCCCGTCATTTGTTTATAAAGGGAATTGGTTCAAGAAATCATCATATAAATTTCTGTGTATGTAATCTATATAGCTAGAATGTTGCTTTGGTGGTGCCATTTTAACAAATAGGGTTCTTTAAAAAAAAATTCGAAGACAAACTAAAATTACCTAGAAGGGAACTACAACAGAGTCTTGCAAATTTCTCACAATCAAAAGGAATAGTAACCCTAGGACTTTAGCCAAGAAAACCACCGATAACACAATGCAACCTTTTCTTGGATCACATTCAAACAAAAATAGTGGTAAGAGAAATCAACTTACGGAATTCGCTCTACACAGCAAACAAACCCATGCTGAAATTGCTTTGAAAACTTCTATCTCAAGCTCTGGATCACTTCACAAACACTTGAATGTCTTTATGGCAATGGGATTATGAACTTAAATACTCAGAAATGATGAAAATAGCTAAGTAGATGTCTTGTCTACCATTAAAGCTTACTTGTGTGCCACACCAATGGCTTCAATTTCATTTGATGCAAGTTTAAAAAATTGCCATCGATCTCATCTTTCTGTCAAATCATCTAACAGTTGTCTTCAAAAAAGTTGACAACACTTCCATGTCACCGTCAAGGGCCCACCATAGAATGCAGCCTCAAAAAGTAAACGTGGCACTCACCCGCGATATCGTGATCACTAAACTCCTCTTGGTTTAGGATCACGCGATAGCGGGCAACCATTGATCTCCACCATCTACAATCTTGATGATCAAAATAGGAGGTAGCATCAATACATATATGTTGAGCAACTTTTCCATCAAGATTAAGACATTTCCGTTGATTATAAGCATGTGCATTTCTTATGTGGTTAAGTAACATCCTTGATAATGCCCTAAAGTTCAACGTATAAATTAAAACACTTTATTTACTTCGTTCAGCATGACAACTCAAGACACGTGGTGCCCGCCTGTGATATCACGATTGCCCAAAAGCCAGCAGTGATGTCATCGCAGGATGGCGGGCAACGGTCAAGATCAAACTTAAGAAGATCAACAGTCAGTAAAATAACCCCTGTAAAATATTTAAAATACACAGGAAAATAAAGGGGAAAAAGACACCGCCTAGGGCAATGACAATCAATGACTTAAGGTTATTTTAATAGATAAAGCACAGACCAGTTTAGACTTAGACGAATAAAAGTTGGTCAAAATTTTTCATTTTATATTAAAAGGGGCCATGCCTAGATGATCACATAGGACATAAGTTGTTCTTAAAAGACCCGCTCCAAAAAGTAATGACAAAATAGACCCAGCCCAACAATAGAATACAAGGTCCCATGGAAACAAGGCATAAATCCATTCTCAGGTACCCTCAGAAAAACAAGACAAACCAAAACTCATGTTGGTTCCAAATGGAAGGTTTTTTCATGTTGGAATGATGGTTTATGGTGTGGATGGAAGGAGTGTTGGAAAAAACCTTATGGTAATAACTACTCATGGTCTCCATTTTGATGTTTATATTAGATAAAGTTTCCCCCAATATCGAGGAGGTACCACTAACATCATTAGATTTACTGATTGAAGAATAGCCAAGACCTTGATATCTAGAATTTGCTTGAAACTATAGTAGTTCTATAATTTATTGCTTCTGTAGGCCTAGTCCTTTTCCTTGATACTTCATGCTTTGACATATTCTATTTGTGATGGGGTATTTTTATTCTAGAAACAAGATGCAATCCCATCATTGTGTATGTGGAGATCATTACTCGATATTTTCTCATCTGAAAGAAATTCTGCTGTAACAAAGATAGATGATCCTAGTTGATAAGATGTCGTAGCTTCATGGACATGTGAGATATATTTATAATTGATACCTTTGGTTTGATTTTGTGAAACATTATATTCTAATTATTCTTCAAAAGATATTAGTGCCTCCAAGTTCATGTAGAAACCTTCCTTATGGTCATTATCATAGAGTCTAGTGATTTCAGCTATAGCTTGATCATTTGCAAATATGTCTAGAGTAGGAGACTCTTGTTCATTAGGAAGATCATCTATGTGTCCCGTGGAGGCAAATGACTCATTTTAAAAAATTGTAGTGTTCAGAGTTTGAGTAGGATCAACCTTAAATGTTTGATCATGAATGACATAAAGGTCGATGAACATATCATTTTGGATTTCTTGATCAATGGTAGTGTCTTGGTCAAAGAGGGGTTTGTCTTCGATGACATGATTAGGAATTATATCTTGATCAATGATAGGTGTATTTTGGATTTCATGATTATCTAAAAGGACTTCTTGTATGGACTTAAGGATGAGGTCATGGGATGGACTTTTACTTTGACATGTATCCCAAGGTGTAGGCAACATGATGTGATTTTGAAGACCCTGACCAAATGTATTTTCATGAATAAATTTAGCTTGGGATGGAGTGAATAGGAATGGATTAGTGGATGATGGACTAGGATAGTATGTCGAGACTTGGAATGGGTTGAGGGATGATTGACTAGGGTAGGACATAGAGGCTTGGAATGGACTAGTAGAAGGTTGGTTTCCCTTGTCAAGGTTAGGATAAGGGTGATTAATGGATGTTTTTTGTCGATTAACGTCATGGATTGTGCTAAGGGACTCTTGATAGTGAGGGTAGGTGGATGGAGGACTAGAGTTTATGGGTTATTGGTAAGAGGGATAGATGGATGGCTGACTAATGGTTGTAGGTGCTTGGAATTTGTATTAAAGGTATTGTATTTTCAAGTCTATGGCTTGTTGGGCTTGACCAATGTGGATTAATTGGTATTCAACATAACTAGAAATCATATCAAGGTGAGTGAAAGACATGGTGGTGGATGGTATGAAGCCTAAGAGATGCCAATGCAATGGAAGGTATGCACCTATGCTATGATTGTTTTGGATACAAGAATGCACCTAAGACCAAGATTAAGGAATGGTAGAATGATAATGATCCTATGAGGAAAGGATATGATATGCAAGGATGACGATGACCAAAGGATATGAGACGAAGTTATGTTTTTGCTATTTTTTTTGGATAGAAGGGTGCAAGATGATCATGCAAGGATGATAATGTCTAAAGGATGAGATTAAATGAGACTAAAGGATACCAGAGGTAGACCAAGATAGTGGTGCAACAAAGGTTAAAATGAAATTAAGCTATGTTTTTTGTATTTTTGGGATAAAGATAAAGTTAAAGGAAAGGCTAAGGATATGAATCTAAATGAGATAAAGGTGATACTAAGGATATGAAGTCTAAAATTTGAAACAAAGGATGACAACCAAGCTAATGTAGGTCCAAGATAACAAACCCAAATTTAATTGACCTTTTTGATGACCAAGATGATGGATTTGACAAGGTGATTCTAAACTAGGACACAAGTTTAAGACCCAAATTTTTGACGAAGATGATAAAGACAATTTTTTTTAAAGTAAAAGATGAAGGTCAATGAAAAGTTGGATAAGTAACCAAGGACTATCCAAAGGCTTGATAATTTTCCTATGTCTGAAATCTAGAAGATATGTGCCACCTAAAACCTAAGATTAATTATGCAAGGAAAAGGTGACCTAAGGTGTGTTAGAACCCAAAATTCCCATCATGAAAATAAATGATTTTCCCATTTTGAACCTAATATTTTCATTGTCTTTCTCATAAAAATCATTCACCCCCTTTTTACAGTGCAAAAATGGCTTGTATCATTGCCTTATTTTGATCTATATCCCTTATATTTTTCCTATTTTCCTCATATAAATTCATCATGCCCCCATCAAAAATATTCAAACATATATTCCTTTTGTTGCTACCCTAAATTCCATATTCTATGTTACTTACCACTTCACTGCCGCCTCCCACAATGGGCTTGTGATATGGCGGTGATGGATAATAGGTGTTGGGTCTCATGAGCACAGGTTTGAACCATGAGAGGTTGCCAAGCTCTCACAATGATTTTGGCTAGATAACAAGGCTAATTGATGCAATTGTACCTTTTGCTCTTCAAGCTCTGCAAAACCTAGGTGGGTGCACCTATCTATGTGTTGCAGATTTAAGATGTATTTCCTGGTGAAACAATCTATCCACAATGGCAAAGGGAAGTGGATAGATAATATTACTACAACTACTCCTACTCCTACTGCACAAATGAAAGGTTTTTTGAATAAATTGTTTGATATGGATTTGTATCTCTGGGTTGTGGCAGATTAGTGCCTTCTATCCACATGGGCAATGGAGTCAAAATGATATGTGTTTCCTCTTATTGGCTTAACTCTAGTTGTTAGGAACTCTTAAAATTTTATGGCTGGCATAAAAAATTCACTAAGTCTATGACTTGCATAAACAGTGCTGGAATGTTTCTCTATTAGGTTTTTCTTTAACTATCCAAAAGAAGTCTCAAAACCACTATGATTTATTAAGAGAATTTAATTCTGGATTGCAAATGCCAATTAGTCAATCACACAAAATGGAATTTATCTTGATAAATCAGGGAATATGCTTGATATGCTAATTTAAATGATTAAAATACCTCAAGTTGGAGACAATCAAAATAAAGAGTATAAATTAATGCAACACAACAACTGAACACCAAAGAGAAATTCACCAGTTTAAAACATTAGTCTTCATTATTCCTGCTTCAAGAAAATTTTGTACATTATTTCCATCCCAGTCCCTTCTCGGGAAAATTCTAACTCCTATAGTCTAACTACTTCTTTTTTCTATCTCCCTTCTATTGTCCTACTACCCTTTAGATTTTTGCAAATATTTATACATTACAGATCAAGGGTCATGACCCTTCATTCTACTCATTACAACTATTCACATTTTTCAAAAAATAAATTAAAATATTTAATTATATTTCCTTATCGAAAAATTAAATGTTTAAAGTATAGTCTTATGCCTTTTATTTTTCCATATACCTTTCCTGCCTTTACACTTTATGTATTCATGCCCGTTTATCACTTTTACCACTCTACTAGTGGCTATGTCTTATCTGGTTGTAGTATCACGGTAACCACATCACTGACTGCAAATAGTTTACCGTGCTACCACGGTCTTCATTGGAGCCCCCCACGGTATCGCGGCAGCCTCTTTGACTGCTTCCTTCACCACTTACAAACCATCCACCGCAGTCACTGCGATATACTCAGAGACCGTCCGTGGTACTGCGATGGCTTCTCCTTCACTGTTTGCTAACCGCTACCATGGTTTACTACACTACCACGGTGTATGAAATGATGGCCAACGGTAACGCAGTATAGCCTATCGTTTCACTGTTGACTTACCGCCACCGTGCTATCACGGTCACTAGCTTGACCACCACTGGTACCACAGTAGGACCTCGACTGCCTTCGCCAGTTGCTAATGGTTTACCACGCTACTGTGGTCAATGAATTGACTATGAGCGATAGCACAGTAAACACTTCATGCATGTTTCAAACTATTACCGCTATACCGCAAGCCCCTTAGTGGGAGGTTGTTGTAAAGCAGTAAAGACTTATATAGTAAAAATGAAAGGGATGGTAAGGGTTATAAGTTATTTTTGGCCCTTTTGAATGGCGGTAAAGCTAAATTTTCCATGAGAAGGTAATGAAATATAAGAAAATAGATGGGGGAAAAGTGTAGAAGGCGGCTAATGACAATTAATGGGAAAGATAGTGAAAATGCAAGGCATGAGTAAATAGAATATCTTAAGGTTTTGATGGATTTTCATGGAAAATAATAGCAAAATTCTAGGAATTATTGTGGAAAATTTCAATTCTAACAATAGGCTGGCATGAAGTTTTACCACCACATTGTGCATGGTCAATTCATTGACTGCATAATCGCAGTGGTGGTGAGATAACCAGCATGGTAAATAGTCAGCAGTGAGGAAGTGGTCAAAGGGCTTACCGTGGTATGCACACTATTCTAACAGAGACCACAATCACTAGCTTGATTGCCAGTGGTCCCATGGTAGGCACCTTAACCGCCGACCTCTGTCCACCATAGTTTGCCAAATTGTTAGGTGTCAAAAATGCAATTTTGAACTACGAGAGGTTGCCAGGCTCTCACAACATACAAGGCCAATTGATATAATTGAACCTTCTACTCTTTAGGCCCTGCTAAACCTAGGCAGGTGTACCTATATGAATGATGCAAATTTTGAAATGTCTTTCATGCTTGAACTATCTACCCACAATGGTAAAGGGAAGTGGACTAGATAAAATTACTATACCTACTCCTACTCCTACTACACAAATGAAATTTTTTGAATATATTGTTTATGTGAATCTTATCTCTAGGTTGTGGAAGATCAGTGCCTTCTATCCACATGGGAAATGGAGTCAAAAATTAAAAAAGATATGTGTTTCCTCTTATTGGCTAAACTCTAGTTGTTAGGAACTTTGAAAATTCTATGGTTGGCTTAAAACTTTACTAAATTTATGACTTGCATAAATTGTGTTGGGATGTTTCTTCACCTAGTTCTACTTTAACTATCCAAAAAAAATCTTAATGTGA
Source organism: Sequoiadendron giganteum (assembly GCA_007115665.2). Taxonomy (NCBI): domain Eukaryota; kingdom Viridiplantae; phylum Streptophyta; class Pinopsida; order Cupressales; family Cupressaceae; genus Sequoiadendron; species Sequoiadendron giganteum. The sequence goes on along the minus strand of CM021110.1, from coordinate 137,016,889 downwards.
CTTATTAAAATATTTTAATTCTGACTTGTAGACACTAGATAATTAAATCACACAAAATGAGAGTGCATTCTAATAAATTAAAGATATACTTGATATACTGAATTAAATGATTAAAATACTTTGAGTTGGAGACAACCAAAATAAAGAATATGAGTCTATACAACATGGCAAATGAACACCAAAAGAATATCACCAATTAAGACATTTATCTCCATTAATTCTGTTTCAGGAAAGGCTTTGTACATTGTATGCATTCCTAGTCCATATTTATAAGAAATCTAATTCCTACTATTTACTATTCTCTACTACCTCTTTGCAACTGATTTTTACAACAGATTTATACAATAAAATTCAAAGAGTCATGACCCTTCACTTTTTGGTAAAACCATTTATGATCCATGACAAAGATAAAAATATTTAATTGTGTTTCCTTTCGGAAAATTAAATATTTTTTATATAGTTTTTTATTTGATTTTACCTTCATATCTTTTCCCACCTTTATTTTTCTTTCCCCATGGCTTTCATTGTTTTTACTACTCTATCGTGGCTTAAGTTTCACCTCCCCGAGGTATTGTGGTGCTTTGATTTTGACTGCTTTGGCCCATTCATCTCTACCTTACCGCTCCACCATGGGATTTTTTTTAGCCACCAGCGGTATGGGAATGTTTGACTTTGATGTCACTATTAACCCATTACCGCTCAACCATCATCGCTCCTTCTACCATCCGCGGTTGCAGGATGACCGATCTTCACTATCAGCTTCATAGTTACCACATTACCATAGATGGTAGAAGGAGTGATGGCGGTTGAGCACTAATGGGTTGATGGACGTCAAAGTCGAACATCGCCATACAACTAATGGCTAAAACAAAGTCTGCAGTGGAGCAGTAAGGTAGAGATGAACATGCCAGAGTAGTCAAAGTCAAAGCACCGCGATACCTCGAGGAGGTAAAATTTAAGCCGCAATAGAGCGGTAAAAACAATGAAAGCCATGGGGGAAGAAAAATAAAGGCAGGAAAAGATATAAAGGTAAAATCAAATGCAAAACTATATAAAAAATATTTAATTTGCCGAAAGGAAACACAATTAAATATTTTAATCTCTATCATAGAATGTAGATGGTTTTACCAGAAAGTGAAGGATTGTGAATCTTCAAATTTTATTGTATAAATCTATTGTAAAAATCAGTTGTAGAGAGGCGGTAGAGAACAATAGACAGTAGGAATTAGATTTCTTTGAAATATGGACTGGGAATGCATACAATGTACATAGACTTTCCTGAAATAGAATTAATGGAGATAAATGTCTTAATTGGTGATATTCTTTTGGTGTTCAGTTGTTGTGTTGTATAGACTCATATTCTTTATTTTGGTTGTCTCCAACTCGAAGTCTTTTAATCATTAAGTCAGCATATCAAGTATATCTCTGATTTATCATAATGCACTCTCATTTTGTTTGATTTAATTAACTAGTGTCTGCAATTCAGAATTAAAATATTTTAATAAGTCACAACGGTTTTAAGATTTCTTTTGGATAGTTAAAGTAGAACTAGGTGAAGAAACATCCCAACACAATTTATGCAAGTCATAAATTTAGTAAAGTTATATGCCAGCCATAGAATTTTCAAAGTGCCTAACAAATAGAGTTGAGCCAATAAGAGGAAACACATATATTTTTTATTTTTGAATCCATTGCCCATGTGGATAGAAGGCACTGATCTGCTACAACCCAGAGATAATATTCACATAAACAATATATTCAAAACCTTTCATTTGTGTAGTACGAGAAGAAGTAGGTATAGTAATTTTATCTATCCACTTCCCTTTGCCATTATGGGTAGATAGTTGGAACAAGAAATAAATTTCAAAATATGCATCTTTCATATAGGTAAACCCGCCTAGGTTTAGCAAGGCTTGAAGAGTAGAAGGTTCAATTATATCAATTGGCCTTGTACGTTGGCCAAAAGAATTGTGAGAGCCTGAAAACCTCTCATGGTTCAAACCTACCTTTTTGAGACCCAACAGTTTGGCGAATCTGCTAGGGAATTATTCAGTAAAAATATTCCAACCTTTCCATTTGTTGATTTAGCAAAGTTTTTCATGGTTTTTGGAGATTCTGTATGGGCAAACCAAAAAAATAAAAATCTATTTCATTTTCCTACTTTTGGAAAAGTAGGTGGTGAATCTATTTTAATTTGATATATAGTGCATGGATGTTGTGGAGCAGTAACATTTTATCAAGATGGCAGAAGCAAAAAGAAGACAATAGTCAATAAGAGAGTTGAAGGAATTGAGACGACAGAGGCTATAAGTGAACCAACAATTGTGCCAATTGGGAGTCAAACATGCTTCGAATACATCACCAAATGGGTCATCATGCAATGAGAATGAAGACACAAATTCTAGGAGATCTTGGACACCTTAAGTGCCTCATGATGTGAGAGAGAACTTTGGTAATAAAGGTAATGTACTCTATTCACAAAAAAACACTTTTGAGGAGTATATTCAAGTTCAAGAGAGAGATAAAAATCTTGTCGATGCCTTTCTTGACATAAGGATATATAAGGGAGAATCTTTTAGTTCTCTATACAACAGGATGGTAGAAATTTGTATGCAATTACCTCCTCATTTTAGGCCTACAAGACCCACATTTGTTGCACAAATTCTAAGAGCATTAGAGCTTGAATCAATTTATTGCTCAAAATCATTAAAACAACAACCCTTTTATGTAGTAAAAAAATTTATTGATTCCATACTTGGGAAAATGTACATGGATACTGGCAATAATAAATCTAATAGGGATATCATGGATGCTCAAACAATGCAAAAAATAAAGGAAGCATGTGCTACTAGAATTTCTAATGACAATTTTTCAGATTTGGAAGATGATTGCAACATTTATGATATTGGTGGGGACACATCATCTAGGGAGTACATATGTAATACTTCAGAAGTTGAAATAGAAGAAGGCACCATACCTTCCAATAGTGAATATATGGAGAGTCTCTCCTACATAACAGATTATCAGTCAAATTGTGAAGATGAAATTGTAGATGTTGATATTCAACAGAGTGATTGTTGCAGTTCTTATGAAGATCAAGAGGTTGGAGGCATGGTAGAAGATATGAGAGTAGAGACATGTTCACTCAGCAGTGAGCAAGTTTCAGATTTACTGACTCTTGAATACCAGAAGTACACACATAAAGATGATTCCAAAATTTTGGCTCCAGTATATATATGCTTTGACAGTGAAGATATTATGTGCAACAATTCATATGACTCCATGTGGATCTCTCAGAATGATGAAGAAAGCATTGAATTTGATCGTAAATCCATTTGTGTCCAAGAAGAGGTATGTGATTTAAATTATTCTTGTCTACAAGAGGAGGATGTTGGTTTTCATGTTGTTGATGATAAGTGTTCAGTATTTGTTGATTCAAGTATGTATAAAGAATAGTGTATGGATCAAATGTGTGTGTCAATGCCAACTGGTGATAGGAAAGAAATGGAAAGTGATTTGATTATTTTAGAAAATATTGATGAGATAATTTTTTTTGATTTCTAAGAAAAGCATTTAGATTTTCAGGTCCTAGTGTAGTTGCAGGAACATTCAACAACATATGACAGTGAGCATGCTTATGAATGTTTTCTTGAATGTGGATACACTTTGTATGTTGAATATGACAAAGATTTTTCATTTGATAATAAGAATGATGAATGGTCGAATGGTAAAATGAATATGAATCAGGTTGAATGTAATGATTTCCTGAAGGTATTTAATGACAATGCATGTTGCAGGGTAGATGGAATGGATAGCTTCAAAAGTAACCTGATGAGCTCCAATAAAAAAAAGTCTATGATAGAGGAAATTGAAGGTTTTTCTTTTTGGGTGGCCTAGGGCCATCCCTTGTGGTTTGATTTTTTGAACCATAGCAGGTACAGAGGATTAAGGATTGCCAGTGCATGGACAATTCTTAGCAATGCCTCTTTAATCATTCTCTTCCATGCACAGTAGTACAGGGTTTTCCCATCCTCCATTTTTCATCTCTGTTCTAATTCATTCCCTCCATATTCCATGGCCTTCGTTTTTCATCCTTTACTTGATCTGCTCTCCCAAATATATTTTGGATTCTTGTAGTGATTGTACAATCACTCATCCCCAACAAGAGCCACTATTAGAACCAAAAATTTCCATCATGAAAATAAATGATTTTCCCATTTTGAACCTAATATTTTCACTATCTTTCTCATAAAAATCATTCACCCCCTTTTTATAGTGCAAAAATGGCTTTTACCCTTGTACCGTTGCCTTATTTTGATCTATATCCCTTATATTTTTTGTATTTTCCTCATAGAAATTAATCGTGCCCCCATCAAAATTAATCAAACATATATTCCTTGTGATGCTACCCTAAATTCCATATTCTATGTTACTTACCACTTTACTGTGACCTCCCACAATGGGCTCGCGATATGGCAGTGACAGATAATAGGCTGGCATGAAATTTTACCGCCACACTGCACGCAGTCAATTCATTAACTGCGGTATCACAGTGGCAGTGAGATAACTAGAACAATAAATAGTCAGTAGGGAGGAAGCGGTTGGAGGGCTTACTGCGGTACCACACATAGTTCTAATAGAGATCGTGGTGACTGCACTGGACGAAGGCAAGTGGTTAAGGTGGCTACCATAGTATTGCTGGTAGTCAAGCTAGTGACCGCAGTAGCGTGGTAAATAGTTAACAAATAGTGGTGAGGCAGAAAAGAAGCTAGCTACCGCAGTACCATAGATGGTCACCATGAAGACCATGGTAGCACGGTAATGGTGGAGGTAGTGGCGAAGATAGACCATGGTGATTGTGGTAGATGGAAGGTAACAACGAAGATAATTATTAGAGCTACACTATGGAACCACAAGGTGCAAGCATGAAGGTCATGGTAGAGTGATAGGAATAAGGGAAGATTCACTGAATTGAATAAAGTGAAATGTAAAGAGCAGTTAAGTTATAAAGTAAAATAAAAGCTTGTCTATGTAAAAAATATTTGATTTGTCGATAAGGAAAGATAATCAAATATTTTATTTTTGTCAGTAAATACAAATGTTTGTAACTGATCAAATGAAGGGTCACAACCCTTGGGGTTTCATTGTATAAATGTATTTGAAAATTAGACCAGAAGGGGAGTAGGGAGAGCAGATAGTAGTTAGACAATAGGAATTAGATTTTTCAAAAAATGAAGAACTGGGAATGTAAATAATGTGCAGAGCTTTTTGGAAGTAGATAAATGGATAGATCATTTTGAATTGGTGAAAATCTTTTTGTTTTTAGTTGCTATGTTAGAATCATTTATATTTCTTATTTGAGTTGTCTCCAACTTGAAGTTTTTAAATCATTTAAGTCAATATATCAAGTATATTTCTAATTTATCAAAGTGAAAATTTCACCTTGTGTGATTTGGTTAACTACTATCTGCAAGTCAGAATCAAATTATTTTAAACAAGTCATAGTGATTTAGGATTTCTTTTGGATTGTTAAAGGAGAACTTGGTAAGAAAAAATTCCAGCATAATTTATGCAAGTAATAAATTAATTAATTCATATGCTAGTCATTAGAACTTCATTTCTTAAAGTGCCTAGCAACTTGAATTAGGACACAAAGGGGAACACATAGAATTCTTAATAATTTGAATCCATTTCCCATGTGGATAGAAGGCACTAATCTATTAAAACCCAGATAACATATTTCATATAAATTACATTTTCAAATCCTTTATTTTGTGCAGTAGGAGTAGGCATAGTTGTAGTGATTTTTATCTATTCACTTCCATTTGCCATTGTGGATAGATTGCTCAATCAGGAAACACATTTCAAAATCTGCATCATTCATATAGGTACACCCACCTAGGTCTAGCAAAACCTAAAGAGTAGAAGGTACAATTGCATCAATTGGCCTCGTATGTTTGGAAAAAGCATTGTGAGAGCTTGGCAACCTCTCATGGTTCAAACCTACATTTTTCAGACCCAACAAGGTGCAATCTAAAATGTAATGCAAACCTAAATGAGGATAATGGAATGGACTGGTAAAACTTTGCAAGTCTAAAGTTTAAATTACAAGATCTCTATCAAGATGAATTGGTTCAATTTTGGACAATTATGGTAATTAGGTAGTTGTGGCTCTATTTTAAGTAGTTGTTGATCACAGAATCTTGATTTTGCAATTTTGATGTTTTGACTTGGTTTTTGAGTGAATTTTGACTATTTTTGATTAATTTTGATTGGAAAACAAAAAATATAGTCACATGAACTTGTTTTGGCCTCGTTTGGATGTGAAAAAGTTTTAAAATAAAGCACACATAAAAAACAAGCACAAACCCTATGTTTGGTAAGGATAATATTCATTGGGTTCCCAATTGGATTTCTCCAGCCACGCTTATTTAAAGTGGATGACCTAAGAAATTGGTAGCACTATCTCCCCTCCATGGAACTCACTTCTAAGGCATACCATGTTCTGAATTCCTTAAGACCACAAGTATCTCAAGAAATTTTCCATCTCTACTATGGACCATGAAAGTATGGGATGACTTCAGAGGTCTAACCTCTTGCACCATCAAATAGAAGGATTTTAGCTTTCTACACAAAGGTTTTAAGTAAGGGCATCTAGTTTAGGGGATACTTTGATAAAATCCATCAAGAGGTCTCCCAACCCTTAGAACAAGGGCTTTTAACATCATAAAGATACTATGAGAGATCTATCATGTACCACTTCCTATTGATTGCAAAATTTTCTTGTAATTACAAATTTATATAGTGGTTCGAAAGAGTTTGGATTTAGCCTATTACCACTTGGGTCATTCCCAAATTTTGAAGCATGTTTGTAGGATCTCTAATAATGGGTAAAAAAAATCAAACTGAAGAATTTGTTTTCGATCTCCAAGATCACACAAAGGCATGAGGAGAGTGCATACAAATATGATTTCACTTCACACTTGCAAGATTGTTCATTTTAATCCCCAAATTCAAAATGTGTGGATGACAAAGCAATAATCCCTAAGTGTTTTTGATTCTCAATATTTTCATGAGTTTCAAGAGAAGTGTATACACACTAATAGATTACTACCATACCACAAAACACTCCAAGCGCTAGTTTTTAAAATCCAACTTATTGTGAAACAAACAAGGTTCTTTTTATCCCAATGCTATGAAAATGCAACTATATTTTAACTTTGATGAGTGTAGATGCAAGTTGTGTTATTTTTAAACCCAATGAGTGTAAATGTGGTTCATTTTAACCCATGAATGTGAAATACAATTTTTTGTTCATTTTATCTTTCATGAATGATGATGCATGTTCATTTTAGCCTTCATGAATGATGATGCATGTTCATTTTAGCCTTTATGAATGATGATGCATTTTCATTTTAACCTTTATGCATGTAATGCAAGTTTGTAGTTGCTTGCAAAATAAAATGAGATAGTAATGGTAAAACCAACTAAGTAAATGAAATGATAGGGAAACAAATAAATATGTTTCAAAATAAATAGTATTTAGAACTCACTCAAAGCTATGCCACATGCTAAAAATAAGAGATTAGTAACCAAAATAAAAACTTCCATGATAATAGATAATTAAAATATTGATAAATTTCTCAAAACTTAACAAAATTTTAAACTGTTTGAATCCATGGGAGGTTGAAACTCAAATCTTCAAAACCTAATTTTTTTTTTCCAAGATTATGCATGAAAAAATTGTTACAGGTAAAATAAAATGTGGGTTTTAACAACTAAAATTTAAAAGTAGCAAATACTAAAAAAACCATATCTTTCTCAAATCTCAACTAAATTGTAAACCATTTGAAGTTATGAAAAGCTAAGAGTGAGGCCTACAAAATATAGATAATTATTTTTTTATATTTTGTATGCCTATTTTTCTACATATGATCAAAATAAGATGGCAAGATTTTGTGTGAATTCTTGGCTATAACCTACAAAACAACAAAATAAAACAAGAAAAAAAATAGATTTCTCTACAAAATTGTAATATTCATGTCGGGTTTACCAAATTTAGCTTAGGAAAATCAAAATTAAGATTATTAAAGATAATAAATAAAATTGAAATTTCTAATCTAATGATAGATAACAAAGAAGTGCATGAAATTAAGAAATAAAGAACAATTTCAACATATTCTTCATGCCTCCATTGGATGACCTCCATCATCCTTCTCCATTTTCCTTTGAATATCCAAGTGCCCTCAATATTGAAGATGCTACTAAAACCTATGACTAGTGACTAGAAAAATATTAAAGATTAACTATTATCTCAACAAAATGATAGCCTATGAATTCAATATTTTCTAAAATGATCTCAAATGGTGAAAATGATAAATAGCTATTATATTTATAGAGGGCCAGATATAATATGGATGATTAAGATTGAAAAGACATTAATTTGATCAATGGCCGAAATTAGACAAGATGAGATGAGATAAGATCGATAGCAAAGATGAAAGAGAAAATTGAACAATTTTTTGATAAAATCAATTAGTTTGAAGAGGAAATAAAGCATAATTAAATAATAAAATCATTATTTCATTAGAAGAGGAAAACATGAGCTATCTTTTCTTTTTGATTTAATAGAAATTTAATTCAAAAAGTGAGTAAAAAGATAAGTCATTAATTAAATAAGATTTAATTAATTTTTGATAGAAAAGCTAATAGTGAATAATTAAATAATTAATATAATTATTTAATTATAGTGGAAAGTGGAAATAATTAAATAAGTAAAGTTTATTTAATTATAGAGGAAAGACATTAGTGGCATAATTGAATAAATATAGTTTATTTAATTAATCAAGATTAATGGAGAATTGAATTAAATGAACTAATTAAATAATTAAGGATTATTTAATTAATAGGAGAAGTATGACCCTAATTATGACCCTAGATAATGGAAAAATGGTTTTAGTATGCTTAGGACATTTTTTAGTGTCTACATTTCTCATGATTCAAGAAAGAATTCAAAGAATATCTCATATCAAGATCAAGAGTCAAGATCCACATCCATTAGAGCCATTTCACACAGTATTATAGCCTTTATTTCAAGGGTTTGGTGAGTTCCAACATTAAATTTGTTCATTCATCAATCCTTCATTCTATTTCATTTCATTTGAAGGTTTGATTACCAAAATGGGGTTTGGCAAAGACAAACCCCTATTCCCTAACACAACAATTTTTTTCTCTCTTCATGTATGACTGCAGATCTAGATGATTTGGAGCTTGAAGATCCTTTGAAGACAAATTTGCAAGACTGAAGAAAGTTATAAAATTTGTCAAGAAGTTGTCATCCTCATGAAAACTCACCTAGAGGTCAAAATTCAGATCTTTTGGACTTGGAGATTAGACAAGATGAAAGCTATAGAAGATCACTCAAGGGCTACAAAATTTTCATTCAAACCCTAATACTAGGACTAAATCGCCCCCTTGGGCATATGAGTCCCAATATACCTCTTTTTACCAATTTTATGTAGATCCTAATTTGCCAACATAAGATTCCAAATCTAGCCTAGATTCCTATAGCAGGACTAAATTGCCCAGTCTAGTGTATGATTCCTAGTGCACTTCAGAAATAACAAATTTTAGGGTTTTCAGATCTTGTTTAGACATCTCATATCATTCAAGTAATTTTTTGTTTCTCTATGTCTAATAATATAAATTCTTGTTTTAAGTTTCTAGGGTTTAGTGCATTAGAGTTTGTATTTCTCCTTTCAAGCTTCATTTTAATGATGAACCCACCTTTTAATCACACTTGAGGAAAGCTCCTACTAATCCTATTTGTATTCCACTCCTTCCCTCAATTGAGTCACTTGGTTGAGGGATATTGGTTTCCTAATGAACTAAGAGTTAAATAGGTCCTAAGCCTTAGTTCCATCTCCAAAAAGGTGGAACCCTATTTCCTCGATCAGTTCATTCCTATCCCCTTTCATTTATCCAACACTCTCTAGACTTTTTCCTCTAATAAATTTCTTCTTTATATGGCATCTCCTCATATCCAATCCAAAGTGTTTTTATTTTACATATAAAGTTGCATCCATACCATCTATAAATCATTGATTCATTCAGTTCTATTAACTCTTCCTCCATCTGTTATTTCTCCTCAACTATATTATTTTAAATGAACTTTATTATATTCCTATAACTATGTTTTTGCATGCATTAGTTTCCTTTATAATTGATATAAATTATATCCCCAAAAATTGGGAGTCTCATACCACCATGCACCTATCCTTTCTTTGATTTTCTCCTCCATTAACAACATATGTTTAAACTTAAAAGGGAATCTCTTTGATTTTCCATCATGCATGAAGCTCAATAGAACTAGATATTTTTCTAATCTAGTCAAGGGCATTATTGAATGTTGATAGGAGATTTTTAATTCCTCCCACTCCCTTGCTAAGAAAAAACTATCCAAATTCTCTACTATTCTTGTAAAATATATCCTTTGATTGGTCTAGGAATAAGCCCATCATTGGGGCTAACTTCTTATAGATGACTATATTAACAAAATTCTAAAAATCTACCTAGGTTTGAGTTGTCCATGTGGAGCCTCCTTTCTTCTCTGATTTGTCAATTGTGGCATTGAAATCTCCTTCGATCACCACATTTTCATCCCTTATCATATAAATTATTGCTACTAGTTGGCTACATGTCTCCTATTTTCTCAAATTTTTGGTAGGACCATAGACATTGAGTAGGAAGACATTAAAATTAACATTACATTGAGACTGACCTGAACAAGTTTCTAGTTCAAGTTCCCTGTTACCTCTTCTAATTTAGATTTTCTCATATTCCATGGCATATTAATTCATCCTAATTCCCCTAGCATATCCTCAAAGATCCCTTTCCATTGTCTCTATTTATCCAATAACACTTTTCCTCCATCTTTATCTAACTTATTCTCTTGTAAAAGAAACTAAATATACTTTCATTTGATCAAGCTACCTCATGGTCAAATGTCTCTTATTCGGGGCATGTAGTCCCCTAGCATACCATGTGTAAGGCCCTTATGGTCACTGGGGAAGGGACACTCCCTTGATCTTAATTTCATCTTTTGTTTGTTGTTTCCTATTATTTGGTAATAAGATTATGGAAAATGGAAAATAAACACCATGGTATGACATAGACCAAGGTGTGTAATGTTATCCCTTTGCAAGAAAAATAGGCAATTAATAGATAAGGAATGTGAGGACTAATATTAGGAGTGTAGTCACTCTAGTGTTTTTGTCAAGACAAACCACAAAAATAAATCAAATAAAATGAGGTCATGAGACATCATCACTCCTCTAGCTACTTCTCAGGACATCCTCGAGGTGGATAGTAACATGACTGAAATAAAAAATCAATTAAAGATAAGAAAAACCATTCCAACATAATTAATAGCTATTTAGATAATTTTCTAGAATTCAATTGTTGATTGGATTTAAGAGATTGAGTGATTGATTGGTTTACTGATAGTGCTTGGTTTCAGGAATAGAAGCATGTTGTATAAGATGTCAGGTTTGGTTTCAATCGTGTGACCACCTATATAAGGAAAATGATAGATTTGATAATTTACAATGTCTAGTTTCAAGAAGGATGCATCGTACATAAGAAAAATGATAAGTATTGGGTTTGGTTTCAAGAAATGAGGGAAGTTATATAAGACATTGAGTCTGGTTTTGACAATTCCCTTTCTTGTATAATACCACTAATTGATGAAATTTATGTTGATTTTATGGCTTAGGCAATTGATCAATTTTATTTGAAGACCACTTGGATAGGTGATTTGTTGATACATGATTTGGTTGAGGTTTTTATGTCCTTTTGATTATTGATTGTGTATTCTTAAAGTGTCAATTTTAGAAAAGGATGAATTATTATGGTATGGATAGTGACAAATGTGATATAACCTAAGGGGCTGATCTAGTGCCTCAAGGTCTCATCAATTGATGGCCTTGCCTATGTTATACATGCAAAGACATCAAAGTTTGATTGATGCTTGACCACACATAATTTATTATGTATTGAATAATGATTGACTCAACAAACCTTAAGGCTCTGACCTAGTGCCTCAAGGGCTCATCAATTGATGTCCTTGCCTACATGACATGTTCAAAGGCAACATAGTTTGAATGGACTTGACATTACAGAATCTAACTCTATTTTTGGAATTTTGAAGGTTATTTGGATGTTTTTGATTTTGACATGTTTCGATTTTTTTGGATTTTGACATGTTTTGATATTTTTGGATTTTTCACATGTTTTGATTTTTTTGGATTATTGAAGTTTTTTTTTTAGGATTTTCAGAATATTTCAATGTTTTTTCCTTTTTTAAAGATTGTCTAATTTTTTTTAGGTTTCTGCAATGATGACCTCCAATACCCAATCTAGGATCCACGGAAGACATTATTTAAGTACTTTCCCCTAGTCGTGTATAGGACCAATTTATTAGGGATGAAATTAGATAAGCCTTATTGTGGGTGGGTATGGAAGGTGAAATATGTGTAATGTTAACCATTATAGGTATAGGGACGACAACAAAATTCTATTATGGATATCATGAGAAAGTATGCAGACAAATCTATAATGAGCGAGTGTGGACAACTAGATAGAATGATGGTAGATGATGAAGTACATACTGACTAGACATGGCGCATGTTTGCTAGGTTTTCACCATGGTACTTATCCAAAGTTCCATTAAAGTTGTTTTCAGTATTGGAATAATTATTTCTCTTTACTATTTTATTATTTTTTTAATTTTTTTGTGGTCACACAAGATGCTTCTTTGCTAGGTTTTCATTGAGGTGACAATTTTTTTCCTTTTTTATATTTTCTAGATTATTGACAAGGCTCTCTAAAATCTAGGTGTAGAACTTGTACAAGTGTAGTCTATTGATAGGCTCTGACAATGGTTCACCTTCAAGAATAGAAATTTGATAAGCACCGAATCCATATACTATTGTTATGATGTACGAACCCAACCAATTAGGTTTATATCTAGATGACCATGTCATATGAAAGGATATGATTATAAAAAAGGATGTGAATAATGGATACAAAGGACAAAGGGAGCTAGGATATGATCCCTAACATGCACACTACATTTTCCATCATGCTTCACATGAAAGGGAATTTGTGAAACTAGTGAGCTATAGTACATGAAGGGTTCATCATCAAAGGTTCATCAAGAAACATTTCCAAGGGGGATGGGGTAATATGATGAGTGTATGTGTATGGTTAGATTTGGTAGAGTTTATGGATTGGGTGAATATTATGAAGATGGATACTTTGGATCAACAAGCTCAACTTTTGATTTTTTTCTTTGATAAATTCCCCTAGTTATTTTTGATAAAGAGCCATAATTGGAGATCCAATTTTTCTTGCCCTCATTCTTAAATTTTATTTTAATCTTTGACTTGTCCAATAGTTTTTTATTTTTACTAAAGGAATTTTCTTGATCTTTCTTTCTTTGCATTATTTCTTTTGATTTTGGATCTCTATTTAAATAATGCACTTTCTCTTTTGATTCTTGAGCTATATCCTCATTATTTTCTTGAGGTGATACTATTGGATCCATGTCTATGAGGTGGATGAACATGGATGAGATGGATGAGTTAGATAAAATGGTAGAAATATTTGGTTCATAAGGAAGGTTAGAAATGTAGTCAATAATTTATTTGGGACTATCCTTTTTGGCATGCTTAACAACAAATAATTCTTGCACACCCTTGATGATTTGCCAAGAAATCTCAAAAAAGGTAGTGGTAGGAGATGCATACCCTAACTCAAGATGGTTGAAATGGAAAGGTGATAGCCCCAAATATGGAGTGGAAGGTAAAGGATTGTAAGATGGAGAGGGATGATGTTGGATTTCCTCAATAGGATCATGATAAAAAAATGGATTTTCATAGATAACATGATCAAACGTGGGATTATCATGGACATGAAAGGATTGGGATGGAGTGGACAAGATAAGGATTGAAGGATCCTTAGGATTGAAAAGGATTTTTATCCTAGCATGGTCATCTATTTTCATTCTCTTACAAAGATCTAGAGCTAACTTAACATTATCCTTAGGGGTCTAGATCTTCTCAACAACATTAATTTATTGACTTATAAAGTTGGGTGATGCAAATAATTTTGTGATATAAAATGAATCATCGATATAATACTCTGTAGGTCCTAGGTATTGAATTTGGATCTCGGGATTGGAAAATGGAATGGTGGATGTGGATGCTTTAGACAAAGCTACAAAATCAATGTAATGGGATGAAGTAGATGATTAACTTTCATGATTGACTAATACTTTTTGTGTGGTTGTCCCTCTTTAGTTTCTACAATACCAAACGAGATCGAGATCACTAGCTATTGTGATTTCAATTCCATTATAAGGAAATTTCAAACATTGATGGTATCTGGTGGGGACAACCTTCTTAGAATTAATCCATGGTCAGATAAGGAGAATATTATAGGGAATATCTAGGCCTCATAATTGGAATGTGGTATCTAATATGGTAAGCCCAACTCTAATAGGTAGTGAAAAGACACCCTTAGAAGAGAGTTATGCATCATTATAAGCCTTTATGATAATAATTTTTGGTTATTCCATGCAAGTTTAAAAACAAAAACCTAATGTCCTAACCAATTATAAGGTGCAAATGCTCAATCCTACCCCACCATCTACTAGGAATCATATGATTTTATGTTTATTGAAATAGACTTCTAGGTGTGGAGGTCATAATGGTTGGAATTTTTTGAGGAGAAGTCTTCGTTAGAAAAGGTGATGTGGTAGGAGCTGGCTAAGTATCCCACCATTACTTGGAACTGATTGAAATCAACATCTATGGGCACTAAAGTGTCTTTCAAGGCTTTTTCCAAGACAACTTTGTGCTTGGGAGATATACAAAGAAACTCAAGGATAGATATTTTGGCAGGTGTCTCCCCCAAATGGTCCAAGAGATTATATTTCGATTTTGGTTATTAATTAAGGGGAGAACCTTGTAAGGTTACCCTGATTCATCACATTGTGACTACACATTCTGGCAGTTTCTTAATTATAGTGGTATTGATATTGTAATATGGGGCTCAAATATTATTTCTGGTATAGTCATGGTTGACATTGGTATAATTGGTTTGTTTGTTCATCTTGGTACACAAAATGGAGAATTTACCCATCCCATGGTTTTGTAAAAGATTTTTAAAAATGGTGTGATCACAATTGGAGGCTGCTTATTGATTGTCTACCTCTATGACACCATTCTTGATAGGGTCTTGAATCATATTTTTGAGTTGTCAACATGATGGGGTCTTATGTCCTTTGGTACGATGCTAGTCACAAAAGGATCTTTCATCCCACGATGATGGTTTAAAAGGACCTAGGTCATAATGTTTCACCTTTGGAAGTTTTATGACATTAGGCTACAAAATTTGTTTCAAGATAGATTTCATGGGTTCCCCTAAGGAAATGTGTTTGTGTCTTGGTTGTAAGTTTCTTTGATGTCCATGTCCTTGGTTATTCTGGATTACATTTTTTGTTTTCTCAAGGAAATGTTGTGGGTTATTTGATGCATTAGGTCCCTTGAGGGTTATTGTTGGACTAACTTTGTTTATTTCCTTTATGTCTACAGCTCCATTATTTATGACATTCTTATTGCGATCCAAATACTTTTTTTTATCATTAAGGGTGTTTTGGGTGTTTTGACCTTTGTTAAAATTAAAAAAATCCCTTTTGGAATAATTGTCATTTCAAGTGTAGTACATTTCTCCACAAGGTCAGGAAACATGGTGCAAAAATGGACTTGCAACTAGTATTTTAGTTTTGTAACCAAGTTTTCAACAAAAATGACAAGCTTTTGTTTCTCGGGTATCTTGCAAGGACATTGACAAGCCAAACTTCTCCATCTTTGGAAGAATGATATGATTTTTTCTCCTTCTTATTTTGTATGATGTAATGTTGCTATGGTTATGTAATTTTTAATGTTGTAGGAAAAAAGTGTTACAAATTTGTCTATTATTTTATCCCATGTTCTTATGCCTATAGGTAAATGGGAAAACCATTCAAGTTCTTGTCTTGCAAGACTCCTTGGGAATAATCTCATTAGGTATGTCTGTTCAAATGTGATGTATATGTAATTTTTATGAATCTCCATCACATGTTCAATTGGGCTCCCCTTTCCTCTATGTTTGGTGAAAGTTAGAATAACATAGTTGGGAGAAAAGGGAGGCACATATATGCTCTTGTCAAAGGGATATGCACATAAATATTATGTGGAGCAGGTTTTATTTGTTGATATTTTCTTGTTGTCAACTTGTATTTGTAGTGCAAGCATTTGATTTGTAAATATTGTTGCAATAGTAACATGAATGAAGGTGTTGTCACTGAGGTCAACCGGACAATTGGTTATCAACTAGTTTAGATTGTCATTAATTTTGTGGTTGTAGGTTATTAAATATATATGTCGAGGATATTGAGAAAATTGTATTGAAGAAAGACTGCAGGTATTCAGTGGTTGCTCTAGGTTTTCTCCTATGTTTGTTTGGTTCATATATGTTTATCATGGTTGTTAGAAGATGTTATATCCAGATTTTTGGGTGTTCATTAATTGTAAAATGATATTTATGTTCACTAGTTGTGAATTGTGGTTCTCAGAGGTTCTAGTTGAGGTCTAGGAGAAATGTTTCTAGTCTGGATTTCTCTTTGTTAAAGTCTTGTGACTTTTGGTTTGAGATATTTTTTGTTATGACCATGATCAACCTAATATTGGTATCTGGAAGGTTTGTGCTTAATTTTTCTATATTTCTAACACTAGTTTGGTTGACCTTGTGCTGAACATTAACTTCAAAGTTAATGAAGCATGTGTTTGGGTTGCTCTAATTCTAATTAAATCCTAGGATTTTTTGGAGCTAAAATAATTTGAATTTAATATTGGATGGCTAACTTTGAATATGTTTCAAAGTTGAAGATGGTATAAATATAGGATGAGTTAGTGGTGAAGAAGAAAAGAAAGAAAGAGAGAGAGAAAATAAGATAGATAATTAAAAAATGAAAATATCAATTAGATGAGATATTGAAGCTATTCAGTGAGTGTGGCAGATTAGTGTGAAGCATAAATGTTGAGCTTCTGGATGTAGTGAGAAGATGGTGTACTCTATCATTCATGCATGTCTGTGATTATTTGAGAATTTTTTTGCGGATTTCTCTGTTGCATTGAGATTTTCATCTCTCTATAACATATCTCATTTATCTTCTTTGTATCTCTATGGAAGTGAGCCCCTCAAGTTGTTAGCCCTTTTGGATAGTGAGTCATGTTTTAGACATTGAATCCTTGTTTTGGAAATGAGCTTAGTTTCTAAGGCATTGAGCCTCTTGTAATCAATTTTGATATTCTCTATAGTGTGATTCAATCCTCGCCATGGTTTTTCCCTTATTGGTTTTTCCACATAAATCTGGTGTTGTTATGTTTGTGTGATGGTTTTTATTTTATGCACTTGCACTTAATGTTTAATCATTTAAGAGGAGCTAAGGATTAGTTCTAGTGATTGAATTAAAGGATTAATTTTGTGACAATTGAATCACCCCCCTAGTTGTCCTATTCAAAAACTGGTATTAGATATTGGTTCCTTGGTGAAGAGATTAACCACTTGAGGAAGGTCTAAGATGGTTGGAAAAATGGCTTATGATTATTTGAGGTTTGATGGAACTAGTTATGTTATCTAGAAAACATTCATAAAAGAATATCTAGAGTATTATGAATATGATGTGGAGAAATCTTACAAGAATCCTTGCACTCCTCCTGCTAATGGTCTAAGAATGGCTAATGGGATCAAAGCATGTGAAGAGAAAAATAAGGTGAATTACATTTTGAAGAATATTCTTGTACATTCTAAGTTGATTAAGGTTCATAATCTCAAGACTACTAAGGAATTCTAAGATGCTCTGGAAAGGGAACATGAAGGTGATAAAAGAGTCAAAGAGGGAAAATTGT
The DNA here is from genome assembly GCA_007115665.2 of Sequoiadendron giganteum. NCBI lineage: Eukaryota > Viridiplantae > Streptophyta > Pinopsida > Cupressales > Cupressaceae > Sequoiadendron > Sequoiadendron giganteum. Next base: position 136,998,875 of record CM021110.1, on the reverse strand, counting down.
AGAATTTGGAGACATAGTTTGAGATTCTACATATTTCTAAATATGAGAATGCTAAATCTTATGTATAGAGATTGGATGAGATAGTATTTGGAATGTGAGAACTTGGTAATACTATAAATGAAACCAAGATTGTAAAGAAGATTCTCATAACTCTCCCTAATGCTTACAATGAAAAGGTGTGTGCTATTGAATAGATTATAGATTATAAGACCTGCATTAGAGATTTTTGACATCTTTTGAGATGAGGAAGTTGAATATAAGGAATGGATGCAAATCAAAGACAGCTTTTATGGCTACAAAATTTGAAGATCTGGATGAAGAAAATCTTGATGAAATAGAAGCTAAATTTATGAGAAAGATGAAGAAAGGCTCTGAAATGTATGAAGGTGATTTAACCTTAAATGTTTTAGCTGTGGAGAAATAGGTCATTATGTTGCAAAGTGTCTAGAAATAGCTAAGAGGAATAAACGAAGATATGAGAAAGAAAAGAAAGGAAATAAGATCAACAAAGCATATTATGTGAATGATAATGCTAGTATATTTGATGAGGATTTTGATTATGAGGATCCTAATGAAAATGAATGATTGTTCTTGGTGATAAAGGATGAACCTACTTCTGCTAATTCTAAAAAATATGTGAAGGAATGTCCTCTGGAGAAGGATAAAAATGAAGGTACTATTATCTCTACCCTACATGCTAAATAGGAAAAGAACTATTGGGTTGTTGATAGTGGTTTTTCACATCAAATGACTAGTGATAAGAGTAAGTTTTTTAAAATTCAAAAATATGATGGAGGATTGGTTATGTTTGGAGATGATACTGGTGTTAAAATTTGTGGGATAAGTTTAGTAATTTTTTATGGAAATCATAATACTAATGATGTCTACTATGTTAAAGGTTTAAGGAATAATATTTTGAGTGTTGTAAAAATGGTAGTAAGGGATATGATCTTGTGTTTAAATATGAGAGGTGTGAGATCTGGAAAGGATCTGAAACATTGATTGTTGCTAGAAATAAATTTGAAGGAAACATCTACCAATTAAGTGTGCTAATGGATGATGCTTTATGACTCACATTAACGCCAATTGGTTATGGCATCAGAGAATGTGTCACATGAATTTTGATAACTTGGAAAGGATTAGTGTAGTTTAGGTCGTGAGAGATTTACCAAGGATTACAAATCCTATCAATGATATTTGTAAGAGTTGTTAGTTTGGAAAGCAAGCGAGAAACCATTATAGATCAAAGGAAAAATCTACTATTGGACTAATATAACAAATCTCTATGGTCCTATAAGAGTGAGAATTATACAAGTTAAAAGGTAATTAATGATTTTAATTGATGATTATTCTAGATATGAATGGGTCACATTTCTTAGAGAGAAATCATATGCATTAGATAAATTCAAGACATTCAAAGCTATGGTTAAAAATGAAGTTAATTTAAGAATAAAATTCTTAAAATCTAACAGAGGTGGAGAATTCACCTCCCAAGAGTTTAATATGTTTTGTGAAGTTCATGGAATAAAGAGATGGTTGTTTACTCAGAAAACTCCTCAACAAAATGGAGTTGTTGAAAGAAAGAACATAATAGTTCAAGAGGCCACTAGATCGATGATTATTGAGGGTAGTTTACCAAAATTGTACTCAAGAGAAGCCATTCATACTATTTTTTATGTATTCAATCAAGTTCAAGAAAGAGAAAATAGTACAAAGACTCCCTATGAGCTATGACATGGAAGAATTCCTACTATTAATTATTTGAAGGTATTTGGAAGCAAATGTTATATCAGAAGAGATGAATAAACCTTAGGAAAGTTTTGATGCAAGAAGTGATGAAGGAATTTTTCTTGGATACTCTAATAAAAGTAAAGCTTACAAATGTTTCAATAAAAGATTGAGAAATATTGTATAAAGTGAAAATGTCAAGGTTGATGAGTTAATGAAGAATTCAATTGACATTGATGGATATGTATCAGATGAACCTAATTGTGTAAGAATTGAATAGATTGTTGAAGAACATGAAAAGGATGAGCAAGAGAAAAAAAATGAACAAGATGAAAGAGAAGAAGAAGCTCTGGTGGTGTCCCCTAGGACATCTATATTTATTCAAAAGGATCATTCAGAAAGTCAAATCATTGGAGATAAGACAAAATGTGTATTGAAAAGAACCAGAGCTACTGGTGAAGTAAACTAGTGATGCACTTGAGGAAAAATAATATATCTATCAGGTATGGTTTCTTGAGAGAGAAGGTTGTAGAGAATGAAGTAAATCTTGAGCATGTTTCAATGAAGGATCAATTTTATGATATATTTATAAAGGATCTTCCTAAAATACTTTTGATTATCTTGAAGAGAAGTTAGGGTTCATTTCCCCTCCTTTCTCGAACTATATGAATATGGAGATGCATCAATCTGGTGGATCTATGGATCTATCTTTCTTATCGATTGATGTATGGTGGCTATCTCTTAGGGGGAGCAGGTAGTGTCATGTGTTTTCATTGTGAATATTATGTTGTCAAAAGGGAAATAAATGTAAATATATTTTTCCTTTTCCATTGATGTCAAAGGTAGAGAGGAAAGGAAGAATGCAAAAATATGTTATCTCTAAGGGGAGAAATAAAAAGAAAAATCTTGAGAAGTGTATTTAGAGCTAGTATGTTGTCTTTGATGATTTTTCACATGATTTGTTGCCATTAGTGATGAAGGGGGAGATTGTTGCAAGAATAAGAAGAATTAAGATATTTTCATTGATGTTAATTGGTCAATTGGTTATCAACTGGTTGTTGTTGTCATTAATGTCATGGTTGTAGGTTATTGACTATATATGTCGAGGATATTGAAAAAATATATTGAAGAAATATTGTAGGTGTTCAGTGGTTGCTCCAGGTTTTTCTCCTATGTTTGTTTATTTTAGATATATTGATCATGGTTGTTAGAAGATTCTATATCTGGATTTTTGGTTGTTGATTCATTGTATAGTGAGAGTTATGTTCACTAGTAGTTAACCGTGGTTCTCTAAGATTCAGGTTGAGGTCTGGGAGAAATGTTGTTGGTTCAGATTTCTCTTTGTTAAAGCCTTGTGACTTTTAATTTGAGATTTGTGTTTTTATGGTTGTGATGAAGCTAATATTGGCATTTGTAAGGTTAATGCTTAGTTATTATATATTTTACACTAGTTTTTCCAACCTTGTGTTGAACACTATCTTCAGAGTTAATGAAGCATGTCAGATCTATTTGGGTCCTAACGAAGCATGTTTTTTGGTTTCCCTCATTCTAATTCCACCCTAGGATGTTTTGGCATTGATCTAATTTTAATTTAATTTTGGATGGACAACTTTGGATGTGTTTCAAAGTTGAAGATGATATAAATATAGGATGAGTTAGTGGTGAATAAGAAAGAAAGAAAGCGAGTGAAGAAGAGACATAAGTAAAAAAGAAAAAGAGCAGATAGATGTGAGATTTATTTTACTCAATGAGTGTGTGTGATGTAGGTGTGGTAGATCATTGCAAAGACTAAATTTTGAGTTTTTAGATGTGGTGAGTAGAAGGTGTACTCCAACATTCACTTTTGTGAGTGGTTGAGAAAATTGTGGTGGATTTATCTATTGCATTGAGATTTTCATCTCTCTATAACATATCTCTTTTATCATCTTTGTATATTTATGGAATTGATCCCTCTAGCTTGTTAACCCTATTGGACAGTGAGTCCTATTCCAGATAGTGAGTTCTTGTTTTAGAAGTGGGCCTTGTTTCTCAGGGAGTGAGCCTCTTGTTATCAGTTTTGATATTCTCTATTGTGTGATTTAATCCTCACCGTGGGTTTTCCCTCATTGGGTTTTCCACATAAATCTAGTGTTATTGTGTTTGTGTGATGGTTTTCAATTTCTAAAATTGCAGTTAATTTTTAATAATTTAAGCAGTGTTAATCATTAGTCTTGGTGATTGAATTAAAGGTTTAATTCTTTGAAAATTTATTCACCCCATTCTCTATTTTCGTATTCAACAAAGACCTCTACTTGAGTCAATGATGTTTCCATTGCATTAGAACCCAAATTATGATATGGGGGGGGTATGTTTGAGTTTTTCAATTCAATATTTGGGGTGGATGAATTGAAGTTGGTCCCAAATGTGCGTGATAGATTTTTATTTTGAATTTTATGATTGAAAGATGACATTTTATTTGGATAGTGGGAGTGAAAGCTGCAATTTGGTTTTGGACATTGGGAGTGAGTTGAAATTTGGTTGATGTGATTTATATTAGATTGAGTTTGTAATGGCCTTGAATTTGTTTGACATGTGGATTTTGGTTTCCATATTGTTGAAAAGTCCCTTGTTTGTTGTTTTGATGAGGAATACATATAGTAGGACCTTTTTGTGATGTGTTGCTGTTCAAAATTAAATTGACATTTGGTGTGGTATTTATCTTCCAGGATTATAGCTTTGAACCATTGCTGTAAAAATTTCTCATTTTAGGTGGATTATTGTTTGATTTATTTTTACCTATTGCAAAAGGATTGGAAGATGGTGTACCCATAACATTAGATGATGAGCCAAACGGGTTAAATGTGTTGCTAGGAGGTTATGTCATAGCTTGTAAACCTTATGTTCTAAATAGTGGTGTCACATTGACTGTTATGGTATTTTTTGATGTCCCCCCTAATGGAATAGTAGCATGTACTTGTGGAGTAGTGTGATTAGGACTTGATGTGGTATTCCCTTTGTTTTGTGTGGTCTCATTAATTGGTGTTATAGTTTTATTTATTAAAATAAAACTATGAGAAAGTTTGGATCCACTTTGTAGGTCTTATGGCACCATCTCATCTACAAACCATGCTATACTAGGGTCTTGAGCAACAACCTCAATTTCTTCTTCAGTTAAAGGTATTTGTATATGCTTTATTGTGAATATTTTGAAAGGACTTGGAAATGAGGATCATGTCTTAGGTGTCTCATTGGAAGAAGATCAAAATTTCATGTTTCTAGTAGGATTGAAAAATGGATCTTCATTTGAATAGTAAATTTATTTTCTTTTCCTTTGTAACCTTGTTTGGATCATATAAGACTTGCAATTTAATGAATGGTATGAAGTCTAAGGAATGATAATGCAATGATGGGTATGCAACCAAGATATGTTTTTTATGGTTTTTCAAGATATAATAAATGCCAAATTATGATGCACTTATGGCCAAGATTAAGGTACAAAGAGACAATAGACAAAATGGAGATACAATAATGCCACTATGATCCAAAATCTATGGTAGGACTAAGACTAAAGAATGCAATGATGCAAATGTAATGTTATGATCAAGGGTGTGGTATGACTAAAGTTATGAAATGAGATGAAGACTAAGCACCTTTATGGACCTAAGAAGAGGTTACTAACCAGGATAAGATAGTCCAAAGTAACAAACTTGATTGTAAAGACCTTAAAAGGGACAAATACTAAAGATGATGATGATTTAAAAAGTGGACCTCAAACTAGACTCATGAGTTTAAAGCTCCAAATTAAATGACAAAGATTGATTAATGAAAAGACAAGGTCAAGGCAATCTAAATTTGTAAAAGTGTACGCAACTAATGAATGATAAGTCTTCTAGTCTAATTTTTTTTAAAGTGTATGAAACTAATGAATGACACAAGGTTTGAAATAAGGTGTATGCAACTAAAGAATGCAATGGAAACCTAAGTGAATGTAATGAAATAAATTGAAATCAATGATCTGAAGAGGTGTTTACTATAGGGGATTGATCCAAAATGAGACTACACAAGAATCTACCAAATTTTTTGAAAACTAGAAAATGTGGTTCACTGCCTCTCAGTTGTGTTTTACTATCATAGGAAATTGTGTATCACTATTTGTCAAATATGGTTTACTATCTTGCAAATGCGGTTCACTATTTTTAAAATATGTGATGTTCTATTTTTTAATTATGGTGTACTATTTTGTAGATGTGATGAATAGTATTTTAACCATATTTTGAATGTTTTAAATTGATATTTTGTCTTGGGTATTTGTAAAATGTGATTGAAGACACAAAAAAATCTAAAAAGCAAGTCTTTGCTATTGAATGTCTAGATTATATGCATTATGTGTAAATTCAAGGGTTATTCACCCCAATTTACATGGGTCGAATCATAATTTGAAAACACACGAATAAAAAACTTCCTAATCATAAGGTCAATGGCCAATGGCAACAAATCTCAAGCCCACAACTTGGAATCTCCTTCGACTCAAATGTAGGGACACCTTAATGGGTATATACACTCTTGTATTTGTGAGAGAGGATAGGTAAGGGACTCTAGGACTAAAAGAATGATACAATCACCCTCTTCCTAGAAAGCTACAAGTAGATTATGCTAATTCAAGGATTTATATCTCATCTCAAGGGAGCCATATGGGTGCAATGCTACACCCTTGCATTGAGAATGACACCAAAAATAACTTAATCATCAAGGTGGCCTCTAACTTATTGGTTTCTATTTGCTGCTCCAAGACTTGACATCTTTCAAGTGCATAAAAATCTACTTAAAATATTAACCAACGCTACTCAGGAACATTAGAATACTACACATAAATGTGAGTACTTCCCCTTTTGGATTGGCATTGTATGGCAAAGGCTAATATCAGTTTGGACTTGGCTTTGGCCTTATATTTTTATATAGCAGCCCAAGGGAAAAGTTGTTGTGTCATACCCCTTAGAGTGATTAATTCTCCAATGGTAGGCCCTTGTAATAAAGGTTATAAAAAAGTGATACAAATGCAATGCTTTTGATCTCCAAGATCATATAAAAATGTGAGGAGAGAGCATGCACATGTATTTTCTCAAACTATAAAATGTTCACTAACCTTAGAAAACTAAATGTATGATGTGAAAATGAGAGTATTGAGAAATTATTTTTATTCCCAAGATCATATAAAATGTGAGGGAAGAGCATACACACCTCCAAAACAAAAACAAAATCACCAAGAAAAGCAAATAATGGTTCTTTTTAATCTCAAATTGAAAATAGGACAATGAAAAGACACATGTTTATTTTAGGTCCCAAGTCCAAATGTTCCTATTTTAACAAAAATCAAAGATAAATAAAACCCTACAAGAACATGGATTAGTAGTTTTGATAATAAATTCTTGTCCCAAAAAATGCCACAAGCTACCAACCAAGTATTAGTAACAAAAAAATCACTATTCTATTGAATGGAAAAGGCATAAAATGACAAACTCTAAATCAAGATCCTAATTACCAATAATAGGAAAATGCAACTTTTATAAGCCTAAAATTGGTCTGGAGCATCTGATTAATTAAATACGAATTATTTGATTAATTATCCTAATTTCCTCTACTATTGAATAAATAGAAATATTTATTTATATAGTTCACGTTCACATTCTTCATAATTTCTTCTAAATCTCGTCTTAATTAAATAAACAAAAATAAATACTTTGTTCAATTTAATTATCAAATCCCTATTTTAATCTATCACATCCATCTTAAATTAATTAAATAAAGATCAAAACACTTTATTGATTAATTGCCATATTCTTCTATCTAATTTAATAAACAACTATCCTATAGTTCATTTTATTAAATTATTTATCTTTCTTTTACTAATTTAAATAAATCAAAATATTTGAATTAGAGCATAAGGAATATTCCAATCTACATTTCCTCAAAAATGAATTAGATATCCTATGTCTAATTTATGTCAAAAACATGTCTAAATTAATTGATTGAAAATTCATGAGAAGTTTTGGAGACAAATTGGAGACAAATCTGGAATTTGATCTCTCAATCTTCCTCCATCAATCCTTCCTCTTCTCTTGCCTGGTGTTTTCATGGGTAGAGACAATCTCCATCTTTCTCTCAATCTCCTCCATCTCTCACCATTCAATTCTCCATATTGAATCCAAGACTTTCAAAGCTTTCCCTGTGCATTTCTACAGCCAAGAAATCTATAAATAAAGCCTCATTGAACCAAGAAAAAGATCCAAATAATCAAGCTTTTGCACTCTTACTCTGGAGGAATTCAAGCATCAAGCATCAAGCATTCACACATCAAGCATCAAGCAATCAAGTTTTCAACCATAGCTGCCTCCTATAGCTGCAATTATCTATTTCACATCAATATCATGCTAGTTAATTATTTAGTATTGCATTAGCATTATCGCATTCTTTGAATTGTCATTTTAACAGTATTATTTGCTTAAACAATCTGAGAGCAATTAAGATTTAATAAATCTTTGGAGATAGAGAGCAATATGACGCTTTCAATGGATTACTGTTTTGAATTAGTTCAATTAGTTTAATCTTTGATATAATGTCGTATTAAGAAGTGTTTTAATCTTATTCACATATTCACACTTACAATTTGGTGCCCACCGTGGAGCATTAACCTCGATTTTATCAAAGTTATCAATTTTTTGGAAAGTGTCACGCAGATTCTCAGCATGTTTTTCTTATAGCGCTTCCATTAAAAGTTTTAGCGCTTCTAGTTGTTGTTTTAGCGCTTCTGGTTGCTGTTTTAGCACTTTCGATTTTAGTGCTTCTAGTCACTATTATAGTGCTTTCGGTCACTGTTTTAGTGCATCGGGTATTTTAGAGCTTCCATGTCAAACTTCAGCGCTTCGGTACCCTATTTCGGCGCTTTCAAGTTTTAGCACATCAGGTAACTATTTTAGCGCTTCGGTGCAATATTCCAGCACTTTTGTAAAAATAGTCTAGATCCAACACATCCGCAACCAGATTTAAATTTTTTTTCACAATCTGACTAAAATTGATCAATCTAGGATAGTCATTTCAAAGTTTTTAAAATTGATCAATCCAAGATAGTCACTTCAAAGTTTCTAAAATTGATCAATCCTAGGATAGTCACTTTCTTGTTTTTCTTAAAGAAAATCTATCAATCCTAGGATAGTCACCACATTTTTACAATACAAGTTAAAAAGAACATCATGATTTTTGTGAAGCAACACTTTCACATAGATTAGAAAATTTCGTTTTGGGCTTTTAAAACATAACAAACTTATATGTTGTGCTTGTGGTGATTAGGCTTATGCTCTCCCCTTAACTGGGTGACCAAAGTGCTAGATTCACGTTTACTTCATGTCATTTACGCTTTATTAAATCCTTTAGTAGGCTTGCCATAGTGGGAAAAAGTACTCACCCTATGGGAACGACCTAAGTGGGAACAACCAAAGCCAAGTTATCCAACCCACTATAATAAAAATGCAAGTTGTTGATGAAAGTCCAACTTGACAGTAGTGAGCAAGATAACCATCCCCAAAATCTGTGTTCTAAATATTGGGAGGTCTCCTGAGGGAGTTTATCTATTTGCCACACCGAATGGAACCCTATCTATGAACCACAGAGTAGTTTCTCGTAGAGTTAGTATCCATACATTGTCATACTCACGGTGCAAGGGGAGGGAAGAATTTTCCCCCAAGACACTCACCATATAATTACCAAGGACCGCTTGCTCAAGGGATTTGGTATCCACTTCCGTCACTTTGAGTATGCACCTAGCAACGAAAAAAACATGGGTGCCCTCTAGGGGGTGACACGGCTATGTGAGTCAACATAATTGCAAGATGTGGGCTGTGAGTATAATGATGACCTACTTGTCCTTAAGTGTGAGTATGTTTGATTTGTGTACAATTGTTAAAATGACCCGTCAAAATCAATAAGAATCATTCGTGGTTCTTGAACATACACAATCTATTTAGTTAATAAATATTAAGAAATTTCTTGTTGTGTTTTCACAAATTCATTAATATTAGATTTAAGATCATCCTAAAAACCAACAAAGTCGGAATATATCAGAAAATCCATTCTGTGAAAGTGGAAGTGCACCACATTTTTCAAGAGAAAAATCAAAGTTACAAGGCCCAAGAAACCTCTTAGTTATAGAAATAAATTGAGAAAACAACGTTTTCTATATCAAAATTGGAAACTCTTCTTACAGCATAGAAAATTCATTCACCGATATCACGATTTTGCTAGGGGTCACTCTTTAGATTACGTGGTAGAACCGCTCTATTCACGAGCCTTCTTTCAAAGAAGAGCTCTCACTCAATACAACCATAGTCAACGGATTCATCCTTCTTATCTTCCGTAGTCCCTAATACAGTATGCCACAAGGCTAGACCAAATTTTACAATAGAGAAAATTAAATTTCTATTTTTAAGTGTTCTGGAAACCTATTTCAGCGCTTGTGGTCACTGTGTTAATGCTTCTGGGAAATAGCGCTTTTGGGCACTATTTCAACGCTTTAGGTCTCTATTTCTGCGCTTGCGGTAAAGTAGCGCTTCTATCAAATTTTACAGTGCTTTCAGGCACTATTTCAGAGCTTTTGGTAAAATAGTGCTTTCATCAAATTCTATAGTGCTTACAAGCACTGTTTTAGTGCTTATTGTCAATTATCATTTATGTAACTTATTTTAGCGCTTCGGTACTCTATTTTAGTGCTTTTGGGAAATAGCGCTTATGTTCTCTATTTTAGCGCTTTCAAAACAAAGAGATCAAAATTTTCACTAGTCAATTAGTCTATCATTTTATCCATAATTTTCATCTAAATTAAATTTCTTTTTATCATAATCACCATCTAGAGACCGAAAACAGATAGGTTTATGCAAAATTTCAATCTTATCAACTGAAAAGAAGATCTTGCAAATCACAAGTGTCAAAATCAATACAAAAATTGATTACTACATTAAAGTTTCATCATCAGGATATTATCATCCTCCTTCACAAAACTAAGTATAGCAATCAAATTTTTAACATAGTCTAATCAATAAGATTAGTCATCTTATTCAAATTTGTTACAAGTTTCCATTGACATTTTCAACATAGAAGATCAAATTTCAGAAGAAAGGGTTAAATTTTGTATGCCAATCTTCACTAAGTCCCAAAACAGAGATTCTTAGAACAAGAAATTTTAAAATCCCAAGCAATGGCAGAGGAAAATCCTTGGAACAATCTAAACCGAAATGATAAAAACGACATCTCTAGAGGACATCCAAGCAGCTCAGCAAGATCCTAAATTCCATATATTTATGGAAAAGATTCTAGAACAAGATATGGAGAAATATCTTTTGATGTTGGCTGAATTAGGTGCCAAAATTCCCAAAGACTTTGATGTAAACTGTCTAAAGGAAGCACCTACCACAAGTGAGGCTGAAATTTTGCAACCAACACAAACGATAGATCCATTTGTTGCTTTAACGTCTCAAATGCAACTATTACAATAGAAAATATAAGATATGATGCAAGGGACTACCAAGAGATATGCAATATAGGACATTTGTCCTTATCCCTTTGATGCAATGGTCAGCTTGATACCTTTTCCAAGACATTGTGAGATCCCAAAATACGATAAGTATAATGGTAGAACGGATCCAATTGATCACATCAGAGAATTCAAAATGATGAGTCTTGATTTTGCACAAGAGGAGACATATTTAATGAGAGTATTCCCAAGGAGTTTGGGAGGATCATGCATGGAGTGGTTTTCAAAGTTAAAACCTGGTATTAGAACTTTTGAGGAACTCGTCAACATATTTATCTCCCAATACTCCTTCAACATCCAACACGATGTAACAATCAAGGATCTTTATAATCTAAATCAAAACAAGGGGGAAACATTCTTATCTTTTCTCCAAAGATGGTGATGCTTGTTCACTAGATATCCTAGATCAATTCCGGAAGAAGAAAAGATAGAATTGTTTATTAACAACTTAACAGAAGAAATGAGTTATAGATTGGAACTACAATGCCCTCCTACGTTTGAGAAAGTCATCAAAAATGGCCTCAAAATTGAGGAAGCAGTGGTCAAAAGAGGAGTTATCAAACATTTTAGCAATAAATCAAACAACACAAGTAACTCCTCAAATCAATACTCAAGTAGTGATAAGCCAAAATTTTGGCAAAAGAATCACAACACGGCTATCAATGAAACAACAAATGATTTTACAAATGCCAAACTGGTTTTTAACTTAACAACATTTGCATCCAAGAATCAACACAATGATCAACCTGTCAAGCCAAATATCATACATAACAATGAGGTCGTCAAAATGCAACCATATCAGAAACCATCAAATCGGCGAAGGTTCACACCTTTAGGCCAATCAATAGAATCTGCAACGAATGAACTAGTAGCTATTGGTCTTATCACTACAAGAGAAGCCCGATTCTAGGATCCTAAAGTCAAACCACCATGGTGGAATGACACTGATTATTGAAACTTCCATAACAACAAGGGTCACAAAACTAATGACTATATGGAGTTAAAACATGCAATACAAGATTTGATTGACCACAATAAAGCTTACGTGGAAACACTACAAAACAACAATGACCACTCAGCTTTCAAAGACCTTTTGCCCAACTATGACAAAGGAGCATCTTCATCTTCAAACAACAAAGGGAAGAATATCAACCATGTCTTTGACACAAAAATCCATTGTCTATCTGGAACAGATAGTGATCAGATAGTTGGCCACAACATTGACAGACCCAAAATCAACAACACTACTCCATTGGACTTACTCCCAAACATATCCAACTTTGATAATCAAATCAATGTCATAAAAATCAGAGAACATCAAGAGCATCAACCAGTAAATGTAACGACTAGGGGGCAAGCCAAAGTGATGTTAAAAGGAATTGGGTCTACACATGCGGTTCCACCTCCATCACACTATAACATCGTCGATCAATTACAAAGGATTCCTGCTTAGATATCCATACTAGAGCTCCTTAAAATATCACCTTCACATAAGGAGGTTCTCGAACAAGCTTTAATTGCCACTACGGTACCAAAGAATCTAGATGTGTGTCAATTTCAAGCTCTGGTGGGACATTTGACTACTCCACATTGTCTATCATTCTTCAAACAAGATGATATTCCATTGAACCATCCCCATAATATGACACTCCATATTGAGGTCTTAATCCACAATCACCACATCAAGAGAGTCTTAATAGATGGGGGAGTTGGTCTGAATATTTGCACTCTCAAGCTAATCCATGCACTAGGATATTTAGATGATGCTATTGATTCTCCCTGAAAAATGACTATTAAAGCATATGATGAATAAGAGAGGTCATCTAAGGGCTTGATTGTATTACCCATCCAAGTGGGGCCCATGATGAAATATATTGCATGTCAAGTGTTGGAGAAATAATTAACATATAACGTTCTCTTGGGCCGACCATGGATCCATGAAATGCAAGTTGTACCTTCGAGATATCATCAATGTTTGAAGTTTCCAGTAAATGGACGAGAGGTGACTATATCTGCTGATTACAATCACCCTCAACATTGTGATACCCTTTGGATCTCTCAAGATACCTTCATACCACACAACAAGGAAGCATCATCATCCAAAGATGAACAACGTCCAAGCATCACTACTAAATGGGTAGAAAAGAAGGGTAAAGAAAAAGAGACAAGTCCTGTTGAAATTCAATCAACAGATAAACCAGATCAACAACCTTCTTTATCACACAAGTTCCAAGAAAAAATCCAACTGAAGGACAAAGGGATGGGCACATATTTAATGGAGCAATAGCTTAACCTCTCACAGTTAATTCCATCTCCTAGAATGTATGGTCAACCGTCTCTAATCAAGTCTCAAACATCATTACCAGTTACAACTTTAGATGAATGGTTTGTCAAGAAAGGTACAATAGAGGATGAAATAAGCAACAAAGAAATCCTAGATTGGCTATACAAAGATAAGGAGCCCTCTACATCAGATGACAGTATCAAAAATGTCACCATCAACACCAATCAATATGGGAAAGGAAAGGCTATTTTAGAAAATATGGGATATGAAGGACAAGGACCCATTGGATTACAAAAAGAAGGAATCACAAAGCCTATTTCACCCCTCACTCTCCACACAAAACAGAAGCCAGGACTAGGATACTTTGAGGAAGAGAAGCAGGAATTAACAAAAATAGTTGTAGACAATATCCTTCAATTTCGAGATGGCTCTGAAATAGACTCAAATGAATATGAATGGGCACTATATTCTAATCTATTTTTCATTGATATTCAAGTAGATGTAATCCAAAAATATGCACCTACATGTGAGGAGGGCCAAGGTTCTAGGTCTAGACCACTCAAAGAAGGTTCACTAGATATCGATGATTCGAGTGGGGATGAGCAGACTTCAAGTGGACTGGACGATATGGAAGAAAGTACCATCATGGACCTCGATATTCTGATAAATGATTATGACGAAACGGTTGTCCACACCCTTACAACCATCGCATTACAAACATCTAATAACCAAATGCCATGAATCCATCCTGAACTCATTGACTGGGAACCAATCGAACCTTTGGATATACCAATATTTAAAAATGATGATGCCATCATAAACTTCCTATGCCCTGCCGAATCTGGTACAACTTCTGACTATAATACTCATAACACTGTGACTTGACAAGAGGGTGTCAAATCTTCCAATTGCAAAAATAACAATAGGGAAAATAGATATAATGGTGAAAACCGTTCATTGGCAGCATTAGATCTAGAAAAAGTAAAAATAAAGAACGCATCTAAAATTGAAAACCTTTCTGAGGCACTGAAGGATGGAGAGTTTGACACTCTTCCAGAACACTATCATGAAATATCATCAGTCCTAGTAGAACCGACACAGTCTGTGAATATTGGCACTGGAGACAAAACACAAATCTTACATCTAGCAGAATCTATGACAGAACAGGAAAGACCAGCATTCATCCAATTCTTCAAACAAAGAAGCATCAACTTCACTTGGTCATATTCCGATATGCCAGACTTAGAATCAAATCTGCTTATGCATCACTTATCTTTGCTTGCAGGAATCAAGCCTATCAAGCAAAAGTTAAGAAAAATGCATCCTCACATTGCATTGATGGTCAAAATAGAGCTAAAGAAATTATTGGATGTTGGATTCATACAGTCTATAGATTATTCCAAATGGATATCAAATCTTATACCTATTTCAAAACTAGACAATAGTATTAGAATATGTACATATTTCAGGGACTTGAATAAAGCATGTCCGAAGGATAATTTTCCACTACCAAACATAGACATCATTGTGGACTTGATAGCTAGGCATGCCATGTTGTTGATCATGGACGGTTTCATAGGATACAATCAGATAAAAATAGCTCCTGAAGATCAGGAAAAGATAGCTTTCACATGCCCATGGGGAACCTTTTGCTAGAATGTCATGCCATTTGGTCTAAAGAACGCAGGAGCCACTTATCAAAGAGCAATGACAACAATATTGCATGATATGATACACACCTTCATGGAGGATTACGTGGATGACATCTTTGAAAAATCTACTACTAGGGAAGGACATCTACATATCTTAGACAAAATCTTCACACGGATGGAGAAATTCAATGTTAGGGTAAACCCTAAGAAATGTGTCTTCGGGGTTACATCCGCAAAATTGTTAGGGTACATTGTCTCGAAAAAGGGTATAGAAGTGGATCTAGAAAAATTCAAAGCAATCATGGAAATGCCACCTCCTAGGAACATAAGTCAACTCTGATCACTATAGGGAAGGCTCCAATCAATCAAAAGATTCATCTCCCAGCTGGCGGATAAAAGTCATCCTTTCAATCATCTATTGCATAAAAACATTGTTTTCAAATGGGACAAAGGGTGTGAGACAACATTCAATCAAATCAAGTAGTATCTCATGTCACCACGCATTCTCATATCACCCATAGAAGGATGGCCACTCATACTATACATTGCTACAACAAATATCTCATTGGGGGCACTTTTAGCACAAGAGGATAATGAAGGGAAAGAATGTGCCATCTATTATATCAGTCGTACATTGAATGGATACGAAATAAACTATACATTCATAGAGAAGTCTTGCTTAGAAGTGGTGTTTACTACTCAATAGCTGAGATACTACATGTTGACTCATACAATCAGGTTAATTGCAAAGATCAACCCTTTGAAGTATCTACTAAGTAAAGCGGCCTTAACAGGTAGACTAGCGAAATGGGTTATGCTCCTAAGTGAATTCAACATTCGATATGTTGAGAGAAAAGCAATCAAGGGACAAGCAATCACTGAATAGCTAGCTAAAGCTCCTCTACTAGATGATCACCCAATGACAATGGAATTTTCAGATGCGGGCATTATGACAACAATGTCCCACCAATGGATATTATATTTTTATGGATCGTATACACAATGAGGATCAAGAGCAGGGATCTTTTTCATCTCTCCCCAAGGACACACAATTCTGAAATCATATAGACTCATGTTTTAGTGTACAAATAATGTGGCAGAATATGAAGCATTGATTATTGGGGTAAAAACAACAATTCAGTGGAAAATCATGGACTTACAGGTGTATGGGGACTCTCAATGAGTTATTTATCAAGTGAATGATGAATATCAAACCAAAGATAAAAAGTTGAGACCCTACAAGCAACAAATAGATAATCTAAAATAGTCCTTTGTTAGTATCAAGTTTGATCAGATTCCAAGAGCTGAGAACAAAGCTGTAGACGCTATGGCTACAATTGTGTCATTACTACAATTGCCTGAGAAACGTGTTTGTTATGAGTCTATGGTAGAACAAGTATCATGTCCTTCCCATAATAATCAAGAATCCACTACTATCTACCATATCAAAACATTAGAAACATCCATCTATGACACAATCTATGCCTATCTAAAAAATAATGTCCTTCCTCTTGATTTATCCAAGAACCAGAAAAGAAACTTCATCCGCCAATCCGCATGACATACTTTAATCGCTGTCATACTTTATCATCGAGGTCTTGATGGTACTTTACTCTGATGTCTAGAACACAACAAATCTGAAATAGCCCTATGAGAGGTTCATGAGGGTATTTGTGGTACTCATTTGAGTGGGATAACTCTAGCTAAGAAACTCCTCCGTCTGGGATATTATTGGCCATGCATGGAGAAAGAATCATATCATTTTGTAAAAAGATGCCAAAAATGTCAAATTCATAGTAATTTGATTCATGCACCAGCACAAGAACTACATCCCTTCACATCAACATGGCCTTTTTGTCAATGGGGTTTTGATCTAGTAGGGAAAATCAATCCATCTTCATCTAATGGACACAAGTTCATTATAATAGCTACAAAATATTTCACAAAGTGGATTGAAACAGTACCTCTTACTACAATCAATGGGAATCAGATCTCCTCTTTCATTCTGAATTACATCATATGTCAATATGGAATCCCTCAATCCATTATCACTGATAATGGATGACCGTTCAAGAATCAAGATGTCAAGGAGCTATGTGATAAGTTCCATATTCAACATCGGTTTTCAACACCGTACTATCCACAAGGGAATGTCCAAGCAGAGGCCTCAAAAAAAACCATACTCAAAATTCTCAAAAAGATGGTTAATGATGTTGGTCATGATTGGCATGTTCAACTCAACCCTGCACTATGGGCCTACAGAACAAGCATCAAAACACCAATGGGAGCTACACCATTTTCTTTGGTATATGGATCAGAAGCCATATTGCCCATTGAAGTTGAAATTCCATCCCTTCATGTATCACTCAGAGGTATCATTTTAGATGAAGACTATAGGGTATCTAGACTATAGGAACTAGAATTGCTAGATGAGTGTCGTCAACAAGTTGTTAATCATCTAATAGCTTATCAACAGAGGATGTCAAGAAGTTACAATCACAGGGTAAAACTGAGGGTCTTTCAGGTTGGTGACTTAGTACTAAAGGAAAACCCTAGGAATCAACAAGATAAAGAAAAGAAAGGAAATTTTGAGCCTAACTGGCTTGGTCCATTTGTCATCACATCAGTGTATGGATCAAGAGCATATCAGCTATCAACGTCAGATTGGGATCTATTTGATGAACCTATCAACAGTATTCATCTCATAAAATTCTATGCTTAAAATCCCCTAGTGCATGGGGAAAAATATTGAAAATTGTTTCCTTGGTGAAAACCTGGCAAATAGGCATCTTGGCAAACACAAAAATACAAAAAATAAATAAAAATACAAAAAGAAAAAAGAAAAATACAAAAAACACAACGGATGTAATCAAAGCATATGGTGAAAACCTGGAAATAGGAATTGTATGTGATTCTAAGATCAACTTTCCCATCTATCTAGATATATATCAGGATCATTAGTCTAGTAGTCAGTATCAATTCATATCCTATCATTCATCTGGCCATCTTTGCATCCATATCAAAATCAGTTTCAAATAGTCAAGTATCACTCCACGGCTTGGGGGCAACATCTAGATATCATTAGGGGCAATACAAACGCATCAATTTCACCAATCTAGGAATATGGCAGTATGGCAGAAAACTAAAAACAAAATCAAAGCACAATATCATTCATCATCAGAAGAGCATCAACCATCCATGTCATATCAAAAATCCAAAAACATGTCAAAAAGGTAAGTCTGCAAAGGCAGAATCCAAAAATATAGGTTTGTGTCAGTCGAACTAAGTGGTCTCTATGTGTGTAACGTAGGTAAGGCTAATCTTTGATCAACCCTCGAGGCCCCTAAGATAGGTTAGTTGGTTAGGTATTTAGTCAAAATCAAGATGGATGATCTAAAATCTGAATAATGAATGAAACACTCTAAGTAAACAATGGATATATTGTACTTTTTTATTATCATTTCTTTAGAGTAACTTGACAATGTTTTAAACTAGAGGAACAATGAAAAAGAATGATATTTTTTATTGTCTATTGTCTATACGATAATCATATAAATGTGTGAATTGTCAGGGGATGTGCTATGTAAATGTATCACCGATGACATTTAGAATTCACTCACTCAAATAATTATCTCTACCTGTTTATGTAATGAATGCTCAAGTCATCTCGGTTCAATTATACCTAGATGCTTGTGTTCGATTGCAATATCAAAAATTATGAAAGTAATACTCAGGTTTTCATTGGTCTAACACATACCATTGACGCTTGTATTCACTTTCAACATTCAATAAAGCTCTATGATGATACCAAGCACAAAAAGACTGTTAAAATGACATCTATTTTGCATATCATTACATGATTAAATTAGATTCATTCATCACCATTCATTATCTGTAGAGTATTTGTTGCATAAAGGATTCCAATCAATGATTATCTAATCTACAAATAAGACTGAGTATACTTGACATAAAATCCAAAAATCATCAAAAACATGTAAAAGTCATCATCGCATCATTTAGTATCATCATTTCTTCATTCATACATACATCAAATAAACTATGAATTAAATTGTACCATAAGTACATCCTATTTTATTTTACCATAACATCATTCATTACATTATTATCTACCAACATCATATGCATACACCATTTACCATCCATACATTTAATAAATGAAATCATGTCATTCTTATCATTATACCCATCAAAGATCATTCATCATAGAATCATTCTATAAAATAAAAAGCATTTATCCAACCATCCATACATATTATCACATCACATCATTTATCCATATATCATATTTTACACATGCATTTATCGTTGCATCATTGCATTCAAATAAAATCATTCATATACACCATCACATTTAGATTTAAATCATCACAAAATCATATAATACAAGCATCCATCACATAGAAATCATAAAGCCATCATCATATCACATCAACTGCATCTCATATATATATCACAAATGTCAAGTATACAATGAAGTCTGGTCTACAAAATACATAATCAACAATGAGCTACAATCATAATATACATCATAGAGGATCACAATGGAATCTATGACCTACTACTACCAGAATGAGTGGGCCCAACGGGACCTATACCACCACCACCCCTAGAAGGACCCGGATCTCTGGAATCTTTGTGTAGAGGTTGTGTTGCCCCTCACTAACTATTCATGTATGTGTCCACCCAGATCTCGATGGGGCATAACTAACTCTGCGCTCGATAGGAACTGCATCATGATATCGGCCTCTATAGAACTCAACCTCTTGGCCAACCCACAGAACCTCTCTCATATAATCACCTATGGAGGTGCCATCGATCAATCTCTGGAGAGTCTTCATTATCTCTTGTGCCCTCTCAGCAATCTATCAAGCACTATCTTGCTCAGCTATTAGGGTATCAGCCTATGTCTGCATGATGACTAACTATCCTTGTACCTATGCTAAGGCCTGTGCATGAACCTATGCCTAGGCCTACATCTGAGTCTGAGTTTGCACAAGCATACCCCGAGCCTGTACCAATTGCCCCTACAAAGTCTGGACTTGTGCCTGGAGCCTAGCTATCTATCTCTGCTACCCGACTACTGGCACTGTCACTACTTGCCTCTTGCGAGGCCTACTAGAAGAAGGAGCACTATTGATGCCTAGTCGTGCCCCTCTATTTCCTCCACTGCCTCCATCATTATCATCACTACTGCTGTCAGAGCTCTCGTTGCTCTCTGAACTATTGCCTGATGAAGAATCATCTCCACCCCTACTATCTGCAAAAACCTCTGCCACATTCTCCTCTATAGGTAAAGGTGCTGGCTCATTGGGGATAGTAATATGAGGATGGGGGACCAAGGCTAAGAAGGCTACGTACTCCTCTGTCATAGCTGCCTCTAAAATATCTCTCCACGTGTCCCAAGGAGATGGTTGTAATGCTCTGTACCCCTCTACAAGAACATCATATGATAGTGTATGACCCCAATCAAGAATATCCATCTGTCGCTAGGCATAATGGGCCACTCCCTGTGGCATGCATTGAACAATGCCATAATATC
Organism: Sequoiadendron giganteum; assembly: GCA_007115665.2. Lineage (NCBI taxonomy): Eukaryota > Viridiplantae > Streptophyta > Pinopsida > Cupressales > Cupressaceae > Sequoiadendron > Sequoiadendron giganteum. The sequence goes on along the minus strand of CM021110.1, from coordinate 136,978,092 downwards.
TATATACTCGACAAAGCAAGAATCTCTGAAGAAAAAATGGTGTCCGACCGATGAGGTACATAGAATCACACATAAATCCCAACACTGTACCATCCTCATCCCACTCCTCACAGTCGAGGTATGGACACCAGATAATTGTCTTGGTGTCATCAAACACACGTCTCCAATGCTCTAACTTGCCCATCTAGGCTTGAGTGAACCGACCTCTATATCTGAAAACATACGATCTGCCGGTTGGTCTGCCTGCAACTGGAAATGACCGACAAATAGAAAAATGCTCCCAAGCCCACACCTGTAGTAGGGTCATCCCTGCAGATAAACTACATGCACCTAGGTACACAACCGAGTGTAGATCATGATAAATATGCACTAGCATGCACATCCCCCATGCATATCTGGTACCATGTACCATCATGCTCTCAAGAGTCCTACCCCAGCCGACGACGAATCCCTTTGACCTATGATCAGGGCAAAGGAATCCTCCAATGAATCTAGATAGCATGGTAGTGTCACATAGGAATCCATAATCCTCTGCCATCGAATGCTCGGACCCTCTATGTCTTGATCCTGAAAAACTCTGCGGAGAGCATCTGTACTGCTCGTCCCATGAGAATCATAAGCAACAATCTCCCCTATGAACGAAATGCACAAAATACACCACACATCCTCTAGTGTGACTGTCATCTCACCGGTGGATAGGTGAAAGGTGTTGTGGTCACTATGCCACCTCTCAGCCAATGTAGTCAACAGACCCCGATTAATCCTAATCTAGGGCATCTCAAGCAAGCTCGTAAGGCCAAAATGGCCTATCACCTGAAGCTCATCTGGTGTCAAATGAGGTATCAAGTCTGTCATCTAAGGAAACCTCTCTCGCATCTAGAGAGTACCTAGATCCTCCTATCATCGTAATGAAAAATCTACAATCAGTGAACTATGTCAAGAAATCAAAGGTCATTCTAGTATCAAGTCTATTTCAAAAGCTTTGGTATGAATTTTTCATCAAAATTGATAGGTGAACATCAAACCTCACCTATCATGAGGTTCTCAAATCATCAACAAACCTCACCTATCGTGAGGTTCATCAAAACATTATCTAGATCTCACCTATCATGAGGATCATCAATAAATAAGATTTCTTCTCACCTATCATGAGAGTTAGTCTTATTTAAATCATCAAATCCAACATCAAGAATGTGGATTGTCAATCATACCAATTAGAAGAATGGACATGATCAGAATTGACGAAATCAAGGTTCACTAAATCAAAATCTTCAATTCTGACATGGAAGTGCTAAAATAGGCTTCCAAAGTGCTAAATCAAGGACCCAAAGCACTAAAACCTTGAAAGCACTATTTTAGCACCCCGAAGTGCTAAAACTCCCGAAGCGCTACTTTTCCGCATCGAAGTGCTACAACAGTCTGCCAAAGCATCACTTTACCAAAATCACTATAACAAACCCTGAAAGCGCTAATCCACTGACTCAAAGCACAAAAAGTCTCAAAGCGCTAAAATTTAGCTTCAAAGCGCTAATTCTTGACTCCTAAGCCCTACATCACCAAAAGTGCTATATTACAACCTAGAAGCGCTAGAGTTTTTAACGCAAGTGCTAAAACTCAAAGTGCTAAAATACCTACTGGAAGTGCTACATTAGAATGTGAGTGCTACAGCGTGGCTTGAAAGCGCTAAAACTGACCTAGACACACCTAGAGGCTAAAAAGCATAAAAAATAGAAATGCATGAATTACGAGGAGGTCGAGGGGTACATACCAGAGGTCCATACACAGGAGGCCATTGGTGACGTCGAATGCGCTCAAATCAGTGAGGGTGGTAGGGGATAGGCATCTCACTCCAGCTGGCAGAAAAGTCTTTATCACTAAGAATTTTTGAACTCAAAAAGCACATATGACTTTAAAAATGACCTTTTAGTACTATTTATAAATTTTGAAAAGGTATTTTTGGTGGATTTTGTTATATTTTGATTAGTTTTATCCATGAAATTAATTTAAACTCATCTGAGGGCTCTTTTCTTCATCATTTGTCGGGAGATAAATTATTTTATTATTGAAACATCATCAAAACATCGGAAAATCATCAAATTTTAGAAAAATTCTAAAAATCATGACATCATTAATTTATCTCCCGAGGGGGCATACTGTCATCAAATCATTTGAAAATCAAAATCTGGGCATACGGAATTATTTTTTTATATCATCGATCCTGGCAGTAGCAGCAAAATATTTCTTCTAAGCAATGCGTAAACACATCACTTCGAAGAGGGGCAAAATGTATACACCTAAAATTGGTTTGGAGCATCTGATTAATTAAATACAAATTATTTGATTAATTATCCTAATTTCCTCTACTATTGAGTAAATAGAAATATTTATTTATATAGTTCACATTCACATTCTTCATAATTTCTTCTAAATCTCGTCTTAATTAAATAAACAAAAATAAATACTTTGTTCAATTTAATTATCAAATCCCTATTTTAATCTATCACATCCATCTTAAATTAATTAAATAAAGATCAAAACACTTTATTGATTAATTGCCATATTCTTTTGTCTAATTTAATAAACAACTATCCTATAGTTCATTTTATTAATTTTTTTAATTTTTTTTTACTAATTTAAATAAATCAAAATATTTGAATTAGAGCATAAGGAATATTCCAATCTACATTTCCTCAAAATTAATTAGATATCCTATGTCTAATTTATGTCAAAAACATGTCTAAATTAATTGATTGAAACTTCACAGGAAGTTTTGGAGACAAATTGGAGACAAATTTGGAATTTGATCTCTCAATCTTCCTCCATCAATCCTTCCTCTTCTCTTGCCTGGTGTTTTCATGGGTAGAGAAAATCTCCATCTTTCTTTCAATCTCCTCCATCTCTCACCATTCAATTCTCTAGATTGAATCCAAGCCTTTCAAAGCTTTCCCTGTGCATTTCTACATCTAGGAAATCTATAAATAAAGCCTCATTGAACCAAGAAAAAGATCCAGATAATCAAGCTTTTGCACTCTTACTCTGCAGGAATTCAAGCATCAAGCATCAAGCAATCAAGTTTTCAACCATGGCTGCCTCCTGTAGCTGCAATTATCTGTTTCACATCAATATCATGCTAGTTTAATCATTTAGTATTGCATTAGCATTATCTCATTCTTTGAATTGTCATTTTAACAGTCTTATTTGCTTAAACAATCTGAGAGCAATCAGGATTTAATAAATCTTTGGAGATAGAGAGCAATATGATGCTTTCAATGGATTACTATTTTGAATTAGTTCAATTAGTTTAATCTTTGATATAATGTCGTATTAAGAAGTGTTTTAATCTTATTCACATATTCACACTTACAAAACTCACTATGTCATAGATGTGGCTCATTGTACTAAAGAAGATGCAACCAACCATATTGTGACTACGATGAAGTAGATTGCGACCACAGTAGAATATCATAGAACATGTGGCTCACTATCAAAATAGATGTGTCACACTATCTCATAGATGCAACACACAACTTGAAAGATGTTAAGACACTCGAACCTAGGAAAAATTCAAAAATCTTTAAATGGAAATAATGTAAATAACCTACCAATATGTAAAAATAGAAGCCAAAAATCCAAAAATTGATAGAAAAACTCAAAAAATAGATAGATTAAATGATTTTTCCTAAAGTTAGGTAGATGTGGCTTTTTGTACCACTGATGTAGTGTGCTAGATCTCAAATGCATTGCACTATACTTCAAATGTGTCATTTTATACCATGATTGTGGATTATCGCTTCACAATTACATCACGTTGTCTCATGAATGTGTTGTTTTGTCTTGCGGGTGCATCTTAGACCTAAAAACTCAATATTTCTCAAAAATTATTTCAAATTTGGTTACTTCACGTCGAGTTCACCAATGTGGAATAGAGAAAAACTAAGGAAAAAGGCATGAATCACTAAAACTCAAATCCTAAAGCCCCTAAACCAATAATGAAGCACAAATAAATATAGAAACATAGAATAATGAAGAAATATTACCAATAATTCCTATTCCATGGTTGATTCACCTTCTTTTCCCTTCTCCAATTTATTTTATATGCTTGATTTCCCTCAAACTTTGAGTATGCAATAGTAAGCTAGGTGATAGTGATAGAAACATATTGAATATTGTACTTGTCTCCTTGAATAACATGTGCTCGAATTAAGAATGAAATGACAATGATAGGTCTATTTATAGAAAACCAAATTTGAATGAAGGGCTAGGATTAAGAGTCAATATGACATGAAAATAAATGGACAAGATTCCTTTAGAAGCAATAAAATAGGGTTAGGGTAGAATTAGGGCAAAGATAGGGTTTGGTTAAGGATGGATGATTAAGATTAAATTATAAATTAATCCAATCAAGGGTGGAAATTAAATGAGATAATAAGGTAAGAGTAGCACATACAAAGAGGTGGTTGGAGTAAACTAAATAATTATAAAATTATTTAATCTAGGAGGGAAAGTGAATAATTAAATAATTAAACAATTATTTCATTATAGAAAAGAGAAAGTTGACTTTTTAATTAAATAATAATTTAATTCAAAAGTGGAGGAAAATGACACATTAGTAAATAATTAAATAGATAAAATTTATTTAATTATAGAAGAAGAGGCTAATTAATAATTAAATAATTAAAATAGGTATTTAATTATAGCGAGAAAAGGAAAATAATTAAATAAATAAGAATTTATTTAATTATAGAGAAAAAGGAGAAATCAGTGATGTAATTAAATAAATATAATTTATCTAATTAATCAAAGAAGAATGAAGGAAAGAAATGAATTAATTAAATAATCAAATAATTAAAATTGTTTAATTATGTAGGGGAGAAAGGAAATTGATGAGGAAAAACTATGTTTGTGGACCAAGGACATTTTTTATTGTCTAAGATTATCTCTTGAAAGAGCTACTTAGTTTTTCCATATTCTTCATAAGTTTTACTAGTTCTCTCGGTTTTTGGTGGGGATGGATTGGTGGAAAACCACTTTGGTTGTTCCTTATTTTGATTTAAATGGCTTCTATTGCTATTTGGAAATATCTATATAAACTAATCAAGATTGTTTGATTAATATCTTTTTATTCTTTTTTCCCCAAAAAAATGTTAGCATCCACAAGAAATCTTATTGGAAAATGGTTTTTTTGGAAGTGCATGAAGAGATTCAAAAAGAGATCCATGCAATTTAATTGTCGATTTTTCAAGTATGAGAGGCTCAAATTTGATTTCATGCTTTCTTTAATATCAATGAATGCATATAAAATATTAAGGGAGAAATTTTGGAAATATGTTTAAGATATTTTACATTGTGTCCAATTTTGTTTTTACAAACTTTCAACAAAGAGAATAGTGTTTGTGTGAAACTAAGCCTAGGTTTTTAGTGCTAGTTTGTTTGACATTATTCCATTAAATTTTATAAGAAAATTATTTACAAAAGAAATCCTTATTTTTCAATATAAAAATGTCTTGACAAATTTTATAAATGAAATCAAACTTTTTTTATAAGATTAGAAGAAAATTATAATTTTCACTTTAACAAAAATAAAGCACCTATTAAATATAACACACATGAATTATCACTATTGTAGATTGAATAGTTAAGTGATGGGCTAGCAAAAGTGGCAAGCAAATTTCTAGAACACAAATTTTCTTACTTATCATATTTGCTAATAGTGATGGGTAACATGCTAGCATTGAACATTATTCAATAAAGATTAAGCATAGCCAACTTATAATTAATACCCTATTCAAGACACTATAAAAATTAATAAACATTGTTAAAAAAATTTAAAAAACACACCACTCCACATAGATGTTTTTATTTCAATAATAAATAAAATTGTAATTTTGATATGTATTCTAAGAGAAATATGTTACATAATAATATAGGTTAAAAAAATTATTAGTAGTAATTTATATATTTATAATAAATAAAATATTTAACAAAACTTATTAAAACATATACATGCACAAGACATAAAGTTAGCAATCTACTTCTAACAAATGATGATTTTTTTTGTAACGAAAGTTATGTGTTGTGGAATAATGTCAATTGATAAAAAATAATATTAAAAATAAAAATAAATTAAAATTGATGAATAGGTGTCTATATTACCATGTAAAAGCAAAATTTGATTGGAAAATAAAAATTAAAAATTGAAGGTTTAATTTTTTTATGAATTATATTTTAAATTTGCATAAAAAATGAAACAAATCATTAGTTTAAATAACTATGAAATTATTGACCATTTGTTTCCTATAATTGACACAAATCAAAAATACTAAAAAAGTGTTGCTTTTGAGCATCCCACTTAGGGAACAAAGTGAGACATATTATTGTGGGATCACCCCCAATATATAAATCCACACATATAATCCATATAAATAATCTATTCACCTTGATATCAGTCAACATGCACATAAATGGAAAGCTGATATAACGCCAAAATAAAAAATAGGTAAGAATATACATATCCACATATGTGATTCTAATCATATGATGCATACCCCTCAATTCTAATACAAAAATAATTCCATTAATAGTAAAATAAGGTATCAAAATATAAAATAGATCACTAGAATGAAGCACATATTCTTAATCCCTATAGGTGCTCTCTTTAGTGGTTAATTTTTTTCCCAAAAGGGTTTCTTCATATACATCTAATACTATGTGTCATATTCTTATAGTTTCACAATATATAATTTTTTGTTATATACTTGCACATACAATTTTAGGGGTTAATCTGGAATTCTTTATTAATTAATTTTAGATTCTCACTCTTTGAAGAAGCTTATATGTAATGCCCCACCATGTAACTCTAGAGGATGACATAATTATAATGAAAGTGTAACAAATTTTTTTTGAAAGTAAAATTAACAATAAGTAAAGTGAACTACACTTAACACATACATCCTCTAAGGTATGTGATAACACTTAAATTTTAAACCTATAACATAGAAAAGTAAACTAATCAATAGAATATAAATTATACTCATGAAATATAGAACATAGATCCAATAACATTAAACCTATTTCATAAGATTACAAAGTACATATTAAAATTGTTTGTAGATTGAGTTCATTCTATATATCAGTTACAAAGCTCATTTCAAAAATGAGGTAGATCATACAATAATATTACAATTACAATGATACAAGGATTATCCTCGAATAAAAATGAGCAGTATTACATATACATAAGCATCCAATTGATCCAATAGAACACAAGAGATGGAAAAAAGCAACTGGAACATGCGAGCTCTCCAATTTGGAATATCTTGCCATCACGAACATGAAGTGGAAACCCAATGGTGTAAGGTGCAGATTCCCCCCAACCATTTGGTACCCAAAGGCCCACCCCCTGTGCTAGGAGGTAGTAAAAGGGATTCCTAGGTAAAACCAATAACCTCAGGACACAGACAACCACACGACTAAACTATAAAATTACAATACATAACATGAATGTTACATTTATTTCAGAGAAAAATAATCAAGTACATCAACTAAAAAATACAAAATATTGTCATAGGAGGAGTATCATAAAAAATTTGCATGGGTTATCCTGGTAGATCTTCCTAGGCCCCGACCCCATTCTTGGGTTATCTTGGTAGCCTCTCATGATCCCCGACCCCACATGAAAATTGATACGGAGTCAAATATCTTTCAAAGGGACACGCTAATGACCTTTCCATTCCAGACCTTCACATCTCATCTCAAACCTAAATGATCCCTTGAGCCAATGAGCGAGGCACAATTAACAAGTTAAGTGTTTTAAGGCTACCCTTTCCCCTAATACTTTTATTTAATTGCCACTGAATTATCTAACTCTCACATGAGTTATCCTAGAAAAACTTTTTGCACCAACCCCCATTGAGAGCCACTCCCCTAATGACAACACAAGGACTTAATCCATCGACCAAGGGTAAACAAAGTGCACAAAAATGAATATTAAATCCCAACCATAATACAAGAACACATCTCATTCGTAGTAATCGGGTGTTTAAACTAAAAAAAAACTAGGTGCACTACCCAAGGAAAAAAAAGGGTTGAACAAAATATAACAACCCACAAATAATATTACAACACCTGGAAGGCTTACATATTCATAAATAACAGATTTCCCAACTTATGTGGATAACATACATCATAATTAAATAAGTAATTTAGGCAAGGAATAAAACTATCATTATGATTTCCTTAATCTAATTTCCATTTCCAAAAAAATAATACATTGCTCAAATAATCTAACTTAATACAATTTCATTTGTAATCAACAAAGAAATTAAATTTAATTATTTAATTCAATTTCTCAATTTACATCTATATAAAAATCAATTTCCCTTTTAAATCATTTCATTAAAAAAACATCTAATTCGTTTAATTACATGCACCCATTATAAAATTCATTTATATATATATTTGAATATATACATAATTATATATAAATTTATATATAAATATATATATACAAATATATATTATTTAAATATTTAAAACTTAATTACAATTTTCTAAAAAATAATAAATATATATAAATATATATTTATGCATATATATGCATAATATATATTATATATATAAAAAAAACCAAATATTTGATTTGAAGTATACGACTAACGAAATTATGGGCAAGCATTCACAGGTTGTTTACATAGTCGACCCCCATATGGGGGTGTGACCTGAAGGCAGTATTGGGCACTACCTTCACAGCCCACCTCCACTATGGGGGTGGTTGTGGGGTCATCCCCAACCCACCATACACAATTTTAAATTTTTATTTTTTTAAAACCTGCGATTCTTTTAATAATCGTCATACAAATTTATCAATCTGAGTTTTTCCAAAATAAGTTTCTACATGAAATTGTATTAAAAAATGCATATATATATATATATATATATATATGTATATGTATATATATATATATTAAAATATATATATATGTATAAATATATATATATATATATACATATATATGTATATGTATATATATTGAAATCTATATATATATATATATATATATTTAAATATATATAAATATATCATAATGATTGTTCCAGACAAGCAATTTTTCACAAAATATTTCTACAAGAAAATATCAAAAAAATTATGAGAGGTTTTTAATTTCCCAAGCCAAATAAATCTAATTGAAAAAAAAACAATAATCTTCTACAGGAAGATCTTTTCCAACACAAATAGAGGTTTTCTACAAATTTTGACAGAAGATTGAAATCAATTCCCACAAAGGTTTTCCAAAATTTATATATAATCATTCCATTAAATCTATTGTTTTAAAACAATTCATCTTTTCAAAAGATTATAAGAATTTAATCTAAGGCTCTAAAGATTTCACAAAAATATTTCCAGTTTCTAAACATATTAAAGATTTTAAACAAGTACAATTTTTTTCATTGTACATGCAATATTTTCCAAGACAATAACTAATTCTAATAGCCTTTTCCAATTTGTATTTAAATAAAAACAGTAAAGAACCTATTTCAGATGCTTGAAAAAATGAAGTTTGAAATAGAGCCTCGCCTTCAGATTCCAAAAATATGAAAGCCTCTTCCAAAATAATCCTCTTTTCTAGAAAGTTGAAAAATAAAACCAGAGCCAATATCTTGAAAACTTCTTTCAATATTCAACAACAACAAATATCATTTTCATTCTCGTGAAATAGCCTATTTCCCCTCTTTCAATTAACACAATGATTCTCTTCGTGAATTATTTCCCAACACCAGTTTTCAATTTTCTAACACATGTCACAATCCCAAAATATATTTCCAAATCAAATCCCAAGATATTTCCTCTTAGATATTTTATAAGATATTTGTTTATTTAAAAATTTAAAATCAAATATTAATTTTAATTGTCCATTCATTTAAATCCATAACTTTATTTAATTAATTTAAATAATTAATTAAATAAAAATTTTATAATCTAAATATTTTAATATTAAATTTAGTCTAACTAATTTAATCACTATATAAAATAAATTGAATCTAAATAATTAAATCACGTTACAAAATAAATTAAATCTAGTTAATTAAATCAAATTCAAAGCTTCTAACAACAATAGTCATGATTGAATAAATAATCAATTTAAAACATTATAAAAATTAATTTATATTAATTTCCCACAGAGCATACCTTGCAGAATAATTAAACGAAAAGGAAAACATGGATAACATGACAACAAAACATGACCAAAACAAGGATTGATGAAACACTATGACTAGGGTTGTGGTTTGACGAGGAAATCCTATTACTACTTCTCAATCAACTATTATGTTGGGCAATGGACATGCTCAAACCTATGAATCCATGTGGAGTCGATGTCTTGTACCTTCAATCATGCAATCAAAACATATGTCATACATTTATATAGATTATGAACAATCATACCGTGAAGGGAAAATTACGGAATCACAAGGTGCTTGCAAGTGAGTGATGCAATCTCGTCCCCTTCACCACTATAGTGTCACATCAAATAACTATAGATGAACATATATCAATATCAACTCACATAATCAACTATGCTAACTAGAGAACATGTCATAATAAATAATTATCAATACAATATACCATCACATCTAAATATAAAAACCATCATCACTATAATGTCAGCGATCAAATAACAAAATCATAGTATCATAGTCTATCTAAATAAAAACACTATCTGAAAACATGAGAAAATTGGAGGGGTGCTAATCCTCCCCAATAGGTTCAAGCTTACTCCTAGAAGCCTGTGAACAAATAGGAATAGAGCTCCCTCATCTTGGTCGCATCCTCCCAAGTATTTGATGTATCATCTCCCAGATCCCACTGGACCCTAACTTGCTCAATATCTTGACCCCTGAGGGTGACTCTCCTATGCTACGTGATGGCCATGGGCTCCAAAGCCAATTGAATTTCCTCTACCTATAAGGCATTCCAATCAAGGATGTGAGATATATCAGGGTGATAAGGCTCGACTAATGAAACATGGAATATGTCATGTATGCGTAAGAGACTGGGTGACAAATAAAGATGATAAGCTATTGGTCCAATATTCTCAAGAATCTCAAATGGACCAACAAAGCGAGTTGTGAGCTTAGAGCCATTTCCATATCAGATTGGACTCTTTTGTGAATGCACTAAAAAAAACTCAATCGCCTACTGCAAACTAAGGGTCCACCCGAAGCTTATCTACATACTTTTTTTGCCTATCCTGTGTAACAACCAAATGTTCCCTAATCTGGATCACCCACTGCTCCATGTCCTGAAGCATCTTAGGACCCATTAGAACTTTGTCCTCTAATTGATCCCAACTCAAAGGAGTTTGAAATCCTCATCCATACAATGCATGGAAAGGAGGCATACCAATCAAACTCAGATAGATTTTATTATAAGAAAATTCCACTAATTGGAGATAGTCCTCCCATCATGTTTTCTGGTCCATCACATACATGCATAACATATCCTCGAGGATTTGGTTGACCCTCTCGGTCTATCCCCATCTATCTCAGGGTGATACATTGAACTAAAGTTTAATTGTGTCCACATCGCATGCTGCAATGACGTCCAAAGAGCGGAGGTGAACATAGGATCCCTGTCAAAAATGATTTGACGAGTAATACCATGCAACCTAAAAATATCTCCCATGAACAATCTAGCAATGGAAAAAGCATTATAGGATGAATGACCAAGTGAGAAGTGTGGTACCTTCATCAACATATCCATCATCACCATAATGGCATCATGTCATCTCAAAGAGTTGGGTAACCCAACAATTATATCCAATGAGATTATATCCCATTTCCACTTTGACACCAAATGTGGTTACAAAATTCCTACTAGATGCTGGTGTTTATTATTAAATCACTAACACTCCAAACACCTCAACACAAATTCAATGATGTCTCACTTCATACCTTCCTAAAAGTATAGTTTTCACAAATCGGCATGCATCTTCTTCACTCTAGGATGCACTGAATAGGATACCTAATGTGCCTTTGTCATAACCAAGGTATGAAGATCTCCAAAATATGGAACATAAATGCATCCATGTGTCTCAACAAACCATCTGACTCTAGAGAATAACCTAAGAATCTACCCTCAAGAGTCATCATTGACAACTTGTGTCTTTGTCTACTAAGAGCGTCAGAAACTACGTTCCTTCCCTTGGATGAACTTCACCTCGAAGTAAAACTCGTTAAGGAACTTCATCCATCACCTTTGCCTTGCATTAAGATTGGGTTGTGTGAAGATGTATTGTAGGCTCTAATGGTCACTATGCAACTCAAATATGTGCCCCAAAAGGTAATGTCTCAACCTCATCAAAGTGTGTACTACCATTGCTAACTAAAAATCATGTGTGGGGTAATTCAACTCATGATCCTTGAGTTTGTAAAACTCATACGCTATAACGCGACCATCCTGCATCGAAAGTTCTCATATTCCCTCCAAAGATGCATCTATACAGACAACAAAATCTCCAGTAGCATAAACTATTGCAAGAATCGGTGCATTGGTCAACCTCTTCTTCAGAGTTTTAAATGTTGTCTCACACTATTTTTACCAAACAAATCTCTTCCCTTTCCACTGAAGAGAAGTGATAGGATGTCATATCCTCAAGAAACCCTAAACAAAGCATCTGTAATAACCTGCTAATCCCATGATACTGTGTATCTCTACCAAATTAGTGGGTGCAAGTGAATCAATGATCACTTGGATCTTCACAAGATCCACTGCAATACCCTCTCCTAATATCACATGTCCAAGGTACTTAACCTTGGTTTGATAGAAGTTGTATTTGGACATGTTAGAATACAACTGATTGTCTCTCAAACACTCAAAAACCTTCCTTAGATGCTCCTCTATTATCATAGAATATATCAATATTTCATCAAGGAATACTAGTAAAAATCTATCAAGATATGTGTGAAAGACTCCATTTATCAAGCTCATGAATTTAGATGGTGCATTCGTCAACCCAAATGATACCACTATAAACTTGTAGTGATCATAACAAGTGTGAAATGTCATCTTATGAATGTCGAAATCAAATATACGTAGTTGATGGTACCCCGACTTAAGATCAATTTTAGAAAATATTGTAGCACCCTTGATCTGATCAAACAAATCATTGATCATAGTTAAGGGATATTAGCTCTATTGTGCACTTTTTTCACACATGCCCCACTAAAATGGGGACCCTCTTTTTCTCTCTTTTCGCTTTTGATCTTGGTCTTTTGGACCTTTGTATTTTGGGGTGTTTTATTTCTTGGGCATGTTATTTAATGTTTATCTTACCTGTTGGAATGGTCCATCCATGATACATAGAGAAAATCATAAGTTTAGGAATCATTCTGGGTTTTTCACTGTACTCAGGAAAATTCACTCCTGCCAAATTATCCCGAATTCCTTTCAAAATCTGATGGCAGTGACGTTTCATTGAAATCCGGGGATTCTAATCCTCTGTGGAATTCCATTGGGACCAGATTCCTTCAAATTTTCATCACCTTATTGGATTCCCAGATTCTAGGTTGACCCATCTTTACTGCATTGATTTTGCGATTTCTGAAGGTGGGTATTAAGTCAAATTTTTGGGAATTTTGTTCCATTTGAACTTTATCATTTGCTTCCTCTTTCTTCTGGAGTGCTTGAGCTTGAGTGTTTCTACTGAATTGAGCATCGAGAATTAGAGTCATTTGTTGCAATTCAATTTTCTAAGGGCCATTTGTGCTTTGCTTGGTTGTCTTGCCAAATTTTGTTACTTCGATTATTCTTTCTTCATGGTAAGTGCATGATGCCCTCTATTATTTAATAAATGAATCAAATTTCTTCATGGAGTGCACATTGAAATTATGGGTCGAAGTGTTGGTGTGGTAGGGTTTGGTCATTTTGCTTGTATTTATGGTCTTGCGTCATTTTGGAGTTTGAATTCTTGTGTGATTATATGGTTGAGTGTCTCATGGTTGGGGTTTTTCCCATTTTGTGAAGATGTTTACCCCAAGTGAGTCCATGGGTTTTCCCTTCGGATCCTTTATGAGATGGATTTCTTGTATGAGTCAAAGTGAACCATTTTTCAACCTTATCTTAGTGAGATTTGATTTCATGCTTGTCCTTTGTGTTCATGGTAGAAATTTAGGGGTTTATTTTGCCTAGGGAATCATTGCCACTCCCTCTCATTTCCCTTTTGGTGAGTTTTTGATTCGAAATTGATTTGAAGGAGGTTTAAATTGCACCATTCCGAGCTTTAGATTCTCTAATTCGTGATCATTTGATCGATTTGTAGAGGTCATGGAAAATGTGAACATCCGGGTTTTCAATGTCATCGCAGAATTCCTTAACCACTACAATTTTCCAAACTTTCAATTTTCCATCTATCTCTTAGAGTGTGCATTGATCCAGAGATTCTAGTCCTTCGCAAAATTCCATTGGGTCCGGATTTCCCTGGTTTTTCTATTCCCTTGCTAGTTTCCTAAAACATTGAGTTAAGTGGAGAAAAGTTGCATTAGTTTCATTGGAATCTATGTCTTCGGGATTTTTCCAAAATTTCTTTGCCTCTTCATTTTCTCAAAGTTTGTGAGTTGTTGCCATTCTCACAGATTTTCATCTCTGACGGATTTTCCTGAGATTTTGTTAAAAATGGAGAATTGAGAAATTGACTCAAGTTTTCATAATGATTATGCATGTGATGGTTGACTTAGTCTTGTTTTAAGATGCTTCATGGTGCTTTTTAGTTGGTAACAGTTGACTGAGTGATTGTTAAATACTTGTGTGCTTGCTTCATTGGAATCTTCCTAGTTGGGAATTTCTTGAAATTCCTCTCTGGTCTGGATTCCGCAGAAGGGCTAAAAACCCGAACTCTAAAATGATTAGCTTTTATGAATTTTTTGAGCATTTGGCTTATCGTGAGATTTATGTTAAGGATGAACTTATCTTTGTAATGGATTAAATTTTTTTCCATGTGTCTTTAATTTTATTTCTTGTCAAATGCAAGCTAAATCAAGAAAAGCAGTGGCGAGTGGAACCAAGGGTAAGGTAGTGGACCAAGGTGTAGAGGAGTCTTCCATTTTTGAGGTAGAAAGAATCAAGTTGGATATCAGGAGTAGAATTATGGAGAGAATCTCTCCTCTATCTATTCAAGGGTGACTTATACTAATGTTGGACTATGGTAATATGAGGAGTTCAAGACCAAGATGACAGCATAGGATCATCCTTTTCTAGCTAAGAGAATAGTTGAATCAGGATTGGCCCATGTGATTGGATTTCTTCCTATAGTGTAGTGATATGAACTAGTACTTGAATGTGCAAGGCACTATGACAGAGCCACATAGAGGATAATTGGTCACCAAAGAAGGATTATAGAAAAATTGGATCCGGTGTCCATAGCCCAGACCTTTGACATGTCTGACAAGTCTCATGTGGTGGCATTTGACATGGATGTGGTAAGGAAGTTATATGAGGAAGATGTTGTCAAATCCTAGTAGGTTATCAATTCCTGGTTGGAGAATCCTAAGTCCCAATTCTCCAAGTTTCCCAAGTAGTTGGTTAGACTCAAGTTCAAGAAAGAGTATTATGATGTTATTACCCTTCTTAGTAGGGTATTAGGATTGAAGAGTGCAGGAATGTTCGAGAATTGGATGCTCCATGTTATTGCTAGGATAGAATAGGGTATAGATTACCACTAGGTAGGTATTATAAGTGCCATAATTCATGATAAGATATGCAATGTCCTGTAGACAAGTAATTTCACAATGTCCTCCTACCTATTCTATTCTCTAGATAGATTTCATCCCTATAAGGGATTGAACACAAGGGGTGTATTTGCACAAGATGTGATTTATGAATTTTACCCACAACTACACTTGGGTAACTCGAGCTACAGTAGGGTGAATGATGCATTCACCATGTATATCACCAAGATGCTCCAAGGTGTAGAGAATGTCCAATTTTAGATAGAGCCAAAGAATTGATCAAAAGTTTTAGAGCTTGGTTTATCTAGTTTCCCACCTTTTCTTACATAAGGATTGATAGTTGTCAGAGGGCTCCATACATGCTCCCTAGGTTCCCTACTGATCATGTTGTGCTCTTGGAAGTAACAAGGAAAATCTATGACTTTGATGTAGTTGTGAAGAAGGAGAAGCACACGACCGGATTTTGTAATAACTTCCCTTTGAGGATAGGCACTAACGAAGTGTGCCCTTCTATCAACTTGGCCTATGCTTCTAAAGAAGAGACGATCACTCTTGGTCTCTCCTTCCACTCCAAGAAATCTAGGTTTGATATAACTGGTGAAGCCCAGAAGAAGGAAAGAAGAGAGTACAACCACAAGGATAACATAGAGGAATATTGGGCCAACCTTGGTGATGAATTAGAAGTTAGAAAGAATAAGTTCTCCAGATTACCAGTCAGCTTGGTGCGATTATACAACATAAGGGTTGTTTTTTACTAGGTTGAGGAGGATGGGAATCTAATCCAAGGCCATAATTTTGAGGTTGTGAAGCATAAGACAATTAAAGAGGTTGATTGGTTGTAGGAAGAGAATATATAGCTAGAATAGGTCATGGCTCCAGTCATCAAGTATAATAAGATCTGGCTCAAGAAAAAAATGTTGGAGTTGGAAAGTGAGGGTGTCCAATGGACCTATGACCTCATGGGAGACTTGCAGTCTCACTCTGCATGTGAGGAGTCACCTGAGCAAGATCCCAAAGGAAAAACCAAGGTGGGCTCTCCTTTTAAATCCAAGATTAAGGATGTTCATATAGGGGAGGTAGGAGAAGCAGAAAAACAAAGGAAGCCAATAGCTAAGAAAAGGAAACATGTCCCTAGAAGAAAGGCTGGGGGAGGTGAACAAGAAAAAGAAGAGGTCAATTTCCCCTCGTCAAAGAGAAGAAGAATTGTGAGATTATCACATAAGGAGGCTTCTAAAGAAAACAACGAAGGTGACACACCTATGGTGGAAGTCAAGAGTTTGCAGGTAAAGAAACAAGTATATACTACGAGGTCAAGGACTCCTTCCCCCAAGGATGCTGCACCAAAAGAGAGTACTCACATGACTTCTTCTATCACTAAGCATGAAGACATCCCTCCCCTCCATGAGACTAGAAATATGCTAGATGAACCAAAAGAATTTGAAGATCCTAAGGACCTTGATGAGGAAGAATTCCAAGAAGGTGAACCATACAATGCTGAGGTAGAGATATATAAGGTTTTTCAATCTCCCTTGATTGCTAGTGGGGATTTTTCTACAAGAGGTGAGGAGGAAAGACCTTCTCAAGAGAAAGAGGTTCCAACTAGGACTCCTTCACTAGTGTAGGAGAAGGGAGAACATAATGCAAATAAAGATGATTCAATTGAGAAGAATCCTGAGGAGCAAAGCATGGAGAAGAGTGTACCTAATGTTCAACAAGAAGAAGATGGGGAGGATAAGGTACAGTCATAATCCATTGTTCTAGACTGGTTAGATAGAGAACTGAAGAGTAAGAAGATAGTAGTGGATGAAACTCCTCCCAATTGGGATGACCTACTGGAAAATATCATAAATGGAAAGATAAAGAAGAAAGCCAAAGTCATTTCCAAGATTGAGAGGGATGATTCAAATAATAGGGTGGTCCACATTTCTACCCCTGATCGTGACAAAAATAGGGATGATGTGACTAGGAAGGATTATAGTGTGTAGATAGTCAAACTAGGGCATGCTTCCATGAAACAATACATTAAAGAATATGAAGGCTCTAGTGCTATGATCCTTGGCAGATTGAGGAAAGAGGCACAAACTAATTTAGAGTTAGAGAAAGAAAATGAGAAACTCAGGAGATATTTGTAAGAGTTGATGAAACCCTTGCAATCCATTGGTGCTTCCTCATCTATTGCAAGCTTTCTACCCTAGGAGACAATATCATAATTGGAAAGTATGAAGGGAACCACACATGCTATAGTTAGTTGGCTGCAAGGAGTGCAAGGAAAGGGAGATAGTGCCATCAAGGATATCCTGTCGACTGGAGGGGATGCAATGAGGTCCTTTGTTTTGGCTAAAAGGTGTGTTGACTCAGGATAAGGAAGATACAAATTTCCTTTTACAAAAGACAAAGACTATCATGGAGCACAGTAAGGATCAACTAGTAAAGGATGGAATTCTTCCTTCCTCAAGAGTTGTAGAGCCTTGGGAATGGTTTGAAATTTTGAAGATGAGGAAAAAGGCCTTGAAGAAGATAAAAAAATAGGGAGGACAGATTGAGGACACTTTGACTGACATCTACAATAAGTCTATCTCTTTCTTTGAAGTGATGATAAGGAGAAAGAAGTTTTCTCTGAAGCATCTTAACCTAGAACAAGTGATAAAATGGTGGCAAGATGTCTATTCTCCAATCAATGAGGGCCCTATTACCAAGAATATAATAGATGATGCTGAAACTTACATTGTAGTCATTGACAGGTATCAAAAAAATAAGGAGGATTGGGATAATATAGTAAGGCAGTCAAGGGATGACATCAAGTGCCTTGAGAGGAGAGTTAGGGTTTTTCCTATGCCACCTATGGCTGATCTAGACAGGGTGTTATTTTTGGTGCATGATAAGGTGGAGCATGCTAAAGATAAAGGGGGGAAGTAGTTAATGCAAGGCTATATCAGAATTTGTGCTTCCCCATTATTCTCTCCTCTTCATTCACATGAATTGGATCAAGTTTTTTTGGAGACCCTAGGCCGACTTGGATGAAATTTGTGCAAATTCCACATTTCATATTATTTCAAATATCTTTTGGCTGACCTGTTGTGACATTTTTATCATTGTAAACCCTAATTGGGATGACCTATCTTGGGGGGCTTCTCTATAAGTTTATCATTATGCCTCATTTGTAAAGGGTAGAAATTAGACAAATTTCACTTTGGAGTGAATTGTAAGAGAAAAAACTAGAGTTAGAGTTTAATTTATATTCAAGAAAGTGTTGTAACAGAAGACTAGAATTGTTGCCACTTTGGGTGATTTAATACAAGAAAAGACATTGTGTTTTGGTGTCTTTCTTGTGTTGATTTTTATCTGGCATGGTTCTTGATGTTCTATCTTTAAAATTTCTTAAGTTGTTTAATGTTAGATGGTCTAGTAATGTTTAGGATTTCATGCTTGAAGTGTTTGCAACAATCTCTAGTCCATACTTTTTGTAATTAGATGATTATTAGCTGCTTTGCAAAGTTAGCCTAGACTTAAAACTATGCTTAGCTCAATTATGAATGTTTGTTCATTTCAATTGCAATAGGTTTGTCTTGAATGAATATTCATGATCTAAAAATATTTAACACCTTAGAAGATTGCACTATTTATGTAAGATTGCAGATTTATCTGGGTTAAATAGGAATTAGTTTCTAAGGGATTGGTCCATTTTGAGCATCTTATCTTTTGCATTGTTAATCCTAGGGTTAGAATTAGTCTTAGAATTACCTTTGAAACACTTACCTTTTATTATTTCTTTTATTATCTGGGCTAGTTTTAAGTTTTTTGAATTATCAATATATTGCTAGATGTGATAAATATAAGTCCATTATTTGCTTGTACTAAGGTCCCTTTGTGATTACCAACATTTTCACATATTCTTTGAGTTGTTTTATTTTCATTTTCAAGACCTGACAATAGAGACCTTGGGGTTATCTCTTGATGCTTGTTGATAGAGATTTACCTTTCAAGAGAGATGGGATATCATATTCTATCTAAGTTGTTGTTGTGTAGAAAAAACCATCAAAAATTTCCTTATTGTCACTTTATTCAGCTGATGATAGTCTATGCACAATTAGAGAGATCCATCCTTATTTTTCACAAAAATATTGGTGCTCCCCATGATGAAACACTAGGGCGAATGAAACACTTCACTAGCAAATCTTCCAACTGTAAGTGAAGATCCTTAAGCTCCTATGTATTTATACAATACATAGCTCGTGAAATAGGCCCAGATCTAGGTATAATATCAATCTTGAAATTGATGTCATGCTGAGGTGGCATCCCTAGAATCTCACTAGGAAATACATCTACATACTGCTAAAGTATGGGGTGGCTATCAAGTGAAACCTTCTCCTCACTATCTCCTAGGTCCAAGTCATCTATTGTCAATGCAAAAAATTGATAGCCCTAACATACACATATCCTCAACTCCATATCCAAGATCATCCTTAATGATCTGAGTCTCTGAACTCCCACTATCTTGACTTCCCTACCAAATACATCAATGCATTGAATCAACTTGCATCGACAATCAATAATGACTCTATGAGCCTCTAACCAATCCATCCCTAAGACAATATCATACGACCCCAACGGTATAATTAAAATGTCTAGTGTAGTGTGAAAGGATCAAATCTCCAATCTACAATCATGTACTAGGGAATGCACTATGACTTTAGCACCAAAGGCCAATTCAACCTACCACCTAATGTCTTGCTTAACTACCCTCAGTCTACAATGCGTTATGATAGATGATGAAATAAATGAATTAGATGCTTCTAAATCAATTAAAATGGTAACCTTGTTACCCTATCTAGGCTGGAAATTCTTTTGTTTCCCCTATGAATTATGATGTTGACCACTCTATACAAGCACCTACTATGTCCTAGGTGGTCCAACTCCCTGATATTGGCCACTATGTGAAATAAGTCCTATAACTAAAGCACTACCTATTTTTAATCCAATATGTCCAACCAATGCCATTGTCAAATTATCCTCCACCAGTCTAGCCTTTTCTATGACTGTCTCGATGGTATCAGGTTTAAAAACCCAAAAACCACCACTAATCTAGGAATTTAAGCCCCTAATGAAGTTTTGAAAAAGCATGCCCTCATCATCACTAATACCAGTGTACTATTTGAGCTCGTACAATCTATGCTCATACATTTCTACTGACATGGCCATTTGTCACAGAGCATGAAAATTTTCTCCATGGCACTATCGCCAATGGTCAGATAGGAATCTGGCTCTAAATATCTTGATGAACATATCCCAAGAAACTGAATCAATATCAATACACAACTTCTACTCCTCCAATCTTCATGAGGTAGATGCAAAATCTCGCAAGTGCATGATAACACATCTAGCCTTGGTGTTGCTACTATAAGGGTGCATAGAAAAAAACTAGTTCAAGTCTATCAACCATGCCTTGGCCTCTAGTCTGCTACCAGAACCATCAAAAGTGGGAAGATGGGCTCTAATTAGGTCTCTCATAATGGCGGTTGTGACCGGCTCTTTCTATGCTAGAACCTCTCTTCATCTAGGGGATCTATCTCCCTCATTAATATCTATTTGTTCTCTATCCTCAATCCAAGGTGAGCAAGAGTCTCCTCTAATAGTCAACGCAATTGAGCACCCTCGATCCCTAGTGGATCCTGATTCTGGTCACCGCATCCCAAAGCATTCTAGGAAGAGTTTTGTTCCTCACAATCTAAGTCATGGGGAACATGGGGAGGTGAGTCCTGCAGACTACCTCTATGGCTGCCTTCTCAGCTTCGACCATGCCTTCTACTGCAACCTTGCCTAGGTCACATGATCCTACACAAACATACCAAGGTATAAGAAAAGGCAATGAAAACTTAAATCCTAAGCAACTAACAACTTAATGGGTTCAACATTATCCTAGAGAACCTAGTGTTTAAGCTTGGGTTTTGATACCATGTGTAACACCCTGCCATGTAACCCTAGAGGGTGACGTAATTACAAAAGAAGTGTAACAAATTTATTTTCAAAGTTTAATTAACAATAACTAAAGTGAAACACACTTAATTCATACATCCTCTAAGGTACGCAACAACTCTTACATTTTAAACCCATAACATACAATAGTAAACTAATCCATAACATATAAATTATACTCATGAAATATAGAACATAGATCCAATAACATTAAACTCATTGCATGATACTATAAAGTATATATTAAAATCATTCATTGATTGAGTTCATTCTATATAGCAGTTACAAGGTTCATTTCCAAAATGAGGTAGATCATACAATAATATTACAATTAAAATGATTCAAGGATTATCCTTGAATACAAATGAGGAGTAGTACATATACATAAGAATCTAACTAATCCAATAGAACAAAAGAGATGAAACAAAGAAACTGGAACATGTGAGCTATCCAGTCTGGAAGATCCTACCATCACAAACATGAATTGGAAACCCAACGGTGTAAGCTGCACATTGCACCCACCCATGTGGTACTCAAAGGCCCACCCCCCATGCTAGGAGATAGTAAAAGGGATTGCTAAGTAAAACCAACAACCTCAAGACACAGGAAACCAAAAGACTATAATATACAAGTATAATACATAAAATGAAGGTTACATCTTCGAAAGCAAAAGAATCAAGTACATCAACTGAACAATACAAACTATTGTCATAGGAGGAGTGTCATTAGAATTTTGCATGGGTTATCCTAGTAGATATTCCTAGGCCTTGGCTCCCTTCTTGAGTTATCCTAGTAGCCTCTCACAATCCCTGACCCCACATACAAACTGATGTAGATTCAAATATCTTTCAAACGGACAAGATAATGACATTTCCATTCCAAGCCTTCTCATCTCATCTCAAGTATAAATGAGATCTTGAGCCAATGAGCAAGGCACAATTAACAAGTTAAGTGTTTTAAGGCTACCCTTCCCCCTAATACTTTTATTTAATTTCCACTTAATTATCTAACTCTCATATGATTTATCTTGGCACCACTTTGTGCATTGGCCCCATTGAGATCCACTCCCCTAATGACAACACAAGGATTTAATGCATAAACCAAGGGTAAATAAAGTGCACAAAAATGAGGTAAATAACATAAATACACTTCTTAATACGACATTATATCAAAGATGACTCAATTGAACTAAATCAAAACAAGTGATCAAATGAAAGCATCCTATTGCTCTCTATCCTCAAAGATTTATTAAATCTAAATTGCTCTCAGATTGTGTAAGCATATAAGACTGTTAAAATGACTATCTAAAGAATGAGATGATGATAATATAATGCTAAATGATAAATCAATTAAACTAGCATGATATTGAGGTGAAACAGATAATTGCAGCTCCAAGAAGCAGCCATTGTTGTGAAGCTTGATTGTTGAATGCTTGATCTGTGAATGCTTGATGCTTGATGCCTAGATTCCTATAGAGTAAGGGTGTAAAAGCTTGATTATCTGGATCCTTTTCTTGGTTCAATGAGGCTTTATTTATAGATTTTCTAGCTGTAGAAATGCACAGGGAAAGCTTTGAGAGGCTTGGATTCAATCTAGAGGATTGAATGGTGAGAGATGGAGAAGATTGAGAGAAAGAGGAAGATTGTCTCTACCCATGAAAACACCAGGCAAGAGAAGAGGAAGGATTGATGGAAGAGGATTGAGAGATCAAATTCCAAATTTGTCTCCAATTTGTCTCCAAAACTTCCCGTGAAGTTTCAAAGCATTAATTGTGACAAATTTAGACATAGATTAGACATAGGAAATCTAATTCATTTTTGAGGAAATGTAGATTGGAATATTCCTTTATGCTCTAATTCAAATATTTTGATTTATTTAAATTAGAAAAGGGAGATAAATAATTTAATAAAACAAACTATAGGATAGTCGTTTATTAAATTAATCAAAGGAATATGGTAATTTAATTAATAAAGTGTTTTGTCTTTATTTAATTAATTCAAGAATGATGTGATAGATTGAAATAAGGATTTGATAATTAAATTGAACAAAGTATTTAATTTTGTTTATTTAATTAGGATGAATTTGAAAGTGAACTATATTAAATAAATATTTTTATTTATTTAAACAGTAGAGGAAATAGAATAATTAATCAAATAATGTGTATTTAATTAATCGGATGCTCCAGACCAATTTTAGGTGTATACAAATCCCAACCATAATACAAGAGGCAACACATCCCATCCGTAGTAACTAGGTGTTTAAAACTAAATTACAAATAGGTGCTCTACCCAAGGAAAAATAAGGGTTAAAAAAATATCACAACAACCCCCACATAATATTACAACATCTGGAAGGCTTACACATTCACAACTACCAAATTTTCCAACGTACGTGGACAAAAGACATCATAATTAAATAAGCAATCCTGACAAGTAATAAAACTATCATTATGATTTTGTTAATCTAAATTCCATTTCAAGAAAACAATAATACATAGCTCAAATAAACTAACTTAATATAATTTCATTTATAATCAACAAAGAAATTAAATCTAATTATTTAATTCAATTTCCCATAAAAATCAATTTCCTTTTTAAATCATTTCATTAAAAAACCATCTAATTTGTCCAATTACATGCATCCATTATAAAATTCATTTAAATATATATATTTGAATATATACATAGTTATATATGTATTTATATATAACTATTTATATACAAATATATATTATTTAAATATTTATAACTTAATTACAATTTTCCAAAAAATAATAAATATATATATATACATTTATATACATTTATATACATATATGCATATATATATAAATATATATATATTTATGCTTGTATATGCATAATATATATTATATATATAAAAAAGACAAATATTTAATTTGAAATATATGACAAATGAAAGTCTAGACAAGCATTCACATGTTGTTTACATAGTCAACCCCCATATGGGGGTGCGACTTGTGAAGGAAGCGCTAGGCGCTTCCTTCACAACTTGCCTCCCCTATGGGGATGGTTGTGGGGACATCCCCAACCCCCCATACACAATTTTAAAAACATTTGAAAAAAAACCTGCGATTCTTTTAATAATCATTGTACGAATTTATCAATCTGGGATTTTTGAGAATAAATTCCTACATGAACTTTTATAGAAAGAATGCATATATATTTGTATATGTATATATATATATATATATAAATATCTTAATGATTGCTCCAGATGAGCAATTTTTCACAAAAAAAATCTACAGGAAAATATTTACAAATTTATGAGAGGTTTTTAATTTTCCAAGCCAAATAAATCTAATTGGAAAAAAGAACAATAATCTTCTACAGGAAAATATTTTCCAACACAATCAGAGGTTCTCTACAAATTTTGAGAGGAAGATTGAAATCAATTCCTATAAACGTTTTCCAAATTTTCTATATAATCATTCTGTGAATTCTATTGTAATAAAACAATTCATATTTTCAAAAGATTATAAGAATTTAATCTCAGGCTCTAAAACTTTCAAATAAATCTTTCCAATTCCAAAACATATTAAAGATTTTAAACAAGTAAAATTTTGTTCATTGTACAGGCAATCTTTTCCAAGACAATAACTAATTCTAATAGCCTTTTTCAACTTGTAATTAAATAAAAACAATAAAGAAACTTTTTTAGATGCTTGAAGAATTGAAGTTTGAAGCAGAGCCTCACCTTTAGATTCCAAAATTATCAAAGCCTCTTCCAAAATAATCCTCTTTTCCAAAAATTTTAAAAATAAAACTAGAGCCAATATCCCAAGAACTTCTTCCAATATTCAACAACACCAAATACCATTTTCATTCTCATGAAATATCCTCTTTCAGTTAACACAATGATTCTCTTCATGAATTATTTCCCAACACAATTTTTCAATTTTCTAACTCATGTCACAATCCCAAAATATCTCTCCAAATCAAATCCCAAGATATTTCCTCTTACATATTTTATAAGATATTTTATTATTTAATAATTAAAAAATCAAATATTAATTTTAATTATCCATTCATTTAAATTCACAACTTTATTTAAATAATTTAAATAATTAATTAAATAAAACTTTTATAATCTAACAATTTTAATATCAAATTTAATCTAATTAATTTAACCACTATGTAAAATAAATTTAATCTAAATAATTAAATTACTTTACAAAATAAATTAAATCTAATTAATTAAATCAAATTTAAAGCTTCTAACAACATTAATGATGATTAAATAAATAATCAATTTAAAACATTATAAACATTAATTAACATTAATTTCCCATAGAGCATACCTCACAAAATAATTAAACAGCAAGGCAAACAGGGACAAAATGACAACAAAGCATGACCAAAATAAGGACTAACGACATAGTGTGACTAGGGTTGTGGTTTAACAAGGAAATCCTATTACTACCTACCAATCAACTATTTCATTTGGCAATGGATATGCTCAAACCTGAGAATCCAGGTCGAGTCGATGTCCTATACTTGCAATCCTGCAATCAAAACATATGTCACACATGTATATAGATCATGAACAATCACACCATGAAGGGAAAATCAAAAAATCATATGGCGCTCACAAGCGAGTGATGTAATTGTGTCCCCTTCACCAATATAGTGTCCCAATAAAACTGATGAAACTAAAACATAAAATAACTCAGATGAACATTTATCAATATCAACTCACATAATCAACTATGCTAACTAGAGCACATGTTATTATCAATAATCATCAATATAATGTACCATCACATCTCAATATAAAAACCAACATCGCTATAATGTCAGGGATCAAATAAAAACATCATAGTATCACAGTCTATCAAAATAAAAACACTGTCTAAAAACATGAGAAAATTAGAGGGGTTCTACTTTATATTTGTAGTAGTTTACCATGTTTAATAATATTTAGTATTTAAGCCTTGTTTTTCTTAAGAAGGGAATGTGTTTCTTGAATTTTTTTGAGTCCATTGACTATAATTGGAGATTTTAATGTGAGATATTTTATAGATTTTTTAGTAATTGAAGCCATGTAATTTACCCTTCATTCAAAAATTGACAAGTTCAATGGAACTAGGTATTGTAACTACCCAACTGTGGATGAGTCAAAATAAAACTCTCATGATGAGTTAGTGGAATTCTTATTTCATTGCATGACCATTTTTCACCTTGATAGAAGTCCTCAAAATGGGTCTGAATTAAACACAAAACCATGTGGAGAATAATATTTTTTTCACCATTATACTTTGTCACAAAAATAGTATTGTAGTGTAGAAAATGTATCCCTTTACATTTTCAACTTGTTTGGGCCCTCCTAATTAAAATTGAATTAATAATGCCTTAATGTAGTGTTGAAAATTTTCTCTTTAATTTTTCACACTTTTTTTGAGCCCTCCTTACTTAAATTGAGCTTAATTATGCCTTAATAAGCTATTTTATTCATTTACAAGCCTAATAAATTATATTTTATGAAGGGAAAACTCAAAAATAATTAATGCCAATACATAAGACATTATCTTGAGAAATGTGTGTTCCAGGAATAGGGACCTAAAACCCATTCATCCATGGGTGAATGGATCCCTCCTAGGCCTTTCAACCTTTTTTTTTGGGGGGGTTGTATTTTAAGGTCTCCAAATCCATATTTCAATATCGTCTTGTGATATTTGAATTTCAAGAAATTAAGGGTACATACTTATAAATACAAGGTTATTTTATCAAATTCAAATCCTAAGAATAAATATACCAAGAGATGAGCTTTCATATGAGGAAATACTATTATTAAGGAATTCAAGAGAAGATATATTAGAGATTTATTGCAGCATTCAAGATTCAATCATCATGTCAAATTCTTCTTGCATCATGCATGTTTTTGGAACTAACATTGTGATGTAGGTTTGAAGATTAAATTCAAGCATTCAAAGCATTATTTCAAGTATCAAGATCCACATTCATTGAAGCAATTTCATGGATATTGTAGACCTTCCAAGTTCTCCATTACCAAGGTTTCTACAAGGGTTTGTTGAGTGGTAACATAGCATTGTTCATTGTCCATTCCCTCTTTCAGACTTTATTTCATTTCAGGGTTTGATTACCAAAATGGGGTTTGACCAAGGTAAACCCCCATTCATGATTTTTTTTTTTACCTCTTATATGTGTTGCAGATTTAGGTTGAAGAAGGATTAAAGACCTCTTGAAGTGCAAGATTGGAAAAGTTATCAAAGTTATAAAATCATAGAATCTAACCTATAGATATGATTTTTGACTTTTCAGCACTAAAACTTGGACAAATTAGAAGCTACAGATCAATATCAAAGGCTCTCAAAATATTTCTAAAAACCTTGAAAAAAGGCCCTTTCACCCATGGGCGAATGAATCCTAGTTTTCCTTCAAAATTGATTTTTGGTGACTGGAAAACACCTTTCTACCCTTCTCCAACCTACAATTATTTTTTGGTTATGCTAATATTCAGATTTATGTTGTTGTTTCAAGTTTAAGTTGGCATAATTAGGCTGATTTTCTATTTTTAGTTTTTCTCTCAAAATTATTGTTTGAATTTGACCCCATCCTCAAAGCATATAGAAACATGAAGATTCTCACATTGAGTTGATTCATATAGGGGTTGTTAGTCAATTCTTTGTGGGGATATCATTTCCTAATGAAATAAAGGAAATTAGGTCTTTTACCCCACACATTTACCCATATAATAATCACATCCAACCCCTATTTTTTGTTGTTTCGTTTTCGAAAACCCAACTTTTGATTGCATTACATTAATTTTCATCTCATTTATGGTGGTTTTCTTGCATTATTTTACATCTCATTTAGGGTTTTAGGTTTACATTTTTGCATTCTTTAAATATGAAAAATTCAAAAATCTTAGTCACTTTACATAGTGTTTATATAACATTGCATGTTCAATCATTTAAATCAAAAAATTGAATCCAAATTACATCTCAAATTAGGTATTTTTTCTTGTCATTTAATATCATTTTGCACTTACATTTAGATCTGATTTTCTAGAAATATGAAATTGTAAGCACTTGTTTGAACCTATTCGGCTGTGGGAAAATACCTCCTTGATGAGGGCTTTTTCTGAATTTTTGAGCATCAAAAACATGGTTTCTACATTCTATGTTCCTACATTCAGTCTATTGTTTCAATTTCAAGAATTTACGTTTGCTGAAATTGTTCATATCAAGGTTAATTTTTCAAGTTCAATTCATTGTTTCAGTTCAAATTTTCATTCAAAAAGACATCACTTTTTAGGTTTTTGCATAGCATAATTAGAAATTTATCTTGTTTTAAAATCTAATTTTTTTTTTGCATACTTGCATTGCACTTTACATTCTAGGGTTTTTTATCACATTTTTCTTATTCTCCATTTTTGGTGCACCTTGGGTATGTTAAACTTGGATGAGATTCACAACTTGGTGTCCTATTTCCAATATTATTGTGAGATGTAGTTCGAGACTCATTTCATCTCACAATATATCACTTATCGTGGATCTTTGGTTTTTTAACTCTTTCAATCATAACATTGACACTAGTCAACCCCCTATGGACCATACCATTGACACTTGATTTATTATGACATACTTACCCACAACGAATGTGACTAATGTTGACACAATGGTTTCTAATGTCCCTCAAGAGAACCTAAGAAGAATGGATGGACAACTAGACAAATTGAAATAATTTATGAGTTTTGAATACATTACTAGTAGTGCACTTCTTGTCATAGATAAAATGCAGAGAATGATTGAAAATGAATAAGGAATATAAGTTGTGTGTATTATATCTCATATCATTAATAAAAATGTCCCTAAAATGACTAGATATGCTCAAGCTTTGGGGCATACCTAAAGTCAAGGTGGAATTCCAATTCCTCTTTCCACAACCATGATGTCTATTTCAATATACACTAAACCAACTATTTTAAAAACCATACAACCTACTAGCAATGTCAATACTACCTTAGGTATTTCCAATGGGAATACCTTTATCTTTTTGTATTCAAATATAATATATCCTAATCCATCTTCCCTCAGAAGATTACAAGTCACTTTCCCTCTGGATAGATATACACCTCCACCTTATTCCCCTCCATCTCACAACATTAATGATGATCTCATCCTTAACCAACTCTTTCAAAATGTTTCATCCCCCCAACAATAATTTTCTACATTAATTCAAAATAAAAATGGAAAACCTTCATAATATGTCAAAAGAAACCCCTTATCCTTGGACATATTGAGAAAACAAATTCCACAAGATATATGGATTCCTATATTTGAGTAATATGGTGGAAAAGGAGATCCTATTAGCCATGTTTTTGCATATACAACACTATGTAGTGACTTCATTTTTGAGGAAAATATCTTGGCTAAAATATTCCCTATATCCTTGAAAGACACTTCTTTGGAATGGTTGTGTTCCTTACCAAATAACTCAATAGTCCATTCAATGAACTTATTGATATCTTTCTTAATCACTTCCAAATACATATGGGTCCTAAGATTACCTTAGCTGATTTAATGACATGTAAACAAAAGGATGATGAAAAGGTCACTGATTTCATAGCATGATGCCAATTGATTTACTCATAAATAAAAATTAAGATTATCGATGCTAAACTTCAAAGAATGTTTATTAGAAATTTTTAGAATAAAATCCAAAGCTAAAATTGATATGCTGAAATTTCCTTCATTTACAAAATTGTGCACTACCCTTCATGAATACCAAAATTTGGTTAGTATTAATGAATTGAAAACTCCCTTTAACCATCTTGCAAAAGTTCAATCCATGCCTCATAACAACTATCAACCATTTAAGAAACAACATAGGGTATTTTTATAGCTTAATCCCGCTCAACAAACTCAAAATGTTGACACCAAATGACTACTATAAAGATGAAAAATTCATACAAATTTGGAGATAGAATTATACAATTTACCCATCTACTCGATACCCTTCATAAAACCATGTTACAAATATTAAACAAGAACTTAATTTCCTTACCTCCTATTAGAGCTCTTCATCCTACTAAACCTTTACCTCCAAACTATAGAAAAAATTATTATTTCCATTTTCACCAGAAAAATGGACATGGTGCAAAATATTGCAAGAATCTTAAGGATATTGTGCAAGACCTCATTAATTATAATAACATTTAAATTGGAAGTGTTAATGATCAATGTAAAAATTTTGTAGCCCCTCCTAACCAAAATTTGTAAATATTTACTAATCCTTTGCCAAATCATAACATCTCCTTTGTCAAATCTAGTAAAACAAAGAATGATGTGATGAATGTTGACACGAGTGATGATAACACAAAAAACATGGAAAATCTAACTAGAATCATTAAATTTTAACCATGTAAGGGCCTAACCAAAATTCCCCTTGACATTTATTTCTCACAACATGATATAATTAAACATGGAACTGATGGTCCTCTTTACATAGCTATAAGAATCAATAAAAATCCTACTAATGGGATTTTAATTGATCCTATTTTTGTAGATAATGTGATATATAGATAATTCTTGTTTATGCATGAGATTTATCAAGATACTTTTGATCAAATAAAAGAATGTACCAAAAGACATAATGCTTTTTCTTTCCCTATGATAGGTTTGATAACTCTTCCATAAAAAGTTGGACTGAAAACATTAAGTGTTTCATTTTCCACCATCTCGTCATCAAACCATTTTCATATGAAGTTAGGCTACCCTTGGCTTCAATCCATGAAATCCATCTTGTCATTAGTACATAAATGTTTAAAGTTTCTATTTGGAAATGAGATATTTACTACACACCATAGTGGCTTTAAGCTTGTGTCTTCCCATGGGAAATTCTCATTGGATTTATTTTGGGCTAAACCTATGGAACCTATTAGGCCTCATGAGGATTAGTTTTCAAATATTATCGAAAGGTTAAGGAAAATAGAATAAAAAAATTATCACTTCACAATATGCCTCAACCCATGATTGAACCTCATATCCTTGATGAAACCATGATTGAACAAAAATCTCTTCCAATTAACCAAGAAAAAAACATAGCAAATCCTCTACCTATTTCCTATAAGAGACTAGGAGATGGAAAAATAATTCTCATTGTGCCTCCTAAAATCAAACAAGTTTATAAAGCTAAAGATAAAGTGGTTGAATAACCTTCCATGGTTCCTTCCTGTTCAATCTTTTTAAAATCCTACCAGATCTCATAGGTAGCCTATTGATTTTCCATTTCCAATAGTCAGCAGCCTAAAAGGGGCTGGCCAATGAACAAGAGAAAGAAATTTGGCTTTCCTCCTGCACTTCGGGCTCTACAAAACCTAGGAGGGTAATCCCAAAATGTATTTATAACACTATTTCATAAGACCTTCACATACATTGTAAATTTAACAAATACATTTTCAATTCAAGACTTGGAGTACAACAATTTGTGAGAATTTTCCAAATCCTTCACACCCTATAACTCAAAGTAGAGAATGGGAAAATCAATTGATAAATATGACAACCATCATCATTATAGGTAAGACTTGATTTAAATGAGTTGTTCTTTGATACAATTTGATTGGCCAGATACACAAAAATTTAACTGATACATAGAATAGTTCCTTATCACAGAGTGAAGGGGTCAAATTCACAAATAAAAATAACATACCAATTATAGCATTGACATCGATATACTATCATGGATTTTCATAACAAATTCATAACTCATAAAATCTACGTAGATAATTCTTAGAGATCCTATTTTATAATGCATGAATCAGTGATCACACTAGAGCATTCAATCCATTCCTTGAATTGAAGCATGTAATGAAAAAACACATCTAATCACAACAATTAGAGACCAATGAAATAATCCTTAACTATTTCATTACTAATTCATAAAATACTTCACAAGAGAAAATTTGCTTCAAAGTTTCCATTAATAGATTCTCAAATGCTACAATTACTGTAAAAATTTTAAGCTAATTGTAAATATAGACTCATGAACCTAGACTTAGCGAGCAATTATATCTACTTGCATATTTCCTGACAATGTTCTCAAAGAGTACTTGATATCCAACAAAATTTTAAAGACCCTTACACAATAGCCTTGAATTCCCTTTTATAGGACTAAGGGAGAGAAACAAGCATCAGGATATTGGCCTATCAAATTACATTTCACATTACATTTTACAATATTTCATTTTATTTCAACCCCCTTGTAGTTATATTTGCATTTCACAAAATGGGGGGAAAAAACCAAAAGAAAAACACCCAGGTGAGCATACAAAACTCGCTCACATGCTGCTATAGAATTCCACATCACCACGTCACTCAAAAGGTGAACCAAATTAAAATAAAATAAAACAAAGAGAAGAGTAAGGGAACCTTGATTGGATCTCCACTTGCATATTTTGCTAAGAGGATGTATATTTTTTTTTACAAAATTTGTTTCATAGGACATACCTGTATTATACTAGACCATGCTCTATATCCATCCCACCACACCTTGTGGTTTACTCAACATATTTATCCAACCAACCCATCTATTCTTCCTCTTTGGGAAAATTATCATTCAACAACTTTTGCACCTTGATATTATATTCATTATATCTTGCATCTATTACGACTCGGGCCTCTTTCATAAAAGTGTTCATTCCTATATCAATTTTGATGAAATTATCAATCAAATAATTTAGTATTGATAGGTCAAATTTATTCTCAACATGCACAATTTCAGGACACTTATCCATCTAATGTTTGAAAAAATCTCTCCATGAGTCATAATATTTTATCTCCCCCTCTTCATTGAGAATATTGGGCATGCCTTGTGTTGATGGATAAAGTTTCATGTAGCAGTAGTCTTATGGGAAACTTAGCCATTTGGGGGACATTGTACACTAGCTAAGTGACCTCCAAGATTTTATCAAAACCGAATCTTCGTTCAGTGGGGAGAAAAATGTTAGAAAGATAGCAAGAATGTAAAAGCTACACTACAGGCGATGAACCAAGATCATAGATGAATTTCAACAGAGTACAGTGCAAAATGCAAAGGCTTGAACCACCAAAATGCAGTTAATTAAGTTATTTTTCTCAAAATCATTTATCACGTAAAAATACCCTCTAATTTGCATAATATAATCAAGCATAACTTTATCTAACACAGAGGAGTTGAAGAAACATGATTTGTATTCATTGAGCTATGAAATGTTATAGAAACTAAAGAATATGCATTCATACAAAAAGAAGATAACAACACAGACCAATAGTTCTAACAAATGCTTGAAAATAGAAAGACCAAATATGTTTGGAAAGGTCTGAAGTCTTCAAATTAAATGAAACTATTACAAAAGGCTTTCTTCCTAGTGCTCGGGAGTTTTTTGCAAAACTTAATCAACAACCTAATAAAAAGAAACATGGTTGTACATATAGGCCAGTCCACTGCCTAAAAGTGTATCAAAGGAAAAAATAAACCACAAGTAGAGACCAACGACCCAAATCATCTCTAGTTGTCACAACGAACACCAAATGGCTATAAATATGCTAGCAAAGACACAGCATAGAATGGACAACCATGTAGTAGTAGGTGAGAACATGTGGCGCCAAAGCAAGAAATGCGACAGCATGCAGGTACAAAAGGTCAGCAGCATTTCCAAGGTAACTGGAGCAAAAGCAATCACCACGTGTCGCATAGAAAGAGCTTGGCAGATAGTCAAGGAAACACCTAGTGAAAAACTCCAAGAGGGAGCCATGCATAGCGCTCCAAGGAAGATTAAGTACCAGGTGAGCCTAGCTTAGAAAGTAGCTAGAGAAAGCCAAGCGGCAGGCAGACGGACACTGAAAAAAAAGTGAAGCGATATAAAATGCAAAAAGCTTCGAGAGACCACAACATGGAGCGCTCCGAGGGTAGTGAGAATTTTTAAATTAAAGTGAAACCGCAAAGGAAAATATAAAACCACAAAGGATTTGGCAGTTTTTTGTTGAACAATTTGGCGACTCATAGGGGAATTTCCTTCACGAAATGGAGAACCCCAGAAACTTTGGTTCAGCATGCCAACTGCTCACAACCTCGAGAGGGTGGCCTACAGACTAGTCCATACTTCATTTTCCTGCATGTGGCTTCCCTAAGGCTCTTAGGATTGTGGGATAGCTCAGGATCAAAGATGTTATCCCAATCCTCCATGACCAAAGCCTGATCTCTAAGAGGAACTGCGTTTAGTATTCTCTAGTCTATTGGATGGGTGAAAGGCCAGCAAGTCTTTGTGGGGATGCTAGGAGTAGCATAAGAATCCTAGTCATAGAGCTGCACATAGGGCGCCCTACTCATTTTCCCACTTAGACTTACTGGGGCTAGGGTCTGTGTTGGGTTCTCTGCAATTTCAGCTATCTTTGATATTCGCAAGAGCTTTTATGCAAACTCTTACAAACGGCTCAAATTTTCTAAAAATTTTCTTTCCTTCTTACGACTACCTTAGTTGTTTTATCCTTAGGTAATTCCCTGTTGCCTTAACCTGCCTTTTCTAAACTCGAGAAAAGTGGCCAGAGAGGGCACGTGTTAGCCATTCATACCAAGTTGCCATTATGCATCGCCAACCTTTCTTACGTGTGAAAGAATTGCCAACCAGCTATATTGCTCCCAAGATTTAAGAGATGGCCTCTCGCATGTGATGGAGCCTAATTTTTCCTTGAAAGACAAACCAAGGCAATCATGCACAATACTTCTGCAAGCTTTGTGCATTTACTAATTTTTTAATTTATTTTTTAATGTACCTAGGCGCATCGCCCAACGGCCTTTCTTATGATTTTTCCTTGATTTGGATGGGATGGAAGTGATGCTTTGTGAAGACACCTGGCCAATTTGTAAGATATGTGGCAACTTAACTGAACAAATTGCAACTGTACCTGCATATTTTTGTCACCTCATACGCTGCAACACTAGAAACTGAGGCAATGTGACACACTTTGGCTCAGTCGTAATTATGGCCTCCCTCGGTTGGTGAACCTTAGCCAGCCTATAAATAAGACCCTTGACACCATAGCAAATCATATAATTTTCTAGCATACCTAGCTTAGAAATCATTCTGCATTTACTTAGCAATTGCATTCCTCTAGCTAGGAAAGAGAATAGTATGGAAACACCAGTAAGGCTTGTTTGCAAGAAGACACAAGCTGCCTTCTTAGGCAAAATTAGATGCAGACACTTAAAGCGCATGATAGGTGTGAAGAACTTGTTATATGTGAAGGCAATCAAGTGGGTCTTGGGGAAAGACTGCGTGGAGTATGAGGAGCAGTACTGGGTGAACACTAGCATTTGCTCCCACTTTGTCACTCGCTACTGGACATAAGCATTTCCAAATGCAAAATCTTAAAGCTAACAAAGTGGGTCTTCCCTCGGCACTACCTCAGAGGCCTGAAGTAGATTGTGCACGCAGCTCAATTTGATCATGGGATTCCCTCGGTTTGCAACATTTTCTTACAACAACTTCATGGAGGCATTGTTCCAACTAGGCCCTTCCTTTTCAGGTTCGAGCTAGAGACTCATGAGGAGCATCGCGCCAAGTTCCGCACTAGATGCTACTTCCTTATGTGTGTGCACTACATCGAACCATTCCAAAATCTTTAGTGGTACAAATATTTTGAAAGAATGGTGTTTCCTGATCTTGCGTCACCTACTGCCTTGATTGCTGGTCCTTCCCACTGATGACTTGAGAAGGAAGATGATCCCAATTTTTTCTTTTTCTCCTTACAAGCTCCGCTCTATAGAAGACATATGTAAATATTGATACTAGGCCTCTAGCCCCCAAATATAATGTAAATCTTTGGCTCTATGAATATAATTTATATCTTTTCAAAAATCCTAGCCCATTTACAATATTTTCTATTTCACACCATTGCTGCTATTTCATATCATTTCTTGCACTGAGAAGATCCAAAACTTAAAGTAGGAAAATTTTAATTACATATTTACAATTTACACGGCCTTAATACAAGCAGGATTAATAAAAAAATTTAAGATGTATTCCATTGACTGGAATACTCAGGGCGTTACCTTCCATATCTTCCAACTCGAAAGAGTTGAACTATTTACACTGGGCAATTTTGAATGGCCCTTCCTAGAGACTGTCAAATTTTCCATGTTGTCCGGGCTTTGCTCCACACTCATTACATTTAAGAACAAAATCTTTGCATTGTAACCCTTGATCTGAAGCCTTTTTTTCGAACAATTTCTTTACCACCTGCTAGCGGTTGTTCATCGTTTCCAGGGCATGCTCTCTTTTCTCTTGCACCTCAAGTAACTCAGAAAACCTCACCTCCATTGCTTTCTTTTGTTCAATTTCTAGGGATTTAAGCAACTGCAGGGCAGGAATTTCCATGGTAATAGGTAGAAATGCCTCTTTCCCGTACACCATCTCATAAGGAGATGTCTTCAATATCTGCTTAGGTGTGATTCGGTCTTCCCACAATGTTGTTCGGAGGTTCCTATGCCACTCTTTCTGGTGTTCTAAGCCTATTTTCTTTATTAACCTTAAGAGGTTTTTGTTAGTAGACTCTGCGAGGCCATTCCCTTGGGGATAATAGTTAGATGAGGTCTTCAAGAACACTCCATAATTTAGTGTGAACTAGCTCATCTTTGAGCCGAGAAAAGCCTTAGCATTATCAGAAATGATTGTTATAGGCAAGTCAAATCTAGCCACTAGCTCTTCAAGGAAATTAACAATCTCCATTTCTATTGCATTTTTTAATGGCACTGCCTCTGCCCACCTAGTAAAGTAGTCAGTTACTGTTAATATCCATCTATGTCCAGCTAAAGAGAAAGGGTTAATCATCCCAATGAAGTATAAACCCCATTGAGCAAAAGGTTCTTCTACCACTATAGACCTTAAAGGCATAGCATCATTCTGTCTCTTTCTAACATAGAACTGACATTCCTTGCAAGACTTAATCAATGAAAATGCATCATTAAAAAGTGTTGGCCAAAAATAACCATCACATATAATTTTAATTGTCATGGTTTTTGCAAAAAAAATTTCCTCTGGCTGGGCTATTATGGTATTGATCTAATATCTTCTTGGCTTGCTCCTCATTCACACATCTTAGTAGGATGCCGTTAAAATTTATTTTAAATAGGACACCCTCCAGAAGAACATAATTACTATTTTGCAAACGATAGAAACACCTTTTGAAAGAAGGTAGATTGACCGGATACCTTCTTGTCTGCATGAAATTTATTCTATCTTCCAGCCAGTCACCCTGAAAATCTTCTTGGTTCAAAAACACAGGTTCCGGAGCCTCAAGTTCTATCACTATTTCAGTGTTTTATGTGAGATATTCACACAGTCCTTTTCCTTTGACAATCTTGATAGGTCTGACTTCAATATCATATTATAGGATCTTGGTGATCCAATTAGCTCTTTTCTCTATGATTTCTCCCTCCATGATATACTCCCACACACTAGGATGCAGTACACAAACATTCACCTTGTTATATGATATCAAGTGTCGGAACTTATTAAGCCCTTTAACAATGGCAAAGGCTTGATTTTCTATAGAGTTGTACTTTACTTCGTACTCTTTTAAGGTTCATGAATAGAAAGCAACAGGAGACTCCCTTTTCTCTTCATCATTCTTTTGCATAAGCACCATGGCAATACTATTGCCACCACCAAAAACATACATAATTAAATCTTTTGATAGGTCAGGGTTTACCAATATAGGAGCAGAGGAAATAGCCTCCTTTATAAGCTCAAAAGCTTTTTTGGCTTCCGCCGTCCATTTGAAAGTCTGATCCTTCTTGAGCATTAAGGTAATAGGACGAACAATACCTACAAAATCTGCAATGAATCGGCTATTAAAGTTGACCTTACCCAGGAAAGATTGCACACCCTTCTTGTTGATAGGTAACAGAAGTTCCTGGATTGCATCAACTCTTTCTAGATCAATAGAAATGCCTTCCTTAGAGACAACATATCCCAATAGCTTTCCCTGGGGAACTTCGAACACACATTTCTTCGGGTTTAAAGAAATCCAGAATTCTTGGCAATTTTGGAAAACAAGCTCCAAATGATCAAAGTGATCATCAGTAGATTTTGAAAATACTATCAAATCATCCAGGTAAATGAGTATAATCTTGTGGATCAAATTCTTAAAAGAAAAATCCATAGCCCTCTAAAAAGTAGCTCTAGCATTTGAGAGCCCAAAAGGCATTTTAGCATATGCATAAGTTCCCCACTTCATGGTGAACACTGTCTTGTGTTGGTCCTCCTCTTTTACTCGAATCTGGTAGTAGCTCGAAAAACCGTCCAACATTGAAAACATTTTGGAGCCAACAATAGTTTGTAGAATTACCTCCATTGAAGGCGGGGGGTAATGATCCTTTAAGGATGCTCTATTTAAATCTTTGAAGTCTATGCACAGGTGTATATCCCCATTTTTCTTCTGGACTAGCACCAAGTTTGACACCCAAGTGTTGTGTTTGATCGAGAACACTATTCGGGATGTGATCAACTTATTTAGCTCCTGTGACATAAGAGACTCTATCTTTGGATTCACAGGTCTCTACCTTTGACGAACTAGTTTTGCCCCTTTCGATAACTTAATTGTATGCTCAATGATTCCAGGATCATATCCTTTAAGATTGTCATGTGACTAGGCAACTACGCTTGGGTATTCCTTGTAGAAATTTCTTAGTCTGTCCTTATTCTTCTATGAAACTTCTTTCCCAACTTTGAGCTTCCTATTTTCCTTGATATGCAAATTGGTGTAATCACCTTTGTTGGCCATGAGCTTCCCTTTTTCTCTCATTGCATCATCAGAATTGAATAGGCTTTCTAGAGTGACTAGGCCCCTTAGGAGTTTGTTGGATTTTAGCTGGATGATTTGATCTCCATAAGATTAGGCGATCTTCAGTTGCAACTGATTGGCGAATTCTCTAGATGATTGGAGGAATGATGCAATATGAGCATCGCTATCAAACACTTGCCAATATTGATTGTTATCTTGGACAGTGGGTCTTAGAATTACCTTCACCGCATGTTTATTTCTCAATAATTGAGAGGCCAGCTCGAACTGAGCCCTGATAGTTTCCATCTTGTCAGCTTCTAAATTCATCTCCCTTAGAATAGCCTAAATATTGAATGCCTGAAAGTTGTCAATTAGACCCCAAACCCTATGTCGATAGGATTCCATACGGATATTCTTTGCAGCAGAAGTTCTATGGATTTGGTTGACCATCAACTTTGAATCTCTAAAGACACTTATCTGCTTTGCACCCATTTGTTTCACAAAGCTTAAACCATGGATGAGACCTTCATATTCAGCTTCATTGTTTGAACACGCAAACTCAAAGGGGTAAGACCTCAAAGTCTTTTCATCAGATGGGGATATCAAAAAAATCCCCGCTCCAACTCCTTCTCTACATCTAGCTCCATCAAAGTATAAAGTCCATATTTCCAAAGATTCTTCACCTTCAGGTTCTTTAGTAACTTTGGGCATGATCTTCCCCTCTTCATGTATAACATAGGTGTTGAGGCTAGTTGCATGGTAATTCCCTAAAGGGTCTATATCAATAAACTCTTTCAACAATTTTTCCTCGTCTTTTGTTTTGGAGCTAGTAGCCTCCTCTTCTTCCATAAATTCTATATTGAACTTTTCTTCCTGAGAGATTGAAGTGTGTGCTACTTCAAAATTGAGCAGGGCCTCGTGAGCAACATGTTTGGAATGAAAAGTTTCTGACAATAGTTTCTTATTGACAATAGAATCAGGTGCAACCAGTCCAGTGCTAGATATCCTTTGACATTTGCTATGAATTCTCAAGATAAACAAATCCCAAATAGAGGAGGAATATCAATGAGTATAGTATCCTAATTTATAGTGATACTAGGGTAGGCGAACAAAGTCATAGGTAATCCCTTGATTATCCCGATGGTGTCAACCTTATTTTCATCTAGCTGCATGACTCCTTTGTTTAGAGGCTCATATTTTAAACCCAAAGCATTAGCTACTTGCTTTGGCATGACAGCGCTGCTAGCACCAGAGTCGATCATAAAATTATGTAACTTTTCACCAATAATTAGTGTTAGAAAGAAAGGCCTAGGTTTAGGCTTACTTTCCTTCCCAGACTTGAGCTTCTCCTCCGGTTGAATTGTTAGCACTCTATCTAGGTCGGGCCTGGGTAATTTCTCCACATTAGATTGAGTAGGAACCTCCACATCCTCTTCTCCTGACAAAGCCTTTTGAAATAGTACCTTCTGCTCTAGAATAGCCAGGACGTCCTACAGAGAAGTGTTTGCAGATGACTTCTTTAGTTGTTCCACCATGTTGAATTGTGCTTTCGACTAGTGATTCATGATTGCTTTCTCTTTAGGCTTTACAATCATCATTGGTTTTACGGCTAGTGCATCTGGTAGTTTAGCAACAGTAGGAGTGATCGATGGAGACTTTGCCTTCAGTGGAAGTGGACTCAGAGAGCTAGGAATCACCATCTTAGACTATGGAGGGATGGGAAATAGTCCAGCCATTGGGCTAGTCATCGGTTGTGATGAAGTATTATTAGGCAAGGCTGATAAGTCTCCTGTGAATCTACGCTTAGAAGACGTATTATAGTCAGATTTCACTTGGGGTACTTTATCTATAGGGATGTTGTTTGGAAACGTCGACTCTTCTCCTTCCATCCAAGAAAAGAGTGCTTGGTTCAAAATAATGTTTGACTCTTGCTGGATGGACATCCCCTACATTTGAGTGGTGAGGACTGCATTATCCATTTGTTGAGAGGCATATGGTGGATTGCTGGAAATGGATGCACCGCCCTAGCTACGTTGATGCGTAATTTGTTGTTGCAAATTTCCCCGTGGATAATTTTGTGGCATATGTGCATCATTGCAAGGAAAACACCATGAGTTGGTATCTTTGGCTAAATTGTTTTGTCCTAGCAGGATCTCTTTATTTGAACTAGGATGAATAGTCTACATTGGCAGGGTTATCAAAACAATCTGGTTACTTGGTTGAGCCGAGGTATTCCCACGTGACCTATCCTGCCATTGATTTGATTGGTATGAAGGTTTTTAGCCTTGGTAATTTTGGTATGTCGGCTTTTAATAGCTGTATTGCTATCACTTTAAAGTGGTCAACTCATTAGTCATGGCCTGCATTTGTTCTGTCATCTCGTTCATCTTGACAGCCATGGGATTAGGCACGTGAGCTACCATAGGAGCTATCATCTGGGCTGGTGTTGGGGCCATGCTCGAAACACTTCTGAGATAGATGTACATAGATTAGGGAGGAGCCAGAGGTGCATTGGTGGAAGGAACTTCGGCCTTTGAAGCATTGCACTTGGGAAATAATGGAATTATCGGTCTCGATGCCAACTTTCCGACAGCAATCAAGTTATTCTCTGTACTGATAGCCAAGGCATAAGCATTGGGTAGAGTCTCTCTGCTAAGAGCTTGTAACATCATGGAGATGTTAGCATTGATCGACTCTAGGTAGAACATGAAAGCGAGATCCGAAGGTGGTTGGTTGCCAACAGGCACCCTCTATTAGGTCGAATGGAACCTCACATTGAAATTGGGTAGA